>JAWWLV010000144.1:67889800-67920919 GCA_035041135.1 Platyrinchus mystaceus | reverse complement strand
TGCCCTGCTGGGAAACAGTGTCCTAACAGATCTTCCTCTCTCCCTGCAAAATACTTGTCAAATCCTCAGACTTCTCTTGGTCTGAGCTCAGGGATGGACTTGGCTCCTGTGGGATTGCACTGAACTGTTATCCCCTTGTGTACATCCGTAGCCCTGCATTTAATACGTGGAGGTGTCAGTTTGCCCACTGCCAGTGCCATGTGGACAATAACCTTTGTCAAACAGTCAGTTTCCTTCAGGTGTGTTGTGATGCTCCTGCAGTATCACTCAGTTGGAGTGGAAGAGGGTGGTGGGCCAGCTGGGGGCCTCACATCTGGTACAGCTCTCCCTTGGGGTTGTGTGATAGTGTCACCCTAAAAGTGCTCCAGAATCTGAGTGAACCACTAGCCAGACATTGCTGTTTACAGCATATTCATTAGGAAAAACCCTGGGGTGGACAGGTGTCTTGCTAACCTGAAAAACAGTAGTCAGGTTGGCTGAAGGGTGATGACTCATGGTGGCAACTGGATGGCTTTTCACGTGTAGAAGTCACAGAGGACCTGGAGGTCTCATGACATGACACCTCTTACTTCCCTTTTTTTATTATTAGGTTATGTTAACTAAAAGACAAAGATGTATCCTGAATGCACAGGCTGGTGTACAAGCATCTAAATGTGCATGTGCGTTCCCCCTCACATTTATATTTTAGTATAAAGGAAAGAAATCTGCACAACAGGCAAGCAAAGCAGATCTTAAGTGACAATTCTGAGCAAGGCAGGAGGGAAGAGGGAATGTCCCAGCCCAGTGCTGATCTGTGTGCTGTAGGTGGGAAGAGGGTTTGGGGCAGATGCATTTGTGTCTGATATTGGAGGGGTTTTCACTGTGCAGAGAAGACAAAGCCCCCTGGTTGACATCTGTGGTGTTGGATCAGGTGACTAAGGAGGAATGAGTTCAAGGCATGGCATGGGACATCTCCCTTGCCATACACTCAGTGACCTTATTAAGCCTAAAACATTGTTTTCTGTATTATGCCTGTTTACAGCACCTGAGGGCTTGACTTGATGTCCTAACATCAAGGAGTTATGTTTTTAAATTTTATTTCAACCTCAAGGAATGCAATTAAAAGAGGAAGGTAAATTTGCTGGGGAAAGTTACCCAAGGAGTTTTTCACAGGGCCAGGGTTTGTAATGAAGCCCCTTAACCAATGCCACACTAAGAATCATCCCTCTTGCCTCAGTGGAGTTAGTGAAATAAGTCTGGTACATGGTTTTTAACCAAAAGCTTCTAACCTTGTGTGCTGGGAGGAGTCCTGTTGCTTTTAGAGGGAAGTTCACAGACAAT
The DNA here is from genome assembly GCA_035041135.1 of Platyrinchus mystaceus. Lineage (NCBI taxonomy): Eukaryota > Metazoa > Chordata > Aves > Passeriformes > Tyrannidae > Platyrinchus > Platyrinchus mystaceus. The sequence continues at coordinate 67,919,599 of JAWWLV010000144.1, read as the reverse complement.
GAGAACCACTTGGTGTCTGATGTCCAGCCAAGGTATCTCCCAACAGGATCATTGCCTGTGTTTGTAAATTAAATGTGCAAGACATAGAAGGGTTAGTGCCCTGCTCTCCATCTGACCTCTCATGGGCATCGTGTCGGTGCTAATTGCAAATAGCTTTTGTCCCACGAGCAGAGTTTACATTTTTTTGGTCCTACAGTAATATTATTTTAAGAAATATCTCAGCTTTCTTGCATTTTCTCTTATTCACACAGATCAGATCCAGGTTGGCTTTAGGAAGCTGAAATTTTTTTAAGATAAGGAGGTTTATTTTGGCTTAATCTCTGTCCCCACTTATCACTTAGTCTGAGTGCAGTGTGTTGTTTCTGAAGTGAGACAAACATTTCAGGAACGACATGACCACTGTGTCTTCAGTTCTCTTTTCTTTTCACACTCGAGTGTTTTTGTTTCTCCACCAAGGCAAAGTAACTATTTCTCACATAAATCAACAGATGTAATGCACCCAGCGGAGCTGAAAAAAGCCAGGGCTGTGTCCTCTATCCCTGGATCAGCTGAAATTCTGTCTGGTGTCAGTGGGAATTGGATGACATGAAAGGATCAGGCATCTAGTGAGAAAAAAAAAAGCCAGAAGAAATTAAGTCAGTGAACCTCCATGTCAGAGACACATCTGAAGACTGACAGCAAACAAATATGGTACCTGTCTTTAAGAAGATCATGAGATCAGGTCTTGGCATCTCCTGTGTTACTAACTTGTTGTCTGTTTTAGGGAAGTGTCCAGACTTCACAGTCTGTTGAAGGAGTTTGTGCAAGAACATTTGGCAGCAAAGTATCCAATGGCCATCAGACAACAAGGGCACTTAAAAACAGGTCATGCCAAAAAATGTATGATTGCCTTGCTGATTTAGTAGATGCAGTGAATCTAGTGCAGTCATGATGTATTTGGGATTCAGCAGGGCATTTGATATCTCACTGTGCTAGAATCTGGATAAAAATACTAAGTGTTAAAAATACACTTGCTCAGACTATATATTATCCAGAGCAGAGAGCTGCCCAGGGCACAGGAGGGTGCCAAGGAGGTCAGTAGTGGAGGTGACTCTTATTTCATGCCGTCAAGACCAGGCCAGTTCCCAGTCATCTGTGGACTCGCTCCTTCTCTTGGTCCCAGAGAATATCAGGAGATTCATGGGCTGTGGGCACCATCTGAGATGCTTCCAGCGAGAGCCAGCTGACAGGTCCTCTAGACAAGGGAATGCTGAGGGGATGGTGAATGGCGACTCACTAGGGATGTGAGGTGGTGGCCTGTGGTGAAAAGGTTAAATGCTGCAGGTAATAAGCAACAAAAGGGCAAAGGGAGGGATGGGTCAAAAACTCCAGTCGCAATCAGAGCAGAGAATCGAGATGGGATGAAATGGGATAGTCCTCTAGGAAGGGAGAGCGAGGCCACGTGCCACGGGATCCTGTGAAGTGCACTGAGGGCAGGTGTGTTCATCAAGCACTGAGGACCTGGCAGAAAACCTTAATTTAACTTTCAGCTTGTGATGCCAAAAGTGGAGGAAGACAGAACTAAACTGCAGTGGAGAGGAGGAAAACTGTGGCAGCAGTCAATGGACAGCAACCCATAAGCATATCCAGGGGAAAAAAATGAGTTCAAAGTAAGTTTGAAAGTTGCAGTAAATAACAAAATAAATACAAGTTCAGATTGCTGCTTGCAGAAGCCACAGCCCTGAAAGACCCCGTAATGAATATCTGAATCAGTCTTAGCCTGTAAAATCTAAGAAATGTAGGCATAGAGAGGATCAAAACAAAAATTATGCAAGGTTTAAAAGCTGACACATAAGAGGGACTGATATTTGGTTTGCTTGCAGGAAGCAAAAGCACTTTATATTTTATTACCAATGTGTTCAAGCAATGATGCAACTGTAGGGAAGGACTTACTCATTCTTGGGAGATGACTAGATAACAGCAGTGGTCAGACGCTAGCAAAGCTCATGCCTTGCTGGGAGATGGTTATGTGTTTCAATTCTCATTTCTACCCACCAAGCATCCAACTTCAGGTCCAAAATCCTTCTTCTGCTGTTGGTGATCCTGATATAAATGTGAGCTTAGCCTCAGAAAGCATTTTCCTGCTGTTCCTGTAAGGCACAGAGACCTCATGCACGACCGGGCTGCAGGATGGTGCAATCCAAGCTCCCAATTGCTCATGTGCCAAATCATTGAGGGCACAGACCTGAATTACTTCAAAATCTGGACATGTTCCCATATCTCCTCCTGATGACAGCCTTGTGCAAGGAGATAGCCAGCATGTTAGGAAGTGTAGGCAGATTATAAGTGGGCAGACTAGGCTGCAGTCATGTAAATCTCGTAAAACTCTTTGTCTCTGCTTCAGCTTTAGTTAAGGTAAGAATGAAATGGTACATTGGCACTGGCTGATACCTGTGTGTAACATCATCAAACTGCTTTCAGAACGATCCTGATTCACTTGAAATTTCAGAACACTATAAAAAGACATTTTGAGGCTAAACTCATTTTCAGAGCTCATTACAGCCAAATAATTAAATATTGCCACACTTGTGCCATAGGTCTGTCAGGTCCCATGCTCTGTGGTGTCTGAAATTTAGTGGCTATTTCCCTTTCTTGAAGGAGGAGATGATTTCATCCTTTCATACTGTTTCCTGTAGCAACATCATTATATGCCAGCTTTTTGGTGGGGACTGATGTGCACTTAATTCATGCAGCTCACACTAGTACTGCTGATGACAATCCCTAGCACGGTTCTTCCCTGAAGCTGTGTTTGCTTAACCAGTATTTAGTGAAGTCGTTGTTTCTAATTTGTCTCTCTAATACGTGCCTAATTAGCTCCTTTTGAACTCATCATCCTGCACACCTACTTCTGCAAAATGATCTTGGTAGGTGGAGAAATGCTGCTGTTGAAATCAAGTGAGCTGTGTTGGTGCAAGTGAGGTCAGAGTTGGGCATGATGTGGCAGTGCTGGAAATTGCTTTACTTTCAGGAGCCATGTTTTAAAACATACATTATAAACTGTGCTGCTGAAAACCAAGAGGATTTGTCAGTTAATTCTTTTGCATCAAGTCTAGGCTTGCACATTCAGACCAGTTATTTCTCCACGGAGAGCTCTTTCCAAAATCACATATCCCTATGCAGTTTTGTGTCTTCATTTTTCTGCAGCAAAGGGTGGGTTGGGAACATCCAGTTCCCCATATTCATGATCCAGATGAGTAATTGGCAGTGCCTCTGAACATGTGTCCTCATGCATTTATGGATATTTATGATCTTCCTTGCTAGAAAGATGTACATGTTTTGTCTCTGAGGACCCCGCTGAGTCTACTTTTTTTTTCACTTTCCTGCGGGTTTGCTCGTCACCTACAGGTGGTTCATAACTGCACAGCTGGCCAAATGGGTTATAAGGGTATCTCAATGTCTTGTTGAAAAGATATGCTGAAGCGTTATTTCTCCTGGAGGCAAGAGCAGCAGGCTTGGCAGACCAGAGCTGTGTTTGGCAGCTCCTCTACTGTGATCCTCACAAACCCTGCCTTGGGCTTGTGGTTCCTTTCTGCAGGTAACGCTGTTACAACCACAACAACCGAGTTGCCCCAGCATCTCTCTTCTTGAAGGCGTAAAAAAAAAAAGCTTTTCTTACGTGCTGGAGGGAAACGGGACTCCCGGAGAGGGAGTCCACAGCCTTTAACCAGAAGATGGCACAATGTAACTGCTGTATGAACCTGGACAATCAGGAGCTCTCCCTAAATAAGAGAGTGGAGAGTTGCTAAGAGGAAAGCTAAACAGCCAGTTTCAAAGTGGCATATTGTGGCTCTCACGTGATGCCTTCTGCATTGCTGGTCACTGATTGCTCTTCTGGGGTCTTCTTGTGCTTCAGCAAATGCATCCAAGCCAGCACATGCACTCTGCTCTTCCCTCTCTCCGTGTGTTTGTGTGCCGGTGTGGGTGAGGATATTGCACATTCACCCACGTGCCTGCATGATTTCCATGGGGTTACACCCCCTTCCAGCTTGCCTGCAGTCTGGCAGCCATGCTGGACAGCCAGCAGCCCACCTGCTTAAAGATCCTCTCGGCCCCTGGCGTATCTCAAACCCTCCAGCAGATGCATGAGAGACCCCAAGAGCTGATGTGTCAGGGACCCTGGGCTGTCATCACTGGCTCAGGCCGTGGTCCCCCTGCTGGTGTGGAGCACACCTGGGCTTGCTGGCAGCATCCAGAGGTCCCAGGTGCTCCGGGACTGCATTCCTCTCCTCTCCTTCCTCTGAGCTTTGGGGAATTTCTGCCCACATTCCCATGACTCCTGTGGACTCTCAGCCTTGCTCTGGCCTCTACGCCTTGTAAAAGAACTGCCTGCCTTATTTTTGTACTGAAAGGGCAGGCAGTGAGCTTTGGGACTCAGGGAATGGCTTGGGAAGGGCAACCTTGCTGAGAGGTGGGGAAGGAGAACCAGATATCTCCATGGCCATAGATAACTAAATTGCTCTTGAGGGATCCCATGTCTGGTGTCACCTCGCTCTTGGAAAGGCTGAAAGTCTGAAGCTCCTTTTACAAATGGGAAACTGAGGCTCATAACAAAACATGGGACTGGGCATGTGGAGAATTAATGCAGCCAGGACCTGCAGTTCTCCTTCTGTTCCTTGAGCAGCCTTGGCTGCAGCCATAGGGAAGCCTGTGGCAAACACAGCTGCCCCCTGTTGTGTCTCTGATCAAATTCTTGAGCACATCGTATTGCTTGAGCAGTTGGGACATGTAAAGCCCTCTGAGAGTCTTGAATGAACAGGCCCGTAGGAGTGCGAAGTGCTGTGGTGCTGAGGATGGATTATTTTAAAGGCAGGGCCCAATTAATGAGGTAGATGATGATGGTATGACAGGCAGTAGCTTAACAAAAGATCCTAGAGACAGAGCTACACCAGCATGAATGAGTGAGCAAAGGCCAGGTACACTTATAACTTCCTTGTCCTTTTAGCTCAGTACTGACATCAAGGTCGTACACTGGGTATCACCTAAAGAGATGTGTCTCAGAGGTTTTGTGTCTGTCTCCAAGGACAGAACCGATTCTCAAGGTTTCTTTGATTGCCACTGATATTTTTCATTTCACTTTTGCACCCTACTCAAACACAAACCCTTTGTCTCTCTGGGGAGATACAAGGAAACTGTGGTGGCAAGGAAAGCTCAAAAAGAAAAAAATTTAGAAATTACTTGCTTGCATTTTTTCTTGTGTTGGTGAAATTTGCTCTTTGGTGTGCTTGATAATATTTGCATTAAATTATCCTCCTCTGAACAGAAATTGTTGGGACTAATTTAGGTTTCAGGGCATAAATCCAACCTTAGAAGACTATAATAACGTGGCAGCTCTTTGCCATTGAATTACATGTTAAGTATCTTACAGTGGAACTGTAATTACATGCTCACTCCAAGCATTGACAAGTAAACAGGATTATAACAGTCTGTGGAACCAATGTTTGCATGAATACTTCAAGAGAAAAGAGATACTTGAGGACACATATGGGGTTTATTTTCTGGCTGAAAGCATATCATTGTTATTTATTATTCACACACTACTGCTGTACATGGCAGAACTGAGGCTGTGCATTACTTACCAGCTAAGAGGGAGACATAGATAAAAAAAGAATAAACAAAAGTGAGTACTGGCATTTTCAGTGTTTCCTTTAGCTGTGAAGGGAAGGGAGGGATAATCACACATTGACAGAAACTGAGGTAGCTCTGGAATGCACTGGGAACACAATGGAGACGTGCCTGCACAGAGCCACGCAGGCCTTCCAATGATCATCAATACTCATCTTAGCAGGTCTGAAAGACTGTGTAGAGCATCTTACCTGTTTTTCCTTTTACTCCCACACTCTTGGGTCTCAGAGGACTTATTCACATGTGGGATCTTGCCAATAACTTTTGATATGGCCCTGGAAATCACATGATTCAGTTCACATGGTATCAGAGGTAGGGAGCAAAGTGGTGACAAAGTGATGGATCTCAGATGGATGTCTCTGCACCACCAGAAGGGTTTGTCAGCAGAGGGATAAACCTCCCCTCTCTTACTCACCCATAACTGAGGCTTGACAACGTTTATTTCTCTCTTTCTCTTTTATCTCAATGCTGGGGTGAGGAAGTGGAATGATTAGCTAAGGGTAGTTCCTATAGCCTAGACAAACATGGTCTAGGCTATCTTCAGGACAAACTGGAACGAGGAGATAAATTCCTGGCAAAGCTGAGAAGTGTTTTCAAATCTTCCCTAAATATGGTACTAACTGAAGTTAGTTGATGAAAATGTGTCAGGACAATGGGAGGGGAAGAGGAAGATGCTGGGAGTGCCATAGGCTCCTGTAGGTATTTGGATCAGGCTCTAGAAACAGAAGCAGCATGTGTCTCACAGTGTCTCTATGAGACTGTCTCTGACAGGCTGAACAACAGCTCCAGGCCAAAATCCTTCTGAGCTTCGGAAAAGACTTGAACTCAGAGATGAAATCTGTGTCTGTGGCTCATCTCTGACCATTATTTTGTTAACCTTGGCCCAAGTGCTCATATTTTGCTCTTTGTGCAAACTCCCCTTGTTAGGGGATGATGGTGTCAGCCACCTGCCCTACACCTACACCTACTTCATCATTAAGAGACTTTCACACCATGTGTCCTGCACTCTGTGGTGGCATCTGGGGCTTCATGCAGGCATTCTCACTTCCAGCTCACAAGAGTGATGGCATGACTTGCTGTAAATAAGGAGCCTGCATGCAATTGACATTTGAACTGTCAGAGGAAAAGGGCTGGTATGTGGCTTATCCATGCTCTGTGCTTCAGCTTGGGCATGTCCTTGGTGGAAAACCCTCCTCCAGTGAAAGCCCTTCAGCCACCTTGCTCTGGGACCATGAGGTCCCTCTTGCAGTATGTGTGCTGCAGGCAGATCTGTTCTCACACCTTACATTGCTCTTGTTTGAAATGGGAATTGTCCATGATGAAAAACTAATGTTTATTAGGAAGGACTGGGAGTCTGAATTTCAGAGCTGCATCTAAGTGAGAGAGCTCAGCTACGTGACTGAGCTTGGCCAGTGTATCTTGCACCTCCTGAGTGCAGGTGCTCCCAGATCAGTGGAGGGGAGGCTTCACTGACATTGACTTTATGAATGATGGTAAAATGCTTAGAGATACAAGAGTCCAGATTAGTGTCTGTTTATACAGCAACCAAACAGCTTCTTACACAAGCCTAAGAACTGACTGGACTATTGGCTATACTGGTGTCCTTATGCATCCAAAGACAACCCAGGTCTATGCAGAGAACACACATATAAGGCTGAAGACATTCCAGCAATATACATGTGATATTTCAGCTGGCAGCTCCAAGCATCTTAACTTCCTTGTGTCTTTACCAGTTTTCCCGGAATAAGGAGTTGTTGATTTGGCTGCCTTTTCACACCTGAGATTGTTTTAAGAAAATCTTGGTTGGGAAAACAGAGCTAAACTTTTAAAGGATGTGGTTTATTCCTAGAAAAATTTGAGCTATGGCAGCATTCAAGTTTGTGTTTAACTCTGAAACAATTTGGCATCTAGTTTTGTCAGGGCTATAATACTGTGTTGTCCAATTTATCCAAGCACATGGTTCACTGTTCTGATGCATAGGACTCCAGTGACTCCACGTAGAAACCCAGTCTGAGCCTCAGCTCTGCCCTGGATGGATTTCTATTGAATCACACATGCAAACTGTTCTCCAGTACAGCCACGATGTGTCTTCCTGCACAGAGCAATGGGGTCTTCCCTTCCAATTAATTCCAGAGGATCGATGTGAAGAGTGGTACCAAAGGGTCCTCAAGATGATGGAAACAACACAGCACCTCCTTCAAGCACTTGCACTCTCTTTCTTGCAGGATTGTACTGGTGTTAAATATGAGTTACATTGTTATCTCCTAATCCTTATTCCCTTGTTATCAGAGGAGAGGCAATACATCCATAAAGCTGAGCCAACATATAACAATGTTGTGTATTGTCAAAACTCTGTTAAAGCTGTGTCACCAAAGTCACTGTAGAAATGAGGAAGAGAACTTCATTTTTGGCTCCCAGATTCACTGTCCTATTTTCCCTTGAAAGGACTCTTACACCTCTAAAGTGCAGAGAATTTCCTCTGCAGCTGATGAGAAACAAATGTCCCCGAGTCATTCACAATGTGCTTCTTCTGATGCCACTGCATGAAAATGAGGATGTCAGCTCACAAATGTGACTCCACATATGCTTTATCCTACTTGGATATTTATTGCTCACATAAGCAGTATGATTAAATTTTAAAAAAGATTTTAAAATCTTTTCCCCTTCTCTCTGCAGGCCAGCCCAGGGATGGGGAGAGACCAGGATACACCATGGATTATGCAGGAATGAACATAACCAGAATCAGCCCCTGGTTTACAAACAAATATTTTTTATTGTTTTGGCCCCAGAGGGGTGAGTGCCCTGTTTCTCCTGCAGAACTCCTGAGGTACAAATCCCCGGTGAGCAAGGGGGGAAAAATACAGTGAGCTTTGTATCATCAGCTTCTCAAATTTTTGCTGGGGGTAAAACAGCCTATGAAGGGAGACAAATCAATTGACTTTACAGCTGGACTGATTGATGACGCCAGCTCACCATTCCCAAAGTTGGAGTCTGCATGCTGAGGCTGCCAGGGAGTGTTGGATCCTCCCAGCCCTCTCCTGCCTTAGGACATCGTGCTGCTGGCTCAGACAGAAGCTTCTGGCTACTCTTATAGGATCCCCTGTGCTAAGAAAATCCCATTACTGCCTTCAAACATCAAACATGCTCCTGGGTTTGCTGGAGCAGCATAAAAGGAAGAGAGAAGGTGAAGTTGAGGACGCAACCCTCCAGTCCAGGTTGAACTGCAGGGCTGGCAGTGAGGAAAAAATAATATTTCTGCTGCTAAACAAATTTGGTCTGGAATCAGTGAGGAACTACCCGGAGCCAACCCGGCTTTCTCTACACTCATCTTAGAAAACCTGTGCAGATCATTCAGAAATTTGATTTCTTCCCCAGCACTAGCCTGGCTGTTACAGAGATCTTTGTATCTTCATTATTATTATTATACATTATTTTTTTGGGTGCTGTTTCTAGTGTGGATTTGCAGAGACCCCCAGAGCATCCTCTGCTCCCCTCTGGATTTTGTTGGTTCTTGTTCTGGCAGAGACAAACATCCATGTTCAGATTTTAGTAAGAGCATTATTTTCTCTTTGATTTAGCACGATCAGGAGTTATTCCATTGTACCCAGACTTGTCTATTTACTCTTAAAGGCATGTTCCTTTTATTTACTCCTCCAGAGCTGTCTCTTTAATCCAATCTCTTTTCCACTGAATTACACTAGCACAATAACACAGGCCAAACAGGTTCAGCCTGGGTCACGGGTGGCAGAGTAAGGGCCTATATTCTTGCCAGATAATAACTTTAGTATTAAAAAAAAAATAGTATTTACTGAGACTGGTGAGATTTATAGCTAAAAAGGGAGTTTCTGTTCCCAGGATTTGTAATGGTTTTGCAGCACCTATCCCTGTAAAAAAAGGAGCAAATGACCTGAAAATGAGAGTGGAGTCTGGCTTGTTTTTGCAGGAAGCCTGAGGTTTGACAAAAGCTCTGGCAAACGGGCAATGCCTGGTCAGGCAGATGTGGGGCCTTGTGGAGAAGGCAGGCTCCACATTCCCACCCAAGTTCCACACCCAAACCCTGGGATGACATTAATCTGTTTGAACTCACAGTCGTGTATAACACAGATAAAAGCACCTCGGTGAGCAGACCCTGGAGTTCAGAGCCAGCACTGCCATGGGGGCTGCGCCTTTTGTATCCCAGCATCTCTCTTCCCTCTGGCCTTGGGTTACAAGCCTTGTGACAGCTGAGGACACCCTCTGAAGTATTTATGGCACCTTTCTGCTCTTTCACTATTGCATTACATCTGCCTTGCCATGCAAGATTTTTATGTTCTTCATTATTCTTTTGGAGTAGCAGATTTTTTTGTTCCCCATTATTAACGCTGTATCTTAATAGCTCTCTTAAGAAAACAGACACCTGCACTTTACAGAAACATGAGAAGATAAGTTCTCTGGCTCATGGAGGTTAAATTCTTATTTATTTCTATCATATATGATTTACTATCCATTCATTTTTCTCATGAGATATGGTGTCACCTTCTAGCTGCCCTGTATATATCTGCTGCTCACCAGGACACCAGCCAGCCCTACTCTGCTCCTGTTATTTTGGAAACCTGGAGCTGTGAGTTTCATGAAGGCTGGGTTAAGTAAGCAACAGATTTATCTTTGTCGAAAGATAAAAGTGTTTGGCAGCAAATGCTGGCAGGTCCTTGCATATTTCCAGGGCTCCTTAGCATGCTTGCTGCTGTTCCCTTCACTGGGGATGGCTAAGCTGGGCAGCTTGGACATTGGACATTGGACAGCTGCCCAATCCAAGGGGCTGTCTTGAAGCCCCCTAGCCTGAGCAGACCTGGTGTGGTTAGTATTTAACATTCCTCATGCCTGGAGAGGGTGGGACAGATGTTCCACCATGTAGTCTCTCGTGGGTCATATCATGGTGGATTTTGTATCTGTCTTCCTTGGGCTGTAGGCAAGCTGGCAGCGCTCCTCAGGTCCACCAAGATTTGTCCCCCTGGTGTGAGTGTCCTCCCCCCATCCTTGCCCTGCACCTGGCAGAGCACCAGGACAAGGAGAGTCTGATGAGCATTTGAGCAGCTGAAGGGCTGAGAAGTCCCCACTGAGCTCAGGGGATGCCTCTCCGAAGATGCCTCCCTCATTGCTGCCCTCATGCCCTGTGCCCATGGTTTCCCCCATGGGCAGCTCATCCCCTGCAAGGAATAACGCCAAGGCTGAGCCGTTGTGGTGTTGCAGTTGCATGGGCTGAGAACCAGCCACAAGCCACCACCCTGCCCTCAGCATTTGCTTCAGGACAAATGCATCTCTAAGAGGAATGTCCTAGAGTGAAAGCTTTGAGGAGATGGATGCATATTCCCTGCAAACCCTATTGCTGTACCAGAGCTGCCTGACCTGGCCGGATCTGCACTTTGGGGAATCAAGGAGACTTTGTCAGGCAAACCCTGGGCAAAATCAAGCTCCTGCCAGTCTAGGCAGGATGGAGCAAGATACTCACTGGGGATAGGGCAGCACAGCTCTTCCACCCCATTTCTCAACAAGCATCCCATTCCAGCCTCTCCTATTGTTTCTATTTGCATACAGATAGAGATTTCCTGCGAGGATAATTTCCTTATGGTTTTTACGCATGAGAGTAAACAAGACATAGCTGTCGACTATATAGTTACCATATTTTTGGTGGAGTTCCCATCCAGAAAATGCAGCTGCATTATATTCCTGATAAACTGGAACTAAAGTTTGGCTTCAGCAAGAAATGTTAATAAATGAAAGACATTTCAAACAACACTGATTGAGGCAAAGTGTCAGTCCTTCTTTCCCCCCCTCCCCTTCCCTCCAAGGGCTTTATCTTTATTTTTTCGCATAGTTGCAAAAACTCTGATGCCTGACCTGGAAATCAGCAAATTTCTGCTCCTGGTTACACCTATATGAATCTGAAATGGCTTTATTGGTTTCAGGGGGCTTGTCTGGGCCAGCACCCCACTCACTGAGAGCAGGGGCTGTGCTGCTGCTTTATTACAGGTTTGTCCTTCAGATAATTTGGTTTCTTCTTGTTATCAAGACCCAGCCAGAAAGGGGGAGGTTGTGCTCATACCACCTAAACTTAGTCAGTGCCCCTGACATGATGCATGTGGCTCTTGCCTAATCTCCTATTGCTGACAATTAAAACACAAACATATAGTCATATTTTTGGATGAAACTGTACAAACATTTCAAAACAGTTTATGCATGCAGATTTGTATGTTATCAGAGAGCAACACACATGCACATGGAATTTATGGAAAATGCTGAGAGATTTGAAAGGAAATAGTTTGGGAAGTTGTCTTATTTTTTTGAACATAAATCCCAAAACAGTTTCCTTTAACATTCCTCACGTCTGTCCAGCAATTAATACTTGACATTTCTGTTTTTCACTCTGTCTGTTGATCTTGGCCTTTTTTTTGTTTTGTTTTGTTTTGTTTGTTTGATTTTTATTTATTTATTTTTTGTCATTTTTTGCAACTCTCCTTTCATGTTTGCTACATCTGTTTCCTAAACCCAGCATTGATGTGTACAGACAAACTTGCACAGGATGATGATGTGAGGGAGCAGTGAGAGGAGATTTAGGTCTCCAAAACTGTGGTCTCCTCCCAGGATGAGATATTTAGATTCAAAGGTGCATATTCAGAGTCTTCAGCTCAGCCTACCTGTACTGAATAGTGGCTGCATGTATGAGTCTGCTGACTTGATCAGGTTTTTTTTCTCACTTAGAATGATTCCAGTGGCTCCAGTGGGATTATTCTTGTACTAGCCAGATGTAAAAGGAAAGCAAAATCAAATCCTTCATACATCAGTGTCAGACTGACTCCAAGAAACCACTGTTGAGTGATATAAAGGATAAGGGGCCTGAGGAAGGATGTGTTTATGGAGAACATTTGGAAACTTTAACTACTTGTAGTTTGAGCAACCGTTGAGTCAGGGAACTGCCTGCAAATATTTAAGAGTGGAAAAAAGCAGGGAGTGATGCAAAGGGAAATGAAAAAGAGGAATGAGATACAATTAAAGAATGCAAGAGTATAGCTCTTTTAACCAAATGGCAACCCAGTCTTCCATAATCTTTTTTTACCATATTCCATATTCCTAATCTGAACAGCTGAGCACCTTCCAGGAGTGTAGAAATAGTGCCCTGAGTGTCAGATGAGGTTTATTCCTGTGATAGCAGTCACAGTGGGGTAGTTATTGGGTGGAAGGGAAGCAGATTTTGTTGGGAGATGTAGTATCTTAGGTCCACTGAGAGAAGTCAGGCAAAAAGAAGGTGAGATCTGGGCCTTGTGGGTCCAAAACCTTCTCTGGGTTCTTCTGTGTGGATTGCTTGACCTAAACCCCTTCCCTGTTCCTACTTTTCCTACAAGGAAGGAGAATTTTGTGTGGATTGTAGTGTTTTATTTTACTAGGACTTTCTTATATGCACTTTTGGAGCAGAGAAGGCTGTTTGAAGCTGTCACTCAGGGAATACTGGTCTGTACTTCCTGGTGCTGCTTTGGGATGCTCTGTTTCTCCTGCACAAGCAAACTTCGCCTTTGAGAGGAGAGTTCAGCTTAGCCTGGAGCAAGGAGTTTTCTTCTGCTGTCATCCATCTTGGAAACACGAACTAAGCTGCTGAGTAGCATGTCCTAGTCACGGAGACCTTGAAATTCATTTGGCAGCCCCTGGGAAGGCAGCGTGAGGGACTCGTGCTGTCAACAGGATGCATCCTCCTGGGCTGGGCTGGGCTGGGCTGGCATTCCCTGAGCACTGCCGGGGCCCTGATCAGGACTGTCACATTTCCCCAGTGCCAGGGAGTGCTGACACAGCGTGCCTAACCTGGCCAAGACAGATAGGGTCTCCCAGCCAACTGGGAGATGGTGGAAATGATTTCCTGCAGATGCCATCATGTGCAAATTTAGCATCAGTGAGAAATCCAAGCACATTCTCCAGGCACAGTGTGCTGGGCAGCTTGTGTGACCAGTCCTTGGTGAAAGGGCTGGGAACTCTGTCCTGGTGGTACTTCAGACCAAGGCAGAGACCACGGGGTACCAGAGGGATCACTTGTGCCTGTAAAAACCTTGAAAGCCCTGATGCAAAGGCCACGGGGAATTGGGACCTCTCAGCATTCTGCACAGGACCCAAGGTTTGGATGATAGGACATTTAACCCTGTTACCCTCCTTTCTTCTCTGTTGGACAGTGGCATTTGTGCTTCATGTATAAAAGTGAATTGTATGCATATGAGGAATCATTTGTTTCTTTGCAACACTGCTTAGAGCAAAGCATACTCTGAGGCGATAAATGTACATGTGGGGAGAAGAGATGGCATCTTTTATTAAGAAGAAAATACAGATTTCGGGACTGTATCACCCTGTTTTATCTTTCCATCTGCCTATACATCCCCTCTGCATATTACCTAAGGTTATAGCTGAGTCTCAGTTGCCACATATAGGCAATATAGTGATTCCACTCTCATAAAACACTGCCTTCTCTGAAAAACACCATTTTGGCTTCATCTATAGACCCAAACAGAGCAGCACAGTCACTCTGCTGTTGTGCAAATGGAAATGTGTCTGCTGTGCTCCTTGTCTGCCCAGCTGTGACATTTTCTGTGCTGTCTTGTCACATGCCAAATGCTTCATCAGAACTGATCCACCCAGGGAAACCTGCCCCCTGCCCCATCAATCACGTTGCTTACCTTTCCCTGCATCTGGAGCAATCCCCTTTTCCAGGCATCCCTAGATGGACGCTCAGGTTGACACCACGTGGTTGCTCTGCCCTGGGTAACCAGAGGAGGGCTGCATAAACAGGGTGGCAGGTGGAAGGAATGTGCTAATCCTGGCCATGCCCTTCCATCACCTTCACGTGCTCTGTCAGCTGCACGGAGCCACCCGGTCCCGCACACCCTCCACCCTAGTGGCATGTCCCTGTGGATCTGTGCCATGGGGCCTCGTGCTCCTGCAAGGCACTGTTGCCAACCCAGGTCTCTTGGATGACCACAGCTCCCCTGGGGTGCTGGGTGTGATGGGAAATTCAACCGCATGGCTGCCACCGGCAGTTTGAAAAAAAAAATCACTGAAAGAGGTTAGGAATTACAGTCTGGAGGTGTTGTGTCTCCCAGGTCATCTGCAGGGGGGAAAAAAAGGCAAAACTGTCAAGATAGAAGGGAGAAAACAGGGGGAAATGGAGTTCTGTGATGATGGAGGTGAGCAGTTCCTGGGAGAAAAGAGGTAAGAAAGCTGGAAAAAGTCCAATTTGTGGTTTTGGAGACATGAGAAAAGTTGTTCTGGGGATGGATGTTCACTAGACCATCACAACCATGTGAAATCTGAAAAGCCATGGTCTGGAAACGGGGCTTTGGGGACAACTGGAATACAAATGGACTGTTAGGCTGCTTCTCAGGCCATGTGGAGACACGTATTTCGTTGCTTAGCATTCGTTTTTGTTTGTCAGCTCCAGAAAGCTGTTTTCCCACAGCCTTGTCTCAGGATCGTGGGGTGCAGGAGCAAACTGGGGCTGTTGACTTTCAGACTACTCAATCATCCTGCAAATTACAGCCAGCCCAGAAAAAACACAGCTCTGCATGTTTCCTTATTTAGGTAGAAGTGTTGGGAAAACAGCATGAGATTTTATTTCTGATAAAGTAGGAGCTGTTTCAGGAATATTAATTATTTTTCTTGTATCAATGTTTTACATTTATCCACTGCGGTATTGGGAATGAGATGGATGGAGTCTACAGAATAGTTTCAGACTTTCTGTCAGGCATTCAAGCCCATGAAAAAAAAAATTAAAAGAAATTGTGCTGACATTTTGAAGTCAGTAGGATTTATTTTCTGGTTATTTTAGCCTGGGGTATGGAAGCTGTGGGCTCCATTCCCTGCCCCATGTAATCTTTTTGCAACATCACTTGGAGTCAGGTTCTTAAAAAGTTTCTGAATGCCTAA
The DNA here is from genome assembly GCA_035041135.1 of Platyrinchus mystaceus. Classification (NCBI taxonomy): domain Eukaryota; kingdom Metazoa; phylum Chordata; class Aves; order Passeriformes; family Tyrannidae; genus Platyrinchus; species Platyrinchus mystaceus. Next base: position 67,904,002 of record JAWWLV010000144.1, on the reverse strand, counting down.
AGACAGAAGTTTAGGGACATCTGAAGGTGTTCAGTCACCTGAGTCATTTTGACCATCTTGTGTACCACATCTGTAATCCTCCATCTCTCAGAACTTTGCACTGGTGAAAGGCTGCAGGAAAGATTTTGCTGCTTTACAGTTTTATTGGGAGGAGAAATGTCAAGAGTCTGGGAGATGTTGGAGTCTACAAAGGCACATGTGATTTTCAGTAAGGAGGTGAGGATGTAAGGAGTGGATCTATCAGAAAGTTTTTATCTGCTATGTCCAACCTGAGCTGGATGCTCGGTGCTGGGCTTGGGCATAGCCTGGGTTGGAAGAAGACCTCTTCTTCTAGACTGGAGCTGATTCAGGCCCAGAAGAGAGTTCACTCAAGTCTCTAGACAGTCTGAGACAAGACAGTGATGGTGTACCTGGGAATTAAACCTCGGTCTTGGTGCATGACTCAGAAAAACAAGACGAGGAGTAGGAACTCAATCAGGTCCCTCTAACCTGGTGGGAAACCTGCCTGTGAGCCAGTGTCCCAGAACTGAGGCTGCTTTGAGCTGCAGGGGAACAGAGGTCATGGAGATAGTTTTAGGACAGGATCACCTGTATGGTGATGTCTTTGGGACAAAGACCTTGAATCCTTTGTGGTGAAATGGCAGGGAAATGTTACAAAGAGGTGTTTTACACATCATACCCTGAGATGTAGCGTGGAGTTGGGCTCTCATTCTGGTGCAAGTTGGGGTGATTTTATCAGAAGGCTTGGCATGAACATGACCACATAGGTTAAGTCCTGAAGGTTTCCCTCAGTCAACACTGTCTTTGAAGTCAATGAGGCTGAAGTTATTGCCTGATAGGAGGAGTAGTCCATCTGTGATTTCTCAGCTGAATTAACTTTAATGATAAAAATGTTGATATAAATATGCAAAATATAAAAACAGTATTGTCAGCCACTTTGTTTCTGGTTCAGGGGGTTTATATGTTTAGTCTTGGATGTTTTTTCGCATTGATTTTGTGTATCAAGATTTAATGCTATCAGGAACCACTGAGTAAAAATATTTAGTAATAACAATAATAATAGGGGGTGTGATTTGATAATCCTAACAAAATAGATAAGATGGATGTTCAAATTACTTCTTGGCTTGAGTTTAGGGGTGTCCTGGTGCCTATCACATTCAATTAGTATTAAGACAGCTCCATTTTCAAAGAGGTCTTCACGCTGGAGCATATCAAGTAAGAGATCTAAGAAACAATAACATCAACAGTAACGATGTTTCTCTCAATATACAAAAAGTTTAGCTATCGAGGCAGCTTTTTCTCTTGTCGTTTGTTTAGTCTGTTTGGTGAATTCTGCCAGGTTGGTTTTGATCCTGCGCAAGAGTGATTTGCTGTAAGAGCGGATGCATCAGCCGAGTCCTGTTTGAAAGTAAATAATAAATAATTGTAACAGTTAATATAAGAAACTGACATCTCCACAGTTTATTTTCCTGTTGGCTTAGTTTAGTTCAGACCAGTTTCTTTCTGGCATCATTTGCATCCAAGCCGAGAGATCAAAACGGCGCAGCCGCTCCCCCAACTCTCCCTCGCTGCCTTCGCGGTGGGTTCCCACGGCCGGGGCTCTCTCCTGGCAATGGGGAGAGGGGTGCTTTGGCAGGGACGGGTTCTGGGGTGCGGAGGGGGGCGTGCTGTGGGGTTGGAGGTCTCCGCCGCCGCTGGGTTTACGGGGACCCCAGGAGGTGCGGAGAGGGGGATGCTCTGGGGCACAGAGAGGCAGCGGGGTGGGACAGCATCGCGGGGGCTCCCAGAGCCCGGAGGGGTGGCGGTGGTGGGGTGCGGAGCGCTGCGGGGCTCCGCTGCAGCAGGGGCTGCGGGGCGCTCCCCCCCCCGCTCCCGGCGCTCGGGGAGCCGCCGGTGCCGCCCCGGCCGCTCCCGCAAAGGGTTAAGGGGAGCGGAGCCGGCGGAGGGCGGGGGCTGCCGGGGGCTCTCGGGGATTGGTGCGAAGTTTGGAGCGGGGCGGCCCCGCGCCGCCCTTCGCGGCGGCTCGGCCCCCACCGCCACAAAGCCCTGCAGGGAAAGTTGCTTTATCGCCGGTTTCTCTCGCCCCGGCTCTCCCCCCCCCGTCCCTTCCCCTCCCCTTCCCCAACCCCTTACCCCTCCTCCCCTCGCTCCTTAAACGGGATTCCGGCTGGGCGAGCCGCAGGACGGCATCACCGGGCATCCCGCGGCGCGGAGCCCCGGCGGCTCTGGCAGGTCCCCGCTGTCCCTCCCCGCACACACACGCACACACACGCACACACACACACTCAGCCCGGCCCGGAAAGCAGGAAAAAAAAAAATTTACAAGGTTTCCCCCCTTTCCCTGAGCTCCTCGCTCCGTGACTCTCGAGTGGAAAAAATCCCTCCCGGGGCGAAGGGCGGCGGGGAGGGGGGTGTCTGTGAAAAGCCAGTGAAGGGGCAGAGCCGCTCCGTGGGGAGGGCACCCCCAGGCAACCCCCGCCCGCCCGGGGAGGGGGGGATGAGGTAGAGGCCGGCGGCGGAGCGCCCGCCGGGCGCCGTGGCCGCGGAGGGCATGAGGCGGCGAGCGGCGGGGATGGGCTCCGGCACCAGAGCGCGGTGTTAGAGCCCCGGCAGCACCCGAGGTAAGTGCCCCCCGCGCCAACGCCCCCGCCCGGGACACCCCGCGGGGTCCCGGGAGACACCAGCGCACAGCCGGCAGCCGCCGAGGGCTGGGGGAGCAGCACCAGGTGGCATCGCGCCTGGTGTTCCCCCCCACCCCGTGTCTCCCTCCCTCCCTCCCTCCCTCCCGACCCCGGTTCCCGGCTGCGAATATCCCGTTAGCGGCCGCCGCGGGGCTGAACCGCGCTGCGCCCCCGGGGCTACCCTGGGGGAGCCCCCACCGTGCCCCGCTCCCCCCGCAAAAACGGGGAAGCGGAGGGCGAAGCGGTCGTGTTTGCTTTGCTGGATGCTGTACGCGGGTTGTTGTGTGTCCTGGGGGCACGGGGTGTTTAAACCGGGGAGTTTTACAAGGGTGAGGAATCCAGACAGTGTTTAGAGAGTGAGAGTTTTAGGAGGAGAACAGGGTGTAATTAATGTAAACCTGATCTACCCCGGGTGTGCGTATCACAGCGAAGGCATCTTCAAGAACCTGAGTAATTAAGTGTGGTTTTGCTTTGGGAAGCACCTCTGGAGCCCACGGAAACAAGTGGGGCTGGGGGGGGAAGGGGGGCGGGGGCGAAGAAGAGGAAAGGAGGAATCAGTGCTGTGCAGAGAAGTCTCAGAGTGGAGGAAGGCGCGTACCCAGAGCGGAGCCTGGCTGAGGGGCACTGGAGCAGCAACACAAAGTTTTCTGGGCTGCTGATGGGAGAGGTAACATTCCTCCTCTCCCTTCCCCAAGTTCTTCCACAAATTGTTAACCTGAAATCTTATTTTATGGCCACTTGCTAGTGTTTTGTTTGCCTTCCAGACTGGTTCTGTACAGGATACCAAAGAATTATGCATTAACTGTAAACTTAGAGGAGCTTGCTGACCTCAGTGGGTTCTTGATTTATATCAGGCTAAAGCAGAGAGGAGGGCAAAGTTTTACTCGCTGAGCACTAAGGAATGAATTACAAGTTCGTTGCACTTTCATTTGCTGCTTCTGCTCGCAAGTCTTCGCAAAAGGATTTAAAACTCTGCAAAGTTGAGGGTTGTTTGGGGTTCCCCCCCGGTAATTATTTTGCTCTCCTTTTTCCTGCCTCCAGGTCTGAGAGGACAGTAGCCTGTATGATACAGTGGGATCTGGTTTTCAAAATGGAATTGCAGCTTGCGCTCCTTTTTGCAGGGATAATTGCATTTTCGGACTCGGCAAGAGGTAAGGAGACCGCGCTGGGTGAAACACTTTGTGACTCACACCCTCCCCTCTGCTCCGCTGGGCTCGTGCTCTGCAAACTGTGCCCTTGGAGGGACCCTGCAGGGGAGTTGCTGTCGGCACAGGCTCGTCCCCTGCTCGTTCCTTATCTTCTCAGGGGTTCAGGCTCGTGCCCACGTGAGGTGCCTCCTCACCTGCGTGGTTTCGGGGCCTTCGTTTTGGATGGAGCGCGGTCACTCCGGCTTTTCCTGAGGTCTCTGAGGCGCAGGTGAACTTCCAGGGGCTTTTCTTGTGCCTGTGTAAAAGTATACAGACAATTTTGAAGAAAAGCAACTGCATTCCTCTGTGGATCAGAAATACCTCTCCCCTCCTGTAATCCCTCCAGCCCCTGCCCCATGTATTCCCACTTACAAACTAAACAAACACATCCATTAACTTCCTCGGTGACAGACAAATGACAGTTCCCAACAGCAAGAGTGTATTTTAACGCTGAGGCTCCAGCAGTTGATCAGATTTCAATAAACAGGTTACCTTACCAGAGGCAAATTGAAATATATTGACCTGGGAGTGATGGGGGTAGGAAAAAAGAAGTGTCTTTATGGGAAGGTGCTTTTAGCGAAGCTCTGGGGTCAGAGTGCAAGGAACAGTGGCTTTTCCTCCACTCCTGCCTGTGTTGTACCTTGTTGGGTGCTGTCCTTGGAAAGCCTGAATGGGAATTCATGGTTTCAGCTTCCCCAGCTCTCGTCACAATGTAAGGGGCTGCATTGTTCCAGGAAAATGGGAGTATGACTTTAGGATGCAATTGCTCCAGCTGCAATTCCCAACAGTATCAGAGTTTCATGAACTGTTGTAAGACCTTTAAATCACCCAGTGTGATGAAGTTATGAATCAAAAGGTTTAAACTTGCCCTTCACTTGGGCCGTTATTTGTCAAAAATAAACCTTGGGGGTGAGGGTGGGAAAGAAGAGGGGGAACGTTATTCTGAAAGCCCAAGGTTTGGTTAGTGCACTGTGCTTTTTTTTTTTTTTTTTTCTTCTTCTTGGCATTGGCTCCCAAGCAAATATTTTATGGAGGCAAAAGCACTATAAAATGATTTGGCTGGAAGCTGGATGAAAAAGAAAACAGTATATAGGCTGTAAGTCCTGCAAGTCTGAATTCCCGGCAAGGTTTACAATGGAGACTCAGTTTAAGTTGTAGGCGATGGGCAGCAGTATGAATTAAGATGACCTCATGGATGTATATTATTGCAGTGGACCTGAGAAGTTGGTGGAGTTCCGGAAAAGATCTGAAGTGGGCAGGAGAAGACAAAAAGATTTTTGTCTCTCTTGTGAGCTGAGTATTGGCTGCTTTACCGACTGACCCTGTTTAAATTTGGTTTGCACTTGTCTTGCTCGTACTTTTGTTGCCCCGGGAAAGTGAAGTGCTGTGGACTGTTGTCATGTGAAGAAGTGACAGAAAATTAACCGTGGTAATTTCAGGCCATCATGATTTTTCCTATGGGAAGGTCTTTTTAATAAAACTTTGATAGGATCATATTGGTAATTGGGTTGTTTGAACCCTTTTCGGAGCTGGAAAAATCCATCCTGTAAGTGTATGGAGAGATGGTTCTGGTTGTTTAAAATTATCTAGAAACAGAGTTGAAAAACCAGGGCCAAACCCTTGAAAAATGTCATTCACTCATGTGCTGATTTCAAGATTTACTGCTCTAAAAATATAGACAATATCCTGACATTGAAATCCAGCTTTGGACTTGCTTAAGATTGAGAACATTTTTGATATTGGAAGATGTAGATGGAAGATCAAATTTGTATATGAACAGAGATGAGATACTCTCCAGAACTCTGAAACCTGATTTTGTGCTGACAGATATCTCCAATTATTAGGCATTTACATTGGGATAGTTCAAGATTCTCTGAAGAATGTGCCAGACTGTTAACGTGCCTGGAGATTTTTTCCGAACATCTCATACAATGGGTTTGGCCACTGGAGATGTGTACGTGTTACCTGTTTCAGTCACTCAGGTTTTATAGACAGTTCCTCAGCCAAATTGCAGCCTGAGGTCATGAGGCTCTTCTCCGGAGGAAGAAGGGCTCTTTGTTTTGGCCAAACAGCATTTAATATCTGTATCCCGATAGTAAATTAGACGTGTGTGGCCCAAAGTGTGTCAACACCTCCTGATCCGAGGCATTGGAAGTTAAATAGGTGCTCGCTGGCTTGCGGTCAAGTGAGGAAAGTGGCTGAGGAGGCTCTCTGGGGAAGTGGTGGTCCTTCTTTTCCACTCATATTAGGCAAAAGTAAGTTATGCTGGAGTTGGGGTGTTAATTTGGAGCTGACTGATGTCGTGCCCGTGCTCGGGGAAGGGCTGTGCCATAGTGCATCTGCACAAGGGGGCAGAGTTAAGTTGCCCACGCGCTCCGGCTTTGATATTTCCTGACAGTTGAATACTCAGCTGCAATCTTGCATTAAATGTTAGGTTGTATTATTTTTAAATCTTTATTTAGGTGATGCCTTTAAAGGCAAAGGGCCCCACAGGGATGACTGATTGGGCTAATGTGGCAATTATATTTTTCCACCTCCACTAGCAAAAAGGGGCGTTTTTCTAGGTTCAGATCTTTGCCTACTGGCTCTGTCCCTTCTTGTGACCCAATGTGTCTCATCGCTGAGGTAGAAGGTGTTGCAAAAAAGGGGGATATCTTAGCAAACCAAGATAAACTCTTAAGAAAGAAGCAATACCTTTGAAGTATCGAGGCAAAGGAGAGGACAGGTCTGATTTTTAGAGGTCCGAGTGCAGAACTGGCTGTGTTTGGAGGGATGAAGGATGAGATAACTCTGGCTAAGTTTGAAACAATGCTTTTGGGGCCGAAACTTAAAGAGTTTGGTTACAGGCTTGTCTACACCTGCAAGTGCACCGGAATAACACTTAAAAAAACCTTAATCTGGAATAACTCCCTCAGTGACCAGTCTTATTCCAGGCTAAGGATCTCCTAGAGGGAGCCTGTACCAAAAAAGTCTTCCTTGGGAGCTATTTTGGTAGCCTTCTTTCCCTCGTGGATGAAGACTAGAACGTGTGTGTGCACAAAACCCACTCTTTGAGAACAAAACCCGCGTGCTGTGGTTTTTTAGAGGGATTGTGCCTCCTGGCTGACAGCCAGGGTGTGAGGCAGCAGCTCCAGCCTGGTCTCCAGCCACACAGGATAATGTCAGCCTTGAACCTGGGATAACGGCGCAGGTCCAGTGGCTCGTCTCTCGTGTCACTCCATTCCTGTTCTCTCCAAGCAGCCCCATACTGGGCATAAAAGTCCTCAGTGTCCAGCCCCAGCCCTCCTCTGCGGGGATGAATGCCATCTTGGGTCACTGACCTTTAGAGACTGTGTCCTGCAGCAATGTAGCTCCTGCCACTCCACACCTCCGGTCGGACACAGGTAATAGAATCTGATATTTTCCTGCTTATGTTATCTCAGTGACAGACAACGCAATATTTGTTCTGAATCTGTCAGGTTGCCATCAATATTCGCGTTGGTGACCGTATATGGTAACACCGGGATGTGTTTGGCTTGGTCCCGTGGCTTAAACAAGATTTTGTATGGTATGTTTAGAAGTTTTTGGTAAGAGCAGTAACCACCCTCCTGTTAGCGAGTAAACTGATATTCTGCTGGAAACTAATTAGTTTGGATGTTGATTTCATTTTCGGTGCATTGCGTAGGGAGGGGAAGAACGGGACCTTAATTGCTTTCTGTTCTGGCACTTCTCTCTGCGACCTTGGCTTGCAAACCTGCTTGGTGCCTGCTTTACAGGGAATTTGCTGATGGGGCCACCTCAAAATCCAATGGCTTTACGCAGAAATAATGTTATGTGCCATTTTTGTTTCTCTTAATATTGAAGAAGGGAGAGTAGGATGTTAGAAATGTTTTTTATTTCTTGGGAGTTGGGTTCTTCTTTCTGATGAACAGAATTCCCATTCTGTAACTTCGGGGTTTATAAGTGAATAGTAGTACACATAGGAAAGGTAAATAATGATAATATGAGAGAGATTGTTGTTGACTTCTGTTTTACTCCTTTATTCTTGTTGAGTGGTTGCTACCAGATAATGATTAGGTAATTTCTCACTTGTGAAAGAGAAGCATGTTCCGATCTAACAGCCCAACTCAGATTCTATGTAAGACATAGCACATCTTCTGGTGAAGTTTGGGGCAACTTTTGGATCGTACTCTTGGGGAACTTGCTCATGAATAATCTGTCAGCATGACTTGTACCTAGAGTCAACATGACGATCTAAGAAAATCCTGGTTATTTTTTTAAATGCTGGTGCCTCCCTTCTTGTGAGGCTGCTTTAAATTGTGGCTGAGTTTAAACTTGAAATGCAGTGTGCGTCATACTGGAAAATTAGGGTTGATTTTATTTGTTTTTAATTAGGAATATTAAAAAACTCGGCAAATTGCTCAAATACATTTAGATTTTCCTTAAACTTTTTATAACTCTGTTTTCCAAGTCCATATGTTTCTTTGACCTTCACTAAGAGACGCAAGCAGCAAATTAAAACACGCCTTTTCTGGGATGAACTTGTACACAGCAAAGGCTGGACTCCAAAGCCTGACTCTAAGCCACAGAAGAAACTTTCATGTGCTATGAAGTGGTGCTTGAGATATTATAGAAAAATGGTTCTTTCAGGAAAAAAATGTAATTCAAAATAAAAAAAAAAGTATAAGTGACACTTGCTAGCAAGTAAGAACCCCTTTTTCAAGATTTGAGACCATTGGTGCTAATTTATTAACTAAAGATGAAGTTTGTCATTAGACATGAATTGGCTAATAGAGCTGATCCTTTTCAATGGCCTGTCTGATAATTCCTTTTTGAGCGTCTGTCTCACCGTGAGCGACGCTGGTACCTCTGGGCACAGAACAGTCTTTATGGAATCCTTATGTACTATCAGTACAGTGGAATCAAGATGTGCCTTTTTGGATTAATTATTGGAAGAGAGAAAAATTTCCACTGAAAGGGGAAAATAATAATACAGAAGTCCTCTTGTGCCTAGTTTAAATTAAAAAAAAACAAACCAACAACAACCTTTAGTCAGAGCTTTATATGTTCAGTGGGAGTAGAACCAGAGCAGCTGATTTTTGTAAGACATGAAGCTCCTACTTGTGTCTGTGGTGACTTGTAAAATCATGCTGAGCAAAAGATCTGTGCAAATGTAACCCAGCATTACAGGAGTTGGTGGAAATGTTCTTTTCTCTCCTTTCTTTCATCAACCTGCTCATTTTGTCTTGTTTCAAGGAATTTTTCTTACATCTGTACTCTTCCTGTGTTTTCTGATGGGCTGCTCAAGCTGAAATGCATTTGATTTTGTTTTGAACATTTAATGTGGATTTCTGTTCCTTATCTTGTTCTCTGTAATCAGCCTTGACTTGGAGTTTTCTGTAATAGTAACGCCCCCGTACATGTTTAGCTGTGTTGACCTGTTCTAATCTTTTGCACCAAGTCATTTAAGGGACTTTTTTGAGAGCGAAGCCAGTGTGGATGCAGACGTTGCAAAGACTGCTGTCTGCTGCAAGCCTACTGAATTTGCTGCTCATTCGTAGCAACTGTGGTACTATGGTAAAAGAAAAATATTTCCAAAAGCAAGCTTGAATAATCTGATCCTGCTGTCCCGATGTCATATGAGATAGGCAGATGCAGCCCATGCCAGTTTTAACACGTTAGGACCTGATTCAGAGCCAATGAGTGTTGGTGCTGTGACTCCTACTCACTCCCATGGGCTTTGGATCCATCCCTGAAGGATAGCTTACCCAGAGTATCTGTGATACTCCCCTCCATATGGATCCCTCATGTATGGCAGCAGAGGAGATGCGGGCCAAGCATGGCAGTTTGGATCCTGCCATCTGCCTGCTTGACTGGAGAGCTTGGAATTCACTTTTTTTATTCTAGAGGCTTGTTGCTGCTGCCACTGCGAGCTCTGGCTGGTGGGTGGAGCGTGCACTGCTGGGGCTGAAAACAATTTGGAAAGTCATTGCTTAAACTTTGGGCTGCCGCAGAGAGATTTATCCCCAAAGGAAGGGTGCTGTTCTGCAGGCAGTGTTCTGGGTGTGGAGGGGTTGAAGACTGGCCTGAGTGTTATTTAACAAGTTAATGTGTGCCGCTGAGTCCATTCACATCTCTGATTTTTATTTCTTTTCCCCCCCCACTTCCCAGTCAAATAAACACAGGCTACATGGAGTTTGGTTGGTTGCCCTGATTGCACAGTCTCCTCATTGTATTGCAGTAGAAACACAGCATCCTGCAGTGCTGTGAAAAACCTAACATTTTATTTCATCCCAACCACTCCGATTTTCGTGAAGAAATTCAGCCAATAACTCCAGGCTACTTCTTGCATTAAGTGTTCAAACTTAATTTTGAGCTTCACTAAGGGAAGGAGAAAAATGTAAATTGGGAACAGAGGCTTCTTGGAGCAGGTTAATGTTTCTCAGGACGGCTGCACCTCTGTTCTCAGCTTCTCTCCAAGTGGCTTCTAGCTTGATGGAACCCAAGAAATTTCTCCTTATGTCTGGTAAGTTTATTTCATGGAAGATTTACACAGTCTTGGGTATCCTGTCAAGACAGTATTTGTGCATGTTAGATAAAAACACAGGAACAGCAGACAAATATGGAAATGCAAACTTAAATTGTGCAATAGGCTTTTTTTTTTAAATTTGTATTCTCCTTGCTGAGTTTGCTCCACATGCCCCATGAACTGATGACTGGAGGAGTTAGGGACTAGTTTTGTGCAGTGGCACAACATCTTTGTGGCAACTGTAGGCTTGCTAGTTCTGCCCAGAACAGGGGCAGAAAGAAAAAGCTGGAGAAGGACATGGAGGGAAATGTAAACATTAGCCAATCTCCAACAGAAAATTTAGGCCAGATTAGTTAATGTACTGCTGCTTTTGAAGTGGTCCTTGGTAGAGGATCTCGAGTGGGCAGTGTGTGGCTCTAAAGAGGAGGTTGGGCTTCAGCTTTCCAAAATCTGTGCTATAGTTCTGTTTTCTCCTGTGTCCTCCCAGGTGTGAGACTCGATTGACTTTTGACTAATATGTGATTCCGAGTAAAAACATTCTAATGTAAAAGGGGTGCTTTCATTGTGCTAATATTTTACTGTTGCTTTGTATGGATTTAAATCTTCCTTTTTCTAGACAAAAGTGGATGGGGTGAGGCCAAATCGACCACAGAGGAAGAAGGGAAAGCTATTCAGCCCCACCAGCCTCTAAAAGCTGCACAAGCCAAAGTACTGAAGTTAGGCTGCTGCAGATGCTGGAGCATTGTGAACTGGTTTCTTTCCCTCCTTCCTGTTCTCTAATAGATTTGTGGGAGTTGGAGTAATAGAGGAAGCTGTTTTTCTAGGTGGCTGTTCTCAAATCTGCTACTACAGATCTGTAACAGATCTGTAACTGCTGGTTAAGCAATGACAAGTGTCAGAGGAGTTACAGGTGTATGAACGGCATGTCAAGGATGGAAGGGTTAATGAATAACAGGATGAACCTCTGAACATTGTGGAATATCTCCCCAGGGATACTGCAGACTCTCTGTGGAAGGAAGAATGCTTCTTTGTCATTGACCAGTCGATGTAAAACTGGTGGCTGTAACTCCTTCAGAGTGTGGATGTGCTTCTGAGAGAGGGTGCTCTGAGCCACCTTGCTCACCTTCTGGATGAATCAAAATCTTTCCTGTTCTTCTGCAGACTTAACATTTTGCTGGCAAAACCACCGTCTCTTTATCCAGACAAATAATATTAAGAAGTGTTTAATGTATATTTTTGGGCAGTTTAAAATGGGAAAACTGGAGAAGAGTTGCCAGCTCCTCCAGCATAAGGAGATCAGGCTCCGTGCTCTGATAAGTCATTTCATATTTTAATGTTCAGGGTTGCATTACAAAGGTGATAGTCCCCTTAGGTTCAGTGGGTTGTGGCTGAGTAGGTGTGAGTAGGATTTAAATATGTAATCCTACCAGAGAGCAGAAACTGGAGCCTCGTAAGACCAGGCTGAGTTTCAGTTCTGCTCAGTGTGGCACCACGCCATGGGAGGGGTCATCGTGATCTGCAACAGTTAATATAAAACTAGAATAACAGATAGGAGCTGATGAGTATCTTTCCTCCTCCTGGCATTCCCAACCAATAAGAAATGCAGTATTGCCGGGGTTCATTTCGTTAAGGGCTAATGAGAGTGAAACTTTCAACTTAATCATGTCCAGGACAGGTGTTTACTTTTCCTTGTTTGATTGACAAGGATTGTAAACCTGTTAGGGAGATATTTGCATATACAGGGAAACTGGCTTTGGACACTTGATTCTAATTGCTGGATTTGTTATCTGAAGGTGTTTGCCACTGCTCTCAGCACACAGCTATTGTTTCTGGGATACAAAGAGACACAAGTAGTAGAGTCTAGTCAGAGCATTTTGCTCAGGAGCTACAGAAATCATAAGGTAGAGATGGGTCAGTGTTTTGTCTAGACCAGAGCAAGGTCCTGCTTGTATCCCTAAGCCAGCATGCTTTTCCTGATTCCCTGCTTGCTCAAACAGGGATAGACCAGAGGATTTGAAGGATTTAAAACAGTATTTCGTGATGGTGATGTGTACAGGTTTATTCCTGTCCTTGGAAACTCATTGGAAACACTAGACTAGTCCTAATATGCAATTGGTAAAGCAGACTCTGGATATTTCATTTGCAGTTAATTTCAGGGCTCTTCTCCCCTTGAGTACTCCTGTTGGGAGGAGGATTGCAGATTCACAGGGATGGGAATCTGGCTCTTGCTTTACTAGTAATACCAAAGAAGAAAACAGCGAGGTACTACTCAAAAGTAATCATAGCAATAGACTTGGATATTTGTAATCACTATGAGTATTTATTGAGAGTTTCCAGTAAAGAAAACAAAATATATATAAAAAAAAGAGATACAAAAAGTGCTGCTCAGTGTAGGCCAGTGTTCCTCTTCTAGATACTGTCAGGAGAAAAAGCTTGTCTACCTGAAGGCCACAGTCTAACTAAGTGGAGTTTCAGGCTTATTTTTCTTTTATCCTAGAAAATCCAATAAATGCAGTAAATTCTTTCAGTGTGGTCTTCCAAGAGTTTTTCAACTTCGTCTGACTCACAGATTATTTGAGTGCCATTATAGACTAGGGGTCAAGCAAGTTAATTCCCAGAACAGTATGCTGCCCTGTTTTCAAACTGTGCTAATCAGGGTTTTGAGTCAAAGCATGGTAGTTTGCTCGGTGAAATTATTTTCCTGTTAGAAAATTACAAATAGGGTCTGACTATTCGTGTTGGCTTCAGTCACTGGAGCACTCACATCACATGCAGAGCAGAGCCCCCAGGGATGGACTTGCCATGGATCGGGGCACTGGTGGGGGTTCTTTTTGCAGTTCATAAGATTGAACTCGGGCAAACAGGCTGAAACCTTATAAAAGAAATGAAAGAAATTGTTACACTTACATTTTACCTCCAGCAGGTCGGAGGGAGGGCTGTGTGGAGCCCATCTGAGCTGTAACACGAATGTCCTTCCCCAAAGGAGACATTTGGTGGAGTTATTTGGTTACCTCTCCCCCTCACCTCTTTGTAATTGACTCTTGTTTACTTTTTCCTCCTCCGTTCCCGAAGCTTATGACCACTGTTTAGGCAGAGGAAATGAATTAAAATAATTTACTGTTTTTTAGAACAAGACACATTCCCTGCATGTATGTATACACACGCTGGCATTCGCCCTCCCAGTGCTGTGCAGAGGAGTGTGTTTACAGAGTCTGGGTCCATTTAGGGAGAACAATACCCTGATTATGGAGGGCAGCCTTTTCTTCCCAGAAACCACAAGGAACCATTCGCTTCAAGCAGCTACTGCCCCTTGAAGGTACAGTTGCCATGAGCTGCTGGAAGGGGGGGGAATAAATCTGTTGTGGACACAGAGCAGCAGCATTGTTCTCCACGGAAGTTGGTTTAGGGGTGGGGGTGAGAAATGGTGTTGGGATAACCCAAATGCTGAGCGCAGGATCTACCAGTGTGCAGGAAGGTGTGTTGTGACTTGCAGTTTAATTTTCCAATAACAGCTGTGAGACTTCACGGGGAATTATTTGATGCTGCCTGAGCCAGCAAGGGAGCTGGGGAGGTCGGGTGGGAAGAAGATGGTAACTGAGTCTCCGTGTGGTTTTGGATAGGCTGAGTTGGGTTGAAAGGTGCTGTTATGTATGAAATGCCGGTCATGTCTAATTGCAGTCATGCACCTGTGCCTGGTAGATAATGCTGGAGCTGTGTCATATGGAGCGTTTGCTTCACATGATGTTGAGAAAGGTCAAGCACTTGATTTCTGTCCTTCTAAGTTGGCTCATTAGAGGCACAAATAGGACCCCCCCCTTCTTTTGCC
>JAWWLV010000144.1:67847953-67880513 GCA_035041135.1 Platyrinchus mystaceus | reverse complement strand
AGCGTCACTGCTGCTTTTCTGCATTTTTGGAACGCGAGGAAAGAGGCTGGGAGTGGAATGATTCTTGTATGTGCAGTTTATTGGTGTGTCTTTGGTAGAATTTTATGACTTTGTTAAAAGATGTTGAGCTATATGATTTATTAACACTGCCATGGAGACTGTATTAATGATTATTTCACATTCCATGAGATCTTAGTGGGTCCTGCCCATGGTAAGGTCAGAATGAAGGGGCATTTGACATAGTACTGCTTTACTTACAATAACAACTGATAACGATTCTAGAAAATAAGCAAGTCCCTTTGACTTCAGGGTGCGTTATCTCACAGCAGATATCAACACAGCCTTCCAGAGAGAACTGTTGACCCTTTGCTGCATGTTGTCAGATCTGTAAGAAGCGCCATGGCAGATCTGCATGCACATATGCACTTGGAAGTGCTTTTACTTGCTCAGGAGCAGCGACCCCAACATTAGCAATTACTCCTGGCAAATGCAGTACCATCTGCTGACCGTGCAGGATCATGGGGTTTGGTTGGGAGTGGGCAGGCCCAGTTGGCGTGAAAAAGAGCTTGTAAACATTTGCTTTTCTTTTTCAGGGTATCCGCTAGCAAAAAGTCAACACGGCCCACTTGGTGCCTTCCGGACTGGTGGGTCAAGTCCCCAGTCCGTGTCTGGTTAGTCTCAGATTCATACCTGAAGTAGTTTGTGATTCACTGACTATTTTTGGTGCATGCTCAGAGTTCTCTAAAAAACACTGGTGTTTTTTTGACTGCAACTTTTGCATTGCTGCAAACCCGCAGCAGCTGAAGCTTTAGGAAAATCAGTGATTATTACAAGTCTCTTAATAAAAACCCCAGCATCTGTTGGTCAGAGAATCCCATTTTGGGTGATAGCCATCCAGCACTGCAGGCCAGTTCCCTTGCGGATTTGATGAGGCTGTCTCAGAGCGACAGGCCGTCCGTGGGTCAGCCTTGCCCTTGCAGCATCTGTACTGGTGGAGATAAGACAGCGATCACACCCTCTGCCAGCCCTCCCTGCTTCCAAAGCGGATTTTACAATGTTTTTTTTAATTTTTCACAGGCTACTGCTGGCCAAGCGGAGACATTCCTTGTCTGTTATTCACGGGCAGAAATGCTTGATTAGGGCTCCTCTTCCTGGAAACATCAATGAAGTTGATGCCCTGGATCCTCTTCCGCAGATAAGATTAAGAGCATGGAAGTCGGCACGCTTCTGGCAGTGGTTTTTACTGGCTCAGGGTGGTAATTGCAGAGAGGCTGTTTTGGACAATGAGAAATTTTTCAAAAGTTTTCCTGTATCACTTGTCAAGCACCGTTCGCTGATGGGTGCTGGGGGTCAGAGAACTCACCTAATTGAGATGGATTTTTCTTTCTCCACGTTGTTTCTTTGGCTGGCAGTGGCCATGAGGGTTGCTGCTGCGAAGGGAATGAGTCACTCGTCTGTTTGAGTCCGTGAAGAAAGGTTCTGCATGTTCCCACTGATATTAAACACGAAGCTGTGATGATGGTGGTTTTCTTTTCTCTTACTCTCAGTGTATTTGGTTTTCATATCAGGGAGGTCAGGAATTCGTGTTTGCTGCCTTGGAGGAGGAAGGATTTGGGTAGTCTTTAGATCTTTCTGGCTTCCCATCCCAAACTGCTGTCATCAAAGCACTGTAGAGCCTGTCAGCTGGGGATATTTTCAGTTGCTGTTTTTGTGAGGAACCTGCCTGAGCTTTCAGCCTCATGGATCTATTTTACTTCACTTATTTTTATTAAAGTCAGTGACCAGTGCAACCCTGGAAGGCAGCCAGGCTTTATATCATGGCATTACAATTTGAAGGATGTGAAGATCAGTGAGTACCATTAGAGTGGCTGGTCTGTCCTGCCTGGCACAGAGCTGGGAGCTTCATCTACTGAGTCTCTTAATGGGGGCACAAACTTGTGTTTGATTAAATCCATTCTAGCACTCTTTCTGTGATTATTTCCCTGCGGGCAAGTAAACGGTAGAGGTGAGACTCCAGTATCTGGTAGTTCCCTTCCAATAAGCAGGAAACCTAATTTCCCAATTTTTTTCTTAACAAATCCCACTGACTTTACCCCAGTGAGTTTTTTCTCTTTAGGGTCTCTGGCTTAGCAAAATGCTGAATTGATTCCCCTGGTGTAGGACTGGTCCACGAGAAAGCTGCTTTTCCTTCTCCACAGTGATGTGACAGACTGAATCCTCCTCACCTTCACTCCCCAGAGGTAAATTTTCTTCAGAGTAGTCACCTGGGGACGTATGTGTGTGTATTTAAAATAAGATACAAACCCCAACCAGTGTCTTGTAAGCGCTTCTGTTGTATGCTGATTCTGCTAAAAGCTGGAACAGCAGATTTCACTCTTCAGGAAAACTTGGTGCCCCAAGGGGCACATCTCCACCTGACATCAGCAGCACCCCATCGTTCCCCCCGCTGTTTTTACTTTTGCTGGGTCTGTAATTAAAAAAGCAAAACCATCCCATCCTCACCCCCACAGAGACCATATGTAGAAGTGACATTTGTATGGTTGATGCAAATACAGAAAAATGTGTCTGAAAATAGATTGCAAGTGATGTAAAAGCCGTGCTTGTCAAAGAAAAACGCCAACCCAGTTTGCCCTCATGGTTCTGGAAGGGATTTTGTCTTGTGCAGAATGTGTTTCCCCCTTGGCCCCCTCCCTTCCCCCGGGAGCTGTAAGTCCGCTTTTGTTAGGCCAGTGTCGTGGAGCTAAATCCTGGAAACGTAATTTATTCAAAGTGTTCCGCACACATGTAAATGGGCAAAACTTATTGACAGCTGGGTTAAAGTATCTCTTTCTTCTGCGTAACAAGGCACTTTTGCTGGATCTTTCAGCCGCTGGCTTTGTTCCTCAGACGGGTGAAAAGAGCTTAAGGGGGAGAAACAGGCCGGCAGGGAAAATGCCTCTGGTGTGTGCAGTGTGTCTGCACAGCCACAAATATGCATGGCTACAGCACAGCAGCACCTCTCCCCACGCCTACATCCTCATCCCACTGGAGGGTGTACAATGGCACACAAATCTGGGCATACACTTGGTGTATAAGAAGAGCTGTGAGCACACATGGGCACGCTGTATGTGTCCATGGTCCTTTGAAAGGCTCCAGATCACCGTGTGGCTGCCTTTAACTGTGGGAAATGACAGTCCCAAAAGGATATTGGTATTTGTCTATTAAATTCCAAGCACACAGCAAATTTAGCTGAACTTTCTGCTGCTTAAGCACTACTCTTTCCTCCTCCATACAAGGCCCTGAATTAGCTAATTAAAATCTAGTGGAGAGAGAGAACAGTCTGCAATGGAGTGAACTCACAAGATTTCTGAGGTCATTACTGGTACAGAGTTCCCTCACTCTGTCCCATGAAAAGATTTTTAAGTATTCATTGGAAATCTCCCATGGATTTAACTTCTTCCTTTGTTTTCCTTTGCAGTAAAAGCTTGATTGAAAGTGGCTGTGGCAGCAGTAATGCCTGGCTGAGTTTGGAGAAAACAAGCTCTAGGCCCATTTAGACATTTCATTTGAAAGCAGCTTCCATTATCTCCTATTAGGGGCTGTGGGTTAGTAAGGAGCAGGGTGAATGCATGTGTGTGTTCATCCATTATGACTTCTTTATCAATTTTATTTTTTTAATCACTAGTTTTTAGGAAGAGGTGGGATTATTTTTTTTTAATAGGTAATTAATATCTGATAAACCTGAATCCAGTTTTCTTGGGATAAACTTTGATGGAGGTTCCTAACAGTATTAAGTGAGTTGATTTCAGAGTTAAGATACAATTTATTCTATTCTATCCATCCACCTTTTAGAATTTCTTCGGTATCCCATGAAAGAAAACTGGAGAAAATTTGGGATTTTTTCCTCCCTCTTAGATTTTTTTTTTTTTTTGAGACACATTTTTTTTAAAACTAAAATGACATGCTGGAATTTAAGGTATGAATTAGTATAGCCTGATTGAAGCTACATCATCTTTTATCCAATGTCTTGTTTTCTGAGCCCCAGTTAACACAGATGAGGCTTTGAGGAGAGGAGTGGTTCTGCCCAGGCCCCAGCAGTGCAGCCCCACTGACTTCAGTAGGACTAGAGGGAGGTTTTGAGTTTGTCTTGGCAAAAGTGAAGGAGATCAATACATGATGTGGATAACTTACTTATGTAAGGACATGGCTGGAAATGTTTTGTCTTAACCCCAGAGCAGGCAGGGCACATGGAGGCAGTACTGGCTTCTGCAGCGTATCTTGAACAGGGAATTGCATGATGGAAATTCTGCCTTAGCAAGTCATGCCTGAAGCATGCTCTTTGTGTTGGGACAAAGAACTACTTGTCAGCAGAGGCTGTTTTATATAAAAATGGTATTTTTGGGGGAGTTTCATTTTGGAGGCCCTCCTTTCCCAGTGCTCTGCTGCTGGTTCCCTGCTGCCAGCTCACACTTCTCTGCCTGCATTGGACCTATTTGACTCATAACATGACTAAAAACTAATGCAACAAAACATTTTCTGTTGATTTAATGACCTGAGTCTTCCTTCTTACCCCATCAGTACCTGGGGAGTGACCACACTCTGAGGAGAGGAAGGAGTCAGCTTGAATTTTGCTTTAGCCTTGCTTTGGACTTATGTCTCCCCAAGTTCGTAGTGGAATCCAAATGCTTTCCCAGTGCTGGTAGGAGCTGCTTGGTTTCATCTTTGCAATTTGAGCCCAAGTTTGGAAGAGCCCAGGTTTTGGTCTTGGAGTTCTTCATGGAAGTGAGAGGTCTGATGCTGTGGTGCCTTGTGCTTTCTATTTTTGTTGGGCTGATGATAGGGAAATGCCACTTGCTCTTCAGATTGATAGGACGAAACAGCTCCTAAAAATACCCTTTTTGTGAGGGTTTTCCCTGTCTGCTGGAGGGGTGTCAGCAACGTTCTCTGCTGGAACCAGAGCTAAACCAGAAGCAAATTGAAGTGTGTGGAGAAATGCAGTCAGTCTGCACTCCACTTCCACAGTCTGTCCAAGGCTGTGGGAAGGACTAAGATGAAACCCATGGCAATTTCAGTCCACCATTGTAGGTTCTCCTCTTGTATTATCCTTGCATTGACCAAACGAGGTGGAGTTTGGACCATGTTAGGCCTTGTTCACCAGTCACAAAAAGTTTCCTCAAATTGAATCTTTGAATGGGTAAGGATTTCAGTGTGCTGGGTGAAGCAGGGGGCATTAAGAAGGGGCAGCAGGCAGGAAGGACCTCTGAACACTCTGGGATGGATTTTAGTCCTATGCCATGATGGGCAAGAAGATGAATGACTGTTGTCCTGTGAGTCTGTGTTTTGGACTCTTCCAAGAGTGAGACTCCTGGACTGACCAACCAACGTGCTCTCAGGATTAATTTTAAATTAACCAAATCCGAGTTACTTAGTGAACCCTCGTTCTTGAGAGGATGTTGATGCTGTCAAGCTTGGACAGGTCCTCCCTGTGGCTGCCCTGGCTTCTGACAACTTCATGGCTCTGGCCGTGAAATTGACCGTTTAATCATGTCGTGACTTTTTATTTTATTTAATCTTCCAAAAATGCAATTTATACAAAAGCACTAGGAGTGCTGGGGTTTCTAGTGCAACATTTCTCTGGCTCATTTCCTGCCCAGCTGTTGTCTGCTCCATCCCCTGTCTCCTGGCTGGGCGGTGATGTGGCCTACAGCTGTGCAGAGGTCACACCTGCACATCTGCAGTGACCACCTCAGCTCCTCAGAGAGCTGGGGCCAACCAGAGCTGGGACCGCCTGGTTTCTGGCTTCCTTCACACCCAGTGTTGGCCCAGCTGCTATCACAGCCATCAGCAGCTTTATCTCTGGACCTGGTGTCCGATGAGGCCGTCATGGGGCAGGAGCACTTACTGGAAAATGATTTATACTAATTAGGTGGCTTGAAGGTTTCTTGTGGAGCGGTAGGAGGCAAGACAGAGAGGTCAGTTGTCTTTATTCTCCAAAAAGCCATCATCACCTGATAAAGATTCAACTGCCTTAGGTTTTGAAGAGGATGTTTCATGCTGCTTCAGCCAAAGCGGGGAGTGAAGACTTCAATCTACTGACCTTTGTTCTCTAAAGAGCGTGTCAAGTTTTGGCTGTGCTGCTGGCCTTGACTTTTAATTGTTGAAGAGGATGTGAGATCAGCCCTGAGCCTTTGTGCTGCAGCTTACCCGGTGAGAGAGGGGAAGTGCTGTGCTTCTCTGTGCACCACTGCCACAATTTAATTTGAAAAAAACATAATCAGCCTCCCCTTCCCCCCAAATAATGAGCTACCTCTTATCAGCAAAAATTAAAACAAAAGAAGAAAAAGATGAATGTTAGGGATGGGGAACCTGATGATATCAGTAGCTGTGTTTTCATGCAGATTGTTACTCCATGATGCAAGAGGCTTCTGCCTTTACTTTAGCTTGTCTTTAGCATAAATTTCATCCCCATATGATGGGCCAAACCCCTCTTCTCTTCCTCAGGCCTGGCATGTGCTTGTGAGGTATCTAAATTTGGCCTGCCAAGGTGGCCTAATCCCCTGTCATGTCTCAGAACCAGTTCCCACCCCACTGTGATCCAGCTGAAGCTGATGCACCAGATGCTGGAGAGGGAGGACACAATGGGAAGGGTTCTTGAAGGGCCAGCACTAACTGAGGTAAAGGACCTTGTTCTGTCAGTAGATCAGTAACTCTGAGATGTATTTCTCTACCTTGCTGCCTGCCCATCATGTGTTGCTCTGGTGGGGGAGAGAGACCCGTGGTGGTTTGCAGTCTCTCATAGGAGGATGTCTGTAAATGAGGTGCCCTATGGGCCATGTAAGGCCATCCACTGTTGCTCCATACCCCTTCAGTGGGCCATCCCCTGGTTACCAGGCATCCTCCCCTTGTCCCTGGGGCTGGTGCTTGCAAGAAGGTCCTTAAAAGGTGCTCCGTGCTCCACTGTCTATTCTAGACAGCACAAATTATTTATGTCTCTTTTGTGTCTCTTTGGCCCTTTTGCTTGCTATAAAAGCACTAGGACGTGACTTAAAAATTTCTGTGCTTCTCTGCATAAAAGAGCCAAGCCTAGGAGGGACTTTCTCCTTTATCCCCCAGCATGGCAGCCTTCACTCCTGGTGGTGGGCAGTCATTTTTGGCTGACCTCGCCAAGGAGAGTCCCCAAAGTGTTGACTAGTTACTATCTTGGTTTCAGGGTTGCTGAGATACATCCCGCGGAGAACAGCACTCAGGAACTATCTTTTTGCCTGACAAACGTCTCCTTACAACCTTGCTGCTCACGTGGGTTATGTGATTTCCAAGCTGGCTGGGAGCCTAGAAGTGAACTCATAGGCCTCAAGGAGCAATAAGTGCTGTGGTGTTTTAACCAGCCCAGCCAAAGTCTGTGTGCACGTGTTTGTGTATGTGCATGTGTGAAAGCACTTTCCAGCAGACCGTCTATCTGGAATGATAACCTAGCTCCATTCAATAGTGATATCAGCTGCAATTCTCTGGTCCAGTTAAAAAACCGAAGCAAAAAAAAAAAAAAAGAAATCTCTCTGGAAAATAGCCTGTTTTAAACTGCACTTGTCACCTGTAGGTCTTTGTGAGTAGAACAAGTCTCTCTCAAAATGTAGCTTTGTGTGACAAACAAAGGAACCGCTGGGAAAGCTGAGGTCTGAGCTGGTACCTTTGCATCAGTGAGGTGTGTCCCAGGTAAAAACTCTGCCTCTGAAATCAGCTCTCCTCATTACTCTTCCAGGAACTGCAAGGGTTTTGCAAAGGGATTTGATGGCAGTGAATATATTTGGGATGCGTTTGGAAGTTCTCTAAGCAAAGCCTCTAATGTGTGGGTTGGAAACAGTCACTTCTTGTATATTTGCATTGTGCTCTCCTGTAATTGGCTCTGCAGATGCTGGACTGGCTCCTTTGAGAAAGCAAGGAACTTGCAAAGGTGTTGAATGGTTCTAGTAGGAGCTGAAAGGAGCTATGAGTGCTTCACAAGCCCATGAGGAGTGAAAAGTCTGTCTTATGGTACCAAAGCAGTTTTCTAGCTGCCAAGAACAAGACAGGAAAGAAAAGCAAGTTTATGGCTTTGCATTTTCCAAAGGTCTCTTAGAGCTTCAAATCCTAGGATTGTTGAAGTCTTTGATTTGGGGCCTGTGCACTTGTTGCTCTATTGCAGACTGATGAGCCTGTCAGATACAGTCTTTGGTGAGTGTGCTGGGCTGTGGGCTAGGAAAGCTGATGTGGGAATCATCTGACCTGTTTTCAGTGCCTGCACTATGATGAAATAAAGAGAGTCTCTCTGTACTTGTGGTACAGCAAGCTGAAGGGAACTAGCTTGAACATGGACAGCTGCATTGTGGGAATCTGGCATGTTATTTGCTTTCCCAAACACAGACAGCTGGTACATGGGTGCTCTTACCTAAGGCTCTGTTATCCTGCAAGAATACAGGCATCCCATAGGTTCAGTGTCCTATGTGCCATCCATCCATATGGATGACCTGGTGTGTCTTGTGCTGCTCTGGACATCTTATGTTCGGAGTGACTCAAGCCCTAAAGGCAGGTGAGCTGTTTCCCATCCCTGCCTCTATCTGCCTCTGATTTATCCTGGTATGGTGGTAATTCCCTTCATAATTATTGTGGGTTTTGGAATATTGCCTTCTTTTATGACCTTTTGAAAAAATCAAAGAAATTGGATTAGGTTAAAAAATCTCCCATTTCGTATTTTTAAGTATTTTTTAGTCCTAAAGCAAGATGTTTGTCCAGAAGAGCTTTGGAAGCTCACTAGGTTACATTCAACAACACCAAAGCCTGGAGGACAAGAAGGCAGTATTGGGAAAGCCAGGTCAGTTAAAACTGGACTAGTGAGTTTTGAACTGATGGAAAGTAATAGCACTGAGCTGTGACTTCAGTGCTGTGCATCCATAGCCATGATCTCTACCCACCTCCTCAATGTGATAGTTGAAAAATCCTGTGAAAAGCTTGGAAAAATATTGTTGTGAAATAGACCTCCAGAATTTCTCATTTACCAGGCCTAGCCTGCCCTGACAAGCCCTTGAGCCGTCGAAACTTTTCTCTCTCAGCTTCCTGACAGAGGGTGCACACCATTTCCCAAAGAGACTTCTGCCAGTGCCAGGAAAGGAGACAGTGTTGCTTTGCTCAGAGTTGTCCTTGTGCTTTTTCCTCCCTCTTGTTACTGAGATAAGGAGTTCGTGAAAGACTGTGCAAAGCACCATGTCGGTTTAATCAGTGTACGAGGGAGAAACTCGATATGCCCTGTTAGTGTAGTCACAGTCCAAGCATGAAATTAAGTGGAGGTGGGGGTGGATGCGATGGGGAGAAATACTGTCCATCTCCCAGGCATGTAGCTGAGAGTCCACAGGAAGGGGGAATTGAGTGAGTGCCCTTGCAGAAAGCCTCTTGGAGCCTGGCAGACCGGGACTGCGGTGTCTTGTAATTATTGCACATAATAACTCAAAGTGGGTCATGCAGCAGTTTTGTGTGACGGTATTAAATGGCACTTTGGGAGGGTGTGCATGCTGATTACAGCTGGTGAGGAATGCCATCGCTTTAAGAGGGGTGAAAAAAAGAAGTGAGAACGAAAAGATTTTCTTTGTGCCTTGAGGGATGTGAGGATAGTGTTTTCCCCATCACTCCAGGGATCAGTGGAGAGTTACACTCACTCGATCCAGACATCAGAGCTGGAGGCTGCATGTTGACATGGGATTTAATGCAACCTGTCTGCCTAAACTCTCCTTGAAGCCATGGGGCTGTGTGGTGGTGTTTCCTAGCCTGAATTACTGTGGAACAGTGCTGTGCACTACTGAATATTATCTGTCCTCTGGCCTGGAGCTGGAAGTGTTTAAAAGTACTACTTTCAGCCTTCACAAGCTGGTACCACCACTGAGGAGTCGTCCCACCTGCTTGCTGCCCTGACTGCCTACCAGCCCTGCTCTACCCCTCCCGTAGTGCTGCTGGAAGCAGTTGAACAAACTGACCTGACTTACAACCAACTTCAGCCACAGCAGTGATTTAGGCCAGCATAAGTTGTGCAGCTACAGGCCTGATTTCCTCTCATGGCTGTCTCACATGGATGCAGGATGAGGCTTGATGAGTTAAAAGCAGTCTGGGAGCTCAGCCCTTTCCTTACAAGTGCTGATACACTAACACAGTGCTCTTTGCCTTGTTTGGGGGAATTCACCAAGAAGTTGGAACGGATTGTTGCTTGTTCTACAGAGCCTCAGGATAGACGGCTAGAAGCTTTACACAGAAGAAAGAGAGCTCCAAGGCTACTGTTGTGGTCTTCCTCTCTTGATGCCATGATGCACATGAGCCACAAGATTTTCAGTTGATGTTGTCTATTAAAATGAAGTGTCTTTTAGACTGTGGAAGCAGAAGGAAAAATTACTCAGAGGAAAATTTGTTTTGGGGCCTCCCTTGCAATCGGAGGAGAAGGCTTTCTTGAGACACTAATTTTGCCATCAAGTCCGACTTTCTGCATTTTCTGCAGTGATTTTAATGTGCTCTTTAAGCCTAAAAATTGAAAATGTTGTAAATTGAATTGCTCCTGACAATACACAACTCTTACTAGGTCACAGGACAGTTGTTTCTGATGGGACAATTTTATGGAAACCTGCAAACAAGACTGTCACAATGGCATGCCATGCTGACCTGATCTCTGCTGTTTAATTATCCTTCCTGTGTTGACATACTGAAGAAAGCACTTTCCATCTTGTTTAGAATGGACGAATCAAGGAGAATACAAAACACCTTACAGAGGCAGTTGGCACACTCGTCCCTGCTTTACAAATCCAAGGCAAGGGAAAGAGAATACGACCTACCTGATAGTGACAGCATTGTAGATCAGTGTTAGATCACCCCAGCTGTGTAAATTTGCAGATATGGAGCCAATTCCCCCAAACGGGGCTATGGCCAGCTAAACTTTCAGAGGTAAGTGAAGACAAGGATGCTCTGGTGAAAGAGGCTTCTCCTGGATGCTGGAGAACTTGATATTCTCACAGCTGCTGCTATAACTGTGTAGCATCATTGAGGAAATCATGTCATGGCTCTTTTGTTTCTTATTTTTAGTTATTCGTGTTAGTTTTCTTAGTGCTCCAGTCCAGCCTTGGTTGGACAGCTTACTCCTGCTGTGGGAAGGAGTTTCTGTAACCTGTATGAAATCTTGGGTCTGCTGCACTTGTTCTGATTTGCCGTCTGCCTCTAGTTTGAAGCCAGGCAGGTTGGAAAGGTTCATACAGCACCTTTGGATGCAGCCCTCACTGCTGTTTTTCCCAGCAGCCTTGCGTGGGGCCAGTCCCTATCACTGGGACATCAGCCCAGAGTGGCTGCAGGCGGGATCAGCCCCGATGCTTTGCTCTGAAGCAACGATCCCTGTGTTCACCCGGACTGGTGATCTCTGCCATTCTCCAGCCTGGTCCCCCGAATCCCCCGCTGCCTCCCCTGCCCAGGCCCTTTGCATGCAGCGTGTTGTGAGCTCCAGGGCTGTGCAGAGTGGTCTCCCTGCCAGACACGCGGGCGTCCCGCCAGCTGCCCCGCTCCCTTGGGCTGACAAAGGCTGGGGCTGCTGCGGGAGGAAGCGTGTGCAGATCCCAAGGGGAAAAGGAGAGCGAGCACTTTGTATCACTTGACAGGAAGGCCTCTGCTTGACAAAAGAGCGCTGCTGACAGGCTCCAAAAAGCAGCTGGGGGCTTATATTTCCTGAGCCAGCCTTAGTGCAGAGGGGTTAAACAGATGGGAGTAAGACCGGGATCCTCAGGTGTTTGCAGACCATGGCAGGTGTGTTACTGATCTATGCGTGGCTCTTGCTTCCCAAAAGGTGAATTTGCCACCCATTCCTTCCAGCCTCTGGTTTCTGTGCAGCAAGCTGGGGCACCGGGGATGCCGGCACTTTGGGAACCGCTTGCCAGATTTTTCACTTCCCCCTCTGCTCCCCCCCTCCAAGGCTCGCACAGCAGTGAAGTAATCTGTGACATTCAGACAGTGGGAAGGGGAAGCTGCTGCAAAATAAAATAACAGCATCAGGAAGCGGCACCGTGCTCTTTCCCGCTCCCAGCTGGGAAATGACAACACTTCATTCAGCTGCTCAAAGCCCGGCGCCGGTTCAGCCCTTGCCGAGCAGGGCTGGCTAATAACTTCCCCGGCTGCCCCACTCAGCACTGCCTGCCCAGTGGGCTTAGGGGTACTGGGAAGATGAGACAGGCGAGATGCCAGCAAAGAGTCTCTTGAACAGCAGGCGCTGCACAATAACACCTGGCAAAACAGTTGCTTGCATTTATAGCTTCTGTGAAGACCCTGGAGGGTGTTTCTTTAACGTTTTAATTCCTGCTAGTTACATTTTGCAGGATTCCCAGAGCTCCCCCCCTTCCTTTTATGGTGGCTGTTAGTTTTACAGATGTATTGCAACCCAGGGTTTCACAGCCCAAATCCAGTGTGTAATGTGTCAAAGCGAGACCACCGGAGGCAAGCTGACCACTTGGACAGGTGGTGTGTGAGTTTGGAGAGAGATTTCTCTCCTTCCCTGTCTCGTTACAAACCAACCCCTGGGTCTGAGGCACTGCCTCCATAGACAGGTGTCTGAGTGCAGGAGGCTGGTCCTGCGTTTCATCAGTGGTTTCTCTTTATTGTGCAGGAAAGTTGATGGAGCCTTCTTTTGTGCTCTGCCCCAACCAACAGACAACAACCAGTTGAACCACAGCTCCCAGGCAAGGGATGCAGTTTGTTTCTGGGGTAATATAATCATAGAAGGAGAGACACTTAGTTTTGTGGATGCTTGGGTTTGTTAGCACCAATCTGACAGTGTGAGACAGATGTGAAAGGGAGTGTGTGAGAAAGTGGAGGTATCATCTAACTGTAGGCGTCTAATTTGGGTATCTAAGTGTGGTGTCTACTCTTTTAGCTACACAGGAGGGTAAAGATAGGCAGTGGAAATAGCTCCAGATATTTGAACTTACAGGACAGCCTCTGGAGGGAAGCAGTTCTGAAAAAGCCATTGCTTTAGTGGTTGGACAGTGCACCAGCGAAGAGCTCATGTGCTGATGAAACACAAGGTCTCCTCAGTCATTACCCAGCCCTGCTGATCTGTACCTAAAGTGTTCCTGAACAGCAACAAATTCTTCAAAAGCAACCTCAGTTTTCCCTTCTCTAGTGCTCCCTCCCTTTTTAAAACATTAGGGTGGAAAAAAAAAAAATCAATCTCACACATCAGACACGATGATGGCACCAGCCAAGCACCTTAACATTGACAGTGAGATCCAAAGACTTTAAATCCTCAAAAGCAGATTATATTCTTTGTTTATGCATGACTGGTATGTAAAAATAAGTAAGGCAAAGCCTCCCTTTTAGGGCTGAAGTCCTAAACTGCAGATCTGCTGTGGATTTAATGCCTTTTCTCCTCATCTGAATCTGAGCGATACAAAAGAGTCGGCACCTGGTGATAGGCTTGAGGATCATGGAGATTTTCTGTCCCCTGTTTGGGATGCCCGCAGTTTCAGCTGTGCTGAGACTGGCTCTGGCTTTCCACGAGCCCTTTGTAATCTTGTAGTTCCATTCTAATGTTGGCACCTAAAAGCTGCTTTCAGAAATTGCAAGGCAGAAATGATCGCAGTAAATATACGAGCTGCATGTGTGTCTGTGCTGTTTGGAGTGGGCAAGCCTTGCTGCTGACCTCCAAACCAGCCATCTCCAAACCCTGTTCCAGCCTGGGTTGAAGGTGGCAGAGCTTCCCTATGCTCCTTGTGCTGCTGGGTGGGCACTGATGGGAGATGGAGGAGGTGATGTGAGCGACTGTTCTGAACGCTGCTCTTGGAGGATGGTGTGGATGAAGTTGCTGTTAGACAGTTATTTAAAGACAATGGGTGCTGAGTGAAACCAAAATACTGTCCACTAAGGACTCACCAAGATGGCTTTTTAGCCTAGGATGAGGCTTGTCTTCTAGGGATCCTAGAAGAGATTTTCCATGAACTTCAACCATGCAACTCTTAGGGTTAGAATACAATTCCTGTTCTTTTTTATTCAGATGTCTTCCACAGCAGCCACTTTTCTTTAGCATGCACTAACAACTTTTGGGGATAACAAGGTTGGTGCAGCCTTGCAAATTGTTCCTCTAGTTTCCAGCCCCTCTCTTTGTGTGCTGTGACTTGATGGCATTTCCCGAGATGTTTGTCACCTCATTGCTGTGCTGCCATCGCTGTGTTGCTGCTGCTCCACATCAGTCAGGATTTCAAAATCTCTGAAATCGTACATGAAACAAAATATCCACCTTTTGCCAAACTGTGGATGGAGAAGGCTTTCAGCACTGTGTGCTGAGCAGCTGTGGGCCTTTGAGGGGACGGGCTTACTGCAGGGACACAACTCAGGAGGCCAAGTGGTTTCAGTTGTGCTGTTCACTTCGGTACGGGCTCCACATTCAGCCCGGGTCAACGAGCTGTGTCTGCAGATAAAGAGCTATTCTGGTAAAGTGCACTAAGAGGGGATGTGTAAATGCAATAAACTCTTAAATTTATGCAGTGTATTCCCGTGACTGAGTCTCCTCTCCCCTGCAGTTGGAGCTTCTAATCTGTTTTATTAATTGATCCTCCTTAAATAAAAAATAATACAAAGTCACCAGTAAATAAATGGACTGGTCTGACACGGAAGAGGCAGGAACTCTGCTGTGGGGGCACCTGGCACAGTGCAGGGGACAGGGACAGCGCCTGCCTGCTGATGGCTCCAGCCCGTTAATCTGAAACCGCTGTGTGCCAATCTTGGGACAGTTTTTAAATAGCAAGTCAAGAGGGAAACCACGTTTGTCTGGGTCTGAGGAGGGAGCCAAGCTGAGATAGTGCCGCTTGCCAGAGTGTCTGGGCAGCGTGGATGGAAAGGGCCCCTGCTTCCTGGCATCCCAGCCCCGGCATGGGTTTGTGCTTCAAAGGTGACTTTTTTCAGATAAATGTCTGCTGATGTGGAGTTTGGGAGAGGAAAAACTGGCAGCTGAGGCAGAGAAGGGCTTGTGCTTCATTCTGTTGGCTGAGGTCGTGGTGCAGTCCTGCTGCCCTGGGTGCCTTGAGGAGCTGGGTGGGATGGGGTGGTGAGTGGGGTGTTAGATGGCAGATGGAACACACATGGTGGATGTAACACAACATGATGGGTAGGGCTGGCAAGCCCTTTGTGTGTGTGTAGGCAGGGCCAGTGCTGGTGAGTGAGGCTGGGGGATTGCAGCAGTGCATGACAGAAGGAAGAGCAAGGAAAGTCCTTGTGACAATGAGATCCAGCTCCAGGGCTGTGAGCAACAAAGGCACCACGGTTTTCAGGGGACAAGGGATGAAAGTGTGGTCAAACAGAGGGAAGATTTCTGAACCACAGCAGTTACAGCCTTGTTTTCTGATGTTTCTGGCCAGGGCCAGCTCTTGTCTCATCAGGTATCCTACACTTTCATTTAAAGATTGTTTGTGGGATTTGTCCCATTTCTCCAGCAGAAGTTGCACTAACGAATGAGGCCTCAGAGCCGAAGCGGCTCCTTGGGACCCAAGGGAGTGGTGGGATCAGTCCCTGCTCCTGAAAAAAATGCAGGAGGGACCCTTGAAAGTGGTCTCTTTCTAAGGTGGGAGGAGACCATGACAAACCCATCATCCCAGCCTCCAGCAGTCCTCAAAATTGCTTTTGCTTAACATACTTAGTGGCCATTTTCACCATGTGGATGTTCTCTTCCTTCTTCTAGGGAATAACTGGAACATGAAAGCAAGGCTAAGGTGGGAACTGGAGGCTGGTATCTGTATCAAACTGAAGGGGTGCAGTGCTGGAGTTGCCGTCCCTGGAGGTGTTTAGGGAAGGACTGGATGTGGCACTTAGGGCTGTGGTCTAGTTGACATAGTGGTGTTCGATCATAAGTTGGTCTTGATGATCTCAGAGGTCTTTTCCAACCTAATTGATTCTGTGGTGGGTCTGCTGTGTGGCTGGGGTGCCTGCATGCCCTGCTGCAGGCTGCATCCTCTGAGATGTGAGCTGTATCATGTGAACTGTTTCCAGTTCCGTGTGCCTGTTTGGACCAAGCAGATCAGAGGAAAACCTTCGGCCAAGGGTGCTCTCCTCATTTATTAGAGCCATGACAAGTTAAATAGAGGTAAAGATTAAATATGAATGGGACTTAGGTTGGAAAGCTCAATTTTAGAGACTTTACAGAAAAGGGATTTAAAGTAACAGAAAAGTCTGATTAATAGGAGGAAAATCTGAGGTGGGTGCTGTTGTTGTCCCACTGCCCTTGTGGAGCAGAAAAAATGCTGGGGTAGGACACCTGAAAGGTGCCTGGCAGATATGGCATCTCTGTGTTCAGGGTGGAGCTGCTGTCACAAATAAGCATCATCAGTTTACGTTTTCTTATAAATTTGTCTTTCTGAAAAACAAAACATTAAAAGCTGTACACTTTTGCAACTTGTATGCGAGGCAGTTAGTGGATCCTTCCCACGTGCTGACAGATTTCATATGTCTGTCTGTCTCTAGTTATTAATTGCTTGGGATTTAAACACAAGTTTCTCATTTATTATCTTTATTTTTCATCAATACTTGTCTGATGGTATGAATAGCTATCAAATTGAGCTAAGTATTACCAATTCATGACAGATTTGTGTATTATTTGCATGAAAACAGCGTTATTGCTGCCTGTTTAAATTAGAGTGACTGTGCAGTGTTGTTAAGGACAAGATCAGAATGAGTCCAACTTTGTGTCAGTGTAACAGCAAAACTTGGACTACAGGCTGTTTTTTGCCATTGCATAGGAAGGGGTTGATTTTTTTGGTAATTGATGGTCTTTTTTTGTTTCTTTTTCTAAAGCATTTACTGAAAATGTGAATGCCATTTTAAGGGTGTTTCTTTAGCAGGAAGTGAGTGATAAATAGAAGGCAAAGTTCTTCATTCCAAGGAAGCACTGCAAATCCTCACCACATCTGCTGACTTAGCAGAGTCACACCAGGTTTACACAACACTCACATTGCAGCTGCGCTCATGTTGTGCATAGTTAGAGAAAGTTGAGTCCCCACTAGAGGTGATGGGAATATTTTTGGGAAATGAACCTTTCCTGAAATTGTTTTTGTACTTTTGTTGAGACCAACATACTTGTGTTAGAAGAAAATGCAAATAGGAATATCTGAAGAAAGGCCAAGACAAAGGAAGAGCAAGGCAGTGTGGTGCTCCTCATCTTCAGTTCGGGTTGTTGGCTCAGGATATGGAACTCTATGATCAAATCTCTGATCTGAAGTGAAATGTACTTTTAAAAGAGGGAGAATGAGAGAAACTTGACCCTACATCTCTGACAGGTGACACGTAAACTGTAACCTCATTCCTGAGTAAAAGCTGAAATAATAGTAAAATCAGAAAAGCAAGAGATGGAAGGGACTTGCTGTGCTTGTGGAGATACACAGCCTTTCCTCTGGTGACCTTTGTGGCAGCCTTCATCACTTTGACATCTTTCATAGTCACCTTTTACTTGAAGGTACAATAGCTATTGGGCAGTCTCAGTGTCTGAGTTTATTCATGTGTTGTAAAGCCAAAGTGTTTGCATACTCTCCATAGACTCCATGAGAACCTAACAGAATCACAGAAGAGCTGAGGTGGGAAGGGACCTCTGGAGACCATGTAGTCCAAATGCCCTGATCACAACAGGGGCAGCTGGAGAGGCCATGACCAGTCTAGTTTCTCATACCTCCAAGGAGGAGATATCTCCAGTCTGTCCCGGTGCGTGGTTCCTCCTCAACTGTTGGACTTTGCAAATTCCATTGTTGAATCCTATGAGGCTTCAGTTTGCCCTTTTCTCCAACCTGCTGAGGTCCCTCTGAATGGCAGCATGACCATCTGGTACAACAGTCACTCCTCACAGCTTTGTATCCTCTGCAAACTTGTTGAGGGTGCACTCGGTCCCATTCTCCAGGTCATTGATGAAGATTTTAAACAGTACCAGCCCCAGTATTGACCCCTGGGTAGTGCCTGGCCTCCAGTTGGACTTCATGCTGCTGATCACAGCCTGTTATGTCTGGCAGTTCAGCTGGTTTTCACCTTGCTGTCCATTTCTTTAGTCCATACTTAATTTTTCAATGAGGATGTAGGGGAGACAATACCACAGGGCTTGGTATGCTGATCTTCCACTGTACTGATCAGATTGTTCATGTGTTTGCTTGGCATTCACTGAAATGAACCATTAAAGCAAAAAAAAGGCAATAAAAAAAAAATAAAAGAAGACAGCAACATAAAGCTCCCTGAGAGCTGATAGTGCTTCCTCTCCCCTATTGCTTTTTCTGTGGAGATTTTAAGCATGGGGAGACAGGGGCTGTATCTCTCTCTGGAGCACTGAGAGCCTCCGATCTCCCTGGTGTCCTTGGAGAGATGGAACAGGCAGGAAATAGGAAGAGCCCAGGTCTCACTCACAGACAGCATGTGGCTTTTTTTGTGGGTGGGAAACCTTTCCTGACCCCGTAGTTTGGAACCTGGATGTGCTTCTGAGAGGTAACCAACCTTTCCTAGAAGTAACCTTTTGCACCATTGCTGTTGAAGTCTCCATACTAACATCCCAACTCTGCTGGAGTGCAGCCTTTTCATTTTTCGGTTGTGACAGAAAGCTTTATTTTCCTTTTTTTTTTTTCTACCTCCCCCAGTCAGTCTGTTGAGTCCCTCTTAGAACAAGCTGTCCTGCTGGGGCATTGCAGGGCAATTAGATATTAGGTGTCAGGAGCAGATACTGGGCAAACACGTATCAGGGAGGATGGCACTTAGCTAATCACTGGCTCTCTTTATCTTACAGGCTATTTTAGGGAAAAACAACAACAATGCAGAAAAGCTCCCGCTGCAGTGTCTGCGGTTGAGGTTGGCTGCTGTTACTTTGGGGCTGTGTCGGCATTTCCATTCTGGCTTCACGTGGTGCTTTCCCAGTGGCCTTGTTTTCACAGCTGCCCCATGACCGGGCAGGAGCCGAGTGGCAAAGCAGCGTAGCCACAGCTCTGGCAAGACCTCGTTGTCAGCACATCTGTCTTCTGCTGGATCACTTTTGTGTTGTCTTGTTTGTTTCCTCTGGAAAAGCAAGAACCTAGGTGTGGAGATGTATGATGGGAAAGGGCGATGAGCTTTTAGGATAATTAGCATGATCCATGAATCTTCCACATTTTATATGTCTGTTACATCTGAAGCTTTTAGGGATGAAGTTGCATCCTTAGGCATTTTAGTGTGTTTAACACTTGATTCTCTGAATCTCCAGAATCTGCCTAGTTTGGGTGTCTTACATCATCTTTCTGGGATCTCTTTCAGCAGCAGAGGTAAAAAAAAAAGTGTGTTGAACAAAATGTAGGATGGCAGACCTTACACACACAGATTATTTTTCAAACGTTCCTTGCTGGAAACTAATTACCTCATACTAATTAGCCCTTTCTAAGTGGTGAATTGCTAGGGAGGCAGCTGTGTGGATGTTGTCAGTCAGGCTGCAAGGTCTAGCTCTTGATGAAATGAGAGCTTAGTTGAGCTTCTCCAGTGAACATGAGGGTTGTTACTCCAAGGACTTGCCCTGGGTACCCCACCTGGTTGAAACAGTGGAGGAAAAACAGGAGAAGCTGTATATGTGTGACAGTTTGGAGAAAAAACTTTAAAGAGAAATGGAAACTCTATCTTCATGCTTGCTGCTGTCCCGTGCAGAAAAAGAAATCCTGCCATGTAACTCCTGAATTGCAGGAATTCCTGGAGTCCCAGCAAACCCTGTCTAATCTCTCCCAGTCCCTCACGTATCGCCTCTGAATGTTTTCAGTGAGTTCCCAGACCTCGTGCTTTCTTGCTCCTGATAAGTAGCCATTGCTGGGATGCCAGAACCACTGCATTGCATAGTTCAGCTATCAACAAAAATACAGTGAGATAAAGGGGATGGTTAAAACGAGGGTGGCTGTGGTAATGCAGATGTCAGAGATACTCAACTGGCTTTCCCAGAGAGGTTCTTTAAATGGGTCAAGTTACTTTGGGAAAATAGTATCTAGCCCTTTTGACAGTGTGAACATCTATAAGAACATCATGCAAACATTTTTTCCTGTTGAAGAGTCAGGCAGCCATCAAATATGTCCTCAGAGCTTCAGAGTCTTGGCAAGACCATGACACCTCCACTGTGACTTTCTGAAGATGGGCTCTTGAGTGCTGAGCATGTTTGGGAAGCTCACAGTTGTAGTTGAAGATGAAAAGCTGGCTTGAATGATGGGCAGTAGGTTCTCTTGAGAATTAAGCCCATAAAAAAATGAAATTATATAGAGGAGCTGAAGGATTTATTGAAATGACTAGGCGATTGCAGGATCACAGATGCCAAAGAGGAAGAATAGAACTATTGGGTCTTCCTGCCAGGTCAGGACTGTTCCCTGTAGTGTCTAGTTTAGCAACCTGTTCAGTTGTTTCGAGTGATCGTTTCCATTGCTTCCCTTCTGAGACCCTTGTATTTCCTGATAGGAAAATTAAGTAACAATGAAACCTAACTGCAGGCTGAATTTTTCTTCTGTCTAATTGTTGGGTATTACTCATTTCACGGGAAACACACACTCAGAGAGAAGGGATCCCATGGGGTCCTTAGATGGCGTGCCATTGTCCATGCGGCACTGGAGAGTATATCTTGGCATTTCTGTGTTTGTGTCTGTCCATGTCCAGTGGGTGTGATAATTTGGTAGCTGAGACACTTTATACAGCCTGGTGGGAAGAATGGTACTGAGTATGTTTTGTGTTGAGGTCTATGGCCTGTGAAGTTGAATAACACAGGAGGGGCGGTCGTGGTGTTGAAACTGATTTCTGGGAACCAGGATGGGCAGAGTCTCTTCCTGACTTTGCTGCTAACTTGGGCAAATATCTTTAAACTACGGTGAACTCCTGAGTGAAATAAGGGTTTGTTCCTTCTGATCCCCATCAGAGGGATACTCAGTCTCTTGGCAGCCTAAATAACAATGTGTAAGGCACTACTGTGTGTCTCTGAGCAAATGTGCTCTTGGCATGTGGAAAGTGCAGGGCAGAGTGTGTCCATTTAGTTTCTAATAAAAGACATTTGCATTTGAGAATGTATGCAGAGCTCTGTTGACCACTACGCTGCTATGGGCAAGGTCCAGGGAATGATTGGAGCATCTTGTGCCAAAGAAACTCTGGAGAAATAGAAAAGACAATGATTACACTAGTCCAGGATTTCATCCACAGGTCTCTGGCTCAGAATGCGTCTTGTATGCCTTTGTGCTGAGTAGGGGAGGAAGAAGGAGGAAAGAAGAGATTGCAGCCACCTCCTCCAGCTGAGGGGATGCTGTGCTTCACCATTTATGGAGGGGGATTGGCTTCAGCTGTGAAGGCAGCTGCCAGTCTGCCCCTCCTGACCGTTATTTAATGCTTGTTAAATGAACACAACCTTTAGTTTAGGTTCAGCATTTCACTTGATAGCTCTCTGTGCAGCCACTGGGGCTGGGAAAAGGGAGGGAAGAGGAATCCCAAGAGCAGAAGCAAGACAGAAGAGAATAGCAAGGGAAGGGAAAAAATATAAGGACATTGTTTCTAACAGCACTTAGTGGCCTAGATTTTCCTTTCACAGCTATTTCAAAAGTCTGCTTTATTGTAGATCCATTCAGCTTTTATTGGTATATAGTACACTGTGTAGTAGCAGCCACTGTTGTCTGCTCAGCTCTTAACATGATACTCTGCCAGATGGCAAGAATATAAACCTGCATTTGTACTCTGGGATTGATCAAAGTTTTTTTGCTGTTGTCACCCCTGTAACATTGTCACAGATGTAAAGCTACTACACCCTGCCTCTCATCCCTGCAACCTTCCCGTGCATAAATTCACTACAGTGCCCCTTTTCATAGCAATATAATGCCCACATTCCTTAAATCCCAAGAATAGCCCTGTGCAGGGGAGGATGCACTACAAGGTTTAGCCAGTTTTTTAGACAAGGCTTGTGCAGGGGTGAGTGTAGGGAGTGGAGTTGTCTGGGAGGAGGGTAGATCTCAAGTAGATGTAAATCAGCAGCCCAGTTTGAGTAGCTAGGCTGATTATTTACTCCAGTGGAGAACCCAGCTTGGGATCTCAGCAGGAGTCCCCCAAAGGAAAGGCATTTGGGAATGATTAAAATAATACAGAAGGCAATGATTGTTCAGTGGTTTTGGATGAACAAAACCTTGCAGAGGAGAGAAGCTGTTTTGGAAGGGGGTGTGGAGATGCAGGGAGGTGACACAGGGGTCCTGCTCTCTGCAGACAGTTTACTCAGGGCAATTTAATTAATCTTTAATTCATGTTTACTTTCCCGTCTGCTTATTCCCACCCTTCTGTGGCTTTCACTCTCTACTCTGACACCCTTTCTCTTGGTGAGGTCTCACATGTGCCAACAAGCTTCTGCAAAGAGCCCCAGCAGTTTTGGATGGCTGCACCATGGGCAGCTCCTTTCCCTGAAGTAAGAGAGACATGGTGTCCTGAACAACCTCCCTGATTGCTGTAGGGAGACCACTTATATTACAGCATAAAAATCCAGGGATATGGTCTTTGCTCAAAGGTGGTCTTTGCTCCAAGAGAAGGAGGGTGTCCTGTGGCCAAAGCTTGCATGTCCACACCGGACAGAGGGAAGCGGATGACAAGAGAGAGCATCATGAGCAGTTTTCTTCCCCCTGCCCTCTAAGGAAAAGACTTGTAATTGGGAGTAGCAGGGAGAAGGAAAGCGATGTCCAGAGGTCTGTAGGGCTGCAGAGAGGGCAGTGGGCCCTAGGCTGGAAATTAAAGGGATCTGGAGGATTTAATCAGATGCCAATATCCAGTCTGTGGTGGTAGAGCTCTGGGAACAGTGCTCCAGCCTGTTACTTTAGATGGTTTTTATAAGACTGCACTGTTGTAATCCCACCTCACACAGTTGGCCAAGAGCCTTGTTGTGTGGCAAGGGGAGATGAGCCCCTTCAACATGTTGCTGTGCATGAATTGCCTCTAGGAAGCTTAGGCTGATGGATGTTGGAAAAATGGCAAAAGCTGCCAGTTTTGTTCTCCTGTCATTTTCTTTCCTTTTTTTTTTTTTTTTTTAGTGGGGATGAGGGGAGAAGAAGCCTGATTTGGGATGACTTATGGCTCCAGGAGTGGCTAATTTTTTGGCAAACTTTGCAGGAAGAGCCCCCAAAGCATGCCAGCTGTAATCGGCCAAGCTTTCGAGAAATACACTGAGAGAGATAATTTTTCATTTATCCTTAAACAAACAGGCTGATGGAAAATGTGCATGTCCCAGACAAGGGAATTCTCCCTCCTGCCTCTGCCCCCTTGCCCCAGTTCAGGCTCCCCAGGAGCAGCTGGGCTCTCTTACTCCTGCAGTCCCCAACAGCTTCAAATTCACTTCCCTCAGCACCTTCAAAGGAGGTTTTGATAAATGCATTACACTTTACAGCCAGCCAGGCTCTAATTGCCAGGAGGATTACGATAAGCTTTTTTCTTGTTGTTTCAAAACAATCTGGAGGGCAGCGTGCCCTCCCTGTGCAGACACCCCCCCGTCCCGACCACAGCTGGGCAGAGGGGAGGCAGCAAGGGGCCAAATTCACTCTGATTGTTGCCTTATGCAGGGGGTTATTTGGTTACAGTCCAGCCCGAGTGTTGTGGGCTGACACTTGCTGCAGACCTGTTGGTGACCT
Source organism: Platyrinchus mystaceus (assembly GCA_035041135.1). NCBI lineage: Eukaryota > Metazoa > Chordata > Aves > Passeriformes > Tyrannidae > Platyrinchus > Platyrinchus mystaceus. Next base: position 67,856,901 of record JAWWLV010000144.1, on the reverse strand, counting down.
GCGCTCGATGGGAGACTTGTGCCAAGGCAGCTCCTCCGTTGGCCGCCAAGCGTCCTGGCACCTCTGGGGTCTCGGGAGTCCCAGCAACAGACCTGCCTCGTGGGCCACTGAAGTGGAAACTCAAGAGGTCTGTCAGCCCCTGGGAGCGATTTTCTTTCTCCAGCCATGTGGTTATTTTGCATGTACAGTGGGTTGGTTTGTTTTTTGGTTGTTTTTTTTTTTTTTTTTTTTTTTTTTTTTTTTTAAAAGACATTCCTGCTTCTTTGCTGCTAAGTTTAATAACCATGGTCTGGTTAAAAAATAATGCGGGGGGAAAGGCAGAGCTGCCTTAATTTGTGATCTAAAAATAGGGAAACCTACACCAATAAATTGAGAGGATTTAGAAGCATAACCATAAAGCCAGGAAAAGTTTGCCAGAAGCTATTGAGTGACACAGATTCCAACTCCCTGCTTCTTCTAGCTTTCTTCTTTTAAAGGTGAACTGAACAGGTTCAGATTACTATTTTGCTGCTTTTGACTACAAATGTAGTTCAGGGAGTTCCCATTGTGACAATTATCAATAGTTTCCTTTGCCATTTTTATTGTTTCTGTTTGTAATATACTTCAAATGCCTTACCATCAGCAGAGAAAACACTTTGTAATCCCTATTTAACCCTTAAATATCCCAATGTGGGATTGATGTACCTGAGATCTGTTCTAGGAGAGGAATTCAAGGACTTGTAACCTTGTGGGGAGAAAGACTGGTTTGATGGTTACTGTTCTTGTTTGGCACTTGACAAACCATCGCTTAAATCTTTGTGAATCAGTCACCTTCATGACTGATCTGAGAGAAATTCCTCTTGTCTTTGCCATCCTCAGCATGTGGATGAGTTTCCCAGGTGTGCAACAAGGATAATGATGCTTCATGGAAATATTTCAACTGGAAAATGCCACGTTGCCTGTAATCAGCTTGCCCTGGAGAGATGTGGCATCCAACTCTGCTGTTGAAGTGGCAAATGGGTTGGAGACCCTGCGACGGAGTCTTCCAGCTTCTAAACACCACGTTATGCTCTGGTGCCAAAAGTGTTAGTGATACCCTTTAGCAAGATTTACCCTGTGGACCCTTTTGGAAGAACTCTGCTAGGAAAGTTCCTGGAGGTTGAGCTTTTTAACATGATGCTGTGTGGTTTCCTGGTCAGTGACTGACCAGCTCACTTTATCGGTTCCCATCTCTTCATGCTCACTGGTAATTTCCAGCATGGCTCAGCAAGGTGCTTTCAGACAAGATGAGTTCCACTTAATTTCTCTGAGTGGTTGGCATGAACCAATGAAGCTTTGTTCAAACTCAGCATCACCTTTTCGTCAGTTTTGTCAGTAGACAGTCACTTTTCATATCTAAAGCAGATTCTCAGTTAGTTGACTTCTTTTGATTAAGAAATGTTGCATTTTACCCAATTTTCTTGGCTACTCAGCCACCTTAGATTGCTCAGGGCTTCAGGATTTGCTGTAAAGCCCTGTATAGTGCTGAGATGGTGTTCTTGGGCTTGAACTCACCTCAGATGACACTGTGCTGGTTTCACTAACGCTGTGTATCAGACAGCTTGCTGTCCAGGAGAGCCTTATTTGCCTTTTTTTTCTAGACAGTGTCTTAGAGTCAGCTGGAATCTGTTTCTCGGATGCCTTGAGTATGAGCAGAGCTGTCCAGAAAGCCAAAGGCAGCCTGACAGACAAACAAGGAAATATTCAGAGAACTTTGAAGGTGATGAAAAGCAAAGTTATTCTAGATAAGCTCTGGAACATACTGCCATGAGATAATACCAGGGCCACTTGCTGGTTGGGATTAAAAAATATGTCGATATGTTGATAATGGGAATATCTGCTCTCATATTACCCAGTTTTTCTTTTTTAAGGGATGTTAATCCTGATGCTTTAAAGGCATATACTGAGGATACAGTTATTTAAGGAGTGCTGTGCAGTCAGTGACTTCCTAGTGTGAATATAGCTGCTACAAGAAAGCCATGCTTTAGCCCACACAGCTAAAGCACCCTTCAGAATCAGTGCCCAGATGATAACCTAGCTGGAAAGACCTTCAAATTGCAAAGGATGTGAGACAATACCTTCGTCTGATCTGTCAAGCATCCTCACACTCCCCAGGAGTGAGTGAGCTTTCATTAGTGTGCCCCTGCCAAACACCTTAGGAAGCATGACCATGATTGAATCATTAAGGTTGTAAAAGACCTCTAACTGTTAGTCCAGCACTGGATCACCACTAAACCACGTCCCCAAGTGCCACATCCATACACCTTTTGAACACTTGCTGCAGGGATGGTGATTCCACCGCTTCCCTGGGAAGCCTATTGCAATAATGCTGTGCAGGCCACTGACCTGGGGACCAAACCTAAAGTCCTAAGTTTGACAGTAAGGCACCTCCTGTATCAGGGAGGAACTGTGATGGCTTGTGAAATGCTGTGGTTGGTTATAGTGAGGGTCTAAGCCATGATGTGTTGGAATGAAGACACCATCAGCTTTGAAAACACCTTTCTAGCCCCAATGTCTGCAGCTGGGTGCTGTTGGGATGAATAACTTGAATTGAAGAGAAAACAGATTCTACTGTCTTAAATATAAGCTCCTGCCCTTCTTAACCACACTGGATGGGCAAAGCCACTACTGTCTGCATGGCTGAAGTACCTGGATATTTCCAGTGTGCTGAAAATGAAGATGAAACAGAAGAAATAGAAGTGTGGTTGGCTGGGTATTTAGATGAGTGTTTCAATCTGAATTTGAAATGTGATCTCTGGATAGGTATGTTCTACATGCTTCAAAACTGGGTCAGAGATGTCAGAAGGTTTTCTATTGATTTAAAGGGATTTGCCTCTCTATTCTGTCCCACAGTAGTCTCCCTAGGGCTCCTCTTGCTACTCTCTCATTTCAGAACAATCCCATTTGTTTTTAACTCCCCTTCCCTGTCCCCATCACCCCAGCACTCAACAGTTTATTTAGCAGATGTTGGCCCAAACTTTCAAGCAAGGGTAAACAGAGCTAAGGTCAATCTGAGAAACACAGCACCCCAGGAGAGCTGCTGCTTTTCAGTGCTGCTAGCGAGCCTGCATCCAACTGGAATTGGAGGGAATCTGAAAAGACATGGATAGGATTAATCCCTGCGAGGATAGCAGGGTTTATGTATTTAAAAAAAATAAAATATATCACACAGAACAAAAGTGTGGAACCTTAACATGAACTGGGTGAAACTACACCCTTCTTATATTTCCTCCCTTTGAAGAACTTGCATTGTGTATTCACAGCCATTACCATATGAATCAATGATTAAAAAAACCTAAACCCAACATCTTGATAAGAATCCAACTTTGCTTTACTGGGCCATCCTATAGGGTAACCAGAGTGAGTTCCTTTCACTCCAGCCATTGTTGGCAACACAGATTATGTTCTTCAAAGACTGTCTGTCTCGTTCAAACACAAGGTCCATATCTTGACTGAACATTAACGTTACCTGATAGGCCCTATGTCCAGCTCCACCTTGCCCTTCCTGGTGAACCAGGCTTTATAGCAGTCACAACATGAGCAGAGGGAATAAAGAGCCATTGTGCTCCTCCTGGGTCCATCCCCTGAAGCTGATCAGGCACTGGGATTGATTACCCGGCAGGTAAAGACCTGATAACCTACCAAATCTGTATGAAGACCCCTTTCTGACAACTTCTTCCCCTGATTTGCATTTCAGGCCTCCGTCTCATTTTAGAAATGATTTTATCTGGCTTTCACTATAGTGCAAACTGGAGGAAGTTCACATGAGAAGAGGCAGCAGGGAGAACATAAGGCCATTCCTTTAGTACCATACAAATAGAAATCAAGGCCATAATCTGCTATTTAATGTGCAGCAATGGTTAGTTCAACTCCTCTGCTCCACAAGTACTGCAAGTTAGCATTCACTTACCATCACATCACCAAATTAAATAAATTTACAAATACATAAAACTAAAACAAGTTATTAAGGTTGCAAAACAAAGAATTGAAAAAAATGTCCTTTTCTGCCTTGATTCAGCTCATGTGTGAACATGCCAAATCATAGAATTTCTAATTAGATGTTCTCCTATTATTTTTCTGTCATAAGGATGTAGTTATATGTCCCAAGCATTGGAAAGTCTTAGCCAAAACGATTCTGTGTGGCAAAATTATGAGCAGTTAAACTTTTGTCTTCATCAGTTTCAGCAACCTGTTCATTCTCACCACAACCACAGGCACTTGTGGTAGCTATTATGTATGGAAGTTCCATATGTAACTCCTCAATTTCTTTTGTTTGGGATAGCAGTAGCCCTTGAAGAAATTTTGTATAGGAAGGGTGTTATTTTTTTTTTAAATACTTTTTCTTTTTAAAAATGCTGGTTCTTTTTTATGGACTTACAGAAATCTGAGCAAATAGTGCTGAAGTTTGTTCAGTGCCTCTTGTCTCTCTGCAGGGTTTGTGCATGGTGGCTCCTAGAAATGGGTATGGTTTGTGCAGAGGGCTGTGAAAGAGGGACTGTCCCCTGTGCTGTTTGTGCCTGTGTCTGCTGGAGGATGCTTGCCAAAATATGTGAAATAACTCTAGGAAATTTTCCCCTGTCTTTTCTATTTGGGAAGTGACCCAACAGGCCCTAAAGCTCTTACTGCTGCATTACAGGAACTGTGAGGAGAGGTGGAGCCTTTCTCGCCTAAACCCAGCAATTATAAACAAGCCACTTAGCCAAAACATAAAAGATGGTGTAAATGGAAGTATGCCTTCCCTTAGGGTTTTCCATCAGAGGGTCTGTTTCCCTGACATCCAGCCCTGGGGAACAGCCTGCTCTTTTGTGAGCGATTCCTACGGGAGGTCTGAGGAATTTTGAAGCTGTCAGGCTGTAATACCCTGGGTTTAGCTTTTTCGAGAAAGCACACTGTTTTCCAGAGAGTGAAGCCAGATTGCTGGTTTAAAGCTGCTACATTTCACCAAAAGAATGCTGATTATTTCACAGTCATGCGAGCGCCTGACCGGTAAAACGTGTGGGCAGTCTGTCCACTTTTTTTTTTTTTTTTCCTGTTTTTTCACCGATTTGGCTTCTTAATACAATGCCTGAAGATCTTTTGAAAGGGCCAGAAAAATCTGCTGACGGCTCACGCAGCTGATTTGACCCAGAGCGCCTGCTTGGCTGAGCAGAAAGATGACACTGCAGCAAAAATGTTACTTTAAGGGAAAAGAAAACAGGCACAATGCTCCTGCCATTGTTCCCAGTCTCTGTTCTGGTGCCAAGCTCTGCACTTAGGAAAACACAGAGGTACCAGGTTTTAACCTTTCGCCTGCTTCCCGCAGGTGTTATCTTTTGCTCTGAATAGGCAGGATGAGGTCCACAAATCTCATTCAAGCCTCCAGCAGCCCCGCTGGCTATGAAAAGACAACTTTTAGTGGGTTTTGTAGGGAGGAGCTTAACAAGATTTTCAGCGAAAAGGGTCATTTGCTCAATTTTATTCTTTCTACGTTTCAGAGTAATATCGGGTGAAGCCATTGGTGCCTTCCCTCCCAGCACTGAAAATTAATGGAGGTGGTTTAGTGTTGGGATATCCAGCCTATGATGAATAGGTGCCATAGAGCAGGCAGATCTCTCTGTAATTTAACTATATTTTATCACTGACAAAGGAGAAAAAGAAAAAAAAATCTTAAATGGCTTTGGTGAGACTCCCATTTAAATAGTTATTGTTTTGAGTGAAAATGGTTTGTGGAAGGAGAGCAAAGTGCTCTGACTTCAAAGCTTGTCATTGTAAAGAAATCTGATGGTGAGTGGTCACGCATACCTGAACGTCACTCCTACTGCAGCAAAGCCAAAAGTGCTGGCAAGCAGCCTGGTCCTGGTCCCATTACAGGCAGGCTGAGAGATCCTCAGCTGGTGTAAATCACAATAGCTACGTATGATTTGGAGATTTCTTTTTTTAAAAGTTACTGACTGCGCTGGGGGCTGGATCGAGCCCCTTACAAGCTCATGGGAGCTTCTTAAAACCTTCTGATCCTTTTATTTGTTTAAATCTTAGAGAAATCCTTTGAGCCCAAGAAAATATGCTACGAGTACGAACAGGACTTGCTGTGTTTTTTTCAGTTTTCCAGGCTGCCTTGCCATCCTGTTGCACTTACCAGGACACTGATAACTGCCCAGGTGGATTGTTTGTGCCCCCTGTATCTGCTGCAAGAAACTGAAACCTTTTGACCTACCACGCACGTTCCAGTTGCTCAGCTGGGTGCTGTCCTGGGCTGCTGGGACAGAGTGATCAGAGTTCAGCAACGTGTCTCCCTGTAATATCTGAGCAGTCTCGGTGTTCAGCTTGAAATCTGCAGATCACAGACTTTTTTTTCCCTCCCCAGTAGATAGACAAGATACACACGGAAGGTAACAGGCATGCACACTCCCACCCTGCAGATCAGGTAGCTCCATCGTGCAAGGATGATGCATTTTGCAAGGATAATGCAGCAGTGATGACAAATGGGTGCCTCTAAGTATTTAGAGGGTGCCTGGAAGGCAGATAGATTATCTCAGAAGCACCTCAAGCTAATCCTGCTCAAGAAAAGCAGTTTTTCTTAGCCTCTAATCTACCTGCTGAGACTCGAGTGGCTTTGGTGTGCCTTGTTTTGGAAGAAGTGGGAAGTAAGATGACATGCAAACTGGCAGTTCAAGTGTGGAGATTGTTTGTTTGTCGTTGGGTGTGGAAAAATTGGAAGACATTTCATATTCATTGCCCAGTAGTCATTTTTGGAGTGAATATCCCCCTGTGCACTTGGAGGAGATGGGTTTTGATGAAAATCCACTGCCACAAGCACTGCTTGGTGCTTCTGTCAGTGAGGGCACTGTGTATTATTCTCCACTGGTCTTGCTTTACTAGAAGTTTGAAATTATTCAAACTTGCTTCTTTGGCCTCTGTTTTGAGCACAGTGTCAAACAAAGGTGTTAAAAGTGATGTGCACGCAACTGGGAAGATGCTACAGGAGGAGCTGTTATTGTGGCTGCCCAAACGATGGCAGATCTGTCTTCTGTTGCTTTTCTGAGATGAAAAACACAAACTACTGTTCTGCACTGGAACAAACCCAAAATGTTCCACTTTATTTTCCCCCACAGGATGGAATGTCAACAAAATGTCCCTTTTGGATTGAAAATCTTGACCTTCTCTATTCCTCCTGGCCACTGCATGAGTTCACTGAAACGTGCAGTTACTTATCCCTACTTCTTCAGGAATAATTACCCGAGGCCATCCTGGCAGTAGGAGGTTCAGCTATGCCTGTGCTGTGTTGCCTGAATCCCAGTGACCTGTCCTCCAATGACAGCAATGCCTTCCCGTGTGAAGCTGTAGCTCAATTTTACCAGGATTCTCTCTGTTTGTAGATCAACCCATTAAGTGTCACGTAACCCACCCCCCCCATCTGCAAATCACAGCTTAACTAAACAGCAAGCTATTCCCCCTCTCCAATCTTCTAGGCACTGTAGCTGGCGTGTTCAGGGTTGTTTTTGTCAATGCTGGTTTTGTTGTCAGGTCATGCTAACCTGACCATAGATGTATATTTTAGTTGAAGGAAACATGGGGCTGATTCTTCAGCTGAGGTTCATGGCTGAGGTGCAATTGCATAGCTGCACCACTTTACTTTAAACAAGCTTCTGTGAGTTTTTAAAGTGCCCGGATCCCTGAGGAAACAGTTTCAAGAAAAAAAGAGAAGCCTGGACCAACCTATTGTGGTGGGGGGAATGGAAATGAAGAGAGAAAAAAAGGCATAACCTGTGCTCTCACAGAACTCTTTGGTAATGAGGTTACCTAGGACTCTTCTGGTGCTTTCCCCTACTGAAAATCTAACCACTGTATTAAAAAAATTAAAAAGAAAAAGAAGAAGAAAGATGAATTCCATCATCTCCATTATATAGATGGGGAAATGAGGCAGAGAAAGATGAAAGGACTTTGGCCTATTCATCCCACAAGGAAAAAAAAAAGACTCCAGGTCGGCCAATTCCCGTCTTTACACTTTGGTCCTTAGGCCATGGCTTTCCAACTGCCTTACACCTGTGTAAATAGGGAGGCAGGTGCAAAGTCCCGGTGTGCTGTGGTAGCCGTCGGTCAGGAAGGCAAGTACGCACAGAGGTGTCGTCAGAGGGTGGCTGAGCAGTGTCAGCATGTCCTTCCCTACCTCTGCTGCCTGCCCCAGACACTATGGCTTGTGTCCTCCCCGAGCAGGAGGCATTGCTCTTGCAGTGTGAAAGCTTGTAGTCAGCACGAGAGATTTCATGCTCTGTCTCTTGAAATCCAATATGAAGCAGTTGCCTTCTCTCTGTCCCACAGGCTCATTACACAGCTCCGTGTGTGGCCTCTCCCCATAATTAACCTGAGGGGGTTACTTTCCATTTCTAATTTGTAGGAAGTGGCTCATGACATCTGTTGCAGCCCTGAGGCTCCTTCCTGCAAACCTTTAGCTGGTTCTCATTGAAAGAAAAGGCAACACAAAGAGGTGTAACAATTAACCGACTTGAGTCCTGGCTTTGAAAATAGCATCTTTCAATTGCTCAATAAAAACCCACTGAGAGCAGAGGAGGGTGAATATTTCTTTTTAAAGGGAACCGTGGACTTAAACCTTGTGACCACGTATCTTCATTCCTCTTCTTGTTAACGCTTCAGGGAAAAACAACCAACAAAACAACCAAACTAGGAAGAGTTTTGAAGTGTTTTGCTTTACTTATTCTGTTTGTTTCATAGTACAAAGTTATAGTAGCCTTCTTCCTGTCTCACCCCTTCTCCTTTGGAGATTTGTATCTTGCACTTAGGTAGTGTTATGGCAATGCAAAACCCAAAAGAGACAGGAAGGTGGGCCAACCTATTCTGTGGGAGGGAAATCACTGAAGTGGGAGGGAAGGTGGCTCTCACCAGACAAGCTAGTTTGAGGTGACATTCTCCCAGTCTCACTTCTTGGAGCTCTT
>JAWWLV010000144.1:67769004-67847853 GCA_035041135.1 Platyrinchus mystaceus | reverse complement strand
ATTATTATTATTATTATTATGAAGTCAGTATTCCTCAGGGCATAAAGAGAGAAAAGCTGTACAGGTGCATCTGTGTGTGCACTAGAGCTGTGAGAAAATATGTAAGTGCTGTTCTTACTGATTTATTACATGGCTTGAAATGAGATTTTTGTGATCTAGGCTGTGGCTGTTCTGGGAAACATAAATTTCCATCCTGGACCTACGAAATTTTTTATAGTATATCAATTGTTATGTACTTTCATCTCAAATTTGTACTTTAAGTTGGCGTCTTCTGACTGAAATGCAGGCAGCTGGAAAATGGTTGTGCTGTAATCTTGTCCGACCTCTTGCATAACGTGCTTCACAAAATCTCACATGGTCCTTTCTGCAGCGTTTCTGTTGGGCACAGAACATTGGTTGTATGTAGATAAAAAAACCTTTTAGAAAGCTGTCTACTTTGTGTTTGCAGCAGGCAGTTGTAGCGTGAGTCAGGGAGCTCTGACCTCCACCAAGGCTTGTGATACCTTAACAGCAGTTGTGTGTGTGTGTACTGCCGTAACAGCAACTGAATGAAAAAGGCTTTGAAGTTCCTGGCTGGCTGAGGAGCAAAAGTCCCTCTGTCTTTCAGCACCAGTCGCGCTTGCCAAGCCATCCGGTGCTACTGAAAATCCCCCTCCCTGCTCTTGATTGTGAACGTAATGAAGATGACTGATAATCAAAGTGCCGTTTGCCTCCTGCCCTACGTGAACAATGAAGGGAGCCTGGTTGGTCCTGCTGAGATTCCAGCCTGCAGAAGGGCTTTTTAGGCTGGTGATTATTACTGTGGACTTTTACAGTAGAGGAATCCCTTCCTACCTGCACTGAACTGCTGTCGTGTGAGGGCTTGTGGATGACTAATGCCTGCAGTTCTGAATTTTGTGGAGCACTGCATGCCAGCTTGGTCAAATTATGGCCCTTCCTTGGGAGCAGTTTCACATCCAAGAACAGAGACTCTGCAGAGCTGAGGGCGGCATCTCCTGGAACATCCAGAATCCGGTGTGATGAATCCAGGCCTAAAACCCTGTTGCCTTTTCACTGTTAGCTGATGGGGTGAACTGTACCCTGCCACATACAAGCCGTTGGGTTGTCCTTTTGGGAATGGACCTGTGCCCCCTCCCTGCTCCCTGTGCAATAGCAGCAATGTCACCACGTGGCCCTTGGCTCCCCTGAGTAAGGCCATTGCTGTACCTAGAGTACAACATATATCAGGGAAGAAACGTTTCTCTGCACAACACTGCACAACTACAAGGGCTCTTTTTAATTTTAACACCATGTATTTGAAAGGTCTGCTTGGCAAAGCACTGAATGGCCCCATGATCCGTATGAAGGAGAAAACATATTTGGCAGGAAATATATGGCTCTGTTAATAAATAACAAGGATTATGTGAATGCTGTGTGGGGGGCTACAGCAGAACCAGGCTGTGTGGACACAGACTTGAGGGTTCTGTTCCAAGAGAAGGGGGGCTTTTGTGTGTCATGATGATAGAGGGGTTTATCAAAATTTATAAGGTCTTGGTTAAAAGCTGACAGGTGTGAGGGTTGCTGAGCTGAGTCTGAAGGAGAATGGTACAAATTCACACATCACTTGGAGCCACGGGAGCCTGGGCTCTGCAAATACATGTGCAAAAGGGCTCAGAGAGGAAGGTGGATTGCTGCCATATCCCTCAGCACATCGTACTTTATCAGAAAACTGTTCCCTGAGTTCCTCCAGAAGTGCTGCTTGGTTATGTTTTGGAAGGGGAGGAGAGGGTGGGGATGGGAGGGTCAGGGGACAGTAAAATGTGACCTGTGACAGCATTAGCCACTAAATCCCTGACCTGCCCAAGTGGCCATTTGTTGATCTTGGATTCACACTGCAGTGGCCATGTCAGTGTAGATGGACTCTTGCTAGAGTTGCGCTTGGGATTGCCTAGGATTGTTCAGCATTGCTCTTCTGACATTACCTTGTGTCCCTACTGCAAAACACTTCTTCCATTGCCCCCCTCATTCAATCTCAGTTTACTTTCCAGTCACTAGAATAATCTCATGATGCAGTGGTGAGATAGAGAGAAGGATTTAGATTCAGACCTTACTTAAATCTGCAAAGACATCTCAATATGCTGCCTTGTCCTGATCTGTGAAGTCTGCTAAGTAGTTATAATTCTATTAATTGAATACCAGTTTAACAGGCAAGCATCCTCTGCTACTTGCTGAGGACCGTCCCCTCCACAGAAGGAACAGAGGCTCAAAATTATTTCAGAAAACCTCTGATTTCATCCTAGCCAAGTCTTGCAGCAGACCATAAAGCTGTAAAGTTGCCCTTCCCAGAACCATGACTCAGTCTCCAGTACTCAGGAGGATATTAAGGTCTTTTAAAATTCCCATTTAGGCACTTGTTTCTTGTTTTCTGGCTAAGGGTTCAAATTCTCAAGCTTTCCACAAGCTTGTCACCACAACAGCTAAAAAATTCCTTAAGGTTCATCCTTTTGTGTTATCCCATGACTCTAGAGCTTGGGTCTACATGAAAACATACTAATTATCGTTAACTCAGGATGAAAACAGCACAGTTGGCATCTTGGACAGTTTTACATTACAAACCTGGTTCTGCTCTTGTTAACTATGGGCTACAAGTGGCGCCTTCTTGTTCAGATGACTTTTTTCAGGAATTTTTTAAAGACAGCACAACTGAGGGAGGGTGAGGTCGCTCCTCCTTCTTGTCAACAATAAAAGCATGTAAGCACTGATTGCAGATTTTTCTTAAATTGGGTGAGATGGTTTGGAGAGAGCCAGCTGTTCTCCTCCTCCCCAGAGAAGCTTTTGGGCTGACATAACCCAGCAGCAGGGAAAGTGGATAGACGTGGGAGGGAGGTGGTAAGGGAGAGCAGGCGTCGAGTCTCACGCCTTTCCAAACCAAATTACATGTCTGTCACCGTCAGGTCCTGAAGGGGTGTCTCAGAAGGCAGTTGACATAGGTTAAGCACTGCAAGAGCAGCAGAAGTACCAACTGTGACAGCCATTTGCATGAGTTCAATCCAGTGTCACTGTGGAGGTCGTTTCCTTGTCCCTGGTTGCACCTGTACCACACCTCTCAAGGCCTGATGGTGGTAGTGAATGGACCTTTATCACCCTGCAGTCAGAGCATGGCTGTGCAATAACTACAGGGCTTGGCCCTGACTGAGCCCTTGGTGGCTGGTAATGAAACTCAGGGAATTCCAGGCATAAGTGCTTCTTCATCTCCCTCTGCTTTTATCTGAGTGACTGAAGCAATCTGTGCAGAGGGATGGACGATCTTGAAGGCTGTGCCGATAGCTCACTGCTCAAGCCTCCCAGGTGCTTGCAGAGAGGAGGTCTCTTTGCAATGGCTTCACTTTCCCTGGCAGGGAGTTGAGGGATAAGGCCATACCAGAGGGAAGGGGTGTGTTACTGATGCGTTTGTCTGTCACTGCATGTGAGTGAAATGATAAGATACATCTGGCACAAGGTCCCAGTGCATTTCTTCCTCGCTGGCTGACAGGGTGAGCTGGTGTGCTGCCCTGTGTTACGGCTCACTGGCTCTGTGCGTGAAAGAATTCAATTAATTTCATCTCTCATTGACATTGCCATGTGGGGGGGGGAGATTACTTTTGCTTTTTAAAGTCTGATGTGCATGAAATCTTACGTATTTTGTGTTAAAGAAGAGTGGCTAGTGGCCATGCCAGTGCACAGCTGTGGAGGCACTGTGCAATAACATAACACCCGTGAACTGCTGCAAGACATGGAAGTTTAGGATGCTCCTATATCACCCTTTGGTCTAGCTGAGAATTTTTGGAGGTGACGCTTTTGGGGTGCAAGATGCCAGCTCATCATAACTAAGATTTTGAGGGAATGGTTAATTTTGGTCATTTATCAGGTTCATTTTAAAAATGCTAACACATTACTATTATCATCTGTTTCACAACTGTGCCTGGGGGACTTTATCTTGGATCAGTAAAAGGCTAATTGTTGTACAAATAAATAATGGTAGGAATAAAATTGTCTCCCAGGGAGGTTGTGATTGTCGTTTATTTTCTTCAAATGAAAAGCAACGTTTTCTGATTTGGCATACTTTGGGGTTTTATCTGTGATTTAGGTCACTTTTTACCAAAAAGCTTGAAAAGATTAAAAATGAATAGCAGCTGCCAGGATTGAAATTAAACACTCCCAAACTGCTGATAGAATGGTTGACTGGATAGGAAAATGTTCATAGATTAATATTTTGAGAAAACACCAAGGTTCTTACTTTTTATTGTGTTTTTGTGACCCATCTTTGGAATAGGATTTTCCTTTAGAAATTTCAGAAAAATATATGGGGACTGGAAAACCATTTCCCCCTCTCTTTCTTTGTGGCTGCTGCAATTGGACTATGGCAGGGGGGTGTTGGGGTGTAGGAGTTTCTGCCTGTGGTTTTTCTAACCCCACTCTGAGCAGAGTTAGATGATCCAATACTAAAAACAGCTGAGTCCAGTATTGCATTAGAGCACTGCTCTTGCTGCTACTGGCTGAACTGCACTTTTTTTTTTTTTTTAATTCTGGGGCCAGTTTTTGCAGTGCAGACAAGGCCATAATTATTCTCTGAGTGTGGGGTGGGTGATGTCATGCTGTTGCAGAAAGTAGGCTCTGCATGTGCTAAAATAGCCATGTATTTCAGGATAGAGAGAGCCCTCGTGGCTGTGGAGTAACATCATGCATTTCATTAATACAGTACTATCCCAGCTCTACTTTCTTGAAATACGTGGCAATACTCACACATGGCGTTTTTTGTATGTATCGGGTGATATCATGTCCTGACTTGCAGAGCCTGTGATAAAATGCAGCATTTCTACATGTAGGTCATGTGTGGTGTTCATGTGTGTGTGTACATACACATGCAGAGGAGCCAATTATAAGCTGCTAAGTTTTGCAATAATATTTTTTCTATTTATAAAAATATAGATTTTAAATAATTTTTAGTATCTTCAGTCATTTGTTGCATTATTTAAACGTCCATTTTCGCCTCTGCCCTTTCCACCTTGCCTCCCTTCCCAGCAACAGTCACCATTTTTTCCCACAGCATGGATGGCTTGCCGGGCATTTCCAGGGTCAGAGGAGTTTAGTGAGGGCATTAGCAGGAGCACTGGGGCTGTGCAGGCAGCAGTGGTGCTATTGCTGCATGGATATATCAGCAAAGGTGTATTGGCACCAGCAACAGCCAGAGCTCAGTGTGCTGTCCTAAAGGCACTAGGAGAAGGTACGCTCTCTGCAAGGCTTGGTTTCTTACCTTGGACACCAGCCAGAGGTTCTCCAAGGCACACATTTTGGCTGCTAATCCGTACAGAAGCCCTCACCACCACACCTCTGTGGGTGCCGTATCTTGCAGATGTGTGGTTTTTCTGCACAGCCCTGCACTGCAGTTCAAAAGACTGGCATTGCAAAGGTTCACCAGGTTTTGGAGCTGGGTGTGTTTCTAACGTCCTGGGCTTGCAGGATGACACAGGCTTACTCACCACGAACGGCGTGTTCGCACAGGAACGGAGGGACGGAGTCACTTGTGTATGAAATCCTGAGTCCCGTGGGTTATGTGGGCTGCTTTGCCTTAAGGTTGCTGCACAGAGTTTCTTTCAGGTCAGACTTCTACCCTTTAGTACAATCTGGCTCTTGCTCAGAAGAAATGAAAATAGAGGGTTTCTTGTTCCAAAACAGCAGCAGAGCTGGTGGCCTCAGTCCAGTGCACCTCCCAAACCACCCCACCAGAGTTGGCACCTACTTTCCTTACCTGTTTAGCCATGATATATCCTGCAGCCTCCTTCTGCACTGGAGTTCTGCTGTCCTGTGTGTTGTGGAACCCTGAGCAGAACAGAGCTGACCTCTCTTCATCCTCCTCATTTGTCATACCTGAGACCAGATTCCCTGTCACTGCAGGGAAATGCACAATCTCTGTATAGATGTGCTTTTCCCTCTGCTGTCAGTGATGTGAGTTCTGTGAGTACTGAAACCACCCTAAAATATATATAAATAGGAGAATAGACTTGGCTCTTGGCAGTTTGTAGAACCACTGGAAGTTTTCTCCTTTACACAACATGCAACTTCTTCCTTCTTGTTTGCTCATCTCTTAAGTCTGAGTATTTTCCTTTTGCTCATTCCATTCCCCTCCAGGGGGATAAATAGTGCCTGGAGGTTGTAAGGCCACAGAATTAGCCCCTTCCTCCTGATAATCTGCCTGAGGGGTTTCATTTTAATCACAGAAAATTAGGTGTGTGAACAGCTGACTAGAAAAAGAAAGATTCATAGTCCAGTCCTGGGGGAGTAAAAAAGCGAAAAAATAAAGCAAAAAAAAAAGCAGCTTCACATTACTTTAAAAGTCACTGCAAAGAAATCCCTTTCACTTGTACAATGATTTCTTCTCCTGGGACATCTCTCTGCAATAGCTGTCCTCTTCCTTTAAGTGGTTACATATTGAGAATGTGATATCCTGCCAGAAGAGCCTTGATTGCTCTACTTTGGGCTAAATGAACTGGAAAAAAGAAGCTTTTTAAGATTGATGCTTTTTACTAATTGTTCTGAAGAAATGCTTCTGCTAGTGCTAGTCTGTGTGCCAGGTAATAAGCTCTGATGGCACAGGTGTATTTCTTTCACACTTCTGTACTGGTGGGATGTTTGCAGGAATTATGTCAGGGCTGCTCATCTTCACCATACCTGGATGGGTTTAAAGGATGTGTAGATGTGGCACACAGGGACATGGTTTAGTGGTGGACTTGGCAGTGCTGCTTTAATGGTTGGACTTGTTGATCCTAAAGTCTTTTCCAACGTAAATGATTCTATGATTCTTCACAGATGTGTCATTATGAACACATCCACAGGCTGAGCTCTTCATGCTGAGCTGTTCCAGTCCTTGCTGTAACAACTAGAGTTGCAGTTGACATTTCGTGCATGTCTTCATGTCATGTCCCCATGTCCCTAACTTCTTAAAATAATGGATTTTCCCTGTTTTACCATGACCTGCCATGCTGCTGCTCCACAAATCAGTGGTTTCATTTTTCTTCTTTCACAAAATCTTCTCACTGGAAGTATTTTGGCCACCTATTAACATACTACTCCGAGTCCTCCTAAGCTCCTCATGCATGGCCAAGGTTTCACAGGAGGGAACGTGCCCTGGAGTGAGAAAGCATCACCTGGTTGTCACAGTAGAGCTCTGGGGTTCAGAACTGGATTCCTGATGTTGCCATCACAGACTCACAGGGCAGCCTTGGGCAAGTATCCCTCTCTCTCCATATTGGGCTGCATTACATTTGCAATGCAGCTGATGTGAAATGGAGCAGAGATCCAGCAGGGATCAAGGCAGCAGTCGATCTGTGATGTAGATGGACTTGTTTTTTCCCTCTCTGCAGTGTGTGTGAGTCTACCAGACAAAGCTTCTTGAAGCCTTTAATTCATAATGTATCTTATGTCATCCTTATCTGAACAGGCAGCCATGGAAAGTATTATTAGTTCTGGTTTTTATATTCCTGAAGGGAATAGTGAGCAAGAACATCTTTCAGAGAATTCCCATTCAGGTTATTGCATTTCTGAAGAGAATAGTGAGCAAGAACATCTTCTAGAGAATTTCTCATGCACAACTGAAGTGGAAGGAATGAAACTGTTCACCATCAAGATGGCATTTCTCTTTCTGCCCTAAATTCTGGGTTTTGGACAGTTTAAAAAAATTTTTTTATTGTTTTGCCTTAACTTCTATATTTAAAACACCAGATTACTATACCTCCTCTGTGCTGGATGTGCTCCAGTCCAAACAGTCTCCATTCTGCTTGCCTAAATTCCCTTCTATAGTTTCAGCTGAATGTGAAATTCTTTTCTGCTTCTCTGTCTAATTTGCCATATGCCATTCCTCGGGGCTGTGGGACAGCTCATGTGTTCCTCCCTGGAAGTGGCAGCATCTCGGTAGTGTGTGAAGCAGGGTCTGTGTAATCCTTTGGGATCTTTCAGGATAAAAAGCTACTCTATAAATACTATATCATTTTCATTGTCAGTCTGGATTCAGGAGTGAAATGATCCCACTTAGTTAAAGCAGGATGAAGTGTCTATTTTCATATTTGTTTAATTGAACCACTCAGTGTGTCTGATAGTAATGGCTTTATTTGAAGCATGTGGTTCTTATGAGCTGTTAAGATACCAATAGCATTTGGATTAGCCTTTTTGCCAAGAAAGCCAGGTCAATTCTTCAGGAAAATAAAAAAACTAAAGCAAACTTTATTTTAACAGTGTCTTGAATTTCACTTTAGGTTCCATAAATATTTGTCAGTGTTCCTTTTGTAAGACCCATGCGAGCCCTTGGCAAGACACTGGGTCTATCTCCAGAACACGGAATACAAATAAATTCCCCAAACCATGCTGGAGAATTGGAGGTAACTTTAGCCCATGCAAGGGACCTGAAGCCAAGTGAAGGGTTGATCATGGTTCTTGAATTAATGTTTGTATTGGGGAGAGGGAAGAGGGGAAAAAAAGGAAAAACACCAAGAGAGGAAAATCTAAACATTAGTAGAAGGTATGTGGGAACCCACACCATCCTGTGCAGAAAGGTAGAGGCCATTTACCAAGGCAATGACAGAAATGTGACTTCTGCTTGGATTCCAGTTACTGTCTGCTCCTAATGCTTCCAGAAAAGTTAGCAATATTTTCTCGTGCCCTGGAGGATAAGGGAGGAAATTTTACATTCTTGACCAGGGGCTGGTAATGCCATCTACTTAGAGGATCAGGCCAAGAAAGCATTGGGGAGCCACCCTATGTGCCCCCTTCCCCCAATTTCCTGTGAATACCTTCGATATTCCTGAGAACTTGGTTTGCTTCTGTGGTTTTCAAGATATATCTAAGGAAAAAAAAAAAAAGGAAAAAGCCTGTGATGATTTCAAAGGCTTGCCTATAGTTAAGTACTTAACCAGAGGTTTAGGGTGCAGGGCTTTTGATTTAAGAGCAAGCCCTGTTCTGTGCAGTTGAGGGGGGAAATAACTGAAATTTTATCCTATCCCTGACCACAGATTGAGATTATCAAAGCTGTACAAAAGCAGGGAGTCAGAATGAAGGAGGTGTATTGAAGGAAGCGGGACCTTGGCTTCTAGCAATGCGCTCTGGTTGCTGGATCAACTCCAATAAAAATTTAAATTCAGACAAGCTGAATGCCTTATTTGTCTGGTTAAGGGGGAGGAAGGTGCCGATGGGTGAAGTTTTTCCTTCACCTCTGAACATTAAAATAATGGTAGTAGGATGTGAAAAGTACATATCCCTAAAGAATGTACTATTGTAATATCAGATTGTTAGCAACTGGTTTTTTTTTTTCTTCTTTATGTGCATATGCTGAAAAATTGCAAAGCATGGATAAATAGAGATATGAGATATGTTTGCTGGGGGAGAACCCATATTATAGTAAGATGGGAGCCTATCTGTCCATAGATATAAAATATCTGACAAAATACTGGACACTTTGATCTCCCTTTAAATTAATGGGATTTGAGTGTTGCTCTCACTTCATAAGATCAGAGTGTCTCTTTGCACGGGGAATTTCCAGCAGTGATCAATGATCTCCATACCAGTCCACAGTTGTCTGTAAGTCCTGAAAGAAAACTGTAAAAGGACCATTAACCCCATGTTTTCTGCTTTCACAGACAGCTGTCTGGGGCTGTGTAGCAGTTGATATTCTATAGCTTTCTATTCCTGCCACGCTGTTCATACGTATGGTTTTGGAAACAGTGACTGAGGTTTGCAAGCAGTTCCTTCATCTGGCTACTATGGATGTTAAGGAAAAAAAAATCAGGTAACAACTTCCATCTGCAAAACTACTTCTGGTTTTGTGATTGGGCATTATACACAGTCAGCACAGTCAGATCATTTTTTATTTAAAAATACCCTTCCTCCATCACCAAAACAGGAAGCATCTTTCCAGGAATGCTTTAGAAAGAGTTTGACTTTTATGTGACTAAGATAACTGGAGAAAGTATTAAAGCTAGCAAAGGTTTAGCCAGACAGAAATACTCATCATACTCAATAGGTGTAAGAGCTTTCCCTTCTTTCTATCTAATGTGAGACTGGTTTCTCCTCCATGTATGTGTGTGCATCTGTCAATGGCCACATGAACAATTAGGAGACCATAAACTGGTTGAAATGTGGAGTGTGTCCCTTGGGAACTGTTGCCCAGGGTCACATCCTGATCTGGTCCTGGCTGCACCACAGTTTGCCCTGGTCTGTCCAAGGTTCTGTGTTTCATGCCTGTCATGGATACCAGTGTGCACAAATTAAGTCAGTTCTAGGCATCCAGAGTGCTGCAAACTCGTCACCTACCTTTGCTCATTTTGTCTTATTTCTAAGTTACTAATGTTTTTTTTCCCAGGGTATTTATCTTTAAAAAAAAGATGGAGTTTCAGTTGTCCTTTGGAGCTTCATAAAACTTGTTTAAAAAAGCTTTGCAGCCCATTTCTTAATTTTATTCCATTATACAGCTCATGCCAACAGTATGGGTTGGCAGCTGGCTCTTTACCTTTCTGCACAATGTCCAAGAAAAGTGCAGGAGGGGCAGAGCCACAGCCAGTGTACCCCAGCAGGGTGCATACAGGCATTTCTCTGCCTGCAGCCAGAGTTGCATTACTTAGGAGACTCTGCAGCACTTAACAGCAGCTGAGCACCAGCTCCCAGCTACTGAAGAAGGAGAGGAAGGATGCTCACTTCATTCCTGCACTGGGGGCTAGGGTTTACACAGCTTCATTGTGTTGCACAGGGCTTTCCTGCCCTGCAGCTTGACTTGCTCCGTGACAAATTATTCCTTAATTGGTGGATGGCAGAAGAAAAGCTTTACAGCCCTGAGGTTATTCCTAACAAATCAGGTTACAGAAGCCTCGAAAATTTTATTGAGCAGAAAAAAGCACCATGAGGTTTCCTTGGGTGCCTGGGCTGTGTTAAGCTTTACCAAAGCAATGTGCTAATGAAGGTTGTTAAAATGCAATTATACGTTAATGCTGTGGATGCAGAAATGAGGATAATCAGCGGAGAGGTGCTAGTGAGGCTGTTGTGATTAGCATGATCTGTGTGTGTCACTGCTGTGCTCAGGGCCTTCACCCCACTGGGCAAGGTGTTTGGACACAGCAAGAAGCCTGTGCCCAAGGAGCTACGTGGGGGTGTGACATGAAGGGTGATGGCAGGAAGATAGAGAGATGGGTAGAGCAAAGCAGCATAGAATCAGAGAATCAGAGAATGGTTTGGGTTGGAAGGAACCTCAAAGGTCATTTAGTTCCAACTCTCCTGCCACGCGCAGGGACACCTTCTACTAGACCAGGTTGCTCCAAGCCCTGTCCAACTTTGCCTTGAACACTTCCAAGGTTGGGGCATCCACAGCTTTGCTGAGCAACCTGTTCCAGTGCATCCCTATCCAGTGAGTAAAGAATGTCTTCCTAATCTAAATCTCTCTTCTTTTAGTTTTAAAGCTGTTTGATGGTTCTGTCCATGAGGACCTGCAGAGGTGCCAGGCTTAGCTGCTCACTGTTAACAGTGGGTACTTGGTGCAGGAAAGCTTAAAGAGGGAACGTGCAGGGAGAGAGAGTTGAGTGCCTCAGCCAGTGCCAAGGGGGAGCTGCTCCCACACAGGGCAGGCAGCGTGGCAGAAAGCACTTAAATTTTCTTTGAAAAATATAGAAAGTGAGGAGAGAGCCTGGATTCTGGTACAGATGAAGGAGGGTGGACCTCTGGTAGGGAAGAGGTGATAGAACAGTGAGTGGGGAGAAGCCAGGAGGAGCCTTGACAAGTGAAGAGAAGTAGCAGCTGTTTGGTGTGGCAGGGAAAGGGAGAGGTAGATGCAAAGAGAAGTAGAGGTGGCCAGAGCAGTGCCTGGAAAAAGATTATTATGAATGAGGCAAGAGTGTGTTTTGCCAAGGCTGGAGCAGAGGAATCATGATGAATTATGATGGGAGTCTGGATGCAAACTGCAAGTGAGTGGATAGACAGCCAGGGCTGGGCTTATCAACGAGCTGCAGAAAGACTCTGACTCAGGGTCTGAGCCAGGATGGGGAGACCTAGAGGGAGAGCAGAGTAAAAAATAACACTTGGGCTGTGGGCCTGAGCGACAGGCAGGACAGTAGCAGTGTCCGCAGCAATTAAGGAAGGAGGTGGGAAGGGGGAGGAAGATTAAGAGCTCTGAGCTTGAGCTGACAGCTCAACATCCAGGAGATGTCAGGGAGACAGACAAGGTTTTCGTCCGGACAGAGAGAGACAGGCCTGGATGATCGGATCAGACAACTGGAGGGACTGATTTATGTGAGAAGATTAAAAGAACTGCTTGTTAAATATATGTGTAGCTTGGCTAAGTGACACCTGAGGGGACAATAACTGTCTGCAAGTGTATGAAGGGATTGAATACTGGAGCCAGGAGAAGGGGGAGAGAACAGTTTAGGAGTGTAGATGAGGATTTTGACTAGAGGCAGTGGAATAAAGTGGAGCAAAGCCGGCTGTATTGCCTTGTTAGGGAAGATATCTCCCCTGCAAAACAGCGAAGATTCTTTGGTGAGTCTTGGGACTTGCATATCCATCTAGGTCTCCATCTGCACCCCTGTGATCTCAGGGTGCCTGGCAGTCTGATATGTATCCTCACAGCACCCCAAGAAAGAAGGTGTCCCCAACTTTGTGCAGTTGTGGCACTTTCGTACCTTGTGTGGCCCTTGCTATCTGACTGTCAAGGACCTAAGAGAGTATCTTAACCTTTCCTTTTATTTGTCTGTGTTTTAAAGATTGGAGTGAGACCTAATGGGGCTTCTCCAGCCCACAGTTGTGTGGGTTGCTCCACATGCTGCATACATTTTTTTACCTCATAAAGTTTTACTCCTCTTTGAAGCCAAGGGAAAGAAGCAGCAGGTATTAATTTGTCTCTCATTCCTACATGAGCTCCTCCCATCAGTGCAAAAGAGCAAGCTTGGGAGGGAACCACTGGAAATGGCATGCTCAGGTGGGGAGTTAGGGCTGAAGCAGTTTTGCCCTAAACCTGGACAGCAGTGGGAACAAGGTGCATGTACATTGTGTTGCTGTGGGAATGATGTTGCTGGTTCCTGTCTGGTCACAGCTGTAGTAACTGTTGATTTGTTGTCAGTTGTATGTTTTATTTTCCTAAAGCAAATAACAGACTGGTCTAATTCAGACCAAATGGCTCCGTTTCTGCCCCAGGAGTGCCACTGGGTTCTATCAACTGAGAATCTCAAAGTACATATGCAGTGATTTTCAAAAAAAGTCTCTCATCTGGTGAAATAAAGCTGATCTGACGTCAAAACGTGGGAGATGGAGGAATAGTATATATTATCTATTTTGAATCACAGTCCTCTGCTGGGCTCATCTATGGGCTGTGCAATCCAGTGCCTTGACTCTGCCCACAGTTTTTTCGGGTATTTCAAAGGGAGATGCAGGGCATTTGCAGGAGGCACCTCCAGAACGAGCTGTCTATTGGGAGACTTGTTTTCCTAACACTGGTTACAGACTTCTGCGTGTCCTGAGTTTGTTTCTTCTGAGCAACACTGATCAGAACATGAGAGGGTTTTTCTAGGAAACTTTTACAGAAGCACCAAAAAAAGTAAAAGAAATCAGCATAAAGTGGATCCATCCCAACTTCTGTGATTTGGTTTACTAATGGAGGTTCTGTTGTTCTGCTGTGATACCAGATGGAGGTTATATCTTCAAATAGATCTTTCAAAGAAAGAGCCCTCTTTCCAAAGTTTAATACCACCTGTTTCCTTCTGTCTGAGTGTGCTTTCCATACCTATCTGTGTCTGGGGTCTTTGCATTGGTTTCCTAAAGAGATGAGATTCATGTGGTGGCATTTTTTGAGGGTCGATCCATCTGCATCTTTTCCTTTTAAGCCTATAAGCCAACTGCACACACATTGTTTGAGAAGGAGTGATGAGAGAGATACTGAGTTCAAAATTTTTGGAAGTGAGAAGTCATGTAGAAGGCAGTGATTGTAATAGGGCTGCAAAAAAAGAAAATGCCGCTGTCACCATGCCTGAGGCAAAGGCCATGGCTTCAGCCTCTTCCAAATAAGTGGATGAATTTTCTAAATAGAGAGACATCAATGCAGAAGCAACAAACAAGCAAATAAAGAAATGAATATGTCATCAGTTTCTTGCCCCCTAATAGACACGGGGAAATAAAGCTTTGCTAAGAAATGGCCTGCCATTGCAAACTGCCCCATCCCCATTGTGGGCTTGAACATGTGTCAATGGGAGAGTGCAGGAAGACGTGAATTGCTGATGGCTGTTGCACCTCTTTCTGTGCGTTAGGTGCTTGGAGTGTCATCCCTTACCCTTGCCAAACCAAGTTCCTCAGTCTCACTGTGCACTGGCAATAAAATTAGGTGGCACCCAAATAATACAGAACCAAAATTGTCTTTTCCAGCTTTTCATGCAGACTTTGGCCACATTTTAATGGTGCAGCACTTCAGCAGAGACCAGACGTTTCTGACTTGTGAAGGTTTCTTTTTCCCTTCGAGGAGTTTGTGTTTGACCTCGGCAGTCACAGTTACAAGCAGAACTCCCTGCTCTGACTTTCACTTCTGTTTCAGCAGGACTGAAATCGGTGGGGCCTTTCTGAATATTTCCCTCCTCACCCAATATTGCTGAAAATGAGCCTGAAGTGTTGACAGACAGCGGCACTCTCAGTGTGTAGGAATCCAACATAAACAGACTTGCTAGTTGTGTACTTGGACATGTTAAACGAAGTCCCTCCTTTGATCTTCCTTGCACTATCCTAAAGCCCAGCAAGCAAAGGCTAAGTAAACAGACCTTTGATTTCTGGGTTGTTTGGAGCAGAGGTCTTGTAAAACTTTTATCAATGGCAAAGCTGAGCTACTGAAGTCCCTCTTGGACTGTAGGTGCTGCAAGAGTAGCAGTGTGGTTTTATTGACCCTAACGTCCCTTTTTCTCCCCCCTTCCCATAATGACAAACATCTGGGAATATGAGCCAGCTCCCTGTTGATTGTAACGTGCCAGTTTTTCTAGGAGAGACACCTGCTTATAATCTCCTCTATGGTGAATGGAGCATAAGCTATTTTGGATCCTACAGCTATTGGATCTCACAGCCAGTGTAGCTTTTTGTAAACGCATGTCATAAAGATGCTCAAATAAGTAACATGGGACACTTCCGTGGGAAACATTAACGTTACTAATCCTGCGTGTTCAACACTCCTGGGTCAAACCCCAGAAAACCAGTGCTCTGGCTTAAATGGCATGAATGTTACAACAAATTGGATTTTATTTATTTGCTTCCTGTTTTTAGAGCATTTAGTGATTCCCCACGATCACAAAGGTCACAAATTTCCTTTCGTGTTCAAATAAACAGGAGAGTCTCCTTCAGGATTATGCCCTCAGAAAAGAGACAGTAAGAAACAAGCGCCTAATACCATAAGATTTGAAAAACAGAATTGTGAATGCTGGCAAATTCCCCTCAATGGATGAAACACAGGAGTTGGATTGGCCTCTACTTTGTTTTAAATTAGTATTTTTCTCTGTCTTCTGGTGAATTACACAAAGGAGGCTTTGGCTTCCCTTCTGCTCACCATAGGAAAGTGACATGAGAGTGAGATCCTGCCAAGGTATTTTGTTTTTTATAAGTGTTATCAGTTTTTCATTGTTTTCAACACCAAGAACTGCTGTACTTAGCAATAATGGAGGCTGTTCCCAGGGGACCAGAACTGTGGATCCTATGGATGAAGCCACTTCAGGCAAAACTTGATTGAGCTCAGGACCAAAATCTGGAGAGTTTTGCTCAGCCCTACCAATGATTGTTGCCTCATATCAAGAAAAATGCCAAATGACAAATTCATTGACCAGCTGCTCCATGCTAACAGTGCTCCTTCTGGAGGTAAAGCTGGGATTGCTGGCTGAGTTTGAACTCTGGCCAGTAAATTGTGAATCTGAGTGCATCTAGTCCCTCTTGTCTTCTGCCCTCTCGCTTTTGAAGCATGGCCTTAAATGATGGCCTTTCTTACACTGCCTTTTCTGCCTTAGTCATCAACTGATCCTTTACTGTCTGTAAAACAATACAGCACTGTTCTCCCTTTGGAAGTGAATTTTGTCTTTTGTCAAATAATCACTTCAATTATTAGATAGAAAGCGTTTTTAACAGCCCCTTATTTGTTGCTATTTGTTGGCGGTTCTTTGATCCCTGAAGGGGTGTGCAGTGCTGTCTGTGATACACAGCAAATTGATTTTACACATTTCCATCTTTTATCGATGAGTCTTCTAATAATGGGGTTTCACTGTAATCAGATTGGAGAATACCATGGCACAGCCACTGGGAAGAGATTGGAATTTACATTCAATAAAGATTAGGGGATTAGCAACTGATTAGGAGTGTGCTGATTTCTCCAGCCTCAGGTACAGCCTGTGTGTCTGCTTTTTTCTGACCTTGGGTTTTGACCTCTTGACTCCTCTCTTGGAAAGGCCAGTGAGCAGCACAGAGTGATTTCTGACATGGCTTCCCTCAAGAACAAGTTCAGATCACTGCAACAGTAAAACCTCCTATTTCCGTGAGCGGAGAAGCTCAGAAACATTTATGCGAGTGGACAAGTTGCTCAGATGTGCATCGACCAGGACAGGCTGAGCAGACAGACTGTGGCAGTGCTTTAGTCTGCAGTCAGGAATTCCTGCTGACAGCTGATGCTCTGTGTGTGTGCTGGTACCTGCACGTGTGCGGAGGGATGTGCAGCAGCTCTGTAATCACGCAACGAGACGATATTTCTCCATGCACGGCTTTTCCTAGAGAGCTCCCGTGCTCTCCAGATTTCTCCCCCTGTGCACACTTGCAGGAGGGTAGCTGGGGCTGTACATTACCAGACACTGAGGTAATAGGATTGCACATTAATTGATATTCCAGTGTAGCTCTATCTACCTGATGGATATGATGTTACATACCGGTGCGTAGCCCGCCAGTGGAATGGCGTCATCTGAAATCGCGGAGCAGTCGATGTCAGCAGAACTCCCATAGGCTCCGTAGCTGCTGAGGTTTGGGCAGCTCAAATAAAGCAACAGGCTGTGCTAAGAACAGAGTGTTGGTAGTTTGCTTGTGTATCAAATAATAATTAGCACCATCTTTGTACTCATGCAGATGTATGGAGATCGAAGACAGGCAATAATGGGACCTTAAGTAAAGGAGAAATATTTCCAAATCCTTTGAATAGCTTGGGGAGTT
The DNA here is from genome assembly GCA_035041135.1 of Platyrinchus mystaceus. Taxonomy (NCBI): domain Eukaryota; kingdom Metazoa; phylum Chordata; class Aves; order Passeriformes; family Tyrannidae; genus Platyrinchus; species Platyrinchus mystaceus. The sequence goes on along the minus strand of JAWWLV010000144.1, from coordinate 67,830,660 downwards.
TAAATGGATTTATATTTTAAATATTTGTTTTCAGTGTTTCAATTTTGGCAGAATAGACCCGCTTAGGTGCTGGTTTGGGAATATCACTCATCCTAAGACATGCCACACTGGTGTGCAGTGGGGGTACAAGAGGAGTACCTTCTTCCAGATGAAGTGAAGCAGCTTTTGAGCAGCAAGGGGTGCAGTAAAGCTTTGGACATACCAGATTAAATGCATTGATTCTATCTGATTTCAGTAGCTGAACAGTCCTAGAACTTTAAAGCAAAGCCTCTGGCAATCCCAGGTGGGGCAATGGGACATAGTAAGTCTAACAGAACAACAAGTCTTCACTCTCTCCTGACAGAAAAGGTAATAAAGCCACATAAGAGTGCACTATTGTTGTGAGCGAACCAGCATGTAGAAGAGGAGGAGCAGAGGATGTGGATCTGTTTGAAGCTGTCCCAGGTGCAGGAAAGCTGCAGAAACCTGCACTACCCCCTGACCAGGGCACCAGCTCAGCCCTCAGACTGTGCCAGAGATAAAACAAGTTTCACAGCCAGAAGGTTGCTTGTACACAGGCTTGTGCAGGCATCATTGCATGTTTTAATGCTGTGCTGTGGCATTCAGAGTCCATCCATTTGCAGAAAGTGCTGCTACTTTCCTTTGGGTATGGTCTGGAGCTGATGCTGTTACCTGTGCAAAATCTGACAGTATTCTGCAGGTGTGAGGGTCTCATGCATTAAGAAGTTCTGTCTCCTGCCAATACACACAGGTATCTTTTGTTTTTACATCAGGTAATGTGTGCTTCAGTGTCTGGGGAGCAGGAACCAGATGTGAATGCTATAAGAATTCAGTGATGGTTTCCCTGTTTTTATATGCAGGAGATATGGTGTCTCTTGAGTTTAAATGTAAGTTTTCACTGACTCAACCTTATAAAAACTTCATTTTAAAGTGCATTTAAGGCTTTTCCCTTCCTGGAAGAGATGTACAGGTGTGTCTAAGTTAGCCTGTAGAATGGCACAACAGGAAAAAAATCTTTAAAGTGAAATATTTGGTGCTGAGGAAGTGATGTTCACACTAAAGGCATTTTGGGAGTTTATTTTGGATCAGCTCCAGTCTGGTCATGAAGATTGAGTGCTCATCAATGGAAATGCAAGAGCTCAGCTTCTGCTTTTGTTTTACCAGGGACCCAGCTAGCAATTGCTGACTGTGTCTGCATTAGCAGCTGATGGGCTTTGGTAAGATTGGATCTGTAAAGCAAAGCATTTGGTGTTGAGGACCTGGCACCCCCATTTCAGAGGAGTGTTTCACTTCAGAATAGCTTTTGTTTGGTCCTGTGAACTAAATGCTCATCTGAAGTGGAACACCCCTTGCTGCTCAATTTTGTACATAAGCCACTCAGCCCACCAAAACACCAAAACAGCTTCATGATGTGAAGCAAAGTATAATTGGTGGGGAAGATAAAAAAAATTTTAAAGCATACCTCTGGTCCAAATTAATTAAGACACTGATGTGGGCAAATTTAAGGTAGACCTTTATGACAACAGTTTAATTTGGAGAGAGCTGGAAAGAGCCAGCTTCCATCACACCTACCATGAATTGGAGATTTTGGTAGGGCAACAGTAAATGGTTTCAGGCAGAATTTTAAAATGCTGCTGTCTTAGAAGGTGCTTTGCTGCATTTTTCTTTTGTAGCAAGACAAGATATATATATATATATATATATATGCGTGTGTGTATATATATATATGTATATGTATTTTAGTTTATTTCTGCCAAAATTCAGAACTGTTTTCACATTTTAGGGATACAGCAACCAATTAAAAAATACTACCATTGCTTAATCCAGATACTTTTAAAATCACAACTTTTTAGTTTGCATGTGTTTCATTTTGATTTGCCAAAGTTATTACACAAAAGATTTCTCAAGCTGAAAAAAAAAACAACAAACCACCAAAAACAGGTGAAGTCTTAGTTCTTGACAAAAAGGTAATTTTCTGATAGAAAAACGTTTATGCCGCTACATACCAAGCCTGCTCTGCAGCCATTCAGCTAGAAACATCTTCTGTTCTAGAGAAGCATCCAAAAATATCTTTAGTTCTTAAATACCACAATGTTTATCTCTTTGTGGTCACCCTCAAACAGTTGTTACCACGCTTTTGTGGTGGCCAAACTTAGAAGCCCCCAGTGACGAGGGCAGAGCCAAGGGAGGGCTGAGATCAGCCTCCCCATGCAGGGGCACTGATGATTTCCCAACAGCAGAAGGCTTATGGATATTTTGGCAGTGTCATGTGTTCGAGAGTGAGTGTTCAAGATGTTGGTTTTTTTCTTAGCCCTTAGTGCACTGAATCACACCTTTTCCATCCTGGCTATTGGAAAAGGCCAGTAGGAACCAGCATTGGATGGAGGAGTTTAAAGTCTTCTCCAATTTCATCCCTTAGACAGAAATTTGTTTAAAAATATTTTTAGGAGGATTTTGAGGAAAACCGAATGCTTGGATAAAAATGAGAAGGCTCCTTTCTCAGTGTATGGCTGAAATTGCCACTGTGGACCAGCAGGAAGGCAAACCAACTGTTTAAAGGTCTTCGTTCGCATCGTTCCCTCGTATGGCACGGAGTCAACCATCGTGGTTTCTGTTTTCCTGCAGACATAAACAATGACACTTACAATTTCCTGCCTGCACAGCGCTCACACAAGCATCTGTCTGTAAGGGAAATGGCTAATTACTTATTAAACCTTGCACGGTGCTTAGACTGGGTTAAATATTGACAACCAAAGTTCAAGGGGAATCTGTGTCACCAAAGGTGAACTCGGGCGTCCTGTTTTCTAGGAGTTGTTCAAGTAAAATGGATAGGTGGCAAAATACTGCATGCAGGCAGGAGGGACAAGAAGGGGACAAAAATTGGATCAGGTTGGCTCAGATTTAAATGCCTGTCTTTGGAGCCTTGGGGTTTGGAGCGTGATTGCAATTGGCGGCTCGAAGGGGAGTTCTGATACAAAAGAAGTGAATTAAACTGGGATTTGCAGAGTGCCTGGTTTCTTTTACTGAGAGTCTTGGAGATGGTGAGCAATTTGACTGGGAAATCCACTGGGGTTGTGAAGCAGGATTTGCATGATTGGGAAGCAATTGGAAGTGCATAGTGCAATCATATTTATGTTAAAATTACGGTAGATTCACCCCAGAAAGTAATTCAGGGCTGCCTGACTGGATTGTTTCCCAGACATTAAGGGAAGCAAACAAATGCCTTATGTTGGCAGGAATGGTCCCTGTGTGACCTGTGGTGGAGATGCTGGGGGTTTGGGGTAGAATTGGAGTGAGCAGCTTGGGGTTATGGGGCAGGATTTTTGGTTGGGTTCTGAATCCTCTTGCCTCCCTCAAGCCAGAATTAGGCAGTTTGTTCTTCCTGGAAGCAGGAAGCTGAAAAAAAAAAAAAAAAAAGGTATTTTAATTTTAGAATCTTGAAAACATGTTTTAAGGCCATTCTTTCTTTGAATTAAGAATGCCATTATTCAGATGGGCTTGCCTTCTTGAATGGGAATGGAAAAGGTAGAGTGTGTGGGTATGTGTGCCAACACACCTTTGTTGTACTTCTCTCTAAAGAAAGTCTTCTGGTTACCCGTTGAACTGCATACCTGAACTGCACCATCAGGATAATTTTAGCCTTAGAGCAGGAATGTTAGTCCTCTCTTTTGGCCCACACTAAGCCCACTGGCAGCACTTAAGAAACAATAAATAATATCTTTTCTTCCACACTAGAGGAGAAACATTCTAGCATATGAAGTCTGTTTCTTCAAAAGTAATTTGAAGTAATCCTAACTCTCCTTTGCGTTTGCTACCTCAAAACCTGAGGGATAATGTTACTCTTTTTTGCTGCTGAAAAAATGTTCGGCAACAATTGAAATTGAATGTCACCCATGCACGTTTAATTTAATAAGATGGTAATTTCATGTTAAATAAATACCAACTGATTATTGAAAACATATGCTCAGAGGATTTAAAAACCATGTAAGAGATATGTATCTCATCTGCTGTTGTTGAACTGCAATAAATCTATGCAATAATCAGGTGCCAATTGTTTAACATACAATAACTATTTTATTAAATGTCAATGAAATGTGTATGCAGAGCACTTAATTAAATGGAACATGTTCCCAAATATTCTATTTTTCTTAGTTTTGGAACATCTAGAGTAGGAAATTTACTGGCAGCCTTCACCCAAGGGGCTAGTTATTACTCATGTAAAAATATGGCAAGCTCTTCTTGTGCTATCAATAAATATCCATTTCATCAGGAAAGCAGCTCCTACCACAGAGGTAGGGAAGAAGGAGAAAATATGGCACTTCACTTGCTGTAAAATGGATCCACAAGGCTGTTTTCTCCATCAGTTTGTCTGGCTGAGCCCTGCAGCCCAAGACTAGAGCTTGCTCCTGCAAACAGTCCGCTGTTTCAAAATCTAAGCCTGACCAGTCGTCAGGGCTGGTCAGCAAATACTTGTGGTGTTTTTGTGTTCCTCACTAAGAGTCTTTGTTCTACAGAGATGCTGTTGGTTTTTTCTTTAATCTCTTGATTGTTTTTGATAAGCATTGTTTTTGTCTGTGGGCGCCTATGTTTTCAAGCCAAGAAGGACCCATTAGCTCATCTAATCTCATCTCCCCATGTCACATACCAAAGCATTTGGACCAGTTACCCCTACGCTGACCCCTACTTCACTTGGCTAATGCATACCTTTTGGAAATGCAAACTGTTTTGTTTTGAAAATATGAAAAGAGGTTGGATTCACCAGTCCTTTGAACTGCTTATTCCATTAGTTAATGGGATACATGGGCAACACATTCATCCTTTTATCTCTCTCAAAAAGCATTTTTATTGGTTCTGCTCTCCGTGTAATGGCTTCCAACTGTGCAGAGAGCCAAGAGTTCCTCTCTTTCAGGAACACCTACTCATGTGCCATCCTTGCTTTGTAAGCCCTTCCCTGTGGGATTTGCTCCTTGGTGGTGTTTGTCCAGCCCTTAGCGTAGAGAGGCCCCTATCCATTGATCCATCATTACAGCTGGAATGCCAATACAAATAATGGTAATAATAATGTGCAGGGATTGTGAGTGTATAATCCTCATGTTGGTCTTGCAGAGAGGGTTAAACTGTTGTAGAAAGGGTTAAACCCCCACTGTAAGCAGAAGTTGTCCAGCCCAGCTTTGTAGCAGTGAATACCCCAAGTTAGGCAACTCTGGCTGCATGTTTCAGACATGGTTTTTAGGTGGTCCTTTCCAGCTGTGTTAATTTTGAAGTATGGGAAAGGTGAAAGAAATCAACTTTGCTGTGAACCACCCTTGCAGTAAGGACTTTGGAGGTTTGGGTTTTACAGTGATGAGTGGTGAAGGCCAAATGTTGCCTCAAGTGTTGGTGTAAGAGATTGTGTTCACACTGAACAAGCAGTTTGGTTGGTGATGCTTGTCCAATTCCTTCATCACACTGTTGTAATGAAAGATCTTTGTGCTTGGCTGTATTCTCCTTGTAGGACACACACTGCCTGTGGTACCTCAGCCACTGATGCTAATCCCATGCATGTGTTGATGGGTTGTTTGGGTGCTTCTTGGTAAATGACTTTGCTAATTTGCTAACACAGCACTTCAAAAGAAATCTTATCGACATGGAAAGTGAATGTGTTTGGTATTAAATAATAAAATATACCTAACCCATGGGGCTCTTAAAACTTATTTAACTTCTTTATAAACTTTACAATACAGTATGTGGATATTATAAATTACTTTCCATTCCAAGAAACTGTCCAGGCTTGTTGACCTTCCTTGGAATTTCCTCTTTGTAATTATGTTTAATGTGTTAATAAAGTTCACTTTGAACTGTATGATGGCAAATGGTCTCACAGGACGTGGGTCAGTGCTGGTGCGTTCACCATATGTGAAGCCTGACGTTAGTGTGCAGTTTAGTTGAAGGAATAGCAAGGCTAAGTCCAAACAATTGTAGAAGCAGTATCTCCTCCCCAGGTTAGCAGTAAAAAGGGGTTCATGGAAAGTTAGGAATGTGGAGTGGGAAATCATTTAGCTTTCACTGCTAGGTGTTACTAAATTATAGCGCTAGGTTTGAGTCACTATCAAAACACCATATATCTAGAGGGTTTTCACACAGAGCTGTAAATCATGTTTACTACATGTATGAGTTGAACGAGTGCATGAACTTTGCAATGCAGTCCAGGAAAATATAATTATATGTGTGTGTGTGTTTTTGACTGTGAGAAATATGGACAGGAAGCTCCAGGCTATTCCACTGTTGTGCCTTAAATACACTTCTAGAAACTGTTTTTGCTCCTTCCCGGAAATAGCTATTTGCTAAAGCAAAGAGGCTTTCTTGGGTTTTACATAACTCCTCTTGCCAAGAAATGGCAACCACCATCCCTTCCAAGGCACTGGGGAAGAGAGCAGGAATGCTAGTAAAGCAGTGTCAGCAGCAGAGCAGCAAGTGGGACTTTTCTGTGGTGTAGGATAGTGGATATAAACTGAAAATTGCCCAGCTGTTCAGTAAGACAGGTGTAGGATCTGTCTTTTATATAATGGAACAGAATGGAGATTCCAGTTGCTTGTATTCGTAAATGAGGCAAATAAATCTGCACACATGTCTCCGTGTATATGAGCAGAAATATTTAAAACAAATGAGGTGATCATGGCATTTCCTTGTTAATGTTTGACTGAGTTTATATGATCTTGAGCAGAAAACTGGGCATCTGGCTGGGCTTGTTGGTTTCTTTCTGGGTGTGTTTATATGTATTTGCAGATGGGGAAACTACAAGCAAGAAAATAACTTGGTGGAAAATGTATGTTCTGGGTTGTTTAAATTGTATTTTAAGCCTGCTTGCACCCTGGCCCTTGGAACTCCAGGCATGATCCCTTCTAGTAACTAAAATGATTTGAATGTTATGGGGCAAAGTTATATTTAGTTTGTGTTTGGAGAAAGAATAACAACCAAGCACAGGGGGGAGGCAGCTGCATTCTCGTCACTTCTTCCCAAGTCACATCCACGGATGTCAAACCCCACCCTTCCCCCTCAGCCAAAGTATTAAGGAATGATTCCCTCAAACTGTTGGGTTGAGGACAAGGGGGACTGAAGAAAACCTGCCCCCACTGGGCTTGTGTTGAGGTGGGGTTTAACTTACTGTAAGAGCTCCTTCTGTTCGCACAGGCTGCGGAGCCAGCTGTGCCCTCTCCTCCGTGGTGGGGCTTAAAAGCAGTGCCCTGTGGCTATAGAGAGCTGCCTTTGCCTGGGGAAAAACCTGCAGCAGTGGAAGCAAGAAATGGTGATTGTTTTCCCTCCTCGCCATTCCCCCTCCCTCCCTGACTATGAAAATGTGTGTGTCAGTAATTTGGATGGAATATCTACCCAGAGCCTTGTTTTTGTCCCCTTCTCCCACATCCCATGTTAAAATGCTGGAAGAAGTAATTTCTATGTCCAAGAGCATCACAGATTGCAGAATCTCAGCACTTAAAAAGGCTGATGTTTTTATTGCTGCCTAATGGTTAAGAAATCGGGGGAGCATGACATAGGGGCTCCTTCCCCGGGATTTACACCCAGGACCAGAGAGCACTGCTCTCTGCTTCTCTGTCTTGAAAGAATCCAATCTGGAGCTTTGGTCCACAGCTGTAAGCACAGGCCAATTCAGAGGATCCCCACCCCAGCCAGTGGGATGGTATATATTAGCATTAATTTTGCGTTGGTAAATATATGAAGTCACAATTTTAACAATCTGATTTAACAGAATGTTTTCAGGTTTCAGAACAATGCCTGTTGCTCTCCAGTTCTTGTGGTGTTGCCCTGCCCACAAACAAGGCAAGGGCAGTGCTATAGGGAGCAGCCAGAGTGTATTGCTCTCTACATTAGACCTATTCTGCTCAAACAAAACACAAAGCTGGAGTCTAAAACAGCAGAGGTCATAACAGTGGCTGCTCGAGGAGTAATTTCATCTGCTGCGTTAGAGCACAGGACAGACGCAGGCAGCAGCGAGGGATGGGAAGTCAGCAGCAGCCAGTCTGTTTTTACCTCACTGGCAGCTGTAGGTGAAGCAGCAGGTGCTTTCCTGGGATTTTGCCTCTCTAAGCAGCTGTGGAAATGTATCCAGCCTGCAGGGCCACGGGCTGTGCCCTGGGCTCTGCTCCTGCTCCGCCGCACTCAGCTGTGAGCACAGACGTGCCCCAGTCCTGCAGGATCAGACACCAGGGAGACTCCCAAATCAGCACCCTGAGACTGTGCACTCTGCTCCTCTGACCACCCCTTGGTATTTTATGGACCAGTTCTGGAAGGTGGGGAGCTCCCGTCAGCACCAGTGCTGCACGTGGGAAATTGAGGGCTCAGCATGTTTCTGCTACATCTTTTTTGCTCTGTTCATATGGCAAAAGATGGAACTGGCATAGAAAAACCCTGGACATTAATCTCCAGGAGAACCTGAGTGGTGCTGGGCGGCTCAGTGTATGGATTCAGAGGGGGAAGATGTTGTTGCCTGGATAGTGTGGGATTTCTGTGGTACCTCGTGCGAGGCAGCCCTGTGTCAGCAGCACCCGCTGCCCAGGGGATACTGGAGAAGGGCCATTTTGCAAAACACACTTGCCCCTCTCCCCTGTCTCCCCTACAGATACTGACAGCACAGCATGGCAAGATGTGCCAAAGTGTGTCTTGACTGGAAAAGCATTCATTTGTCACTGTTGCGGTCCTGAGACAGGGCTCTACAGATATGGAGTGAAATAAGACCCAATGAATGCCTGTACATGAGAAAGAGAGACAGAGATCTGTGATGATATCATTTTATTCTTGCTGTATGTAGCCCAGCTTTAGGAGGTCCAGCTGTGACTGGCTTGCCAGGGCCTTTGAATCCTCTAGCGTATATGAAGCTGCTGATTCCAGACAGTACTGCTTGAGCAGAAAGTTATTAATGCAAAGATGATAGGTAATAAAATGGGAGTATTTACAGCACTAAATGAACAGAGACAAGGCTTTAGCATCTTTGTCCTAGGGCTGTACCCTACTGAGAAGTGCATGCTGTATCTTGCAAAATTCTCATCAGGAAGAAGGGTAGGGGGAGGCTTTTATTCCTCTTCCCAAGAAAGTTGCTGAAGGAGCTAATGAAGGGCTGCACCAGTGTTTTTCTTTTCAGGCAGAAAGGCTCTAAGAAACTCACCCTTTTCTAAATGTCATAAAGGTCTGCGAATAGATCCTGTGACAGGGAGTGATCCAACAATTCCTCAGAACTAAAGGTCAATCAAAGGAAAATGGCATTTAGGAGGACCAAGCTTACTGCTGACCCAAACATGTGACAGATCCAGAGGCAACTCTGGTGCCATCAGGAGTGCTGCTCGTGCAGCCTGATCCAGAGAAGCACATGACGTGACTGGGAAACTATCTGATTCCTCCAGGTCTCAAAATTCATCAGGAGTCAATCTGAATGTCGGAAGGAAAGGGATTTTGAAGGAGCTACACAGCAGGTTTCCAAGCTGGGAGGAGGGTGCTCTTTCTCACTGTCCCTACTTGCCCTGCACCAAACATTTTTCCCCAGTACTAATTATAGATCTGTTTTTGTCATTTGAATATGCATGGAGTAGTATCCTGGCTCACAAGCAGATTGCAGTGAAGCTACTCTTAAAATTTGACTTGGCTTGGTAGGGCTCTGGGTCAGAAAGGACCTCTCCAAGGGCCAACCCAGAATTTCAGCAAGTCTGTGGACACTTTAGCTCCTGTGCACTGAGCGAGACACTGCACCCTGTAGAGAAATGTAGCTGAGTTTGGGGCTGGATCCTCACCCAATGTTGGTGAATTCTGCTTTATCAAAGCAAACACATACAGCCCCTCCTGATGGGTGGATTTCCACTTTAAAAGATTCAGCAGTGTGACTTGTGTCAGACCAGCATTTGAAGGATCTTGGGATTATCTCTCCAACCACAGAGTTGGTTGGAGGTCTTCCAAGGTGAAGAACATTAACAGTGTGGTTTGGAGTGCTTAGAAAGACCTGGAAAGGCAGGATTTCTCATGATTGTTTTGCCAGTTCCCTTGGAGTCTGGGAAGACACCATTGGCTCAGATGCTGTCCCATAGGGGCCTTGCAGAAGGTGTGCAGGGGTGGATGTTATATTTGCCAGGGACTAACTTTTTCAGGAAAAGTGCTCTCAAGATCCCCGCTTTGAGTCATCAGAAGTTCATCAAAATCTGTATGTTTGTAAGACCCATTGATTTAACCAGACTCTTAGTTAAACTCATTAATGAGTTTCAACCTAGTTCACAACTTTTTTCTCAGCTTGAGCAGCATCTCTGTTCACCAGCAAAGCTGTGAAATTCATGGGTGCGATTCAACATGAGTAACTGTGACAGCAGCTCTGTAGTCATTCATGAGCTGTACTGTATGTACTGTCTTAGTCATGCTGGGGAAAAATCAGGCAGACTTTGGAATAGTAGGAATTAGTAATGAGGAAGTGCAAATACGAGCTCTGTAGCTTATCCCCTGTGGGTCCAATCCTGCAAATCACTAGGAGGAGGAGTAAAATATGAGGGAACAATTCCAAATCCCACAAACATCTTGTGGGTTTTGGGTGCAACTCAGCATCAGAAATCCTTAGCAAAACATTTTGTCCTTATGCAAGAACAGGGCACTTATTATCACTCCCATTAATAGACTATTCTGGGAAGAGCATTGCTATTGCAGTCTGTGTGGGGAACTTGTGCAATTAATAAAAAGGCAGAAAAGGCAGATGCAGGAAAAAGACTTTCAACTTTTCAGAGCCTCAGGTAGAAATTCTGATTGGAATTCAGCTCTGGGACCATTCCACTGTTGGAATCTTTATCACTTCTCTTTTCTGAGTGTTGGCCTCTCCAAGTGTTATCATGTGGCAGTGTGTTCAACTCTGTGGCATTCCAGGGACACTCTGCTTTGCATGAAATTACCACCTTTTACAAAGTGCAAATATTTGCCAGGCGGGTCAAACCAGCAGGGTTGCTAAAGCCATTTATAAAAATATCCTCTTTTGGACTATAAGCAATGTTAACATGTCAGGCTAAACTGGATCTTTGAGTGAAGCACTACCCAGTGAATGCTTTGTGTCCAACAACTGCAGGCTTATGTGTCTCAGATAAAGCCCATCTGGTGACTATTAAAGGGAATTACTGTACATACAACATGAAAGGATTATAACATTTGGGGAGGGGGCAGTGTTTTGTTTTAAGTACCAATCCTGTTACTAATTTTGCCTTCAGGATAGGTGTTAAGTTTGAAACAACTACAATTTCTTTACCAAATACAGCTGAACAGTTTGTGTGTTGGACTCCTTCTTGTGATAGGAAAATGCTGGAAATTTTGGAAAAGCAAAAGAGCCTCAGAACCAGGCTTCGTTGGTGGGTTAGCTTGAGCTGCTGCTTATGGCAAGGCTACAGCTTCAGGTCTTGCACAAACAGTATCTCTGTTGTTGCCTGCATTTTTAGCCTTAGCACCTCTTACTATATCTCTGTATAGCAGTCAGTGGCCTGATTGATGACTCAGCTTTGAATCAGTGCTGTGTCACTGGCAAAAGTCATGACAGCTCTTCCTCTCTCTGTTCTTTCTTAGGCCCCCCAAGGATTGCCGATAAAGTGATTCACCGCCAGTCCGTGAGGCTGGGGAGGACCATCAAGCTCCTGTGCCCGGTGGAAGGCGACCCCCCGCCCCTCACCATGTGGATGAAGGACGGGCGGACTATCCACAGCGGCTGGACGAGGTTCCGGATCCTCCAGCAAGGGCTGAAAATCAAGGAGGTGGAAAGCGAAGACGCGGGAACCTACATTTGCAAAGCCACCAACGGCTTCGGCAGCACCAACGTGAACTACACCCTCATCGTAATTGGTGAGTAGAGCTGGAGAAGAGCCAGGCCTCACCTGCTGTGGGGTGAGGGAGAGAGCTGATGTCTGCGTAGCTGTCAGTGATTGCAGATTTGCTTTGCTAATCATTTACTGACCTCCACTCTTAACTGGCCCTTTCCAGTGTTTGAGGATTGCCAGAGCTGGCTGTGTTGCTGCACATCTTCTGCTGCAGCCGGCTGCAGGCAGATAAGATTGTGCAGTGCCAAAGGTTACAAATAAGCAGAAATGATGCAATAGTCACTAGGGTCCAGATCACAATGAATTCCACACAGGAAAGGCTGTGCGATAAGGAGAGGTCACACTGATCTTTATGTTTGCTGTTGGAACAGGATAGTTCTCAAAACAAATGTTGAGGCACCCGTGTAAAAATGCACAGCGGGGAGATCCATGTGCTGAGCTTTTGCAAAGCATGGTGTTTTCAGGAATAATAATATTTGGGTTGAAACAAAGCTCAGAGCTGGCATGTAACCCAGGGATGCTCAGCTCCTGAGAAATCCTCTTGATGGAGGCAGATTAGAAAAAGGTTTAGGTGCTGTCTCGGTGACCATGAGTTCACTGACAATGCTTTTGACCATCTTCAAAGAGCTTGCTTGGTCCAGCAGTGAGATTTTGGGGTTGCTTGCTGAGCTGAGCATTCCTGAAAACTCCCCAAGACACTTTTCAGGCTAACAAGATTCCTCTTCTGCAGCTGCCACAGAAATATGTTTATTGATCCTTGTCTATGAGAAGGGAAAGAGCTGGGTGAAAATCAGCATGCTAGAGGATGCTCAGGGAGCAGTGAGGAGAGTTACAAAGCAGGGTGTGATATCAGGCGTCTTGCTCACCCTATTGCCTGATCAGCACCCCAAGTATCTGGTCTACCAAGTTCTGTTTCTCTGAGACAGTGGAAATGAGGACAGAGTTTGGGGCAGTTTCCAGCTGCCTACTGGTTGGCACTTGGCCTGGTTTTGTTCTATTTCTTCTTCTTCACCTCTGCAGTAGTAGGGCTGCTGTGGACTCAGAGCATGTAGCAAACATTTGGTGCTGCTTGATGAAGGATTATCACCCGATAACAGGGTGATTCTTGGAGAATGCACTTTGCTGCACAGCCAGTATAGGAAAGAAACCAGGATGTAAATATCTTATCTGGAATGAGATGCTTAGGTGAGGGAAACCCTCTGGTGATATGACCCCTGCAGCATCAGTGGGACAGAGCTGCAAAAGTCATCTTATTGTTTACATAGTTTGGGGATTTGGTTTTCCTTTTTCACCTTTTTCTTAGCCACATTCATCCATTTCTTTACGCTACATTGAACAAAAATGGTGAAGTGGAAATAGTCATACAGAGTCATGTCTATACAGACTCCTTTTGGACATGCTTTCCAGACTGTTTGGTGGGGAGAAAGGAATGCTATAGGAGCCTGTTTCAGTCCAGCTTGTGCTTTTGCAGTATGTGGAGGTTGCCAAAGTCTTTGATCTTCTGTGTCGTGCTGTATCTTCTATGAAGCTTAGGGGTCAAGCCAGATCCCACTGTTCCAAGGCAAAGAGGCATCAAGGCATCTGTGAGTCAAAGAAGGCTCTGCCTTATTCCTGGTAGCACAACAGAAGCAAATGAAAGGGAAAAGCCAGGAGGCACAGGGGAAAAGTTGGACTAGAATTCAGGAAAGATCGAGACAAAAACTCCAATTCAGTTGCTCGGGGAAATTGAATTATCAAATTTAATTGTGTTAAGAACAATAGTGTTCATTATATTTGGCACTGAAAAACCCTGGGCACAAACACTAGTTATTTAGAGCCTCATCGGGCAGCTATGGAAGGAAATGTCAAACTCCCACTGGCCTCTGTGGGTGTGAGATTGAGCCCTATGCAAACAAATATTGATCACTGAGTGCCAAGAAAAGGATAACTTTAACCTAAATGTGGGGCAGACATATGGGCTGAGGTACCGTTCATCTCCATGCATCCTTGTTGTAAAAACCAGTACTTCCTAGACTCTTTTGCACCTTCCTTCCTTGTCTCACAGTGTACCATTGCGCATTCTTCTTGCTCAGACCATTTTTGATGGATTACTTACATCCCTCATCTCCAGTGGTACCGTTGTATTCATGTGGTATTTCAAACCAATTGCTTTTCACTAGAAGAGTTTCCCCTGGAAACAAATGTTCCCCTTGTGTCTTTCTTGTCAAGCTCTGCAAGTAAACACAAGAAGGTATCACTGACTTATTCTTTCAAAGGACCCAGACATTTAATGCACTGACCAGATGCTCGTGTTCATCTTGGCGAAAATGCTTTTGGTTGAGAGAAAATCAATCCCTTGTTGATTTTTGAGAAGGAGGCAGTGTTTTAAAACCGACTGCATGTCAGTTTTGACAATGAAGATCAAATTGATGGAGCTTTTTTGTTTGTGCTCCAGAAAGCACAAACTTCATTAGGCAGAGTGACTTTTTGAACCATATGGCCTCTCTATTTTCCCACTCCTTCAAAGGAGAAAAAACCCTCTTATTCCAGCTTTACTGCTAATGCCAAACATGGAAAACCACACAGGTGTCAAACATGGGCAAGGTGGTTAAGATATTAAATTTAGAATAGCATTAAATGATTCATTAAACATTGGGACTTGAAAAAATAAAATTCATATTGACATGAAAACATTCTGGAAATTTGATCAGTAATATCTAGAAAATATACAGTAGCTTATTGAAAGGTTTTGCAGTTATGCTGTATGCTTTTAACTGAGCTCTGCCACACCACTGGTAGATAAGGAATTGTCACCCCTGTGCCATATACATGTGGGCTGCAGCTGGATAAGGTGATGGTTTACCCAAGGTCCTACAGAGAGGTGAGACTAAATTCACCAGTCTTCAGTCTCTCTGCCTTATTAACCTCTGCATTCCATTATGGTACAAAAAACCAACAAAAATCTGTGACATTTTACAAAAGAGTCAAAAGGGCAATGGATCCACCAACACTGTTGAGGGCAGGCAGAGGTGGCAGAGGTGGTTGGACTCTGTGAGATGTGATAATTTGGGTATAAGCCTGTTTGGATGTTGCTTTGAGGCTTTCAGGACAGATCTTGCTTGCAACCAGCCAGCTGAGTGCACGAGCAGAGCAGATTTAGGTCTGCCTCTACACGTCTGGTAGATGTGCCTACGCATTGCCTGGCTGGAGAACTTCTCAGTCTGCAAGTGCGGATGAGATGGATTACAGTGATTTTACAGATGGTAACTAGGACAAAGAGAAACCAGGTGATTAGGCCAAGACCACATAAAATATGAGCTGTGGCTCTGAATTGTGTCTAAACCTCTTAAATTTCACCGTAAAAGACTATTCCTCCGTCATAACACTTAGTAAAGCCTCTTCTTCATAATTTAGCATCTTCCTACTGCTCCGTTGGAAGGGAGTCTTCTTATTTGACGTTTTTGATCTTCCTTCTCAGACATAGGTTTTGCCAACCCAGATGGTAGCAATTGTTTTCTACCCTGCTTATTTCCCCATCTTCTCAGGCTGCAGGGCCTGGATCCCAAAGATCCAAGGAATCCTGCTCTAATACACCCCTGCATGAAATGTAAGCCAGTAAAAGCAGATTACCAGTATAAGTCAAAACTACAATTTCCTCTCTTAGCTATCCTTAATAGTTTTTGTGGCTCACCACAAAATTTGGGATGCCAATTACACTGCAGACAGACTTACAAATGCTGCAAGAGTAACTTTAATCAGTATTAAATCACATTGCAGTTATTAAGTACAATGGTTCCTTATTTTGGAGAATTATGTGTAGCTCATCAAAACAAATGTTCTGTACCTTCCAAAAAATTGTATGTACAACGATGCCCATGAATATCTAATTTTTAAGGGGTTTTTCTGTGGCTGAATCAATTCAGAAGAGCTGATTTATAACCTACAGGTGTGAAAAGTAACATCATTTCATTTATGCTTGGTTGAAACCTGCGGTTTCTTTACTGCAGAATTAAAAAATTCCTTTCCCGTGTGTTCGAAAAGGAAACCTAAGGCCAAAGAGGAAGAAACAAAGTGTTGAATTGCTGTTCCTTATTTGAAAACTGTCCACCTTGTGTGCTGAATGGAGGCATGTTCTGCAGGAAAAAAAATAGCAGGTGGTGTTGTAACTGAAGCCTCTGTCGAGCTGTGGCCAGCTTGGAGAAACTGTGAGGTTGCACACATGGAGCCATCACACACTCCAGCCGTCAGGCCTTCCCTGGGAAATCTTAGACCAAATGGGTGAGATTTTCCTGACTTACAAATAACTCAGAAAACAACGTATTCTAACATGGAAGTGCTGGAGAACCTCCATGACCCTCTCCTTCTGCAATAATAAACAGTATCCCTAGTTCCAGAAGTCTGGACATTCTCTGAAGGGAAAAATTGTTGGTGAACAGCTGTAGGAAGGACTATAGGTAAATATTTATGCTGTAGCATAATGACCTCTTTCAGTAATGCACAACACAGAGGACTTTTCACTTGCAGAAGTGTTATGGGCCAAATCCTGCAAGGTGTGCCAGCATTACAACATGCAGGGCTATTGCTACAGGTGCTGCTGGTAAATACTTCATCTTGCATCAGTTGCTCAAGCAAGTGATGAAAGATCAAACTGTCTCTGTTTTCACATCTGCATCCATGACTCTTATTACCTTAGCACAGAAAGGAAAAAAAAAGCAGCAGCAAGAGCAGGGTTTGGGATTGCCTTCTTGCTTCATTTGGTGTTTGTAAACTGCCAAGGACACATCTTGCTTGGGTGCATCTCAGCATGAAAAAAAATCAATGTGTAAATCCAAGGAACAGCTTCTTCAGTATTTCTTTTTCTTGCGCTATATCTCCAACTGCTGCAGGTGTTTATTCTCGTGTTTTTGGAGGAAGATTTTGGTGAAAAATCCATCATCTATCCAGTTCTTATCCCCCTCTGGTGTCTGGCCCTCTGAGTGACCCTCCATTTGGGTAAAGTCTTGATGCAGAGAGCAGGAGGAAGAGTGCATCTTGTTGTCCTTAACCTCTGATGGGCTGTTCAGAATTTGAATGACATCTCAAACTAATTTGCTATTTAATGTCTGCTGTCTGTCTGTTGCAATAGATTGCTTTGCGAATCTGTCCTGACATCAGATGATTTATCTTTAAAGTAGCTTTTTCCTGCTGAGCCAGCTGCTATTTTATGCTT
The DNA here is from genome assembly GCA_035041135.1 of Platyrinchus mystaceus. Lineage (NCBI taxonomy): Eukaryota > Metazoa > Chordata > Aves > Passeriformes > Tyrannidae > Platyrinchus > Platyrinchus mystaceus. Next base: position 67,813,656 of record JAWWLV010000144.1, on the reverse strand, counting down.
TTTTACAGCTTGTCCAAAGACAGCTCTCTTTGATAACAGGCATGTGTGAAAAATTTGCATTAAAATAACCATTTTTTTTAAACAGTCAGCATAAATATCCTGAAAAAAAATCATGGCCATGTCTGAATGGATATTTATTCTAATGTCTTTTTTTCTGCTCACAGTAGTAGAAAATACTGTGTGAAAAAAATTCAAGTACAGTAAAATATGGTTTGCATTACACTTCTCCAATGAAGTCATCAATCCGTGTCTCAGAACTCATTTACAGTGCAAAAGCTGAGAAAACATTTCTAGCCCAGTCAGGTGCCACCAGCCATCTTGGAAAAGCATGACAAATTCATTTATGTTTGGGTTTTGGCCTCTTAATAAACTCTGGGGACCAGAGAGAGATGTGCTCAGCAAGAAGATGCAAATCAATGTTGAGTCAGCAATGTGTGCACCAAGGGTCTGCTAATGCTAAGCAAAAACTAAAATGAGTCAACACTTAAAAAAAAGGACTAAAAGGTGCAGTTTTTGCAATTGAGAACAAGGTGGTGGAGCTTGTGCTGATCATGGTATGGAGTTAGCAAAATGTCTTAAGTGCATTTACCTCAACACAAGGTGCAAAGGGCAGTCCATCCAGTGTGGGACCATTAACACAATCGGAGGACACATAATCATGACTAATGATGATTAGTCAGTTGTTATATGGAAATGAAGAGTTCCTTGTGACAATAAACAGTAACAAAGTTCTTGTGCTTAATTTGTTAAGGCCCCAATCCAGCAGCTGGATCTATGTTGGTGGCCTCCTATGCACACGCAGTGTGATTAACACCAGATGAGGATCTGGCCATAGTCACTGGTGCTTAGTGATGGTTATGTTGCTAATTAAAGCTCAGATTGGTTTGGGCCTTTGGGAGCTGAGCAGAAAAGGGGAGCCTACCCAAGGCCTACCCAGGGCAATCATTGCACAAGGACTCCTTGTTAGCTTGTGGTGTGGTGCCACTGGGCCACCCTCTGCAGATATGAGAGGAGGTGCAAGTATGGTTTGGATTCATAACAACACCTATCTTGGTGGTGTTGCCAAATGAGGGGATCCTGTGTGTCAGTCAGTCTGTGGGAAGAGACTGGCACTGGGCATGAATTGATCCCACTGAATAGAAGGGTCAGTGAAATGCTTGGTACATAAAATGTATTTTCATGTCTTGGTGCAAACTCATAGCTAAAAAACTCTTCACTTGGAAATGAAGCTCCTTTTCCACTGGAAGTGACTCATGGTTGATTAATGATGCCCTCACCCAAGCAAAGGCTCTTTCTTCTGAGTGTTTATTAGCATAGGCATAAAGACACACACCCTGACCAAGCTTGATGTTGCTCAGGGACAGCACAAGCATGTTAAAAGAAACCTAAATTCAACCAGGTATTCCTACCCCCTGAATTTCAGGGATGCTTAATTTCCTCCTTATTTGGGGGATCCCACTCCGAGTCCAACAAACTCCTTGTCTCCATATATACAGCGTGTTGAGTCCTGTAAAATGTCCACTGTCCTGGGAGAGGAAGGGAGGGAAAAGAAATACACCAAAATGAAAAGGTGGCTATTGCTGGATTGCTGCAGAGAAACAATTTCAGTGGTTTTCATCATTTTGATGAGTGCTACAGGAGACTGATGTCACAACAGCCCATAACAATTTTGTTCCTTGAAAGATTTCTCCATAAAAAGGTGATGATGTGAGTGCCAGTATTAGCTGTAACTATCCTAAAAATGACTGATCAAAAATGTAACACTGAGTGGTTTGACTGATGTCTTGGTGAATGGATGTAAAAACCTGGAAAATATCACAACCGGGCAGCAGTCTTGTTTCTTCCAAGTCCAGATCTATAATGTAACTCAGTGCTAATGCTGTATAATGTCCACAGTTTTTACAAGATCTTTGTTAGGTTTTATTAGTTTCATTTGATTTTATAACAAACTTTACAATATGCTTATCAATACATCATGTTCTGGCTAACAAAAGCCTCACTGTTTCGGGTAGATCTCTGTTTTCCCTTTGTGAAACTGTAACATAGAAGCCAAGTTAAGAAGGTGACAACACCTGTTCACAATTTAAAGGAAATGAAAAGATTTTTTTCCATGGATGTAAGCATGAAATTCATACATATATGTATGGATATATAATTTCCCCCTGTACTCCATCCTGTGGCAGACTGTGGCAAACCAGAGCTGCAGCCAGTGTAAATTTGAGGCATGCAGGACATATGGATGCATTTAGCCCACAATCCTTTGCAGATGCTTTGGAGTGTGTAGTGGCTGCTACACCCATGCAAATAGCGAGCTGCAGCTCCATTTGCTGCACGAATATTGTTTGGGAATGAAAGCAATACACAATACCAGGCAGGCTGACATTAAAACTGTGTTTGATCTGAGCAATTTATGGCTTCCTTCTGTTAAATGATATTAATAGAATTAGCCTCTGATCCCAACGAGTTTGTGGTGTACATGTCGGGTTTTTCTCGTCAGTTTGTCTGAGGCTAAAAACGTCTTTTGCTTCTGACTTCATTAATCAGAGCTATCTTTGTTACAGCAGAGTTTTCCTGTTGACAGTGCAGTGCTGATGTGCACAGCCAACATTTGGCCCACATCTATATATCTATAATGCTTAGAAATGGCTGCATTTGTGAGTAAAGCCAAGACAGTCCCTGGTCCAGGCAGGTGATACGTACGTGTGTGGAAGGCAGGCTTGCAGAAGGTGATCTAGATTCCCAGTCAAGGTCTGCTGTGACTGCAGAATGGTAGTTAAGTCTTTTAATTACTAGGACCACTGAAGCTGGGTTGAGCTCCATGGGCACAGTGTCTCCAGGATGTCTGTGCCAGAGCACTGTGCCCCATTCCATGGTTGCAGCTCTGCTGTCCTCAGTTTGCCCGGTAAATACCACAGATGGTGAGTTTTTAGCCAAATTTTAGTCCCTTTGGTATCAGTTAACTCAGAAATACACAAAAGGCACACTTGTAAATTAAGGCACAGTGAAGAATATTTATTGTAGAGAGAGCAGTGCCAAGTTGGACTAGTTTATAAGGTGTAGCTTGAATGTTGATTTTGGAGACTCCTTCTTTATGTGTAAGTGCACGTACACAGCATCAATTGCTCACATGCTGCTTCTTGATCCATACATGTAGGTATGTCGCCTGTTAAAACGTATGGTTGTTGAGGAGGTGTATTTTTACATTCCTGTAGGGTCTGGTTCTCTACCTTTCCTGTGCTGTCTTTGGCATCCACATTAAGAAAAAAGATGAAAAAAAGGAAAATAAAACCCAACAAAACTGCTGAAAATTAGTGTATAAATCTATTTTTAAATCCAATTTATTATTGTTTGATGAGAGGAAGAACATATTCTGTGTTGTGCTTGATGAATAATATCATTGTGCTAGAATGCTTTGATTCTTCTTTCCTTATAATAATGTGGGTTTCACAGTCAGAAGGCCTGAGTGTTTACATTATACACTTTTTGGCAATAAAATTGGAAAAGGAGAGAAAAAAAAAGTACTAATCCCAGGAGTTCTGAAACCCACACTCCTTCTTAAACGTACCCTGCTAAAGACATTAAGTCCCTTGCAAACATCCATCTATCAGCAGTTGAGAGTTTGTAAAAGGCGTACTTTGTTCTGAACTCCCTGCCCTACTGATTATGCACAGTTCTTTTATTTTGTGAATAGGATGACGACCCCTTAGCCTGGTAACGATGACAGATTTATGTATTTTAACACCCAGACGCTGCCGTATTTGTTAAGGGCTGCCAGACTCCAGCAGTGCTGCAACCGTAGTTTATTTTCATTGTCAGTTTGTGCTGCTTTTTAAGGTGTTCTGCAGCCACTGGAAGCAGAGGCGCTGCTGCTTTCAGAGGTTGAGATGTCAGGATGTTAAGAGCATAAGCCACCATCCTTGGACTGTTTCCACCCATAAAATGTCAGTTTTACTCTGGTCGCGCTGGCGGCGTGGAACCTGCTCCTCGCGCTGAAGCCAGGGGAAAGAGGGGAGAAATGAGCAGTAAAAGGAATCAGATAACACAGAATTTATCCCTTCACTTTCTGCTCCTGTGATGTATTTTGCAGCTCTCAAGTTAATGTTTTAAAGAGAAACCCTCCTTTAACGTGCAGCAAAAGCAAAGAACATAAACATACCTTGCAAGTGTAGCTGTTGAAGTGCTGTAATGGGTCAGCACATCTGTCCTCTGCACAGTGCATCTGTCTGTGATTTCTTTTGGGTTGTTTTAAATTACTGCAAGTGGCAAAACAATAGGGAGACAAACAGTAAGAACAATGCTGTTGTTTAGTAACAAGCTAAATTATTAACAGGCCTGTACAGAAAATATTTCATGTAAATTAAAGGGAAACAAATTATTTTATTTTCCATTGCAATGATCCAGTGCGACAAAGGCAGTTGATGTCTTTCTTCTTTTCTTCTTCTCTTTGATCTTGCTACAGATATGTTTGTTCCTGTGTGTGGATATAAATTTCTTACAGACACACTACAAAAGTTATTGGGCAAAAAATGCAAAATACGGATTTTTTTTTTTGTTCTCTTCATGCCAACAAAGCCACTAAATCTGAGTCTGTCACACAACTGAAATTATACATAGGACTTTTATTGCCTTTTTTTTTTTTAACTTCCAATTCATTGTTTCCCTGAAAAATGTTGACAAGTCAGTTGAACTATTGAGTTGAGTCAGTTTTCTGCTTGGTTGTCAACAAAGGGCTTTGAAATATTTGGAGTTGAATCCTCCATTGCGAAACTGTTTTGATTTGGAAAAAGCATCACCACCAAATTATTTCTTGAGTTTCCTTCAGCCCAGTATTAGATATTTCTCTTCTTAAAGAGAAGCCATATGAGTTGGCATGTTGGTTTTGTGGGTTTTTTTTTTTTTTTTTTCAAACTAGAATAACTTATGGTGACCTTTCCACAGAAGTAGACAAGAATCTTCATCTCACCTTTGTTGAACGTGCAGCTGACTGGAGAGGGAAGAATTGGTGACAGTCCTCCTTGATCACTGGCAGGGAACTGGGGGAGTTGGACCCACTTCAGATGCGGGCTGGGATTCCCTGCTAACAATCCCAGGAATCCCATGGAGGAGAAGGATGGCGCCTCCCCACAGCCCAGCCCAGTGTTTGTGCTCTGTTTGCAGTGTCTCCTGACAACTGCAAGCCCACTTCAGCTTCTCCTGGTAGCCCTGGAGTGTGCTTTGGCAGGGGGAACTCCAACCCAGGAGAAAGCTGTGGGAACTGGACATCCAGAGGGTTGTGTCAGCCAAGGTCTCTTGCGAGCTGCTTTGTTTTGAGTGTGGTTTTGTTAATCCCTTTCCTTCAAGGAGGCTTGGAAGATGCAGTAGCCGTTACTTCTGGGAAGTGAATAGTATTGAATTTTGAGAAGCTGGTCTGTGTCTTTGGCTTGAAATGCGAGCAAGGTACTGGGTGTGCTCCTCCCACCCTGACAGACTTGTTCCTGACATGCAAACCATGTCCTGCTCACATTAGTGGTCTGATTGGCTTTGTCTGTAGGAACTCCCTCACCCTATTTCCTCTGGGATGGTTTTCAGAGCCTCTAGGGAGGTGTCTGAGAAACTCTAATCACAGCCATTGTAAAAAATACATCTGTGTGACCTTCAAAAAAATGAAGTGGTTCTCTGGGTGCTCTGTCCTTGGATAATTATGGAGAATTTTGTGGTGGCCCCTTGAGACCTTGCCATGATAAACAAACAAAAGGGCAACAGCTTTCAGGGCTAGATTGGTGGAATTGCATCAGAAAGGAATTTGGCCACTCAACATCCTCAATACTGTCAGCACTCATCTGTATTTCAGATCCCTTTGCCAGGAATGATTTCGATACGTTTTACCCTTGTTCTAGGCAAAAGCTGGGTCATGGACATACTCAACTATAAATTAAACTGTTAAACCTTAAATACAGAAATTATGCCTTATATGTGGTTGTTGCTATTCCTTTGTTTGACCTGTGTTAGCTTTTCTTAGGAATTTTTGGCCCTGCTTGTGTTCAGAGCTCCACACTTAACAGGAGGACAGGCTGCATGCTGGACTGACTGCTCACAAGTGACATTTTTGCCACCCTTTAGCATCTGCAGCAAGAGAGAGAATGCTGCAGATCCTGCAGCACCTCTGTTCTTCCAAGCCATGTTGGCATATCCTGAGGGGGAAACTCTTTAAAAGTTTCACTACCTCCTTCCTACCTGGTATTTGGAGAGAGCACTCTTTTGTGTTTTGGGCCAAATCTATTCATCCTCACTCATATGCTGTGGACCACAGAAGTAGTTTCAGACGTGAGGAATAAAAGTCACCAAGTTGCCTGCATGTCATTCCTGTTATTTCACTGCAACATTTTTTTTAGAGTATTTTATTGCTTTTCTTATTGACGGCTACATCCCTGGAGCACTGTACCAGCTTTCTTGACCCTTAGCACAGGGAGCCTTTTTGCTGTGGGGAAATAACTGGTTTGTTTATTACCTTGTGGAGTTCTGAGTTGCCTTTTTTTATTTCAGATGTGTCATGACACCTGGTGCCACCCCAGCACTCTGCAGGATGTGCAATGATAATGATTTAACTTTTGGGGAGGGCATTGCTTTTGGGCCTTGCTTAGTTATGGTCCAATGGACTTGGAAGGTATTTTCAAGACTGCTGTCTTCATTCTGACTGTTTTGTGGGATTTGCTATTGTAATGCAGTGGGGTTTCTTCTCCAGTCTCAAATGCTAAACCACTACTAAGGTGAGATGATACAGCCAGTGCTTTTTTGATACCTTGGTCTCTACTCAGAGTGTAAAGTAGTGGGTGGATTTTTAGCCACTGCTTTTCTCAAGCCTATCTTGAAGTGTGGCGTGACTCAGGCCACGAGTGAAATGCTTTTCATATTCTCAGTGAGGGAAGAAGTGGACCCCACTTAGAGGCCTGTAGTGTTAAAAGAGGATGGTAAACTGAACTTACAGCACTTTATCTCTGGGACCATTAAAGATGGAAGATAAAGGGGAGTTTTTCAAAAGCAGTCAGCCGAGGCTGAATCAACCCCTTTTGAACAATTCCCATGAACTTCCATGGGATGAGTATTGCCAATGTTGAAAGCTTTTGAAACCTTACCTAGCCATCCAGTGACACTTTTTGAAAAATGTGTGTACTAAGCACACATTCCTGGGAAAATGTAAGGAGGGTTCACATGTGTTGAATACTGAGGTGCTTTCTCAGAAGCAGGTGTTTTGAAAGGAAATTGAGAAAATGGGTTTCTAAAGCAATTTTAATGAGCTGTGGTGTCTGCCCTGGTCAGCAGGACAGAATACTTAAGCTGAAGCTGTGTTTTAGCATAGTTTTCTCTCCTGTAAGCAAGGCCTGACTGGTAAGTTGGCTGTGGCAATAAGCAATCCCCTGATACTGGTCCAGCACATTCAGCTGATGTGTGAAGTCATGCTGAGCACAAAACCATTGCAAGGTTTGCTGGTGTCTGACTCAGACTTATATGATGCTTTGGGATTCAGAATAAGGAAAGCCATTTCTGTACCACCTCTGGATATGAGCTGTAACTGCTGTAACAGTTAAATACAAACTCATAGGAACACAGAAGCTGAGGACTGAGACAGTCCCAGGGTTGCAGTAATCAATATTTTGCCCCCACTTTATGAAAACTCAAGGTTCAAATATCAGGAACACTGTTGCTGGATGTAGTCCACGCATGCAGTTGCCGTTGGCTGTCGTGGGAAATTGGTGGAGTTAGTCAGAAGGAGTGTATGTGAATGATGAGCAGGGTGCCCCACCCATGTTGCAGGGCTGCATCCTGATACCTGCCCTCCTTAGCTTTAGGACTGCTAAAATTCATTGGACTCATCTGAAGGGAACGGTTTGTCTTGCAGTTCTACAGGGAGGAAATGAAAGACAGGGATGAAGGAGCAAAAGGAGAAAAACATTAGGGGAGGGGGTTTTGTTTTTGTTTTGGGGGTTTTTTTGTTTTTTTTTAAATCCTTCCCTTTCCATTGCAGACATGTTAAGTACTTAACATTTTAAGAGCATCTTCTGACTTAGAAAAGCTGGCAGAGATGGGATTCAGTATGAGTCTGCCAGATTGATTTACAAATCGGCCTTACGAACCCCTGCTGCTTAAACATACCAGAATGCGACAATTAAAGCCAACATCTGGAATTCATTGGTGGAGCTGATCCTAGATAAACATTAAATGAATGTCCATTTCCTTAGCATTGGATTTCCTCTGGCTACCACAGCTTAAGCAGTGTCATCCTGTCAGATAGAGTTGATGATGATAGCAGAGCAAATGTCAAAGTCATGAGCCAGATCAATTTGTTCCATCTTTTAGCACTGAAACTAGGACTAGAGCTGGGCTGAAGACACCCACTGTTTTTTGTCACTAGACTGTGGGAATGAGTTCTTCATCTTATTAACCTGAGTTAAGCTGGTTGTGTGACTCCCTTTCTCTCCTGTGAAGACGGAATACTGATTTGTTCCGTTCATCTCACTTGGGGAACTTTGTCTCAATACTTTCTCCTCTCTCTGTTTCCCACAATCCTGTCAAGGTTACTGAAATCTCCTTCCCCTCTACAAATCCAGGGAGGGATTTTGTTTGTTCATTTGTTAGAAACAGAGAAAAACAGCTAATGAATTTGGGACTAACTCCCAAATTAGTTGCGAGTTACATAAGTGGAAGCCATTCACAACAAACACCCATATGTCTTCCTTTGCAGCAGATCTCGTCCCTGAGGCTTGGCTGAAGGGGTGAGTGGTCAGTGCTGTCCACATCCATGGTGGGCAAGACTGAAAGCCCTGGGGTTTTATCTCAGGCCCAAGAAGAGCTTTCTTATTTTGGCAAGAATCATATTTCTTTGTGGAATCTAAAGTAACTGTCATCCTGGGTGAAGTAAAAAGCACCTTTTGGCTTAAAACTCACGGTCACTTGGCCCCGTAGTCCCTGACCTCCTTGGTCATTAGAGAAGCTAAAAATGTGATGGTCTCTGGGTGGCTTTATTTGTATAACCATTGTGTCCCCCCTCTGGAGCTGCTCAGTCCTGGATCACTGAAATGAAGCTGGGGAGAGGTGTTTCCATGTAGCCAGGCACTCTGGACCCAAATAAACCAAAGAGGCCTTCTGTATACCTTCAGCAAAGGCATGTGAAAACACATTTGCTCACTTCTGTGCTCATGACAACATTCTTGCCTCTGATTTCAAACCAGATGAGGTATCTTTAGAAACTTTTTGACAACACAGGGCGTTTACTGAAGTGCCTGATTTCACCTGTGCGACACATGAGGTTTTGCCCACAAGCAAACAGACTTGAATTTTGCAGAAAGCTCTTTGAAGAAGTCACATTCTGCTTTGTACCACATTTTGAGCTGTGTTGAATGAAGTAAACATGTTGTTGGTGGAGGGGTCCTCCTTCCAACCTTGAGGTGACCTCCAAGATCTTCTGTTAGTGCTGCCCCTCTGCACCTCTGGATTGCCTCTGCTGGGCTCCCCTTCTGCAGGGCTCAACTTCTGCTTGGCTCAACTTCTGCTTGAAGCACGGTCTCCCTCCCGCTTGGAACTCCAGTATTCTTCTTCTTCCCACTTTTATCTGACAATCAATGGGTCCTGCTTCCCACCTCTTGCCTTGTCATTCAGCTTTATAAAAGCATCAGCTTAGCATCTTGGTTTCCTTGAGGAAAATTGCATGAATCTTTTAATTTCCTTCCCTCCCATGTTTTCACACTGTGCCTCCCCCCACTTTGTGGAGAAGCTGAATACATGTGGAGATCTTCTTGGCCTGGGACGTTTGGCTCCTGTGAGTTTTGGGTTTCCGATCTCTCATCTCCAGCTCAGCAAGGAGCAACACAGCCACGAGGGCTGTGCGTGACATACCTCAGAGCGCTCAGTGTCACAGCAATACCTCAAGGGCCAGTGCATTTCAGCAGCGGATCACGGATAGGTTCCCTGGATCATCCTACTGAATCAGCAGGACCTTGTGCACAGAGCAGGCGCCTTCTCTCCCTCGAACGCCCCCAGCCCGGCTTAGCTGGAGGGGCCGGTGACCCCACGCACAGCGCAGAGCAGGCTCAGCACAGCGATGTGGACCCCTTGCACTTTGCATTCTGATCGTATAGAGTTGCCTGCTCGGGGTAGGCTCGAAGAGGTAGAATTATTTTCCTTGCTGGTTGGCCCTTTTTCCCTTGTGGCTCTACAAGCGTTAATCTGGAAGTTGAAATTGTAACGTGAAAGAGCTCCTCAGAGAGGAAAGATTCAGGTAAGTTTACGGTTATGTTATTTTGCTTCGCTAGTGACTTCTGTCTGGTGGGTTTCCCAAAGCAGCTGATAAATATTTTTCTCTCTCTTACGGTACCGACAGTAGCCTGGAGTCCCAGTTTCTTCCTACAGAAGATAGACCTTTGAGGTCTATAAAATATATGCAGTACACTTTCTGATTTTTATTAGCCTAGTAAAAGAGATCATATTTTGTGTGCTTCTGTATCTCTGGAACGTATGGCTGGGGAATTATTCTGCGGAGCAACAAGCTCAGTGCTGTGGTGGAAAATACTGATTTATCTGAGCTGTGAAAGCAGTAGACCAAGCAGATAATGCAAGTCCTTGAAAAGCTTCAGACGTGCACAGCCATTTTAGAATATCCCACAAGGGGGCTATGGGTTACATTGTCATTTAGCTTTTAGTTGTTGCTAATTAGTTCCACCTAAATACTGATTTCCCCAGCCTATTCCTCGTCTCTCAATTATAACACCCCAAAGAGTGAATTTTCTTTTTCTCTTCCTGTGTTTGAAAACAGTTTTACGGCAACAGTTCTTGTTTTGGGCTTGCAGTGAATCTAAATATAAGAATTTTTAAAAAACACGTGCTTCCAGGCCCAACTGTGAGTGGGGAGAGTAGGGCACAGCAGAAAGCAAGACCCAGACTTTGTACAGAGGAAGTTGATCAAGGACTGGTGGAGTAACAGAGGTACAAAAATGCAAGGGGACTTTCTAAACCTCGTGCTGAGCGTTGGAAGAATAAGTGGCCTCTTTTGCTCCCTATTAGTTTCTTCTCTGCATTTTTTTTTCTTATGTAGGCAGCTAAAAAAGGAAACAAAGTATTGTCCAGTGAAGTACGTGTTGTTTGATAGCCTCTGTTTATATGCAAATAGAAATTGGTACGAAGACTGGGTACAAGCACTGCTTGGGACAGAGCAGGGACTGGAAGGCACATGTAACTTCTCCCTGCAAGGTTAGCCATGACTTTTACCTTGATAATAAGGAAAATGGCTTTCTTCCAATCAAGGAGAAAAGAAAAATTGTAGAAATGCATATGAGGAAGGAGTAAGAGTTTTTTTCTGTTGCTTAGCCTAGGCTGGAGTATTTTTAGGTGTACACATTTTGCCCAAGTCCTTTGTTGGCTAGTAGAAAGCCTCCAAAATGACCTTATGTCAATACACCGACAGACATGGGAGTGGAAGGGATTGGTATAATGTCACTTGGGTGGGATGTTAGGGGGCCTCCTGCTCTTTCTTCTGGAAAATTGATGGTAGCTGCACAGCCTAGACACAACCTAGAATTTGCCTCTGTTGTTTTGTGCCTCTTGCAGTGAAGGGCAGCGGAGCATAGAGGTGAGGAGGCTTTGCTCCTCCCAGAGGTGCTGTCAGAGGGAGATGCCACATCCTCCTGGCTTTCTCCTTCCATTCAAAAACCCACTAAATAGCTGGGTCTTCACCACAAACATAGGTGAGTCCCCCTTACCACCACATGGAAGAAATAACCAAATTCTTTGGCCTTTTGTTCAGTAAAGGGAAGGAAGGTAAATCTGAGGTGACTCTGTTGCCTCCTGCATCATTTTTCTGACCTAAAAATAACACTGTGGCCCTTGTGGTTGCCATTAGGGTTATTTAGTGCGACAGCCTCTTTTTTTTCCCCTTCCCTTTCCAGAACACTAGTGCTGCTGAGCAGAAGAACTGCCCCATTGTGCGAGCCCAAAGGAAACACTGCATAGAAAATGTGAGGAATTTTTAGGCCATGATATGTTTGGACTAGGAAGCAGGGGACTCGGAGGAATGCAGAGTACGGTTCCAAAAATATTCCGTGCAACAGCGCTCTTGGTCAGTAACAGTTATTTTTGTTGGCCCGCCAGCCCCCTCGAGCAGAGGTGATGTCATTCCCCAGCTCGGTGGAGGTGGAAATACAGAGGGTGCCCTGTGGTTTTGCAGGGCTGAGAGCGGACAGCTGAACCAAATGCCTCCTCCTGTCTCAAATGCTCTTTCTGTTGTGGAAAAAAAAAAGAAAAAAAAATGTAAAGGCAGCGTATTGTAGGGGATGGCGAGGATAAAATAATTAACAGCACCATGGAAACATTTTCGGTAGCTGTAGTCTCTTCCTTCCATGTGAGCTCCCTTTCCCTTAGATCTGCTTTTCTGCTCTCAGTGATGTATGTGCTTGGGTTGATTTTATGATGTCTATGCTGCTTTTGTTATTAAAACTGATCAAATCATAACATGTAGTGCTCTCAGTGTACTGAGCATCTCTGGCTGAGACACAGGCATGTGAGTGTCTTCACAGTGATTAAAGTAAGCTAATAATATACCATAGAACACCTCTGGAGAAGAAAGAAACCCAGCTTTTTCTTTCTATAATAAACAGGATGGAGAAGTAAAATATTGGGACCTTTTTCCATGCAGGTGACTCGTGATGTTCACTGTGATATCGGTGATGCTGATTTGACTTTGACATGTGAGAGAGAGGCCAAGAAATAGAGATATTGCAATTTTAAGAAAAAGTTTATCTAGGCTGATAAGCTTGTAAAAGTTCTGTGCATCCATGTGTGGGATCAACCCAAAAAGATGTAACTTCACCTCAGTCCTCCCTAACTTGAATTACATTCAGCACAGGCAGCTGAGCCAAATTTCCACTTTTCCCCAGAGACAGGGGTAGTACGACATACTGGACATGAGGCAAGGAGTTAAGAAACCATGATTTTAATCCTGGTTTTGGCATTTAACCTCTGGGTGCCACTGGTTTTTGCTTTCTACCTGGGTCTTATGGCGCTTGTATTCTCCTAGAAGGACAGTGTTCATCCTTGAGGGGCTCTAATTTTTGTTATGGCATCTGGATTTAATTGCCAGTAGTAGCCACACTGATGCTTCTTCACCAGCCCTTGTGAAAGTGACATGACATGAAGGACAACATATTCGAGCTGTTTTGGATCATTGGGGGGGTCCAAATCTCTCCTGTTCATATCTTTATTACATGATGTTTCACGGGGAAAGGAAGAACTTGTAAAAAACCCACAGTGCTGCCTTTCCTCAGCCAGGCATCTTGAGGCTGCAGAAGAAAGAAAACTGTACAAAAACAGCCCAAAACATATGAATGCAAAGGTTTCCTAACCTTGAAACTCAATGTTTGGGTTGATAAAATCCATGCAATGCTGACAGTTATACAGTGGCAGGAAATTGTTAAAGGTGTCAGGTTTTCCATTTTAATTCTGGGAACACTCTGGCAGTAGATTTCCTTGAAAATGCTGCTGAAAAGGTCCCACTTTCTAAATTGAAAAGATTTACAATTTACCTTTTTCTGTTAACCTCTTGTTCCTCAAAAGGTTAAGTAAGGGAAATTCCTCTTTTTAACACTGGTAGCTATTTGACAAGGTTTCCTTAGCACTGGGTAACACCGGATTTCTCAGAAAATGAGCCAGCATAATGGTAAGAGAAACCCTGACTTGCAAGTTGTCTACAGAGGTCTTAGAAAACTGCTTATGTCATATAATTCATATACCCTATTTAATTTTCACTATTGCTTAACATACCAGAATAAAATAGAATAGCATAGACTAGAACAGATTATTTCAGTTGGAAGGGACCTACAATGATCATTTAGTCCAACTGTCTGATCAGTTCAGGAATGACCAAGTTAAAGCTTGCTGCAAAGGGCATTGTACAAATGTCTCAAACACTGACAGGCCCAGGGCATCAACCATCACTCCAGAAAACCTGGTCCAGTGTTTGACCATCCTCTGGGTAAAAAAATGCTTCCTAATGTCCAATCTAAACCTCCCCTGGTGCAGCTTTGGTCTATTCCCACACATCCTGGCACAGATTACTCAAGATAGGGGCACACCAACACTAAATACAGCAGGATCATCACCTCTTTTGACCAGCTGGTTATGCTGTGTCTTGCAATTTATGACTTGCACAGGTGTCTTTTCTCTTCAAGGTGTTACACAATTTTGAGTGACTTAATCCTCAAATAACCCCCGTGGGAATCAAATAAGGACATTTTTGATGGCAAGATGGAGCTTGGGATATCAGCACAGTCAATTTATGCAGGAGAAAACTACTTTGCTTCAGGGAAGGCAGGTACATTTGGAATCACTGCTGAAATCTGCATAATTGTAAAGGAGTGTGGAGTCTGGTAGATTCTGTGCTGGCAGGAAGTATCAGGCTCACCTTTTAATCATGACATCTTTCCTCAAGCTTTGCTGGAAAAAATATGGAGCTTTGCTGAGTTGCTGAGGTTGCTGAGTTGCTGAGTGTTGAACTTGGAGTGTGGGAGAAGGAAAGGATGCTCCAATGTGCTTGGAGCTGTTATCCCAGGCTGTTGTTGAGTGAAGTCTGGGGCAGTGATGGAGCACTGGGATAAGGAGATGGGAGCTAATTTGGATTAAAACTAGAGCCTCTGTGGGGAGGACTGAACAGGTGATGTCTCTCTAGAAAGGAAAAGTCAGTGAAGCTCTTGGAGGGTCTGGAAAGGTTCTCCCAGGGCTAATCCAAGTTTCATGATATCCCTCCATAATAGCTAAATGATCAGCTGTGTCTTCCCTGCATGGATTTAGTTGGGGCAGGTTAAAAAAATTAGTTGTGTTTGGGTTTTCATCAGAACTTCTTGGGTTATCTGTGAAGCAGCCATGGAAGGCTGTCAGGAAACTATGGGCTGGGGAATATGTCAGGGTTAATAGACCAGTCAGTCCCTTGATTAGCTCTGCTCTGGCAGCTGCCCTGTAGCCAGTTTCCAGTATAAATAATCTTTCAACTCTGGGGTTGATATTTCCAAAGCTTAAAATATGAAGGCCATACTGTGCTCTTTCTCAATATCATGACCTTAATAGGTTTCCAGTAAGAGCTGTAAAAATTGTCCCCTCACCCTCTCTGCTCTGTGACTTGAAAACATCTGTGCAACAGTGCATGGCTCACTGTCCTGGGCAGGAATGAATGAAGCCCAGTGCCTAATTGCAGAAGGAAGGTCTTTGATGTGCTCCAGATTAAAGACATCAGATGGTCTCTCTAATTAGTCACTGAAGTAGATTTGTAGTTCTGAATCAAGTTGTATCAGAAGCATTAATGGTCATGGCTAATTATTTTTAGAACAGACTAGACTGTTTTGATTGGAAGGGACCTACAGTGACCATCTAGTCCAAGTGACTGACCAATTCAGGGCTGACCAAAAGTTAAATGTTAAGAGCATTGTCAAATATTGGCAGGCTTGGGGCATCAATCACCTCTCTGGGAAGCCTCTCCCAGTCTGCAACCACCCTGTCAGTAAAGAAATGCTCCTTGATGTCCAGGCTAAGCCTTTTCTCTGAACCATTTTTATTTCTGTTCTTCAGGCAGTCAGATAAACTGCTCTGACTGGGTGTACTGGCCTGTTGGGACAAATAATGAAGGAGACAAACAGGGCAAAGGAAGCAGCAGGACACTGTGCTGTACTGGAAAAAGCAGGGAGAGAAGGGAATTTGAAGAAGGTTAAAGATCCCAAGTGCTTTGTTTTAGGGAACTCAGAGGGCAGGTTATAGATACCTTATGCTGAAACACCGTAAGGGGTTTATTGATACATCTGTGGTACCCATAATTCCCAAATATCATGAAAATTGAAACAAGGTTGTATAGAGGAAGTTTTATACCGCTGACTGGAGCATCAGGGGAACTTAAGAGACCTCTGGACTTAAGGGGTCCTGGCCCTGATGATGAAGATGATGTAACAGGGAATGGGGCCTGTTGATTATTTCCTTGTCTTTGTCTCCTAGAGCCTTGCCATGCTATTGATACGAAACAGGGTTATTGAAACAGGGTGTTCCCATAGTCACTTCTTCACACTGGCATTGCAACACCCTCCCCCAGTGAAATTCCTGCCTTTACTTCAGTCATTAGCAGAGTCCCAGTTTTCAGCCAGCTGTTTCCCCATGGGTTGCTCTGCAGGGCAGGTCATTTGCTGCCAGGACACTAAAGAAGATTTCTCTGTCTGGATTGTACTGCGAGGCAAAGCCGGCGGTGAACACTGGATTCATTTTCTGTGTTATTGTTAGAGTGAGCTCTTTATAACCATTCAATTTTCTTTTAAATAAATCCCATTTGGAAAAACAAATCCTGCCCATAAAAGCAGCTCTCTGTGCTGGGTTAGTTTTCAGCATACCATGCACAGCTGTATATTTGGGTTTATGTCTCCAGGCTAAATTCTCATTCCTGTGTGCAGCCAGAGTATTCATGCTGGAGAAATGGCAAAGCTGTATCTTGGGACTCTTGGGCTTTCATTGGCATTAGGGAAGATGGAAGAGAATAAGTTAGGAAGGTGAATAAGCCAGACAATTTGTCCCAGGGAGTCTTGTGCGAAGGATTAGAAACAGACCAAGTTCATGTCCATAGAGTCTAAGGGGGTAGATAGAGATCCCTAAGGCAGCTTTTCCCTGGTCTCCTGGGTATTGAACGTGTCCTGCAAGTGTGGCTCCCAGATTTGAAACTATTTGTCCTCATCCTGTCTTCTTCCTTCATGCTGTTTCAAGTCCCTTGTGCATCGTGGAGATGAAGCATCACTTCTGACCATGTGCAGAGGGAGGAGGGACGTCTCACCATCCAGAGCAGAAGGGTGATTTTTCTCTGGCCATGTCTTTTCTGTGCCCAAAGAAAATGCTGGGAGGGCTGAATAGGGCTGATAGATGCCCTTGATCTTTAAGGTCCCTTTCAACCCAGGCCATTCTATGATTCTATGATTCATGCTTTCCAAAAATGTGCAGCTTACTGTTTTAGCTTCACCGCTTCACACAGGCTATCTCTTTAAATTCCTTTATCTCTTTTTTTTTTTTTTCCCCTGCAAGAGGGAGATGAGAAGAAGCAATTGTCCCACAATTGTTGCCAATTCCTTGCTGGCTGACAAATATAAGGAAAAGTCAGCAAAATATAGAATCTGTGAAGGGGGAGAGAGATCTCAAAAGAAACCATGGGAATGTTTGAAACAAAAGTGCTATTATTCATCGTGGGCTTCATTTTAGCAACTCCAGTGTGTAAGGCACTACAGACCTCCACTGCTGGGACACAGAATGGGAAATTTCAGCTGGAAAGAGCCATCTGAAGATATAGTTCTGAAGGAGTGAGAGGCACCCTGTTCCTTTCCATCCTCATTACATCTGGAATTATTTCACACAGTTATTTATGCTACAACAATGGAGCTATTAATGCTACAACAATAATACTTTGCAGTTCTTTAATGAGGTTTCAAAGAATGTCATTAAATGCAGGGTCACACTTAAATCACTTAAGACGGTTTTAAAGTATTTTTCTTCTAATTTCTATGTTTAATTCTTGAGACAGAGCGGTTTATTTCTGCTTCTTTCTTTACTGGATGTTAAAGAATTCAAAGACCTAATTCTGGATATTGTCTTTGCAGGGAGCTTGAGACTTCTTTTTTTCAATGAGCTTTGAGTGGTGGAAGGAAGCCTGGTTTAACACTTTAGCCAGAGCACAGGATGCAATGTTTTAAAGCAATTTTTGGTTGCTCTAGGGCCTATGTAGCGCTGTTGAGGAGGTGGAGCAGGATTTTTGGACACTGAAAAGAAATCATATTGCTTTGTATAACGCTGAGCAAATTGTAGTGGGACTTCCTAGTCCACAGCACACAAAATTGGCCAAAGGCTCCCGTTCCTGCATTGCTTTTGACCTCCTGTTATCCTTCCTTGTGTAAAACAATGCAACAGTTATGGGAGAAAAGTTCTTCAGTTCCTGTGGATCTTCACAGCTTGCAAAAGGTTCAGCATTTGCATGGCTTCTGCTAAAACAATTTCCTTGCAAAAAAATAATTTAATAGAAATTGAAAACGTAGTCCCTTTATTTCAAGTGGCAGATCTCGGGCTCAGGCAAAAGCAGCTGAGCTCAGGTTTTCATTAGGATTCTTCTGTCTTAGTAATTAGGTGAAATGTGGGTTCTGGTAATCAGAAAGGTTGGGACTGAATCAGAACATGCAAAGGGAGAGAGAGGAGTGATTTTCAGACTTGTGCCTGCAGCATTGCTGGGAGCCCCTGGCTCAGGCTTGCCTTTGGGTCAGACCCTCAGCAGCATTTCCTCAGCAATTCACGTCACACCAGCAACACTTTGCTTTTCCTCAAGTAGATGTTTTACAAGCTGAGTTCATGTCCTTGGGGAAAAATAACAAGTGCGTATGATTAGGAAGGTGATTTGATAGGACTGAAAAGGAAAATAGCTCAAGGTTTTAAATGGAGGTAAATATTTAGTGCTTATGTCAGTTGTGCACAGCATTTGATTTCCTTAGTGCATTAGTTCCCCTCCCTCCCTCTCCACTTACCTCTCTCTGTCACTTACGGTTTGGTACGACATGGGAGAACCTGATCGAGGTTTATGAAGTGGAGGCTTTTGCAGACCTTTAATTTGAAGTGTGGTGGTGTGATGGCCAGAAGTGCATTGATAAAAAGCAGGATGCTGCCTTGTGCAGCCCCTTGGGCTTCGGTCTAGCTTGAGTTGTCCATTTGCTTGGGAATACGCCAAGGCTGAATTTGATTCTCCAGTTTTGAAATCTGCTTTCTGTCTGTGGGGAGAAACCTTGCATTTGTTTTTCGGGATCCAAGATTTTCACCACGGGACAACAGGGCTTATGGAATTATCTTCTCCGTGTCCTCTCATGCCTCTCCAGCGGTGGCCAGCGGCAGAGGGAACACCAGCAGGTTATTGCATCCATTGGGTGAAAGGGCAGGTGATATGATAGACCCTCAGTGACCCTCAGGCTGAGAAAAGGGTATCCACCAGGATAGAAGGTGCATCACAGTCCCCTGAGCTGCCACATTCTGCAGGGCAGAGCAGGAGCTGGAGACAGAGCCCCCAGCAGCATCTCAGAGTGGTTTCAGACAGAAACTGAAATAGGAGCAGCCCCACAGAAATTCAGAGTTGCTGTCAGCTCCCATCTTGCTGTCCTGGATATTGAGGCAGCAACATCCATCTGGCAGATCCCAGGAGACCACTGCCCATTCCCAACTATGAACTCTTCCTTTTGGTCTTTTCTTCTTTTAATAATTACTGTTTCGTACCCCTCATCCTATTTTTTTTTTTCTTTTTTTTTTCTTTTTTTTTTTTTTTTTTTTACCAAACAGCATTAAATAGATTGGGATTATTACTTATTTATCTGAGAGTGCTCAGAGGTGCAAATGGAAAGAAAAGCCATGTTGTGCTGGTCATTTTTCTTACATGTAGTAACAAATAGACCTCACCCCTATGATCTTACAGAGTAAGTCAAACACACAGATAAATGATGAGTGACAGGCCTTGTCCCATTTTACTGAGTGAGGGAACTTGCCTGAAATCCCAAAGGAAGTTTGTACAGAAACTAGAAACTGAGCCCCTGTGTTACAAGTCCAGGTGCCATAATCAGAAGTTTGTCCTTCTTTTCTAAAACTTATTAAGAGATATTATTTTTCTCCAGAGAGCTTGATTTTTTTATTATTATTATTTCCTGATGTAGAACCTAAATATTTTCATTTTGAATTTCATTCTGCTAGTTTGAGGTAGACACACTGTAAAAAA
Source organism: Platyrinchus mystaceus (assembly GCA_035041135.1). Lineage (NCBI taxonomy): Eukaryota > Metazoa > Chordata > Aves > Passeriformes > Tyrannidae > Platyrinchus > Platyrinchus mystaceus. The sequence goes on along the minus strand of JAWWLV010000144.1, from coordinate 67,793,882 downwards.
TTCTACATCCCCTTCTGATTTGGCTTTCTACTATTTACTGTGCACACACCTCATAGAGAACAGTGACTGTCATGTTTACTCCTGCACACAGATGTAAGATCTGCTGGTACATCAGGAAGCTTCTCTAACGCACATGGAAAATATTGTGTGTTAAAGTTTGCCAATCAGACAGGGTTATAAAGTGTATTAAAGCAATCTATAATGCCTCAGTGTGAAGAAGAGAATATATGGGACAAGATACGTAGATGTACTCCATCTTTTTACAGTTTAGAAGGTTCTGCTGTGTAACCTAAACCCTGACTATGGTGGGCGTTCTCTACTTTAATTTGTATTTTGTTTTGGTGGGAATTTTTTTGTCCAAATTTATTTTACATGCATAGGCAATGTCATATTGAACAGAGTGTATAATGTCTGTAAGGTCTTTCTGACCAAACCCAGCTCGAAGGAGGGGCCGAAAAGCTGAGATCCACGAGGGATCAGTGTAGGGTGATGTCTCCCGGGGGGGCTGTGCCCCATACTCACCATGGAGGCTTTTAGCTTTGCAGCAAGAAGGAACTCATATCCTGAGAGCTTGCAAAATGTTTTACTGTCCTTCTTCCTACACTCTCATGACTTGCCCCACATATAAAGCTTAGTTTTCCTCTGCACAGTATCTTATGTGATGCTTTACCTGGTAGGACTAAAATGTGTGTAAATAGGGCTTTAAATCCACTTCAGGTAAATGATTGCACAGTCTTCAAGAAAGTGAGGAATGAAGGTCATTTTCTCTGATTAGAACATATTCCAGAGTAATGCCTCTGTGATTCAAACCAAAGGGAGTTTTTTAGGTAGGCAGGGTACAGAAATTACACAAATTGGAAGTTTGGCTAGAACAAACATCTTTGCTTTTTTGAGAACTGCAGTGAGATTTTTAGCGATGATGGATGATCAGCACACTGGTTTTATGTTTTGCCCAAGAGGGATGAATCAGAGATGTAAGAGCTGGAAAAGACTTACAGAAAGAGGTTATCTAATCATCCCCAAGAAGACAGGATCATATTAATTTGTGATGGTTAAAGACACTTGAAGAACACTTCAGTAGTAGTATCTTAGCTGTTGTGTTCACATGCTTCTTTCCTTGAGCTTTCAGGTTTTCCTTCATTTCCATGGCATTTCTGCAAAGCAAGAAAACTCAGCCTAAGCCTTTCTCATGACAGATGCTAAGCAGTGCTTAAATCTCATGAGCCAGACTCTGCCCACAAGTTTTTGGTAACTGCCAACCAACGAAGAATTTCATAGTTTGAGCATTTTTCAAAGATAACAAGCACTGGATCAGTCATTTGCACAGTGCCAGGAAAATACTGTGTTGGTTTTTACTAGTCACAAAGCTGGCATTTTCTCTGCAGTCTTTTTATGATGGTTTAATTTAAGTTTAGGAGGTAGCTCCATCGTCTCTCTCCTTTAAAAAATGTATGTGTATGGAAATAACTGAAAGTTAAGCAAATGAGTAAAAAATGACATCCTTTTCTAGGTGGGACTAAGAAGCCTGATTTAAAGGAAACTTTTTTTGACAAGATCTTCTAAATATAGCCTTTAAACCATCTCCTCTGGAAAGTGATGGCAGCTCAGGCTTTTAAAGTTTTGCCTGAAAATAAATGTCTACAGAAAGCACCCCCAGGATTTTAAGAAATATTTAGAAAGCCATAAAACCAACATCATCCTTTATTTTCAGAGTTTCTGAAACTGTTTTCTTTTATACCATTTGGATTAAGGGCACTTAAATTGCACCAGACTAGGGGCTGTGTTGACAATTTGCCAGGCTCTTGAGAGCCACATGTAATTTTAAAAATATGGAGAAAATTGCAGCTGATGCTTATTTGGAATATGGCAGGTTGTTTCACTTATCCATGCAGGACTGTTACTATGCCCACAGAGGGACACATATTTTGACAGAGCTGTGGTTGTGCCAGGCTGTCCTGGGTGTCCTAAAAACACTCTTCCTGTGTCCTGTTTTGTAAGTGGGGATTTCTGAGTAATTTCTGAGCAGGAGACGTTGCATCATGGGATGGTGTTAGGAAAGTTTTCTGCACAGCTGCAGCTGGTGAACTTCATTCTTGGCAGAGTGGGCAGCACCGTGTGCTGGGTGCTCACCCAGAAGACCTGTGTTGGGTTGCCTCTGAAAAAGGCATTTTGCCTGAAAAATACCTGCAGCAGCTCAGGGCCTCTGAATGCATGGAATGGAAAGCAGCAGAGAATTCAACAACCAAATTTTACAACCAACTCTTTTAAAAAAAGTAAAGATAGTTAAGTAGATTACAGGTACAGAGATAAGCTTGTCCTTGACTTTCCAGAGGGCCTGAGCCAAGAGACAGGTAAACATATTAAAAAGTCACTCACTTGGGTTTCTGTGAAATACCTGAGATCACTTAATGTGCTTTTTAAAGCAATAATCATTATTCACAAGGACAAATTATATTGAATGTTGTGCTGACAAGTATGTTTGCTAACACAGGGTTTTTCTCCTGTGCAGATAGGGCTGAAGTATTTTGTTCCAGGTAGCCAGAGGAGAGAACTGTGCATGTCCCTGAATAAAAGTGAAACTGTGGGCTGTGCTTATCACTCATGTGGCCAGGCAGGTGCCAGGAAGGATGACTGATACCATTGCATCTTATGGTTAGTTACCTAACTACAAAATAATAAATAACAACTCAAAACCTGCAAGCCAAACATAAGACTTGTTTGCATAACCATGTCACCTTGTGGTTTGTGCTCCTGGTCTTTTTTCTCATGGCCTGAATGAGGTCTCTGAGAAATAGCTACAGAATAAATAATAAATACAAAAAGAGCAGTCATTGTAAAGGCTGTGACCACACGATTTTAAAATTCACAGGTTACACAAAAGAAATTCAGGAAAGAATAAGTAAAACTGTTACTTCTCCAGAATTCATATTATTCTGTTTTCTAGCCGAATCCAGTAGACCTTACCAATAAAATAGAGGCCTTTTGTCCTATTTCTGAGACATTACAACAATTTCAATGTCTGTCTTGTGCATATTTCTCACAGAGCAAGGACTTTTCATTGCCAGAGTAGGAGCCAGCAATTTTTCCTCTTGAGCTTTTCACAAGGATCTCTCAAGTTATTTTTGTGTGTATGTTTGCAGTCAGGCATATTGCTAGTATTGGGGCTTACCTCAGGCAATTAACCCTCTTCTTCATCAAGGTCTGGAGTCAGTGGTTGGGTCTTCTCTGTTCACAGAATATTTTGAGTTGGAAGGGACCCACAAGGATCATCGAGTCCAATTCTTAGGCCCATATGGGGATTAAACCCACAAGCTTGGCATTATTAGCACCATGGTCTAACCAACTGAACTAATCTCAGGGTTGTAGTTCTCTGAAAATCTAAAGCTATGTTAACTAAGATTTTTTTCATTTCCAGTGAAGAATATAGGCAATGTGTCATGCCGTGGGGTAGGTTGGTGGCCAGTATAGATGTGTCTGTGATCTCTTTTGACCTTCTGTTACATCTAAATGTAGAGGTTATGTAGGAAAGGCCAGGCTCATCCAACAGACTTCTCTGTGGTTGCCTCAAGAGAGGAGCCTTTCAGCGCCTGTGGGCAAGCATTTGTCTGTCTGAGGAGCAGCAAAGCGAGGCCACCGCTGTCCGCTGCAAAATGCAGCAGCTGCCTTTGCAATTTATAAAGAAACTTGAACAGGAGCAATATTTGTGGCCTAAAAAGGCTGAAGACAAGTTGGAGATTTCACTGAAAGCTACAGAAGTGGGAGGCTGACTGACCACATGGGTCCTTCACCAAAACAGCCTTCTAATAACAATGATACCAGCCAAGGCTACGGCCAGAGAGCCAAATGAATGTTCTCGTGATGCGTTACCTGGGCATCATTTTCTTTGTGTGAATCTCTGCTGGGACTTTCTTGAAGAGAAAATGAAATGTAAGAATCAATTTTACTACCAATGGCAGGATTTTGTCCGTATGATAATTTTCTGTGCTTGTTTGAGCAAGGAATGGTCTGGCAATAAAGCTATGCAAGTATAATGTTTCTAGTGTAGATGAGGCATCAGTAAAGAGGCTGTGCTGAAGACAGGCTGGATTATATTTGCTAAGTGGATGGAGCCCATCAGGGAGATCACACCTCCCTTTAGAAGCCTATCCCTCTGCACAGACAGCCCTGTTCTGTCTTGCAAATGCTTTTCAGATGTCTTTCAAACATGGACTGTTTTTAAAAGGAAGAAAGGTCAAGCATTTCTATTACTGTGTCCACCCTTGCTATGTGGATCTCAGCATGAAAATTTGATTTTGCTGAGTTGATGTCCCACACCTGGACTTTGACTCTCTGTTTTTACTGTCCCTTGACTCCTTTTGTCCTGCACTGTCCCCTTCAGTCCCTTGAGTTACTAATTACTGATCAACAAAGAGATGGATGAAAGAATCACAAGGCCTTGTTATCAATTTGCACTCACTTTAATTAAATGCACTCATCACACACTCCTGAAGTCTTAATGAGGCAGAGGAAATCAGTAAGTGACAGAGTGAAGTGCTAATGCACTGTGCAGTAATTACAGACAGTGGGAATATCTTTGAGATCCTCTGAACTGCACAGGAAACCCAGAAATGTTGCAACTTCAGAAATGGAGCTGGATGTGACATTCTCTGCTGGGGAAAAAGATGATGCCTTCAGATTAACGATAAATGAAGAAGATTTGTGAAACATTGTTAAACTATGTACTGTGGTTTAGTGCAGAAACATGCCATATCTTGTTTGCTAACTGGGTTTTTGGTTGTTTTTTTTCCTTTCTCCTTTTTGAGAAGAATCCCACTGTGTGCCAGGGCTAAGTCTGATTTCACCAACCTTTTGGGAATACACAATGCATAGTTCAGCCTCTTTGCTACAGCACATATGAAAATACAGGACTAATGCACTGGCTCCTTTCCACGCCACTAGGAGTTTTCAGAGTAAACTGAAGCATAGGCAAAGATCATGTTGGTGGCATGAACAGGGCTCCTTGCCATTCAGCACAACTTCTCAGAAGGCAGATTAACCAACCAGTGCCTGAACATGTTTTCAGCACAGGGAGAATGCACCAGGGGGACTTTAAACATTCACATTTGCTTCTCTTCAAAGAGATGGTTCTGCTCTCATTACTTCCCCTCTCTCCTCCACCCGGCTCCAGCCCTACCCTATTTAGACTCATGATTTACTGAGCTGCCTTGAACTCTGACCTGTGTCAATAGGACCATGATGTAAACATCTTCCTGTGGCTACAAAGCTGTGACCTATAGGAGCAGGTGGGGGATGAGAAAGGGGCTGGGGGTAAGAGTTGTGTCATCTGTGCAACCCTATTTTTGGCCCAGAGTGAAGGTGACAGTTCCTTCCTCTCCAGGGCAGCAAGAGCCAAAGCCTACTGAAGTCAAGAGGAGCCTTTCTGGTGACTTGAATGGTCTTTGGATCGGGACACATGTTTGCAGTGCAAATGGGAAGATAGCCCTCATAAACCCCACCAAGTGAAAGAGGAGGGTTCTCCCCCAGGCACACGGAGGTCCCGGTGGGTGGGTGATCTTTTCTTTGCGAGTGAAAGCAGATCCGCGGCTCCTTGTGTAAGACGTGCTGCACAACAAAAGAGAAGCTGGCATTGTGAAAGCCAGGCAGGAAACTATCTGGCTCCAGACACGTAGGCACAGCCCAGAGCCCAGCCCAGGAGAGCAAGATTTTGTTGTGTTTTGTTGTTCTCATCGGTGCAGCTGCCAGTGTCAAACTTCAGTCCATCTGGGAGGGTGCAATGCTCTTCTCTGGGGAGCAGGAGTGGAAGGCAAGTGGGTGCAGGGAGATGTTGTTTTTGTGAGATTTGTGAAGGTTATTGGGAAGCAGTCAAGTGTCAATAAGTGGTTACGGAGTTCCTTCCAACCTGAGCTGTGGAAATGCCAGCAATGCTGCTCAGTTTTCCATAGTGTTTAGTTTGAAATCAGATTTCAGCCTGGATATGGGACCACTGTGACTATCACTAACTATTTTATATTATTTAGTTATGAAAATGAATATTAAAATTGTTTTGGGTGCTCTAGGTGCTTACTCTTCCACCTGAGAGCAGCTAATTTCCTGCAGGACAGCATCTGTTCCTGATACGTTTGTAATGTGATTTTCTCCAAGAGCCATTCACAGAGCCAGTTTTACAAACATGAAATGAGATCTCAGACTGAAAAACTTGGATAACATGCTTGCTGTGAGACACTCGGCTGCTGTGTTATTTTTCCCTAAGAAATCTTCTCTCTGGTGAAAGCAAGACAGTGGAAAATTGAATTTTGTTCTTTCTACTGTCCTCAACTTCTGCTGAGCTCCTCTGTAGAAAAGAAAAGTCAGCTTAAGACTGCATGTATAAATAGACTTGCTTGGATTTCACTGGAACTCTAAATAATTGACCATAATTTCTTGTCCTCCCCCTCTCCAGCCTGCTAAAATGATTTGGTGTTTCAGTAGGCTGAATCATTTTAGAGAGAAGGATGCAGACAGTGGGGGCATGACAGAGGTTTTTCTATGGCACTGTCACAACATAAATGTGAATCGACATTTCAGTGATCAGCCTCTGTCATGAAACTGTGACAGCAGCTTTCTTGGAAAGTCTCCTCTTGGAGCTTCCAATATCGTAAGCCATAAGAAGACACTGTGTATGAAGAAGGTGAAAAGCAAGAAGTGTCCAGTGCCTGTCAGTGTTCAGATTACGTGTCCCTGTGGACTTTAATGTCAATAAAACCTCCCAGCAGAAGTGTGTGGAAGGCATTAGAGGACTGGGAAATGATTATAGGCACGAGCAGTCACGTGGAAGGAAGAAGAAAAGAAGCAGAAAAGGCACATGCTAATCTAGTGTGAAGAGCAGAGGCATTTCAGCAGGGTGCACAAGTGAGACTTGTTCACCCTTCCTTGGTTAAAACCTTCATCAGGTTTGGCAGTACAGCAGAAAGAAAGGGGTTTGCACATGGCTGTAGGGAACAGCAACTGTTTTGGACAAAGGATGCTGGAATCTCTAGTGACCTAAAGAGGACACTGTGAATAGCATTATATTGGCATGCTGAGCATGTAATAATGATTCCTTAGAGTCCTACATCTTGTTTGTTGGGTGGGGTTTTTCCCCTCTTTCTGCCTATCTCTTTAGTGTGTATGAACCACAGCTGTTGACAAGGAAAATATGCAGTTGCTCTGCAGCAGCAGGAAGGAAAAATAAATCATCCTCCCCCCCGCCCCTTCTGTTACTATTGACTTACCAATGACTGTGCTAAGGTTAAAACCACACAGAGCTGCATGCGTAAATGACAAGGAATTTGCTCTGAACTGTAGCATGCTGCCACTCAGTTTAGATAAATTCTCTCTTATTGTATTCCCCTTGCAGGCAGCTCGGCTTTATGGTACAATGGATATGATGGTTATTTCAGCAAAGTTGCTCCTGTTTTGTGCCAACACAGTGTTCAGAGAGCATGGCTCTAATGTGAGTTTAGCTACAAGAGGGTGAGAACTGGACATTGGAATAATCATCTGGAGCAGAGTTCTGGAGGGGTTAATTGTCCTCTGCACAGCTGAAGGGGGGAATTTGCTTCTCGAGATGTTTAATGATGTAGTGCTTTTTATGGCAGAGCACTCCCTCTGCCCCTTCTGGTTCTCCCAGCAGACAAAGCTGCACATACTTCCCAAACAAACTTGACACATAGTAAAATTGGCCCCATAAGGCATGCATATTTTTGTGAATAGATCAGGAGTGACCAAGGGCACAATTTCAGTTTGTCGTGAACAGATCTTCCTCTGGTTTATACTGTAGATGCTCCTTCTCATTAGTGGAGTTACATTCATTTACACTAGCTGACAGTGTAGCCCTCTATTTTACATGACTTTTGGGATGTATATATTTTTCTTTTTTGAAGTCATCTGCCCTCAGGCTCCCATTCTGCCTGGCAAGTGAATGTTTTAGAAAGACATCCAAGGCAATCTCTGTATCCTGCGGTGAAAACAAGACTGACTGTATTCATTCCTGCTTGTCACTGTCTAAAATATGTCTTCCTGATTAAGTTAGTGGACAAGAGCTAGTCACACACAACAATATGATACAAAGAATATAAAGATGCCTACTCTGCTCTCCATGACCTTTCTTCCTTCATGATCAAATTTTTTAGTTTTCTTTGTTGTTGTTGAATATCTTCTGTCTTGAGAACTTCTCTTCTTTTGGCTGATCCTTCTGACTTCTGTGTGAACAGATCAGACATGAGCAAGGACAGAATTCCCATCCATCTTGCACAGACAGCACATATTTCTGGTTTGCTGTAACTGTTTATATCAGAGTAAGCACACAGAGGACACGTATAAAATCTGGATACAGCATACTACATGTTGTGCAGCAAATTTGATTTCGTTGGCCTACACTGCCTTTTATTTGCCTGTTAAGCCTTTAAAATCAAATAGCTTCACAGATTTCAAACCATCCCGTCTCCACTCTCCAGCTGGAAGATTGAAAGTGGATTATGGGATAATCTCAAATGTCATCACAATTGCTACCTATGCTGCCTTAGCTCCTTTGCTCCTTTTGTTTGAAAAATAGCGAAAGATTAGATTTTGTTTATTTGGTTTTCTCTGTCTCTCTTTTTTTTTTTTTTTTTTGAAGAAGAAGCTGATGTTAAACATTACTACCTGCAGAGATTAATGAAAAATGTCAGGGCTAGGAATTCATGAAAGATTTGCTGTAAAAAGCAGTTGACTTCTTTGGTCCCATATTACAACTCTACATCTATTTATGTGTCTGGGAAAAGGTTGGAAAATTCTTTACTTCAGGGCATGAGTGAAATGTAAAGAATTTTACTGTTGCAAATGCTCCTTTGCCATTTGCTGACTTCCACCACCAGCCACTGCCTTATATTTTGCCTGGTTCACCAAGACTGTAGAGACACCAATTTTCTGTGTTGCTTAGGTAGTATTATCTCTTAAGGAAGCTTAACTCGCTTCTCAGCCTTTTTTCTGACTATTGGAAAGTGTTAACATTTACACGTGTTTTCTCCTGCTCTCTTAATTTTTTTTTGCTCACTGGTATAATCTTTTTTAAATTCATCCTTCCCATTTAATATTTGAGCCATGACATCGAGTCTGGACCCAGGTGCTGTCCCAGATACTATTGTGCATACAGTCAGATCACCTACCCACTTCTATGTAGTATTCTTCTTGTGTCCAAATAATTCATTAGCTGTTTTTGCCGCAGATTTTGCCTGAGAATTCAAGTTGAGCTGGTTGTCCTACAGTCTCTGTTTTTGCAGTCTGAGTCTCACAACCTGAAGCTTTGCACTCTTGCAACCTCACATACATGCTCCCAGCATCACACTGCTGAATGGTTACCTATTCAGTGAGTGATGCAGTTTATGCTCTAAGAGTCATCTCTTTCCTCAGGCTATAATACATTCTCCACAGTTTGCTTTTACTTCTGTCTTTTCTGTGTTACCGCTGATGGTTTTTCCTTCCTCACACAGCAACAGGCTTATCCTGAACTGGAAATGGATTTTTAACTGCTGCTTTATTGATTTTGGCTTGATGAGTCTCTGGTGTTTCACTCCTTTAACTTAACTTTTTGCAAGTTGTGTTTTTTAAAGACTAATGACATTCTTTGTCATCAGTCTTCTCCCTGTTTTTCAGGGAACCTATATATATATATATGCGTGTGTGTGTGTATAAATGCTTTATCTTAATGTTTTGGTATTATTTTCACACATCATTTCAGCCAAGACAGTTTTTTGCCCCTAGGAAAGTCAGGCAGCATGGGGTGCTCAGGTAAATACTCCAAGTAATCCCTGGAGAGATTATTTTTTTAAAAACAACTCTCCCAAAAAACTAAACCCTCACATGTTATGACTAGTAGTCTAAGGAGCAGTCACTGTCATTGGTAATGGCAGTGGATGGTCTGCCAAGCAGATGCTCTGTGAAAAATCATCAGGATTGTCCCATCCTTAGTTCATTGGGCTGACTTTGCTGTAGGTAAAGATTATAAGCCTCTTTTTCTCCTTCACATGGTTTGGAAATGTTTAGTTTGTCCTACATTACCTAGTGCAGTATGACATGGCCATTGCAATCCCTAAAGCCTTCCAGACACTTCTTTCTCTTTGGAGGACAGTAGATGTTTAATTGAGGAACTCCTATGGAGAGTTACTCCTGACAGCTTCCTGGTCACCCACAAGTTATCCGACACACATTCTTCTGCGTCTTCCTTTCTGTTGCCTCATCAGCTGTAGAAACTGGGATCTCAAGCTAAATGTGAAAGCCCCTTTAGGTTCTCCATTCATGAAGTGTGATTTAGTTTGTCTGGCTTTTACTAGAAACTAGGGTGCCGTAGGCTAGACCAGTCCAGCTGGCAAGGTACGTTTGTTTTGTTTTCTACAAGAATACAAATTGCAATGTTAATTCTCCTCTTCAAGTTTGTGAAATGATTGACCCGTATGCCTTCTCCTTTCCTTCCCCTTTCCTTCTTGCTGAGGTGGTGAGTGAGCAGTTAGTTGCATGTGGTAAGAGAGCACAAACAAGTCTCGAACACATTGTAGTGCACACTGTTCTTATTTTCTCTGAAGTTCAACTTCATGGAAGACGTGCACCAAAAATTCAGGTCTTTTGCATGTTACAAAGCTGTGGAGATGGAGTTAACTTCCCCATAAATTTGTTTTCTCATCTAAAGCAAAACATGCATACCCTGGTACCTTGAGTGCACCTGTATATGCATCCCTGGTTTTGATGCAGTGAAGAAAACACGAGTGCCTAATCTTCCCTAATGAGGAAGCTGACCAAAGTGTGCCACTGCTTTTATTCAATGTGCTGTACAGAAAGGATGAAAGGGACCGTAGAAGAGGAGAGTTTTGCTGGAATCATGGTCCAGTTGTTAGGCCAATGGGGCATGCTGTCTTTTCCATTTCTCACATTGCCAGCAGGCACATGAGTAATCGTGTGGTAAGGGAAAGAAAGGAAGGTACCGAGAAGAGTGCAGAGGGTGAATGTGTCAGGCTTTAATGAATGCCGTGCTCCAGTCCAGGTGCTTGTTTCCAGCAAAGTGTCCGTATGTCACTTATTATTTAGAGTCACCAACACTTGCTCAAGGTGCCAGAAAATAAAAACAGACGCTGACACGTAGCGGGCACAGAATGAGATTGGGGCAGCGCAGATGGGAGGTTGAATTTCACGCTCCAGCGTTCGTTAACATGGCGCGAGGGGGATCGGTTTCAGAGAGGCCGACCGGGCCGCTCTCCAAATGAGGCGTTCCACATGATTTCACATCAAACAGCCACTGGAGTGACACATTTGTTGTTTCCACTCGTGTGATAACGCAGCAATGTGCTGGTGCATTCATTGGGGATTTATTGATCAGGCCGTTTTCCTAATGTGTTTTAAGCTGCGGTATTACGGGTTCTGGATGGCGCGTTACCATGTTTCACTGGCTTGGAGAGGCACACAGCAGCCATTCGTCCTGATCAGTTACTGTCAAATGCTTTCCCCCAGGCCCAGAAAATAACTTCTCTTGCCTGGAGGAGTAGGTGTGTGCCGTGAGAATGAAGACCAGCATAAAATATACAGCTTATTCACCTGCCTGTGAATTGCATGCCACAGGAGAAGACCTGTTTGGTGGTGTGTTGTCGAAATACAAGAAATCAATGTGAGTCTTCTCTTCTGGGTATTTTCATATAAATTTGGCATTTGAGCCTTGTTTAGTAAAGTGTTGCCAGGGGGTAGTAAGCCTTGCCAGCTTTTTTTTTTTTTGTGATCCAAGGACAAGTTCTTCATCTGGCAATGTAAGAAACTTCATAAATGTAAAACTGACTTATGGCTTGGAGATGAAAGAAATATGCCACAATAAACCTAAAAAGCTGTTACAAAACAAGGCAATGGGAGTATATTTTTTCTAGTATTTAACTATATTGGCAAAAAGGTAACATCTGAGAGCCCCAATGCAAACTAGGACCTGGTGTACGATGAACAGAAAGATGGTTGCTGCTTCAACCAACAAAGTTTATGAAAATGCCAACAAAATTAAGAGTATGAGTGATTCAAATTACGTTGTTTTACTGAATGTGACTCAACTGACTTAGTTCTGAGTCAGTTGAATAAGGTATTAAGTTTCTTCCCATAATGCAGCGAGCACCTTCTACCAGTTATACTGCAATCTTACATTCTTTTCCATGGGCTGTTTTTGTAATAAAATACCTGTGTCTCTTGTTTGATCCATTGCAAGAATCAGTCATCTGCAGACCTATTAGAAGATGAAGTATGGTCAGGAGCTACAGTTCCCATAGGGCAATGGGGAGAAGTGTCTAGTGTTAACATAGTGAGAAATCATAGAATGATGGAATCATTTAGGTTGGAAAGGACCTCTGAGGTCATCAAGTCCAACCCTTAACCAAGAACTGCCAAGCCCACCACTAAACCATGTCACTAAGTGCCACATCTACATGTCTTTTAAATATCTCCAGGTATGGAGGCTGCCCAAGATAAATGGTTGAGTCAAAACACTTTTCCTGGACAGCCTGTTCCAGTGCATGATAACACTTTCCTTGAAGAAACATTTCCCAGTATCCGATCTAAACCTCACCTGACACAATTTAAGGCCATTCTGTTCCATCTGTCAATTGTTACTTGGGAGAAGAGACCAACCTGCACCTCCTTTCAGATTGCAGAGAGCAAGAAGGTCTCCACTGAGCCTCCTTTTCTCCAGGCTAAACACCCTCAGCTCCCTCAGCTGCTCCTCATCAGACTTGCGCTCCAGACCCTCCCTGAGCTCCGTTGCCCTTCTCTGGAAGGGCTGGACATGCTCCAGCACCTCAATGTCCTTCTTGTAGAGAGGGGCCCAAAACTGAACACAGGATTCAAGGTATGGCCTCACCAGTGCTGAGTACAGGGAGATGATCACTTCCCTAGGCCTGCTGGACAAATGAAGCTTTTCAGGCTTTTTGAATGCCTCAAAATGGGGTATTGAACTTTTGAGAATATTAGGATGTTTTGTTCTGATTTGGCAACATGAAAATGAAACAGTTTGATGTTTTGGTCCATTAGACAAATGTTAAAAGGTGTCAACATTTTAGATGCAGAATAGAAAACAAATGTTGAAATTCTGCATATATCTGTGCTCTTCAGTTTGTTCAATTCTCAAAGCTGTCTCAGGAGGTCCGTGCTAGTTACTTTTTCTTACTTTTAACCTACATCTTCATAATGGCTATAGACATGGAGTTATTTATTTCAAGATATTTTATATATTTCTTCCATAAATTTTTCCATTTTCCTTGTTTGGTTCAGCAAGGTTTGTATAGTTCTTGCGCAGAATAAAACACAAGCTTCTAGAAAGCTATTTAGCCTGAAGGAAGGACCCTGCTGAAATTTATGCTGGTTCAGGGGAGGAAGAGGTTCTTATTTCTCTGCTGAAGTGTATCTGCTTGATGTGTGACTGGAGACTGGCCTTAATTCTTTTGGATCCATGTGTTTTCACAACCTCAGATTGTTTAGATCCTGACTTTTGGCTTGGACTGATCTTTGAGTAGATCTCTAATGCATGGAAAGGGCAGTATAATATATTTATATGTGTTATGTATATAAGGGCCATTGTAATTTTCTGAGTTTAAGGCAACTCTCTTTGGTGAAGAGGGAATAAAGTCTTTAAGACAGAGAACAGAAATTTCTTAGATAAATACCTGGAGATTTGAAAGATTCTGCAGTATTTATAAGTGATAACACTGCTGTGATCAAACAGTTGTGGTTTTGTGTTTAAACAACCCCCTTTCTTTGTGATCTTGTGCTGTGGGTGTGGCACTGAAAAGAGGGATTTGACAGTAAAATCCATCTCCAAAGGGAGACCTGTCTTCTAAGGCAAGGCTTGTAACCAGAGCAAGTAGGGGCAGTGATTAGAATCTACTCACACTCCTTTGATGGCAGAGAAGGGTAGTGTTACATGAGGGGAGCGCACGCGAATTACTTGTGCAGCAGATGAGAGAAACCTCACCCTTTCTATCAGCAAAGAAGACAAATATTTAATTTGTGTCTCCTGAGAAGTGGTTCTTTATTATTACTGTGGAAGCAACAAAGTGACTGCATTTTCTTTTGATTTTAAAAGACCATTATAACTGGGGTTTTCATTTCACAGATTTCTTTTGCGTTCATTGCAAAGAGCTCCGGCTTTAACAGGAACTTTGCCAGCTCTGCTGTGTTATAGTCTTGAGTTCTCTGCAGTGAGTGAAGTGACCACATTTCATGCCTTCATCTGCTGGATGGTGAGAGGTAGATCCAGCACCCTTGTGTGCCACAGCCTTTTCTCTTTTCTGCTTCTGTGGACTCGGAGGCCATGGAAAAGGGAGCCCTCGGCCATCACTGATGGGTCGCATCCTGCCTGCAGGGCAGACCCTTGTCAGGCGCCCGTCTGTCTGCCGCTAAAGATGACTCCTATCCAAAGGGGAGAAGCCAAGCCAAGGCAAAAGTCCTGGCATCACCAGCAAAGAGCATCTGCCAGGCCTGGCTGTAGCTGCATGTTGGAAAAGCCTCGTCTGCATGGGGGCTGGCACACGTTCAGCAGATGACAGCCAGCACTTGGCTGGGCCCCACCAGCCCTGACCTTTGTGGCAGGTGGGAGGGAAGGCCAGTGTTTACCTTGGCCAGTCTAGCCAGGGTTTATTCCTCATAGAAATGGAAATAAACCCCGACTACTCCTTTCCCACAGCTCGTAGTGTGCACTGGTGGGGTACCATGCATGGCATTGTTGGCAGGATCTGATGCACTAACTGTCCCCCATGGCTGCAGCTGGTGACAGGTCTTGCTGCTCATGTCACCAGTCTTCTTGGAAAACACCTTAGTGTGGGGTAGTCTGTTTTATTTATTGCCCAGTGAAGTCTTACTTGGCTGACAAACACAATGTGAAAATTGTGTTTGTCAGCCAAGCTTTTGGAGCACCTGTACTGAGGGAAAATGGTTTTGTTTGTGTCAAATAAAAACATTTTATATATATATATATATACACACCATTATTTATATATCTATATATATCTCACAGTATCACAGAATATGCCAAGTTGGAAGGGACCCACAAGGGTAATCAAGCCCTACTTTCAGTTATATATATGTATATATGTATATATACTGCATTAAATACTGCTGAACTAGACAGTTCCACCTTATAGTTGCCCTCTACAACTCACCATCTACCTTGATGGGGACTGGGCTTCCTTCATGACTGTGGGGTAGTACTTATATGAGAAGATTCCCTTTATCACACTTCTTAAAAAATAATTTTGTGAAGATACTTTCTCATAAACAGGGGTTATGCTGAGGCAAAGGTGCAATTCTAAAATTTTTATATATATATATATGTATATATATATATAGGTACTGTATAGTAAAACTCCAAGGTCATTTGGAGGTTTACATTTTCAAGAGAGACTGGAAATCCTGTAGTTCTTTGGTTGGAAGATGTTGGAGTAGAAAGAGGTCAACATGTGGTAGAACTGACAACTGGAACCCCAAATCTAAACTACTCTAAAATACTTACTTTGATTTAACATTTGGCCCACTTATTAGGTTCTCTTTGCTCCAGGTTGAAATCTATATCAGTAAACCTTATATATGTTCAAGTGACAGATTTTCCCCTTCACTCTTGAAAGACAAAGGTCATAAGGAACATTTTTCTTGTGATCATAAGCCAGGTCCTGATCTTGTTTCCACAGCTAAATATCTGGAATAACATAATGTGTTTAATAGATTTGCTTCAGATCTTTGGCCATGTGAGTGATACCATGAAGGACTCTCCCATCCCATCTAGTGCACATTGCACTGATCCACTGAGTCAAATTACAGGCTCATCGAGGAAAATGTGCTTTCAAAAATGCATGTGCAAACACACACTGCTCAACACGATGGATGTGGCATGTGGGTTGCTGCAGTTTATTGTCAGAATGTTTCATTAGTTAAAACCAATGCAGAAGCTGATGCTTGGACATCACCCAGTAAAGAAACTGTATCCCTCTGCAGAAGGGGCTTTGAGTCCTTGGGAGGACTGAGGTGATAAATATATGCATACATGCACATTTGCTCATCCTGATACAGTAGCTCTCCTCCTAAGCTTTTGTCAAACTTTTGCTCTGTAAAATACCTCTGGTCACACGGAGGGAAGGCTGTAATCACTAAAGTGGGAAGCCAGTTCCTTTGCTCTTTTTAGTTCAGGCTTAGGTGTGTTGTCTGTCACCTTGTAGTTAGAGATAGACTGATAAACTAGTAGCTGCTGGTAATTAACAGGAATTTAATTGAGAACCATTTAACACGAGGGTGACCTTGTGAATGAAATTCTGAATGAAATAGTTTGTTAGACATTTAGCACACGCTAAAGAGTGCTGCAGTGCTCTCTGCTCTCCCTCACTGCGCTGCAGCCACTATTCCAAGCAGTCAGCAGTACAGGTGATCATCCCTCAAATGCTGTACATCATTTTATTGACACTTTAGGAGAAAAGTGTTGAATCCTTGTGGCAAGAAACCAGAGGGATACATGGAGAGTTCGGCACACTGCACACCAGGCTCTCTGAAAGGGCAGAGAAAGTCTGTGAGACCTGTCAGAGCTGCTTCAGTCCTACCTGGTCAGAGTTTACAAGTGGTCTTCAAAAAAAAAAACAAAACCCACAAGCAGCCAATCTGTTTTTAGTTTTTCCTTCTAGGGCATACATAGACCATGGTGGGTTTTTTTATTCCCAATCCTTTGTAAACCCATTACAAGACAGTTACCTTCATCAGTTTTTGCCTGGGCTCTGAAGCCGGAATCTCAGTACATTTTGACTCAGATCTGCTGGTGCCAGCACAGCTGCACTGATTCACAACAGTAACATGATCCTGTTACTTTTTCTAGTAACACATTCACAAAACCTTTCTATCTGCTTTCTCCAGCACTGGCAGGGCAGAGTACACACAGGCAGATTAAATCTCCATGAAGCCTGGACCCTTCCCGTTTCAAGGATGCCTACATTTTGATGACTGTCACTACAGGTTTTTACTCTATCCTCAAATCCATAATCCCAAGCAAAGCTCTCCAGACAGGCAGTTGTTAGCAATTTCTAATCTTCTGCATCACCATCTGCTGCTCTGATCTTAGTTCACTGCTGTGTGAGCCTGGGGACCCAGCTATAATGTGCTCTTGCTGATACTTAACAAATGCTAAGAGGAATAGTTTACTGTATTGCATTTTCCACTCTGTTTCTTCCCTTTCTTGGCTCTACTCTTTTGTCTTGTTTTCACATTATTGGGCATAGTGTCTGGTTTCTAGTAGCATGTTAGTAATGTAGGAAAAATGAACATAATTGCAAAAATACCACACAAAAGACTCGTATGTCGCTTTCATTGCTTAATCCGCTTGCTGGGAATAATTGAATGGGATTCCTTTTGTTTTGTAGCTGCTTGATTTTCTGAGTAGAAGTCCCCTCCTCCCATGCCTGACCCTGCAAGTACTGATGGGCAGACAAGCTTGGAGACATAAGAATCAAATCCAGCCCTTTGAAACTGAGCTCTGCTCTGGAGAGTCAGAAATGTGTGGTTGAAAGTACTACTGCTTGTCACTTCTCACATCCTAGGTGCTTTGCAGACATTGGCAAAGATTCACCCAGACTGTGTTGTGAATCCAGCTGCAAGTTGGTGATGATAAGATCTGTGCTACTGGAGTAACATGAATATCAGGGGGCTCTGCCACTGGAACAGGGAGATCCTCTCCTAAGACAGCCATAATTCAATGTTGTCATAGAGGGAAATACCCTTAGAAAAGACCTCTATTGTCAAAAATGTGTTTTCCTCATTCTGTATAGCTGTTACTAGTTCAGTTTAAAGCCTCATTGGTCCAACTGTGTGTCATCACCCTTGTTTTAGATAAATGTGGTTGTTCAAGGTGGGCTCAAAGCCACAAAGCTTCTGTTCAAAGAGTTTCAGCTTCTCTCTACCCTGCAGTACATGGTGATATGAAATTGCTTTGCAGAGCTTTGAAGGTGTTATTGGTCTTCCTTGTACTGTCCTCAATTGCTTCTGCTTTTTTTTTTTTAATCTATCCAGAGCACAGGCAGAAGTACAGTTGTAGGAGAGGAGAGCAGGAGCAAGAGCTGCTGGGAATCCTGTAGGGAAAAATGCATCTGTGTGTTTCCAGACAGGCTCTGGGCTGCTGGTGACATATCCAAAGGTCTGGGTATCTACACAGGGGTGTGTTAGGAAACTGCAGTTACTATTGCTGGGATGGTTTGTAATAGGAAAGGAAACACTGAATGTGTGATGCCCCAGAGCCATGTTTCAGGTCTTATTTGACCTACTTATTGATGTAAACTAATCAGTTGTGAGCATTTTGTCTTAATTGATTAACAGCTGCTCATTTAATCCACATGATGATTTTATTTTCCCCTTTAAAAATATAAAATAACTGGGTAATAAATCTACTGAAATATAGATTCAAACTCCAGCATGTCTTTCTTGTGGAAGCAGAAAAGAAGCCTCTGTCCCAAGGCCCTGTGCTGGAATAGGTTTGGGAGTTTTTCTTTCTCCCTTCCCTTCTAAGTCAAATACACTAACTGCATATTGTCTTGCAAACAAATGAAGTCTGCCTTTTCCCTCATTTCAGGTGCAGAAAAGAAGCAGTATCCATTCCCACAGAATGTCCAGAAAAGCTTTTCTATATGCTAAATACCTCTCTCTGTTTGTTAAATATGATTGCATGTTGATGTAAATCGTGCCATTGCAAAAGGGCTGGTGTGTCTCATTTTTAAGGAGTGGGAGGTTGTTCTACCGTGTGAACAGCAGGGGTGAGACAGAGGGGTGTTGCACACAACCAAGGGCCCATGCATTAAAAAGCACATTGACATACCATGGGGCTTATGTAAAAAGTCACCAAAATGTTGACAGGATGAGGATAGGGCATTGAAGAGATTTAAAGACCTTCAGCTGTAAACCTTATCAACAGGAAGACTGAGAGGTGACTTAATTGCAGTGTGTAAGTATTTCATGGGCTGAAGATACAGGATATTAAACAGCTCTTTAATTTAGGGAAAAGAAATGCATCAGCTGATAGCAGAGCTGAAAGGTGAGTCTGGACAAAAGCAAGGCAGAATCTAGCCAGGCAGTGGAGGTGGAAAACCTCTGGGACAAACTGCGGAGGGAAAGGATGGATTTTCCATCTTTTGATGTCTTCAACTTATTTCTGGAAGCTTTCCTGGAAAATGCTTTAGCCAAATACAGCAGCACTGACTAGATGGGAGTTCAGATTAGATGTTCAAACAGTCCCTACTTGTTTAAAGCCTATACATCTTCTTGTCACATGGGAGTGTGAGACATAGCTCTGAAGGGAGGCTTGGCAGACCTGGTACATTCCCAGATCTAATACTGATGTGTTGTGTAAACCTGCAGAAAACAACCTTGAATGGTCATCTAAAAACTCATCCAAGACAAAAATATTCATGCTACATTTGGAATGTGAAACACTGAAATAAATGGCCTGGTTTCATTGTTGCTTAGCAGAAGTGAGAGCTGAAAACACTTTGCCTCTTTATTATCCTGGAATAAGGATAATTATTTTTGTACTGAAGTAAAATTTGGATGCTCAAGGATTTTATACACAGCTAGACAGCGTATCTTCCTGTTTCTGTATGGAACTGGCAGTATTTGAGCTCATCCCATGCATTGTGAAGTAATAAATTGTACCAAGTCAAGCCTACTGTTCCATTTTGGAAGAAAACTGATAACTCTTCCTTGAAGTAAGTTGTTGTCCATACAAAACTCGGCACAGACTGTGGCAGCTTTATTGTGCAGCCATGCAACATTCCTACCAGTAATATATGTCTGTGTAGAGAGAGGGCGGGCAGGCAGTAATTGTTTCACTGACAGAAAAGATATAGACAGATGCACAGAAGCATTCTGGAACAAAAATGGGGCTGCATCCACTGAAACAACAGATGCTGCCTTGTGAAAATATTTTTTCCATTATGGCTCCAATGTCATCTCCCACTTATCTCTCTCAGAAGTGCAGAAGGAGCTCATTTCAAGGGTACCTATTCTTGCCAGTGGCATTCCTCCTGCCTCACAGCCTCAAAAAAGGGAATGGGTTTTTAACAGGCATCATGGTGGGGTGACCATTTGTCTGCGATTAGGCCCAAGAAAGGAAAGAAACTTTTGTCCGAGTGAAAGGGAAGCTTGTAGTTCATTAAGCGGTGGAGGGATTAGCCATGTCGAGAGCTCTGCTCTGAAAGAGCACTGGAGAGGGCCTGGGGAGGAGAGGGCTCCCTGTAAGAACTTTCTTCCTTTTCTCTTCTATTCTGCAGGTCTTTAATGGCTTCCCCGCGGTGGGGCACGGCGTAAGTAGGGGATCCTGGTCTTATTAGTGGGCTTTGGGTCCCCCACCTCCCTCCAGCCCAGCATCTCTTTATCATTCTGCCAGTTCATTACAAGCCCCAGCCAAGACTTCACTGCCTTGGGACTAAGCTGAAGAGAGAGAAAGAAAAGGATGGGGCGGGGGGGGAGGGAAGAGGACCCAAAGCAATTAATTTGGGAGCATTCAGGCCTGAGAATGTAGGCCACTCCAGAAGAAACAGTCCCCCTAAAGAAAAGAGAAAATACGAACCTTTAACAATGTTTTCTTTCAAGGTTTTGGCTACTGTTGCATAAAACCCTCCGGAGCTTTGATATTTTTCCACTTCTAATTTGCTCTCACCGAGGAGTTTCTCCATAGAAATGTTTCCCTTCGTTAGGAGCTTTCAGA
Source organism: Platyrinchus mystaceus (assembly GCA_035041135.1). NCBI lineage: Eukaryota > Metazoa > Chordata > Aves > Passeriformes > Tyrannidae > Platyrinchus > Platyrinchus mystaceus. The sequence goes on along the minus strand of JAWWLV010000144.1, from coordinate 67,773,145 downwards.
CTTCCCCTTGATTTCCAAATGCTCCTGCTTTGGAGGCAGAAAGGCTTTTGTTTTTTAGGTATCAATACTCCCTTGGGGCCAAAATGTGGAGTTTGTGTGCAGGTAAATTCCCTCTGTCCATGCTGGGAACCTCGAATAAGTATCGTCTGCTGTAACAGGCAAGTCCAGGCTCCATGATTTGCCTCCTGCTGTTCTTATGGAAAATTCCTCTTTCAATCAAAACAATTCTTGTTCTTTCAGGTGGATACGATCAAATGCAGAATTACTGCAGGTCTCACTGGCACAGGGAGCCATCCGGGGAGCCCACTTTGCTTGCCTTGCTTGGAAATTCTGGAAAAGATATTGTGGCATAAATTATTTGTTAAACGTTGATTCTGGAGTGGAAACCCATCTTTCCAGGGTCTGAGCTCACCACTCATTCCTCATCTGGACTGAGAGCTTGGGAATAAGGATATTGCCATGGGACTGGCGGCAAAATAGTTTTTCTGGAACCAGCTCCAAGCACAGATGCTCTCAAATTTCCTCTGGAGCAGTGGGAGTTTTGGTGGGCCTGGAGGTCCGGTCTTGCTGCCTCACAATGCCAGTCTGTATACATAAAGGCATCCAAATAATTTAGCTTAATAAAAGAGCCACAAATGAGTAATAGAAAAAAACACCTCCAACTAAGAGCAAAAAAACCAAGTTAGAATTTGCAATTATTTCTTTTCACCTCTATGTACCCTCCTGTGATTTCCTGGCCAGTAAAGGCACACCAGGGGATTTATAGCTGACCATTAGGCAGTTCAGGCATTTTTTAGAAATATTTGAATAAGTGGAGGTGGGTTGAGAATGAAGGAGTCTGATTGAGATGAGACTGTGTTGCATCTCCTGTAAACCCAGACGTGTTTCTCTGGGCTTGCATTTCTCTGCTAACTGCATTTACCACATCACTGAAATACTCAGCATATGCTGCATTTCCTCTCGAGGTGAGCCACAGCTGAACCACTCACATGACAGTTTGACTGAAGAAGTCTGGTCTCATTTTTTTGCTGTGTTGTCTCCTCCTTTGGGGTGCCAGTGTGTTTGCTGCAGTCTGTTTGGCTTCCTTAGGCCCATCTGCCCATTTACTCCTGATCTTACCTGGTGTAGAAGAACAGTGTTCACAAATCAGTGCAGGAGCATTCTGTTACTAGGAGAAATCACAATTCAAATATTTATTTTAGAAAGGTCCCACGGTAACACCCTGACATTTGATTGCAGACAAATGTAAAGGTGTGTCTGAGTCAGGAGGGATGCAAACAGAGGGTGGGAAAGGGCACCTGAACTACGTTGGCATGGCTTAAAATGCACGAAATGGAATGAACCTGGGGTGATCATGATATCAGTGGACACCTAATGAGGAAGGTGAGAGAAAGCCTGGAAAGGTCGGAACACACCACTGGCATCCCATTCTGTCAAACGCAAACATACCTGGCAGGATGCAGAAAGACACAGTTGCCTTAAGAAAAGATTGAGATGAATTGACTTTGCTGCTACTTGTGCTCTGGGGTGTCCTGGCCCCCTCAGAACGCCCCTGGGAAATGACCTTTTCCAGTGCTGCGAAGGGCAGCATAGATGATTTGCTTTGCCATGACCTGTGGTTAGAAATGTGGGTGTCAAATTCTTTGCTCGAGCATTTGTGCATTTGTTTAGCAACAGAGTCGGCCGTTTCTGTCAGAGGGCAGGATTTAGGCACATAAACTAAATGCATTATCAGGAATGCTATCTTCACTCATTTTTTTTCATTTCCCTTTTTGCTTCCTTTTTGACCAAGGTTAATTCAGAGCTCTTATGAGGTTCCACTGGAATGACTGGAGAATGTTTCCCAATATTTTCCAAACTGTTTTCCAGCAAAGGCAGTCAGTGCAAGGCACTATAAACACCAGCACAAGGTTCATACTGGCAATCAGCAGCCCTGACTTCCAGTATCTTAGCACAGGGTGAGCCATAAAACAGGAGATGGTGGGTAAATTGGGAATAAAATTGTGGTGGGTAAGAGCTACAGGCAACATCTGCCTTTCTCATCAGTGGAAAAGCAGAGCAGTTACACTTTTTATTTTTAGGAACTTTATTTGCAAACATGTGATATTCCACTGAATAAGAGGTGGTCAGTTAAATGGATGTTTTGGCAAGTTACTTTCCTCCTGGACTCCAGTCTCAATGGAGGGAGGCTGAGCCCACATCCCATCCCGGGCTGTGCCTCCCACAGAGTTCGCAGACACGTGTTTTGATTCATGGCCTGTAGGGAGAAAAGTTGGGGCTTAATTATGGATGGAGCTAATCAGTTAAATAAAATGACAACCCACTCGAGTTTTTAGCACAGAACTCATGCTGCAATTTTTCAGTGATTACAACCCAAATCCTCCCATTTCTCCCCTCCCCACCCCCATTTGTGTATACATCGGTATTTCTGGGGGTTGGTCTGGTTCAAAAGCAAAAATGCTGAGCAGTAATAAAAATCAAGGTTAATGTACCATAATATTGAGTCAAGTGACTTGTAAAAATTCTTCCTTTGGTTTCTCTTAGTTCACAGACATAAGGTTCAGAACTTTTTCCAGCAAGATTTGCTATTGCAACATGCTCTTATTATGACAGCTTTTATTTTTAGAAATGTTGAGAATCTCTTTGGAAACTATTTATAGATTTGCTGCTCAAGTATGCTGGAGCTTTTTATTTTTGTTTAATTATTGCACACATAGTTTTCCTTTAATGTTGCTTTTATTTCATGACACAGAATATATGTATTTTTTGAGTGAAGCTCAGACATACAAGCCTTTGTTTTGCTGATGTAAATATTGAAAAAGTTTGGGGCCAGAATTCAGTGCTTTTCAAGTGCATTTAGATTCAGCTAAGGCATGATTAAACTGTGGTAGTTATTTGGGATAAATTCACATGGGTAGACCCCCAGGTTATTTTGTCAGATGCCCTGCGTGAGTACTTAATTGTCAGGTTTTATGCAAACCATAAAGAGGCAGATAGTTAAAGTGTTGAAGCTGACTCCCTGCAGAGGGGGATGCTTTGCTCCATCCTTTTTCTGGTCATCTGTCCCCATCCTTCTGTTCTTTTGGGTAAATCTTCTCCAAGCATCCTAACTGCTGAATGGCAAATCAGGGCAAATCACTTTGTTTATTTTTTGGTCATTTATTACCTAGAAAGAATCTTCCATAGTTTTTTTCAAATTATGTAGTTACTCTCTTTTTCCTTCACTAAAATTTCAATGTTTACAAGGCTCATTGCCACACTTCAGAGGCCAGTTTAGGAAAATACCAGCATGCCTGTGATTTTCTGAGGACTCCACGGTGGAGAAATTGGATAGACTTGTGTCCAAGTCAGAATGACAAGGGCTGAAATGCATGGAAACATTTTAATCTAGTATGTTAATGGTTCTTTTCCTGTCTCAGAAATGTCCGTTCTCTGTGAAATTAAATGCAAAAAAAGTTATGAATAACATCTAATCAAAAAGCCATCACTAGTTTTAGGTCTTAAAGCAGAAATTAACCGTGACAGCTGCTCCTGCAAGGTATTTCTTCATGCTATTATACAGAATTCTGAAAAATGCCATTTTTTTCCTCGTAGACTGTTAGCAGGAACAGTTATGTTTTTGCCTAAAGACTATTACTTCCATTGTTTTTGAACTTTACACCAGACATAGTCTATCACAAAAATAATCACTTGTCTTATGACAAAACAAACCATTCCATTTCTTTCTTTTTTCCAAGGCATCTCATTATCAACTTTGGAAGGAAGTTGAATTTATAAAAAGATAAGTCATGTAAATAAGCTGGAAGAAATCTAATCAAAGTTCTTTGTCTTCTTTGGCAAGCATAACTCCATTAAACCTTGATTCTCCTTTGAAGCTTCAATTACCTGACTTACCAGAGCTGGAGCAGGGGAGAAATGGCTAATATTTCTGAACAATGTGCATCTGTGTATGTAAGGGGAAGTTACTACCTTTTGGGGGAGGAAAAAACAGTCTGAGCAAGTTTACAGATTGTATTTTTATTGTTTTGGCCAGGCTGCTTGGAATCAACAGGATGAAATTTATCCCTGATGTGTTCCCCTGTAGGCAAGTGGAGGAGCAGGACCAATAAATTCTGTCTCTCTAATAATTCCAGAGGTACAC
>JAWWLV010000144.1:67745537-67765932 GCA_035041135.1 Platyrinchus mystaceus | reverse complement strand
GATTGTCACCCTTTTATCGGGTGAATTGTCCGTGCTGGAGTGGCTTCACGCTGACCACCATTCCCACGGGGATATTTTTTGCTGAACACAAAGCACTTGTCACTTCTCCAGCTCTGGAAAGCAGGAAGGGTTGGGTAGATTCCTGAGAAATATGCTTTGTGGCCATGGCGAAGATGAGGATAAGTGACTTGTTTTAAGAATCACAAGCACAGAGAAGCACTTAGGGCTGGGTGGTGTTTCTCTTACATCCCTTTCCCAGTAACACATAGCAAGGTGCTTGTGTTATCTGATTTGGTGGATGATGCTGAAAGCTTGTCCTTTGGTTAGATGACAGAAGCACAGACCTGTGTCTGCTTATCTACTATGTGCAGACAAGCAGTAACATATTTTGAAAAAATAGATTCCTTTTGAAGCAATAGTTGTAAAAACCATGTTCCCTAAGTTCTAAGCACAAATTGCCTGTGGGCCCATTGACTGTATATACAGATCAGGATTTATCATAAGGCCTACTACTTGTTAAGCTCAAAAAAGCCCCCAAAGTGTAGATCAAATCAGGTATCAAAGAACTCACACAAATAACCTACATAACATATTACTAAACAGATGGGTTTGCACCTTTCAGTGCTGCTGTTTACATTGCAGCTGCTAACTGGGTGTTTCACCTTCCCATCCAGTAATACCCCTGTGCAGAAAAGGTGTGATTTAGATTTGGTTTCAGGCAGAAACTTTGAAGGGCAAAGGTGGTAATTTTATCCTAAGTAATTTATATTGTTCCTTTTACTGGGACCTTCTACAGCTTATGCTTTCCATGGCCTTTTTTGTTTTGGGGGCGGTGTGATTGATTCAGTCTTGATATAATCCCCCAGTATATGATGGAGAACACTTTAGCCCTTTAGGGAGATGCCACTGGAGACCACTTTCAACTTAGTGGGTCTTTCGGTGTTGTTCACATGCATCCTTGAACATTAATATTCTTTGAAGCCAATGAAACATTTTAATTGGCTTTAATGTCCTTTGATCTGGCCTGTGATAGTTGTATAAGGCTGCTGTCACACTGTACAAGTTCTTAAAAGGAGTTTGTATGTAGCCTTTCCTCTAAAGGAGTGCTAATGTTGCTCTTAGTTCTAGCTCTCGAAAGGGTCCTGTTGCAGAACTGGTTGTGGACAGTTGTGCAATCCTTGCCCAATGAATATGTAATTTTAGTACCAACAGAAAAGGCAGAATTAATATTAACGCGGCTAAAAATTTGAGGCAGTAAGAGGGTAAATAGGTTGCTCATTTTTACTCAGAGGCATTGGGGAGAGCTGAAGAGCAATCAGCTCCACTGTGCCTTGTACCTAGGCCTTATCCTTCTACCAATTGTTCATGAACACACAAGCTACTCCCATTTCAGACCAGTGGAAACAGTGTGTGTGTCTGAAAGCAGAGTCTGGCCTTTCATATAAGAATCAATTTGCCCATCACTGTGGAGCAGCCACAGAGAAACTGTTTAACAGTACAAAACCCACATTGTGTATGAGATTAGGACAGGAAATATGGGATTGCAAGTTGAAACTGCATGGTAAATTTAAGTGAGTTATACACACTGAAACAACATGCTTCTCTCTCTGCATCAATGCTCGTACCAGAGAAGCTCACAACTGGGCTGTGTTTATCCTCATATTACTCCCAGTTGGTGGGAACTCATTGCCTCCGGGTTCACAGATGAGGTCCTGGGCCATCAGCAGGGAAGGTCACCTCTCCAGTGGTGGAGAAGAGCCTGGAGCCTGGATAGTGCTATGCTGTCTGCTCCATGTTTCCCCTCTGAAGGTGAGGAAGGGGCTTTGATAGCTTTGAGATAATATCTCCTGAAAGCCTCTTCTGAATTGTTCCCTGAACAACAGTCATATGGTGTACTTACCTATGGAGATGGGCATGTGTTCCCCAGCTTTACTGTCTCCAATTTAACTATTTAACTTTTTTTTTTTAAATCAGTAGCCAAAAGTACTTTTTCACTTTTTTCTTTTTGAAAAAAAGGCTAACAAAAAAAAAAATCTGCTTTCAGAGGATTTTTTTTCTTTTGATAAGATTAACCCATTGTTTATAAAGCAGAAAATGTACTGTTTTCCACTGAGCAAGCAAAACCACAGTTACTGTAATGAATATTGGGTAATTAACCCTTCTTCTGTGGAGAAGATAACACACAAGACTCACTGCACTACTTTCCCTGTGAAATAAAGTAGCAGTGGTATTAATCCAAGGCAAACACTGAAGTTTTACAATTGGTTGTATTATTATTGCAGTTGTAGCATTTTTATAGCCAGAGCAGAAGGCTTCTGAAATTAAGGTGATATTTAATCTTCTTAAGACTGCTGGGCACCAACTAACTGCTCAAGCTATAGAAAGGAGACAGCTGCCTTCTGCTCTGCTTTATACAGAATTAATGCCACACCTCGGTTTCTGGGAATTTTCCAACGCAGTTTTCATTTGGAATAGCTGGTCACTTGAGTAACGCGTAGCTTAGAAATAAAATAGAAGCAATTTTCTGCTTAATTAGAAACATAATCCTAAATTCTGCCAGCTTCAGCCTGGAAATTCAATGAAAAGGTTTCAGTATGGGATTGAATGTCATGTTTTCAGGCCAGTTCTGCATCTCTGCTGTACTGACAGTGTGGTTGCATTGCCTCTTGCTTGGGAAGGGGCAGCGTTGTTGTCCATCACCTTCCAGCTTCTGTGGAGGTCCATCTTGGCTGCAGGATGAGCAGTTGACCTTGACCAGGCTATCCTTAGGGATCAAATCAACTTTGTGTAGACCGGGCCAGGATGATGTGGGCAAGTTTGAACAGAAGAATGGAAATCTGCCCTCTGAGCTGAACAAACAGGGTTGTGCAGGAGGGCCAGCTCCCTCTGTTTCAAGTGTGAAATGCTGGCAAATTATGGTTACACCAGCCAGAAGTCATATTAATATAAGATTCATGCAGAGGCTGAGATTGTTTTCCAACAGTATAATTTTGTGAGTGCTCAAAGAGCAAAGATAGCCCAGTCAAACCCTGTTTTCCTGCTGTGTTATCTCAAAGGGGACTTGCCAAATCCCCCTGACTTGCCTCCTCCTACATGGGACTCCAGTGCAGCATGTGGGAGTCAGCTGGGGCTGTGCTAATACAGGTGTCAGGGCATGCAGGTAGTGGGGTCTCTTTGCCTTCAGAAACACATGAGACAGCAGGAGTTTCCTAAAAGAGTAGTGACTAATCTCTACCCAGTTGTGGCTGGTTTGTAAGTACACAGGGATGTGTAATCAGACTTCCTTGCAACAGGCTGGTGATTGTTCAGTGAGATATTGGGCCATTCTGATACAGGAAAGTCCTGATTGCCTTGAATATCCAGAGATCCAGTAGCTTCCACAGGGAGATGCAGTAACTCAAGCCTATTTTTGCTTATAGAAACCGCAGCCTCAGATGTGATCCAAAACCATGTGCTCTTCCTACATTCTTATTTTTTCTGCTCTTATTTTTTCGAGCAGAATTAGTTCTGTTTTGTCTCTTTCGGAGTTTCATAGTTACTAGACTTTCTACATCACATTGTTTAGCAAGAGGATTATTTTTTTTCCAGCTCATGGATCCCCAGCATTTCCATACAGAAAAAACTATATCAAATCACTGCAAAAGCACGGTTATGGCTGGCTGACTTGTCCTCAGATATCTTCCCTGGGTCTTCAGAAGGGGTCATGGATACGCAGACCTGCGCCACATGGCTTCATGTCATTGCTTCTTCTCTTCAAAATTCTGGGTTTATTCAAAATGTTCCTCTCCTTGTCTCCTTCTCCTTCCTTTCAGTGAATCTTCTTCGGCGCAACCCCTCTCTGGCGTTCCTCCCATCCCACTGCCATGAGGCTGCCTTTATTCCTGGTCGAATTACCGAAGCCTTTCCCTCCTCTTGTGGCATTCAGGAGTCCCAGGGCAGGGTTTACCCCAGGCTTCCCATTGCGTAGGCCTCTGTACTGCTGCCAGACGATACTCGCAGTATATGCTGCGGGTGATTCTCCCAGCCTCTGGAATGAGTTATTTTATTGCTGCCAGCTTGTCAGAGAAATCAGCTTGAAAGCTGAGCCAGAGAGCGGCCCTGGGAGCGACCGATTCAAAGTGGAAGCAAGTCACCATCGAGCAAAAATAAATAGGGGAGTGCATCAGCTGGGTAAAAACGGGCACTGTTTTGTAGCAGAATTTCGAAAGAACCAATTAGGCTTCAACAGGGAGCCAGGTCTTACACATGAAGCTCGTAAATATACAAATCATGGTATTATGATTAAGTATTGTTGTTTCCCAGGTTTCGGGTTTTAAGCGTATAGTTCTCCCGTTTAACTGCCATTCTTGTAAAGGTTTGGTGTGGTCTGGGATGGTTTTCCCATCCCGGTTGCCTCGCAAGGAATTTGCATTCCCGCTCTGTGCCTGCACTTCGGTGTGCGTGCTGCCACTGGGCCATAAATAAAAGAACAATATGACCACAGGCACCCCCTGCAGAGGAAGAAGAAAGACATGGGTAAAATAATATGCCAGAGAAAATTGTACCCCAGATAATTTATCCATCCCTAATTATTTCTGGGCCAGAATGAGGTGTTTCAGATAGTAAGAAAGCAACTTTTTTTTTTCCTCTTAGTGATTTCGAGCCATTGGCCTGTTAGAATTTGATTCAATTTTTAGTTGACTTTTTGTCAAGAAAAAATTCACTAAGGATCATTCACGAGCACCACGGAATCAACTGTGTATGCGTTTCCGAAGCAGAAAGACTATTTCTTCGTGCATTTCTGGTATTTTCAGCCATTCAGGCTCCTATGTCTTGAAAGAAAACACATCTCAGGTGTCACATTAATCTGGTTGGTATGAGATTATGGCTTGCAAATTGCTGATTTTGGATATGGATGGCTGGTTCATTTAAACGACTTCAGCATAAATAGTAATAATAGACTTACAGTGGCGCAGTCTTTCAGAATACGAGACAAAAAACTGTGCTTGTTAAAACAAAAGATACCCCAGAAGCAGGAAATTTAATATTATTAATGAAAACAGGAGGAATTATTAGGAATGTTTTCACACGATAGACTTCCTCATTCAGGATGTATTTCCGTGGGGACTTCACCAAGGGGTCTTTGCTGAATCCTTTTCCCCGAGTGTGTCTGCAGCACTGTGAACAATCCTGTGCTATACCTATGATGTATTTGTAACATTTGCATGTAATCTGTCAGGCAGGGCCTCTCCTGTAGAGCGTGGGAGTTTCGGGCCCGTGGGATTTGTGAGGCTACAGATGCAGAAGTGGAAGTCAGTCAGATTTGTGGCATGGAGAGGGGTTTCCCCAGTGTTGGAAGAAGGGAGGGTGTTGGAGATAGGCCTTGAGTTTGCTGCAATCTGACTGTGCACAGGCTATTCTCACAAGGTTTCCGTTTTCAAGGTTTGGATGTGTTTTGGCACTGGAGTTCTCCTTTCAAGCCGATCCCCTGCAACTTTTCAAGGTTCACCCACAAGTCATAATTACCCGAGGGGATAACAGCACATGGATGCAATGAAATGCATTCATAAAAGTGCTTGTTTTTTGCATTGATGGGTCTCTAACTGCTTGTTATCTCTGAGCATGATTTAGAGGGACATAAATGTAGCATCTCAGCCTTACACATTCATAACCCCTTCCATCAGAAAATCTCAAAGCTTTTTACGCACAGATGTAACCAGATAATATGTCCTGTTGTCTGTGTGGCATCTCCAACATCAGTTATCATAATTCTAAACCATATGCCAGAGTCTAGAATATTCCCTGAAGTATTTTACATGGGAGGAATCATGTAAATAGAATATCTGGCAATCTATGAATGGCTCACAGGATTTCAATCAATTGCACAGTTTTAAAATTGGCATTTAAATCCCTCTCACATCTGTTGTTTAAAATAGCCAACAGCGTGTGGAATACATTCAGTCTGCAATATTCATATGAGTATGTTAATAATAATATACATTATCACAGTAAAAAATGAGGTGTGTAACTGCAGTGCTTGTTAGAGTAAATATTTAAAGGTTTTGGAGAAAGCACTGTTTACTAGTAAAAAAATAAATATTTCTTTTCCACAGATACAGAGATGTTCTCTGTATCTTGAATACAGGATTTAAATGTTCCTGGTTGCCCCCTTGGTGCACACTGTGGCTTCCAGTGCTCTCCAAGAGCAGTCCATATGGGGTAACTTGCATAGGAAGCTAATAAACTGCACCTGCTTTAGCTTCTAAATATCAGAGGGTGAAATACCTCTTGGAAGAAGTTGTTTATGGATCATCTAGGCAAGGTCCTAGGTGACAGCTAACTCTGGTTAGGTGTTAGCTAGCTCTGGTTCACTGACAAGCACTGAATTCCGACTGCAGCCCTAGTCTGTCTCAGTGCATTTCCCTGTCTGCAAACCAGTATTACTCCTGCAGACTCTCTGTCCCTCTTTTTTCATCTCTGTGAAGCCTTTAAATGAGATTCAAGGTATGAAGTGCAGTAACATGGAATGTGTTGTGTCTCTGACTGTAGAAGGTTCTGAGTGTTGGGCAAAGCCGTACCCTCACTCTCAAAAATATGCAGTAACTCTGTGACTGAGCACCCCAAATCTGTTGAATTCTACCTAAAATAATCTTGGATTTCATGTGTTTTGCACTGACCCTTAAAGGCCCCTTCCAACACAGGCTACTCTATGATTTTGTGATTGTATGTTTTCTTAGGTAGTTTCTGTTTCTGGTCCCTTCTGTTCCTATGATGGTTGTTCTCATGTACTGCTGGTTATGTGCTAGGACAGGCATTGAAAGAAAATGCGAAAAAACACAAAGGAATTAAATTCCATCCCACAGGAATGACTGTACTATGCTAGTCATTGTTTAGAAGCATGTTTTAGAAATTTGTAATGACAGCACTGGGATTATACAGTTAATTGTGGAGCAACCATTTTTTACAATTTGTGTTTTACCCCCACATGGAAAGCTATGATTTACTCCAAGTAATTAGGTTAGGTTTAATTTTGGCGAGACACAGGCCCATATTATCCTGTGTAATATACTGTAATCCTCACGTTAGGTAGGGTGCCAAGTATTCCGTTTGTTTTGGGAGCCAACAAAATTGCCACTTGTCCAGGGTTGTTCTTGGACAGAATTGTAAAAGTGGTAACATTTTGCTACTTCTACCAGTTTATTATTAGTCTGACCATGACCCAGAGGTGTATGTATCATTTATTGAACATTATGCAGAATGTATATGGCTCTTCTCTAATAAAATTATATGGGGGCAATGTTGCAAGTTTTGATACCAGACCCTAAGGCTATTTTCTGTTTTTCATGACTGGACCCCAAAAATCTCAACTTCTTTAGCTTCTTGTCATGCTGCAGAATCTTGTTGTCAGGGAGATTACACCACTGCCATATTGCTATTACAAAGCTATATATCAGTTTGCTTATAACAGATAAATCTAAGTTAAAAAAGCTAAAATTTGGGGTTTTTCTCTCCAAAAAGAGAGAGTTTTTTCTCTCTCTAAAAAGAGTTTTTGTTTTTCATTCTTTCAGGAGTCTTTTGTGTACTTTCTTACCTAGTGGTTTACCTGTCCTGTAGAAATCCATTTATCAAAAGATATTTGGGTATAAAGTCATAGGTTGGTGACTGATGAGGAGCTGACTGCTGCCAATGACATATTACAATCCATGTTTATTACATGTATGGACTGCTGAAATAGTTCTCTTCTGAAATCTGAGAGGAAGGATTCCCTAACAACATTTTGTGCCTCACTGAAGAAAGTGAGCATCTTAGACACTGAGACTTTTAGATGTTCTGCAACTTCCAATTAAAACCTATCATCATCTGTTAATTTCTTAGCACTATTTCTTAGCACTGTTGCCTCTTATTTCTTGAAAGCAAAGTTAAAACATAATAGATTAATGATGTATCCTGGGGAGGTGTGATTTTTCACCTCAGGCAAGCACACACGGGACACACTTTTCCCGTTAAAGATGTTGAGCAGCAGTCCTCTCTGAGAGTTTACTTCATTTGGTAATTGTCATAGGATGTTTCGTTTTCTTCCATTGGAATTATTTTTACTTTTCTACCAGAAGACTATGAAATATGTAATCCCATAAAGAATGTTTCAATAGTTTTCATACTGGTGTGGAAGAAAACAGCTGGATCCACATTCCTGGCTGTAAAGCCCAGTATTGCAATTCCCAGTTCATCATGATGGATTGGGTAATTCCACACTGAGGAATTATCTCAGTGTTTGGAGGGGACGGGACTGTACAATTGATTATTTTTGTTTGATTATAAATGCCATCCAAAAATAATGCCTGTGCTCAGTCACTGACATGTATGACCTCTCTTTCCTTCTAGCTGCTCAGGAAATTTCTTTGTGCTGGATGTTCTGACCATGTGAATTTTCAGGAAGATAGAACATGCATCAATGATGTTTCTACATGTTTCGGTGAAGAAAATAATAAACATTGATCAGTGTTACTAGGAAGGGGAGTGATAGAGGTATAACTTTATAGGGAACAGCAGCTGTACAGTAGTTAAAATAGAAGACTGAGAGCCAGGTCTTATCAGTTTATCCTCAGCTCTCCTGTAATCTTCTTCTTACCACTAACCTTGTGTTAGTCCTTTCAGTGGCATGCCTCCCTCCCCCAGCCCTAAGCAATTTAGGACTGTTGAAGATGGAATTTTGGCCTATATTCTTGGGTGGAGTGTTCATACCACCTCACTTTTGGCATCCACTGTATGTGGCCATCATCTCTTCTGCAGTCAGGGAAGAGAGGTATATGTCAACCTGACCTTCTTTTCATTCTTACTCTGAACTTGGGCACTAGAGTTAGGTTTCTAAAGTAAGGACTGTTTAAACTTATTTGTCAGATAACACTTAAAATCACAGAATCCTTCCCAATGTTTATATTCTGCTTTTCTGCAAGTAACTAATGATTTATTATTATAAGTAATAAATGCAAATGAATTTTTTGTAATTCAGATAGGCTGATTGGTGTTATAAATGAAGCTTTTCTTCTCAAGTCTATAAAAATACAAGACTTCCATCATTCCCCCACCAGGTCAAAATGAACGGATGCTAAAAATATGGTTTTTAAGGAACCTTAATACATGTGGCATCCACTCTGTGCCTGCACTACCCAGGCAGGAAACTCTTCAAACAGGGTCTATCTTTAGTGCTATCTGTGAACAGTGTCTAATATAGTGGGACCCTGTCTCTCAGAAAGCCTTGATGCTATCGTAGTAAAAAATACTGGGAAATATTACCGATTTGTTCTGGGTCTGGAACAGCTGGTTGGTAATTTCTGCCTTTTCAGGGCTGCTGTTTCATGCTCAGAAAGTGCTGGGGACAAGGCAGAAGCCTAACCACTCGTCTTGTTCTCTGATTTCTTCTCCCTTTCATCCTCTCCAGTAGCAGATCAAGACGGTAACCGCAGACTGGTGCCTGTGGTACAGAGCTCTCAGGGCTGCTGTCTGTGTGTGCTGGGGCATGCTGATAAAAAAAGTAACCTCAACAACAACAACAAAGAAGGAACAGTTGTTTTCTTGCCCCCTATGGAATGGAGACCTGAAGTCAGGCGGGAGGTCCTGGTGTCTGGAGGAGTCAGCACGGCGGAAGGGCTGTGATTGCCTTTGTAATGTAATTGTTATAATGGCAGGCCAGGGAATTGCAGTGATGGAGTGAAAAGCTCCAGCTGTTTCTCCTTGTGGTTCTTTGTGTGGTTACAGCAGGAGCTGGAGCATCCCTATGAGCAGATGGAGCCACGACTGAGAATGTGTCTTAGATGACTTTGTGAGCTCTGTGGGTAGGGACAGACCACAGAAAGCAAGGCAAGAGCTAAATCTTCAGAAAGGCTTCTCCTTCCACAGCATTATGGAAAGTGGTTGGGGAAGGAGGGGAAGAAAGTTATAAACTAGATGCAGATCTGAACCAGATACAGAGTCATGGGCACAAAGAAAGGGAAGAGGGAGATGAAGGTTTTATGCACGGGTCTCATTCTGCATGGACTCAGAAGGCCTCCAGAATACTCTGCATAGATGTAGCCAATAGAGAATTTTTCATGGTCTTCAAAGTTTCTTATTTCATTAACACCCTTTTCTGTTGTGCTTTCTCTTTCTTATCAATCATACTGTATTCACAGTAACATTAAAGGACTTCCTAAAGCTCTCTTTGAGAACTACATGACCCAACTTTAGCAAATGGATTAATGAAATCTATAGTTCAGCCGTAGTTAGACCATTATAATTTTATATGTTCCAAAGTCTGAGGCTGGAAAGCTGCCTGACAGAAGAGGAGCTGGAGGTGTTGGCTGAGAGCCAGCTGAACCTGAGCCAGCAGTGTGCCCAGGTGGCCAAGAAGGACAGTGGGATCCTGGCCTGTGTCAGCAATAGTGTGGCCAGCAGGACCAGGGAAGTGATCGAATCCTGTGTTCAGTTCTGGGCCCCTCACTACGAGAAAGACACTGAGGTGCTGGAGCGTGTCCAGAGAAGGGCAGTGGAGCTGGGGAAGGGTCTGGAGCACAAGTCTGATGAGAGGTGACTGAGGGAGCTGGGGGTGTTTAGCCTGGAGAAAAGGAGGCTCAGGGGGAACTTTCTCACTGTCTACAGCTGCCTCAAAGAAGGTTGCATCCAGGTAGAGGGCAGTCTTTTCTCCCGAGTAACAAGTGGTAGGATGAGAGGAAATGGCCTCAAGTTGCAGCAGGGGAGGTTTAGGTTGGATATTATGAAAAACTTCTTCATGGAAATGTTTCTCAGGCATTGCACTCCCCAGGCTGCCCAGGGAAGTGGTTGAGTCACCATCCCTGGAGGTGTTTAAAAGACATGTAGATGTAGCCCTCAAGGACATGGTTTAGAGGGACTTGGCAGTGTTAGGTTTATAGTCGAACTCAGTGATTCGATGATTCTATGAAATAGAACTTCTTTCTCTTCTTATGAATGACTATTCCATAGCCTAGCAGATACCCCTCTGGGGAAACTTTCACACATGTTCAATTTAAATGCTTTCATTTTCTATCTCATTTTTTGTGTATTAATCCCTTTATATGCTTAAAATACCCCTTTCCTGAAGCATCATTCCTCCACCTTACACGTTTACCTCTCTGAGGAAATATGTGATCCCCTTCCATACCAAAGTTTTTAAATCAGGCCCAAGTAAAAAACCACAGCATCCTTTAGGGGTCTGCAAGAGTACAGAACCAGGGATATGTCCATGTTGCTCTCCCAGCAGAGATTGAAGTGTTAAGAAGGATCTGGTGGTAAAAGAGTTAGTTCAGGTGCTGGTAGCAGCTTAGGCACAGCAGTGCTAGATTCTCTCTGAAGTAGTGTCTTTGTATGTTAGAGCTAGATTAATCCCAGCCAGTAAAATAAACTGGCTCTGAAATGTCCATGCTGCTCCATAGTCACTCTTCTTCTTATTCTGTGGAAGGGAGTTAAGTCTTCCTTGGTCTTAAAGCAGTCATTTCTGATAAATGTTAACCTGTGTGTTGAGATGTGGGATGCAGCAATAACCACCAATTTAGAGCTTTGTCATCCTCAGGTGATAGAATGGGCCTGTCCATCATCATAACTTAAAGATGTGAGTTACTGATAACAGCTATGGACAGAAGTCTTGTTTCTTCATTACCCAGCCAGGGCTTTTGTCTGTAGACTGTGGAGCCTCTCCAGTGTTTCAGGAGGCAGATGGGCTGCAAATGTTTCTTTTGCAAAGCATCTTGCTTACCAAGAGATTCCCAGTGCTTGGCCTGAAGAAAATTTTTGCATGGAAATTCTCATGAAAATGGCCTGAACTGAAAATACCAAAAAAGCCACCCACACAGATTTTTTTTTTTTTGTCAGGAAATTCCAGTATCAATACCTCTGGTTATTTTTGGCCCAACTGGAGTCAAAGTCAGTAAGCAGTAAAGTCTTCAGTGTCTGTCACAGAGGGAAATTCTCTGTCAGTAATCTTTTACTTTGTGTTGGTTTTTATTGTGGGAATGTTTTGGTTTTGTGTGTTGTTTTGTTTTTTTTTTTTGTTTTTTTGTTTTTTTCATAGAGAGAGAGAAAAGTAGAGTCTTCCTTGCCTATGCACTCCTCTGGGTGGGTTTCTGCTTTTTCATCCTGAGAGGTTTTGTCTGACTGGACCCAAGGGGAGGGGTTTCCTCCATGAGGTCTTTTTTTCTTATCTCCAAATATCCCTGATACCTTTGCTTTTACTGAGCCCTTCCAAATAAATGCTAAAAGACATTTTCTGTCTTTTTATAACATCTGCACTTTTATACAGTAGATGACACTGTTACTACAGTAGGCAGGTCAAGAAATGATGAGCATGAGATGAAGGGTTAATGGAGGATCTATGAAAAACATTGAAAATAGTATTTTTTAAGATTTACACCAGGTTTGTATTAGTGGGATGAGTGCATTGGAGTTTTGTCCTGTCTGTCTCTAGTGGAAAGAAGGGCTCAGAGAGGAGGTTTGCTAAATTAGATCTCGATGGGAGAAAATTCAGAATTAGACAAAATGAAGACTTTGCATGTTAATCTTCATGATTTCAAATTGCCTTTGGGATTCACCTATGAATCACCAGTCCCAATGGTACTAAAGCCATAAATCAGACCTTGCAAAAACCACAAAACAAGCTGAAAAATCGAAATCTCAAAAATTAGTGTTTTTTAACTTTTCCTCCAAGTTTTTAGAGTGTGTTTGTACAGAGTTCTTCTTCAGAATCAGACATGTTAATAATTGCTACTCAATAACAAAAAAGCTTAGATTCTAAAGTAGTCACTTTTCAAGGTCAAGATTGTGATCAAGGACCTCCAGAAACATCCCAAATATCACAACATGAACAATAAAACCCCATCAACTGGCAGTGGAAGCTGTCAGATGGGATTCATGCTAGCCAGTGGGGCTGTTTTCCTGGCCACTGGGGTTAACACCAGCTGAAATTCTAGTGAAACCTGGAGTGTTAATTGACATTAAGGAGATCTGGGGAAAGCAAGCAGCTTAATCCCCCTAAACCCAGAGGTGATGTTGTTGCTGCCTTCCTACACATACCCCTCATGGGTTCATCTGGGCAGCAGATGAACCAACTAGGATAGCAGAAGAGTCCCTTAAAACGAAGTGCAGAATGATCTTTGCCTTGTGTTTCCCTTTAAGTTCCAGCAGCTATTACAGGAAAACCTGCATGTATCTGAGAGAAACTGCAGAGACATACTTTTTCAGATGGTACACGCTTTCCTGTGTGTTTATCCACTACCTACTGCACCATCAAGGCTACTGAGAAATAGGTACAATCATCTCCTCTTCAAAGTTCATGGTCCAAGTTTTATTGGTTAGGTCAACAGAAAAAATTCTGATTTAACTCCTAGGTATGCCCAAGACCTGCCTCCCACAAGCAACTTGTGTTTTGCCACTCCCCAGACATCTGCAGCAGTGAAGGACATCGGGGAGCAAATATGATGTGCAGATATGATGTGTCTGGGTAGACGTGAAAGTCAGCTCTTAAAGCTGGAGTTCAGAGGGATCTCTTTCATTCATCCATGGGAGAAGGCCTCATTATAATTGTTCAAGCCTGACTGGATTACATCACTTTCCCCCTCATTTCACTCCCTCCCCACTTGCCTCCCTCCTTTTATTTACACCCCTTGTTCAGTGCAGTGTTGAGCAGGGGCTGCCTTAATGATGGATGCTGATCGCTTCATTCCCCATTGCCCCCCCATCACCTCCCCCAGTGCTTTGAAGTGTGCTCAGGTCTCAGGCTCCAGTTCAGAGGTCACTTTGTTTATTTATGCAAAGCTGGCTCATCTGTGAAATGGGGCTTTCAAGGCCTCTGACATCAAAGACTCCAAAGCTGGTCCCATCAAGTCAGAGCAGGGACGGGCCTTGCATTATAACAAATTAAAGCAACTTTGTGAATCATAGAGAATTATGATGGCTAGATTTTTGCTTCAAAAACTGGACCGTTTTCTTGACTCGTGGTTGGACTCAGCACATGGTATTGGCCTGAAAACCAGTCATGGTTAAAACACGAAGCCTTCATAAAGAGTCTGTGAGTAAATAAAATTTGATCCTGACTCAGTAACAGTCTGAATATTTCCCATCAGTTTCTCTCAGAGCTGGACCATTATGCTGAATTTTCCATTTGTTTTAACTTTCAAGAGGGAATGGAACAATTCTGCTGTGGTAATAAACAGTAACTATACCTCACTGATGTGGCACTCTTGTCCCATAGGATCCTCAATGGACTTTGTCAGTTGATGGAGTTACATGCAGAAATCCCTTCTCTGCAGAAATCCAGCCTGCTTTGGGACAGGGCATAGACCAAAAAGACACATGGCAGGCAATATGCATAGGGCATGGTGGTTTCTGGGGTGAGAAAGGGCAATTTGTCCCGTGACACCAGCACTGATAATCGTGGCCTCATACACTCAGACGTGTCCAGTCTTACACAAGCCCAAGACTGTCCCTTTCAGCTCCACCACACACATCCCCAACACCACCAGCATCTCAGTGCTGTGGCACCTCAGACCTAAAAGCCACCTTGAGATCCTGAAGCAAGAGAGAGGCAATGTCTGGGGATGATGCCAGTGGAGTGACACTCCTGAACAATGATCTGATGCCTCTGTGTCCATCCTGGCTCTGTCTTGTATTGCCATGTGCTGTATTTGGGGGGGAAGGGGTTACACAAGTTTGTACCTCGTCTCCAAGTCTATCACCTGACATGATATTGGAGCCTTGCCCTTCAGGTTTCTTGACCAGCCAGCATGCTTTGTAACACCATGGAACCAAACTGTACAGCGAGGACACCTAAATCATGTGTATGTTTTCTTAGCATCAGATACTCGTGACATAAAATTAGTCAGTGATTGCTTTTCAAGGCAGGTTTTCCACTTCATCTTCCAACTGGCTGCTATCCTAAGCCTGTGATACTGTCCAAGAAATCCAGTACAGGATGACCTTCCAATATAGGTCACAGAAAAGGGAGCTCGTAGGAAACTTCAGTAGTTCATCCTTCTTAGCACTGTCTCTCACAGTAATGTGCTGGCAGCAAAGTTGGCAGTGCTGCATAGCTGGTCCCTACTGCCCTTAGACTGTAGGCTGATTTTTTTGTATGTACTTATCACCCCCACCTGCCCATCTCTGGGGGGAGGTCATGAACATGAACAAGTAAGTGGCATATTAGGTAATTTTTGAATATAGCTAAGACTCATGTGATTTCTGTTTCTATCTCATCCTTTTGTATGCTGGTCATACATATGTGAATGTGACTTGTTTTTTCAGGTCCTCTCTCTGTCTAATAAGAATATTGCCAGGCCAATTGCATTTGTGAAGCTCAGGGTGAAATGCAAACAGCAGGTCTTCAGATCTGACACTGTTAACCAGGTTTCAGACTAAAGGTTTGGGCACCAGATGCCTCTGAACTTGCAGGATATTTGGCTTTGCTGTCAGTGTCACAGATTCCTCTGTAGAAGAGAGCAAAGGGTATTTGTGGTACAGAAAGATAAACCCTTCCCAGTATAGGGACTAGAACAACTGTAAAAGTGTTTATCTACCCTAGGAAACCACTCAATATTAAAAGTGGAAAAATAAGAAAGTTCTTAAAAAAAGGGAGAGACATATTCTTCCCATGCAGCCACAGTACTGACTTTGGATGAAACTGTTGAAAGTCAAATATTGGTGATATCTGAATTAGACAGGGGTCTCCCATCCTCAGGGTGTTCCTGCAATATCTGTCTCCTGAAGTGCTGTTCTGCTTTATGTAATAAGAAGCTCTTTTTCGGCTCTCTGAGTCCACAGGTCAGAGCTTAAGACTACTCACCCAAGGTGCAAGAATGGAGATTCAAATCCCTCTCTGAATTCAGCAGAAGAGGGACCTGACCCTGGGTCACTCACATCACAGGTTAATACTTCATCTTCATATCAGTGGCTACTCTGCTGCCTCACTCACTTTTAAATTCAACTAGAGATTCACATGCTTCAGGGAACCTTCCCAAAATGAGTTTCACCCAATTTCTGGATCTCATGAATCAACTCTTTTTGGTACAGTTCTCAAGTATGAGTTTGTTCAGATACAGTCATGCTGAAGGTAGAGAGTGCTGTAACATCCCTCACCCTGTGTGTGGCTCTGGGGATGGGAAGGAGCAGGAATTCTTGCTCCGGGGATGGCAAGGAGCAGGAACTCTTGCTCTACAAGGATTTCCATATTTATGACATTTCCCTGCCTTAAGACTTCTTCTATTGTTGTTAACATTTCCATATTCCTAACGCACATGAAACAAGTTCCATTGTATCTAAACCAATGTGTCTAAATGCATGCAGTTATTTATTTCAGTGTTGCTCCTCCGTCAAATTAACTATTCCATCGGCTCAGCACGGTGTCATTAGTTATCCTGGTCTCTTTCCCCCAAAATTCTTTTTTCTGGGTTTGGTAGATTACTCCACAGGTTTGCAATTTGGTAGGATAAAAACTGAAGAAGCATCTTCAAAGGATCAAACAGATTCAGAGCAGTTTTCCTTACATCAAAAGCTTGGCAGCATGTCAAGAGGTGTGGAGACCGCCAGTCAGTCCGTGTGTGTCAGCAGGAGGAGTGCACATGGGCTGACATACTGTAACATTAGGCAGCAGGGAAGGGAGATATACTGCTCTTTGTACATCAAGCTGAGCAGGATTAAGATAAAATTGACAGAACATTGCCACTTAAATGCCTTAACCACTTTTAAGATATTCAGCGGTTACCAATGGACAGGAGTCCACATCTCTCCACAGTTTTTGTTTATTCTCCATTACCCAATACATTTTTCTAATTGTGCACAGGGATTTACTAAGTTCTCTGTCAGAGAGCATTTATGGGAAAAATTACACAAGTGCCAGGAGAAAACTGATTTGGTATTTTGACTGAAGTGAGACAATCTGTCATATGCAAGCCATCACATGTAATGGAGCTGCTTCAGGAAGCTGCTGAAGTTCGAGCACAGCACGCTGCTGCCCCAAAAGTTTTCTTTTCTCCTCGGAGTGACAGCTGTACATACCTCCAGGGAAACCTGCAATGAAGTGACTGAAAGGAGAAGAGAAAAATCTGTCAGGGTTGAGGGGGGACAAACCCATATGGCATTTCAGGCTCTCTGCTCAAGGGACAGAAGGAAAAGAGTGCAGAGCATCTGTTGGCATATAATGCCCCTTGCTGAAGAGGTGGGATGAGTTTCCAAAATAGCAGAACCTGGGGTGAGGATGGGGTTAAACACACATTCCTCTCGCGCAAAGACTGCACACAAGTTTACTCACTAAACACTGTTTAAGGGCAGTCCAGCTTCTAAAACAACTGTAAAGAGCAGTTTTACCCTTTGTACCTTTTTTGGGGGCATACTCATCTATAAGCTCAAATAAATTTGTCCTCTGTCACAGGGATTACAGAAAGAATTTTCTTCTTTTTCACTCATGAGACCTTTTTTTATTGGGTTTTAGGAGTTGGGCATTTAGAGGGATTCATTACTTAGATCAGATGTTTCCACTTCTCTTTGGTTTTTTTACCCCATTGTGTTCCTCATTGAGGTGAGCTTTTTCCCAGCCTTCACCTGACCTATCTCTAAAAATCAAATTTCACCCACTTCAGTGCACTTCAGCTGGGAGATGAGGAGCTCTAGATCAAGATCATCATCTCCAGCTGCTGTATGGGGCTGTACCACCTGTAAAGCACAGAAGTAACCTTAGAAGAGCCGTATTTTGCTGCACCATCATGTGTAGGTGTCCAAAGTCCCTCAGGTGGACCTCCCTCCTGGTGTGATGCATTGCTACAAGAGGTTACTTGGAGCTGAGAACTTGTGCAGGGGAGGTTGGGCTGTTACTGGAGGAGGAAAAAGCTTCACATCTGGACACTGCAGAGGTGTGAGGCCACCAACATCACCCAGGTTGCAGAATGAAGTTCAGGGTTCTCTCCTTCTCCCTTGGCCCTCGGGGAGACCTTGCAGGTGGCCATATCACAGTGGCAATTTGAGGTGGAGACTGCTGGAGGCGCGGGGGTTTTACCTTGTGGTGATTTCTATTTGTCCTAGCAGGACAGGGCACAGAGTTGAAATTTTAGTGCTGGTCTGTGGTAGGGGATGGACAACTAGAGTGATAAAGGGACAAAGTGGTGTGTTGCTACAGGTGGATGGGATGGT
The DNA here is from genome assembly GCA_035041135.1 of Platyrinchus mystaceus. Classification (NCBI taxonomy): domain Eukaryota; kingdom Metazoa; phylum Chordata; class Aves; order Passeriformes; family Tyrannidae; genus Platyrinchus; species Platyrinchus mystaceus. The sequence goes on along the minus strand of JAWWLV010000144.1, from coordinate 67,747,791 downwards.
CTCAATTAGAAAAAAATACCAATAAACAGCTTTTCAATTCAGTATTGTTTTTGCCAGCCATAGCTTTTCATTCAGCATCCCCTGAGAACTCATTTAACCCCAGAACTGCTTACTTTTCTGATTTTGCAGGGAAGCTGAAAGGTGAATTAGTGGCTGTAATTCCACTGCTTGTCCTCTGTATGACTCATCACATAGATCTTCCCCCACCTACTAGGTTTAATTATCTGTAATTCTGATTTATACCACTATTTTCATAGAAGGTACAACAGATTAGCTCCTCCTAGGGAACAGCAACCTGTAAAAATAAACAAAGAGGCTTTTATGAGATATTAATGCAAACATTGATTAATCTCCCATTGCTTTGGTAGCCTGCTGAAAAGCTCATAAAGCACTAAACTAAACTGTTCATTAAACTGGCCAGGCTGTGGATGCCTAATGTGTGTTGAGTGTGTTTCAGCTGCATGGTGCCTCCAGGAGGAAATGCAAACTCTTGTACTGTTGTACTGCAGGAGACCTTCTTAACATCCTCCCTTTCCTTTCCTTTGCAGATGATGCCAGCTCAGGAAAGGATAGCCAGGTACCCGAAGGCTCCAATGGAGAATATGAAGATCACTCTGGGAAGCAGTGGGGTAAGGAGCAGTGTATGTTTTTTGGTTTTCCTCAGTTCTTGGTTCATTGCTGTTCACGTGGCACATTTCTCAGTTGCTGAAGGAGAGGAAAGGCAGAGCAACTGGAGGGAGTTCTCCCTACATATGGTCAAATAATAAACAGAGTGTCAGCTGAACATGTTGGTGTGGATGGATTGCATCCAAGGGTCCTGCGAAATGCAGCCTGTGGTTGGCCCTAGGGCCCCCTGCCATATAGCCCAGCATGGTTCTCCCTTGTATTTGTTTTTCTGGGCAGGGACTTTCTTTTGCATGTGCAGCTATTATAGCTTTCATAGACTCCCTATAAAAAGCATATTGACTTTTACAGCAGTATTTCCAAAAGTCTTCAGTGCCAACATAACGCTGCTCCCACTGAGGGCAAATGGGAGGTCTGACTTCACTTCAGGAGAATTAGCACTAGGCCAAGCTGAGTATTTTTTAAAATCCCCCTCTCTTTTACACACCTGCTTGAACTTTTCTAAGCTCTGGACTGTTCAGGCATAAGATTTTGTTGCTGTTGCAGAGCTTTGGGGAACTGCTAAAATCTGACTTGGAAAGAATCAGTGCAAGACTTGCTGGTCCAAAGTTTGGTCCAAGCACTCCTTGAAGGACAATAAGTTGTCAGGCTGATGCCAAACAGCTTTTGACCATTACTGACAGGAGTGTGATGTGAGTTTATGAGCTCGATGGATGAAGCACAGCATTTCTATTTTGCTCATACAGTACATCCTTCTCTTTAATATAGAGATGGCCTTGTACCACATTTGTGGCCAAGGAGAAACCTCATAGCAGTGGTAGGGGTGGAACCTGACAAGCTTTTGCCATTTGAGTCCCCACCACTTAAGCTGAGGCCAGTTTCTTCAGGAGCTGGCAAACAAGTGCTGTGGTGTAGTCCAGGCTACACCTGAATTACAGCTTTGTCTGAGACTGAGCTTGCTCGGGGAGAGGAAGGTAACCTTTGCTCACTCTGAAAAGGGATGACAGCATTCTAGAGTTAGAGAAGGGGTGTTGTAGATAAACTACAGGTCAGGAATACTTCAAGGAGAGATTCAGCCGCTACTAAGAAAAGCTGCCATCTCTCCACTCTTCATTACCATAGCGAAGACAGGAGCAGACAGGACAGATGTGCTCCTGGTAGAGCTGCTGGGTGATGTATCAATACAACAGTAATATTATGAAAAAGTTGTAAGCCCTACTAAAAGAATTATGCATTGACAATCTCATATAGTAGTGTAACTCTGTGCTGCCCTGACCCAGACCTTCTTTGTGCTGCAGAGTGTTCCTGAACCTCTCCTTTCCACCCTTTTCCTCCCTCCTGTCTCCTCTCCCCAAGCAGAGAAATGCCTGGGGCAGGCACACACCCACTGAAGCCCCTTCCATCCAGCAGTGTTCACCAGCAAATTGCTGGTGGGAGCTGGGGTGAAGGGAGGGTCAGTTTGTGTCTGCATGTCTCTGGAGGGTGATGGGTGAAGAAGCAGTTTGTGTTATCACAGTCCTGGGCCCTGGAGAAGTGTGAGAGGAGAACCATGATGAAAAAAACTCCACTTTGCTTTCCATGTACCACCATGGTATCACTGGGGAGAGGTCCTGTCCCCATCAAGAGCAGG
>JAWWLV010000144.1:67691057-67745437 GCA_035041135.1 Platyrinchus mystaceus | reverse complement strand
GAAGTAATTGTGGTGGATCACAGCTGACAACATGTTTCAGATAATCACCTCACTTTGTATGAGAAACACCTGACAGGAGCCTCTGGGACTGATCCATGCCCCACAGGCAGAGGAGACCACAGAATTCCATCACAGGTCTTTGTGCTGACAGGCTTCCATTTCATTTAATTTTCATTAGCTTGAATAAGTCTTCATGGTAAACAGCATTTCAGCCAGGAACCTATACACAACACTGTCTCTTTGTCCCCATCCACTTGTGTTTTCCCTTGCTCTTGAGTATGACATAATTTACACTGTACAAATGTGTCGTTCATGTTTATGAAGCAAATGCCAAATGATGATGAGGAGAACAAGCGTGAAGTATAAATAACACAGAGGCACTTTGTAATGGCCTTTGCTGGCACTCCAACAAGCAAAATGTCTGTAAATGGTACAGATTTGGGGGCAGACATTTACTAGCACCAACTCAAAAGAGGGTTTTTTTTCTGCCTGTCTCTCACACTGCTGCTTCTCCTCTTTCTCCTTTGTGCTTGCTGGGTCTCTTTTTCTCTCTTATGTATGTATCTCTTTCTCTTTCTCCTTTTTTGTTAACTGGCTTTTCTAAACTTGTCCAATTCAGGCTTTTGTCAAGGAAATATTCAGAACTGTGTAAATGGGATCTGGTTTCAGCATATTGCACACAGCCTGGAGTAGCTTTTGAGACCACATAGTCACTTAATCTTTCCTAAACAGAAGAAGAAAAAAAAAGGCAGAAAGAGCCTAAGAAGTGTAGCTTTACTTATAGTTTGGTGTGTATTTATGCAACCACGTACAAGGAGTGAATGCAGAACTCCAGACAGATTCACGGGAGTCACAGTGGGAGGAAAATCAGAAATGTTAAAGCCCTGCTTTTTTGGGTGGAAAGAAAGTTTCTCTCTTACAGTGCCCTTATTGAGCAGGCGTGCCACCAAGTCCTTCTGAGAGCTCAGAGTCACTCCCTTGGCTCTTCAGTCTGCTGGGGAAGCGTGACTATCCTGGCTCCAGCCTGCTCTTTGATATGTTAGTCCCAGCCCAGGAATCCCATCTTCCCCTACCTGGACCTGGAGTTGCTGGTCTTGGAGTAAATTACTGCCATATTAGAGGATAACTGCAAATGAACCCATTTCACAGCTGATTCCTGACCTCTCCATGCACCTTGCAGACATTTACTCGATTTCCACAGTGACAGCCCTTATCAGCACGTCTCCCTCGGCTCAGACTCAGACTTTGGAATGTCGTTGCCCACAGCCTGCAGCTCTGACAGGGTTCATTGTCAGGGAGGGTGATTGTTTTTGCTGGGAGGGGGCCTCCTGCAGCAGACCCCAAAGGGAACACCCAGCAATTTAGGCACCACGACCTGTGGAGTGGGTTAGTATGTCACACTTGTTGCTCAGCTGTCACGGCAAAGACTTTCAGTGCCGGAGTTACTCCGGTTCATTGGATTACACATGAAAGACTCTGTATGGAGAGTAAAGCATTTCTGAGCAAGAGTTTGGAATAACATGAAGTGGCTGGGACCCAAAATGACAGCCAAGGGGGGCAAGGGAAGGCTGTGGAGACAGATGGTTTCCCCTGCGGAAAAGGACTCTGCAGAGAAGGATATGCCAAAGGGTGTCCTCTTCCAAGAGGGAGGGATGTTGGCCAAGGCTGCAGGGGGGTGAGGACTAAGGGATATGTTCACAAACCTCAGAGGGCAATGGCTGCCATTCCACAGTGTTTGGAGGCAGGAAGCTGAAGACCAGCATCCTCCTCTCAGGAAAGCTCCACTACAGTGCACATCCCAGAGCTTTTGGCCCTCAGCCCTGGGCAGCAGGGCTGGCTGGTGGAGTCCCACCATCCTGTAGCTGACTTCCCTGATACCTGAAGCACAACTTTCTCAGCTTGTTTTGATGTCTTACATGCTACTGAGGTTGTGGCTTTCCAGTTGCTATTGGTGAAGGCCAGTGGCTGCCCAGGGAAGTGGTGGAACCACCATCCCTGGAAGTGTTCAAAAAACATGTAGTTGTGCTGCTTGGGGACATGTTTTAGTGGTGGAGCTGGCAGTGTTAGATTAATGGTTGGACTCAATGATCTTAGAGGTCTTTTCCAACTTTAATGATTTTATGATGGGCATAATTCACCCCGTGTGTCACAAAACTGGCCACTCATTACCTATTTCTCATATTTCCCAAGAAAGAAATCAGGGAAAATTTACCAGGAGCTTGCAGAAATGCAGGGTGACTGTCCTTTGGGGCTGAGAAGTAATACCACAGTAATCAAGAAGTCGGGTTCAAAAGCAGGAGTGAAAACCTGTTGTGGAAATTCTGAACGGTCTTGGAGGAGAAACTGGTTTTGCCAAAATAAAAAAAAAAAAAAAAAGAAGACAGGGGAAATTGGCAGGAGCATTTTGGATGCAGAGGAGAGTGTCAAGTGGGAGTCAGAAGTGGTATTAATCTCAGCAGGAGCCTCCAACTAGAAGTGCGCCTGGACTGGCATTTTGTAGTTAAAGTAACTGCGAAAAATTTGTAATTTCTTCTGAATTTTTCATAAATGTTCAGATTTTGCAGGTAGGGACCTTGTATTTCTCTAGTGTTCTTGTCACTGCTGTTAACTTAACCCATGGTTCTGTCCACCAGCAGCTCTTGATTCAGATTCTTCATTTTTGGGATGGACTGGCATTGAATAGCTTCTAATAACAAACTCAAGGGGTTTTTACAATGTCTTTCCATTTCTTTTTTTGCTTCTTTGGGCCTTTCAACACGAATGCTTTGTAAATTGAAGTTGAATGAACTGCACACATTTAAGTTCAGATCAATGTACAGAAGTCTGACACACTTCTAAGACTTCCCTATGTATTGAAAAGTTGTTGATTCTTCTTAGGTCCCATTAAAGCCAGTGAGAACTAAGGGGTAAAATATCTTTGGAGAACGAAGCTTCATGTGACAAGCAAAAAAATTGAGAAAATGGTCAGCCTGACAGGAATCTGAGCTTTTCCCTTTGGTCTTGGCTAAGGACTTGCCTTTGTGGCATGGAATATGGTAACAATTACAATGTGATTACGGGGCCGCATTTTGCCTTCAGCTGCAGTAGTGTGATTTTGGTCTCATTCTGTGAGATGGTCTGGTGCAGTTGCCTTACAGACACAGAAATTCTGGGTTTGTGCTAGGCAGAAGGCTGATGCAGTGGCCACAGCAGTCCAGTAGACTTCCAAAAGTGTCAGGCTGGTAGTGTCTCCTTTCCAAGGAAATTGGTTTGAGCCGATATGAGGGAGAGTGATACACTGGTGTGTATGGGGCTGCCAGGTGCCTCTCAAGCAAATTTGGCCACAACACTTGACAACATTATCCTTTTCTACGTGTCCTTTGCTCACCACAGTCAATTTTTCATGCCTCTTGCAGCCCGGCCCAGGTTCACACAGCCTGCCAAGATGAGACGGAGGGTGATCGCCCGTCCTGTCGGCAGCTCCATCCGCCTCAAGTGTGTGGCCAGCGGGAACCCAAGGCCTGACATCACGTGGCTGAAGGACAATAAGCCCCTCACTCCCCAAGAGATTGGGGAGAACAAGAAGAAGAAGTGGACGTTGAACCTGAAGAACCTGAAGCCAGAGGACAGTGGGAAATACACCTGCCGGGTGTTTAACAAAGTTGGAGAAATCAATGCAACATACAAAGTGGAAGTGATCCGTAAGTGCAGCCTCTTGGGTGGAAAGGCAGGGAGGAAGCTTTGAGAAGGAGGCTGGCTGGGTGAAAAGAGCATGATGGCAAGTGTGCAGTGCTAGTAGCTGGACACAGAAATGGGGAAGTGTTAAAAACATCAGCAGAGACAAAGAAAACATTACTAAAACTCTAGAATTAACCTGACACCTGGGCAAGACAGAGGAGCAACAACACAATTTAGTAGATGAAATGAAGATGAGTATTTGGGAAATAGTCATCTCTAAGGGCACCTGCTTGATAAAACTTCACCACTGCCCAGTTCAATCTTATTCTACTAAGAGGGTCAATTCAAGGGCAGACTGAGAACTAACTGAGAAAGCCTTTCAAGTACCATGTAGGAGGGGTGAAAATATTTACGATAGCCCAGATTACTCTGTCAGAATGGGTGAAACCAATCAATTGAAAATTTAATCTAGAAGTCTCCAGAGGGAATTAGCAGAAATCTTATGTCTAGAGTGATTAGCCAGACAAGGCTTTAGGGCCAGATTCTAAAAAACATTTGGCCATCTGAAGCTCCAGGTGGGTACAAATGAGATACTTAAAACATAAAACCAAAAAAAAACCCACCAAAAAAAACCCTGAAAAATTCCCACTAGGGTCCTGTCTGTATCTTTAGATGCCCACATAGCTTTAGAGATTCAATCCTTAGAAGATGAGCTGTGGGGGATTACCCTGCATTGTGGTGAGGTAAATTGCTCTTCTTACTGTTTACCTATTCTGATGCTTGCTCTCTAATCTCCTGTTTCCCCTACTATTATCGAAGATAATTATACTCAAATCCTACCTAAGTTTAACAGAGAAGAGCTCTTATTCTTAAATCGTTGTGCTTTGTCTATGACATCATCATAAGTTGTCATGGAAATGATTACAGAGCAGCCAACTAAAGAAAGAGGGGAAGATGAGCTGAGTGGAGGGAAGATTGAATAGCCTTCATTAATGAGGAGCAGGGGCATGGAGGGCTGTTTCCAGCCACTTTGAAAGCATGTTGTTTGTCTGTGCATACATTTTAGCATGAGAAAGTTTATCCCGGTGTGAAAGATTGTTCTTAAAGGTAAAGATCTGTTCTCTGATAAGTCCTTTCTCCAGAATCACAGGAATTAAAAGCACATGTGGGAAGCTCTGTTGGGCTCTGAAGGCACAAACCTGCTGGACATCTGGGATTGATAAAGATGCAGCTGTGTGGAGACAGTAAAAACATGTGTTTACACTAAAACCAGGAGCAGAGGCAGGGAAATGAATCAAGCCCCATCCTAATGGCAGCTGTGGCATTTTCACTTCATCAAAACCAGACAGCACCAGGAACAAACCCCTTTCTGTGTCCCTGTTTATCTTGGTTTTTATCAACTTAAAGATGTATGTAACCTTTGTTTTCATTAGCTTTTGCTGGCCAGGAGTGAAAACAGTAACCAAAGCTGGAACCAGAGTCAAGGAGATAAGGACATTAAGCAGTTTTCAGACATCTTTCTATTTTTAACATCATTCTGTGAAGCATTACAGGTTTTATTCAATTTCCTTCTTTTTTTTCCCCCTGAGCCTCCACTCCTAAGTCCTGCTTATCTGAGTCTCAGTCTCCCCAGCTGTGATTGCTGCTCGTAGTCCCAAGGCAAGGCCTACAGAGACCACTGTGGTATTTTTGTTTCCCAAGCACATCTTTAGAGCCCTCATTATTGAACGTATCCTGAGTTTTTGAAAGAGGGCCCATTGTTCCTTCCTCTCACCCCAAAGCCAGTGCTGGTGGGAGCTGTTTTGTTACATGCTCAATCCAACAGTGTTTGCCATCAAAAGGAGTTGATGATTGCCAGCAGTTACCACCCACTGTGATACCATAATTTCTCTCTGTGCCTAGGATAGAGGTTTGCAGTACCTCCTTGTCTGGAAACTGTGACTGATTTATCTGATTCTAACACTAAAAAAAATCCAAACATTCCTCAGAATGAGGCATATATTTTTCTTTTTACTTTATGTGGTGTTGACACAACCTAAGGCTTATGGTCGTGCTGGAAAGGATGGTCTTGTGAACCTCTTCTCTTTGATTTTCTTTCCTACCATCTTGTTTCCTTCCTCACCTGAGACTTGAGGCAAAAAAAACGTTGTGAGAAAGGAAAGATTTTGTTATTGGCTAGAAAATCAAACATCTTCTGAGCTATTCCTCCACAGAAATTTTCTCCACAGTGAGCATGGCAAAGATTAGACTGAAGAAAGAAATACCCCACCCCTCACTGTCTCTGAACTGGGGGTAGCCACGGTAGTTACCGGTGTGGTGTCTTAATAGATAAGTACTCATAAATAATCTGGTAAAAACTTGAGGTTGTGTCTGAGAAGACATAAGGTTCTGTCTTATTCACCTGTAAATTGCACCCTGCTGGACATGGTGGTAAGACACAGCATCACAGAATCACACACAGGAGAGTTGTTCAGCGTGCAGAAGAGAGGGATGAAGAAAATCTTTCAAAGAAAAAGGGCTCAGAGGAAGAGCATACTTTTCTCCAGGTCTGATGCAGGTAGAAAAGTAACTTCCTTGTTAGAAACAGTAAGATTCAGGTTGAGCATGAGAACAGACTTACTAAGCCTCAGACAATGGAGGAGTTTTCTGGAGAGACTAGAGAGCTTCTACCATTGGAGCCTTTGGCAGAGGCTGGGCAAAATTGTATCAGGAGAGGTTTGCAGAAATCTCAGCCTGCCTTGGGGAAGGGAATGGGACTAGACTATCATTTTGCATCCCTCCTACACCTTTTTCCTATGTTTCTGCAATTGCAAGTTATTGAGATTGGCAGACACCTTTTCCCATGGAGTTCCCTGTGTTTCTGTGCAGAGAGGACGAGGTCCAAGCCCATCCTGACAGGGACACACCCTGTCAACACAACGGTGGACTACGGTGGGACCACATCCTTCCAGTGCAAAGTCCGCAGCGATGTCAAACCTGTCATCCAGTGGCTGAAGAGGGTGGAATATGGCACAGAGAGCAAGTACAACTCCACCATCGATGTCGGGGGGCAGAAGTTTGTTGTGCTGCCCACGGGGGAGGTCTGGTCCCGCCCAGATGGTTCCTACCTGAACAAACTGATGATTACTAGAGCCAAGGAGGAGGATGCAGGGATGTACATTTGCCTGGGGGCAAACACCATGGGCTACAGCTTTCGCAGCGCTTTCCTCACAGTCCTGCCAGGTGAGTTTTCACTTTTCTGCCCCCATTTGTACCAACAGTCTGCCTCATGGTATTAATTATACAACTACTGATGCCCGTTGGGCTCCCTGGCCCTCTGTGATGCCATGCTGATTTAGGCTCGTCCAGTTCTGATAAGAATAAATGGGGGACTAAATCAGCCCTGATTTAAAACAGTTCCTGCTGAAATTCTGTTGAAGATGTTTCCTTTTCTCCCCTCATGGGAAATAAGGTGCAGGACAGGAGAGGGGAACTGAATAACAGCACAGTTTGCAACCCCAGTCCCTTACATTTCTCCTTTCTTTTGCCCTTATTTATATTGCTTTTGCTGGTAAAAGGAAACAATTATACAGGCCCATAAAATGAGAGAAGAATAAAAACTGTTCTGGTCACAAGGAAATGAAAAGAATGAGTGTGAAGAACAGAATGATTGATTAGTTGAATTCTTACCCAGTGGTCCCCTGGGGTCCCTGTACCAAACTCACAGCTGCTGCCTTCTCTCCCCAGACCTCAGAGCTGGTGGCCACATCCAACTGAGACTGTGTTTGAGACACACCATCTTTAGTAGGAGATGCTCTTGGCATTGTCCTCTGCATCAGTTGGATTTAGGACTAAACTCTAACTGAAAAGCCTGTCAATCCCAAGGAAAAGGCTGCATGGGTGGGATATAACTCAAAGCCTCTGGGAGTTTCTGAACTATAGGAGTCTGATCCAGCTTCCGCTGAAATCAGTGGAAGACTTTCCATTGATGTAAATGGAACTATAATGAGCCCTAATGCCAGAGCCAGCACCTGCAGGCCTGCTGTTATTGGCAAGGATGGAGAAGGAGAGCCCAGCATGCCCTAAGAGGCAAAGATGTGGTTGTAAGGCCATGAGTTAAAAACACAATTTGTCTTGTAAATCTATGAGTTTTGACAGAGAGAGCTCTGAGGAACAGCATGGATGAATATCAAAACACTTTCATTTCAGCCTAGCAAAGGATTTCTGCCAACCAACATGAAAACTGCTGTTTTCATGGTCAACTGATGGGTCAGTTCTCTGATCCTGTCATGCTTTTAGCAGGAGGGTGGACCAGATGACCTCCAGACTCCCTTCCCAGCCTAAATTATTCTGTAATTTCCAGTGTTAGTGAATCAAAGTTTTGTCTATGGAGGTCAACAGTATAGGTCCTTCTAACTTCAAAGAGATCACATGGTATATATTTAACATTTCAATCCAGCCATAGGATTATTTGTCAAGGAGAGAAAAAGACATTAGTGTCATAAAAGAAGTTTGGCTTGACAGTTAAGTGATATATGTTTGAATATATATTCAAACATATTGAGCAATTTAGATAGCTGTGGTTTTTGAAATTTCTTGGGCGTCTCCCTGCAAGGTGAATTCTGTGCCTGGGTATGTTTCCAGGCTTTGGAATTCCCTGCTGGTAGCTATCTAGACAAGGATTTTCATAGCTAGAATCCTACTTCAGGGCTCCTTTTGTGTATATAAATCAAGAGATCAAGCTGAGAACCCAGAGTGACTACTCAGGGATGTACAGGCTGCCAACAGCAGAGAGGGGGGAAGGGGAGGTAGGTGTGAAAGATGATGTCTGAAGCATCTTGTCTCCTCCACAGTAGCTGAATTTACTGCCTTTGAAAAGCCAACAGCAGGCCCAGACAGACTGGTGGAGGTAGTGCCCATTTGGTGTAGGGAGCTGTGGACACACTTTAATGCTGTGTGAACTTTCAGTTCTCTGTGGCTTGGACACCAGTGATGGGACACCAGCTCACCTACGTTTTCCACATCCTTCAGCCTTCCTTCCAGCCACACAAGAAACTCAAGAAAACACCTCCGAAACCCAGCATCCATGCTCCCTGCCATGGCAGAGCATTGCTGAGTAGCTCCAGTATTGCTGGACCGGGTTACTAAAGAATGTCTCAAGCCCAGCAGGCAGACCTACACCTGGCAGAGGCGGGTGGGCAGTGTGCTGTGTCTCTGCACAACCCCATCCTGCCTCCTGGGCTGCTGACATGGAGGTATTACTGACATGTCCCGTGTTGTGTCCTCCAATCTGGGCAGCAAAGCTCACTCCATTGCAGAGTGAGAGTGTAAGGAAACTGTCTTGGACTGGCTCTAGTGCATCCATTAAAGCTTGGATAAGAAAGTTAAAAAATCCTCCAAAGACTCCCCTCCTGACCCCTAAACCAGAGAAAATGAGTTGCTTGTCCTTCCAGGAGCACTGAAAAGCAAAGCAGTTACCAAACATCATGTGCTGGCTTGATTTCTCCCTTGTTACTTGGTCTGGCAGGGTTGCCAGACAGCCTGTACAACAGCCAGCCCGAGTGTGACATCTGTTTTGAATCCACTTTGCCTGCATTTAATTAACTCTTTCTGTCTCTCTCCTGCCGTAATGTCCAGATCCCAAGCCTCCGAGTGCACCTGTGCCCCCTTCCTCGGCCAGCAGCCTGCCCTGGCCTGTGATCATCGGCATCCCTGCCGGAGCTGTCTTCATCTTCGGGACGATCCTGCTGTGGCTTTGCCAGTCCAAGAAGAAGCCCTGCTCCCCTCCAGCTGCTGCCCCCGTGCACCGGCCGCAGCCCCGGGACAGGATCTGCGTCTCCCAGGTCCCGGACAAAGACTGCATCTCCTCCATAAACTATGAGGAATATGTGGCCCAGCAGCAGCATTTGCTGTCCCAAGGGCCTGCGCTCGCCCCAGCCATGGCGTCCAAAATGTACCCAAAGATTTACACGGACATCCACACCCACACCCACTCGCACGTGGAAGGCAAAGTCCACCAGCACCAACACATTCAGTACCAGTGCTAAGAGCTGGCCCTGTACAGTAGCTCGTTTTTGGGCTTTTCCTCATGGTACCTCAGAAGAGACTGCTCCAAGTCAGCTCTCACTGCCAGCAACAGGCAAAGCAGACAGAAAAGATTTTATATATAATTTTAAATATATATATACATATATATATAATTGTATATGCGTGTGTGTATGTGTGTATATATATATGTGTATATATCTATATCTATCTATATAAATATATATATAATAGAGAAAGAAAAGAGATTTTTTTTTTTTAATTATTGCAATCAGGATGTAGCCGAGGAATAATGAAGGATCTCCAAATCACAGCAGAGAGGCAGCCATCTCCAACAGCGGAGCCTTCCTGGATATTTTAATCAAGGTGGCAACAAGTGAGGCAGGACACAGGGATGTGAACCACCACCTCCTTTCTTGTGTTACTAAGAGGAGCAAGTAGAGCAAGAGGTGTGTGTGGTACTTTTCTGGATGGGCACTGCCGTTCTTGTGCCAACTGCACATCACTTGTTTTGGGGGGAAGCCCCCAGACCTGTCCTGCTCTGAGTGACTCAAGCACTAAAGTACTTGAGGTTTAGTGCCAAAGCACCAGAAGACATAACCAATTCATCTCATTGAGGGGGAAAAAAAAACACAAGAGGGTCTGGAAAAACTAATTTCCATTCACAAGGTGAAATGCTGAATGCTTCTCAATCACAGTCAGCACAACCAGCTAACCAAGCTGGTTGGTTCGATTTCTGCAAGGTGAAGACATCCTGTATCCCATGGGATGTTCTGCAGATCAGTCCACAAGAGCTCCCCTCCCCTGGTCCCAGGACTCTGTGCCACTGCCAGGAAAAAGGAGAGAAGGAATGAGGAACATTGTACAGAACACCTTTATATTTATATTTAAGAAATAATAATAAATAATAATAATAATAATTGAACTGCTGATGGTGAAGAAAGCAAAACACACTGTCCTTCTCTGATGGCTTACAGTGACAAGCTACTGGATTTTCTACATCAATGCAAAATATATGAAAGCATTAGAAAAAAGTGTAAGAAACAAAGAGAATGAAATAAGAATCTTGTAGGAAAAAATGCATTTGAAAAATACTCACCTAGGTTGTGTGTGGTTGTCCCCTCCCCTCAGATATCATTTTGGAAATGATAAAACTTCCTTGCAGTTCAATAGTAAAAACAGAAAAGAAGAGAAAATAAATAAGGACCGTATTAAATACCTATATGGACTGGGAATGAATCCAATTGCAAAATATAAAACCTTTGTAATTCTATATAGAGTTTAAACAGAAGTCATGTATATTTAATTTATTTTGTTAAACAAGAAAAAAAATGTATGATATTTTCCTCAAAACAGGCATTTCTATACGTATTTTTGATCAAAGAAAATAAAGATTTTTTTTTTCAGGTTCTGTAGATGCCATGCTCAGAGTATGCTCAATGTAGCTTGTGACCAACTGTACTTCTCCTAACCTGGTGGTCACCTGTCCCTATGCCATTGTACACTAACCATGTGTAATCTCCTATCACCTCAGGTACTGTTGGTGCCATCCTTTCCATCAGAAACTCACCTTTTTCACTGCTTATATTCTTATATATGTGAGGTTCTGCAATGGCCAGGTCACCCCGTTGATCTTCAGTAGCAGAGCTGTGTGCTCACACTATGCATTTTTGGGGGAGTTGAGGAGGAGTTTTCATTAGCTTTTTAAGCACAAATCTGCAGTGGGTCTTCTTCTTAAAAGAAAGTTTTGTAAATCAAAACATAACAATTTGTTAGGCTGTAGATGGAACTTTGGCCTCAGGGTGCCTGGAAGGGGAAATTATGAAATGTAGGTGAAACAATTAATTTGTAAGTGCAGCTGCTGCAGTACCCAGTGGAGGGTGAGCCAGGAGCAGTGAGAAGAGCTGCTCCCCTCCAGTGGGGCTTGAACCTTCATTCTTCTGCACACCAACAAGAGGCACCCAACTCCTCAGTGGCCAAAATTTTCTTTAGAGAAGGCAGCTTCAGCAATGCTGCAACTGTTTGCTCTTCTCTGGAATTTCATTTAAAATTTGCTGGTAAAAAAAACAAACAAACCCTGAAAATTTGAAATATGACAGTTTTTAGGTTTGAAATTACTTCCTTCTCAAGCCTGTTCTGTGAAAGAAATCCCCACCAAACCAGCTGCTCTGTTTAAAAGTGAAACACTTTATTTAATCTGAAACAAAGCAGTGCTTTAGGCTTTGCTTTTCTCTGAACATTTCTGAAGGTATTTGCTCTGTGTTGACCTGCAGTGATTTTTCTGGTGGTTTGTTTGAATCACCAGCAAACCAAACAGTTCCCTGTTTGCTCAGCCGCAGTGCTGTGAGATGGGGCCCCGATTCAGTGAAATACATCAGCTCCTGCTTTCCTTCATCAATACATGCTGCTCAAAAAGGTCCCTTTTTTGCCTTAGTCGTGGGATATCCATGTAGTAACCCCTACAGAAAGACCATTCCTCACAATGGTCTTCCTACAGAGGTTGTAATAAAGCAACCCATTGCTAACCATTGTTTCTTTTTCAGCAGGAGGGTCCAGTTAAACTTTGTTAACAAAAATTGATGAGGTCCCTAGAAGCTAAATTCAGATTAAGGGTACCATCTTATGGATCTTTTCAGCTTTAGGGAAACTTAAATTTGAGGACTGAGGCTTCTGTTTGGATATAAGGCATGATTTAGTCAGGAGGTTTTAGTAGCTGTAGAATACTGAGTAATTTCATTAAAAAAAAAAAAGCCTTTATACACTAAGTGCATCACCTTTGTTTCAAGAAGACCATAAGTGTATGAGAGATACTAAGGGCTACATCTCATATCTCATACCTGTGGGAAGCTCCTTACTGCACCATGGTACATCCCAACCTACTGCACATTCCAGCAACATTGGAGGCATGGAAAGGGCAGGATTCCCCTGTAAGGTTGTGGCCCTTCTCTGTTCTCTTGGCCAGTGCTGCAGCAAGAGGACACTTCCAACACATGCTGTGTTAGTGGTGCTGATACTGGCTTCAAAGGGGGAGGTGAACACTGGGCTTGTATGGTTCAGCTGAGCAAAACCTGAGAGATTATCTTACAACACTTTTTCAAATGGCAGGTATATCTCTGAACCCTCAGAGAGAGGGTCAGTGGGTTAAAAGAAGCAATCCTGTGTTTCCCATACAGCACAGACTTCCAGGCTGTGTGTAGCACTCTCCACCAGTGCCTTCTGGCCTTTGTGATCCAGCTCTGTAGTGTTGTATCATGCAGTCAAAAACTCCACATTTTGCCACATGGCTCAAGTGGAAGGACTGGCTTCTTCCTGGCCTTTAGAGGTAAATCTCTAGTGGTGCTGGCAGAACTCTCTAAAGACAAAGCTGCAGTGAACTACCCAGCGTGGATGAAGCATCAGCCTGGCACAGCTGCAGCTCCCAAACTGAGAAGGTTTTGGACGTGCCATGGGAGGTGCTGTGAAGGTCTTGATTTGCAGAAAGCGTGGGGATTTCATCCTGCCTTGGGTATCTGCTCCCTCATGAGCATCTCCTGTTGCGCACCAAAACTGGTGTGAAATTCTCCCCCAGGAGAAGGGCTGTAGGTATTGTCTGGGCCTTTTGCTGGCTTGCTGTGCCTGGGGGGGGTTTTCATGTTTTTGAGGAATTATTTTGCCTCCACAGGATACCTGTAAGGGCTCTTTCAAGTCACTCTGTCCCATGCCCCACTGCATGCCATTGATTTTTAGGGCTTGATTGTGCCTTGCATATATTGCAAAGTCTTCCTTAGTTTAAATAAATTCAACCAGGTTGTGCTTGTGTATGAATTTATTTTTTTTCAGTGGAAAAAGATTTGGATGCCTCTTCATTCCTGAATAGAGGGTGTTTAAAGAAAACCATAGTCTTGCCATTAGTAACTGATCCTTTTTGAACACGGAAGTTTTTTATTTCGTGTATTTGTATACATATACATATAGGCATATAGATGTACATGCCAGGCTGAGATACAGGAGGCAGTTGTACTTTTAAACCCATGGAGCTTCAAAGATCAAAGGAATTTTAGGCTTAAAACTCACTATCTTCGTTAATTTTATTTGCATTAGAGATCAAACATGGCCTTACCTGCCAGTTTGTGTGTGGCTTTTTTAAACTTTGTATGGACAATCTTTCTATGGTCGGCCCCTTTCAAACTGAAAACTTATCAGACATTAAAAATAAAAAGTGCTAAAGTGTTCTGTGATTTTCAGTTGGGAACAAATACAGTAACTGAACACTTCAAAAGGAGACAGAATGGCACAGCATGTCAGTGTCTGTGGCTTTGTAATAAAAGTTACAGAAGAAACGGAATAAAAGCCTGAAATTGTGTTAATAGATCTTAGAGTTCTGCAAACCTGCTGCGTTCGGAAGGAAAGGACGTCTCCATGTGCTTGTGAGTGTGTGTGTGTGTGTGTGTGGTAGCACACATGATGAATACGTGCTGGCAGGGCAAAGCAGACAGCATGACAAAATTACCTTGGTACCAGAACTTGGTCTGATATTTTGTGTAGGTTCTGTGAAACAACCAGAGGTATCATTTTTAAAATGGTTTGGTAAAGGTTTCCGTTTTTTAGTGAAAAGTGGCAATTTTTGATCACTTCTAGAGCCAAATGCTGTAGCTGCACCAGGAGCCAACACGCAATTATCAAGATGAAATTTTGGGGTACCTGGAGTGGTGCAGTGATTTCAAGGTCAAGCCCAGCACCTCCCCTCCTTTTGAGGCAAACTTTTGTCTCACCACTCACTCCAGAGACAGCAAATGTCAAAGCTGTGACATCTGAAGTTCAGAAAAGCTGGCCCTCACACAAACTTGGTCTTGACCTGACCTGGACCTCTGACCCAAAGAGCCTGCGCAGAAATTGCACACTTGGGGTGGGAAAGAGGAAATATTTCTCTGTTGACTCCATTTCTGTGGCTGTCTGAAACTCTTCAGATTTTTGAAATACTGGAATAAAGATCTGGGGAAGATGTATCAGTGAGCTAAACCTAGGAGGTGGTCAAAGATTAATGGCTTTCCTATCTGTGCAACACCTCTGCCTACGTGAGGTATGTTGAGCATGCCCAGGACTCCAGATCACCCAAAGTCAATGATTAACATGGAACCATTTAGATTGGAAAAGACTCCTAAAGTCATTGAAATATTCTCCATACAGAGCTTATTCCAACTTGTGCAGATGCCAGTGGGAAAAAATCCTTACAATGTCCACTGGGAAATCAGTGGGACATATGAAGTCATTGCAAGGTTTTTACATCTTTGTGCTGGCTGGCTCATTGGCAGAGAAAGATGTGACAGGAGTTAATGGCCCAAGTGTGAAGCCAGACACGTATAAATGGGAAATGCACATATATTGGAAGGAGTTGTCAAAGGAAGAGGTAGACAATGCATCTCTCAAAATCCTCAGAACAAGGCTGGGTGCTTTGTGGGCAGTGTGTTTGGTTGAATGGAAGATTTTGGGAATGTGATTAGGATAAAGGGATACCTCTAGGCCAGATGAGATCATCTGGTGGGCCCTTCTGGCCCTAAAGAAATGCAGTTGAGATGAAGAGAAAAGGAGTCACAAGAGAGCGTCCTTTCTCCTGGCGAGCACCGGAGCTGCACCGCAGACCTTACGGCATCGTTGGGCACACGGCTGCCTCGCTCAGGCTGCACACCCAGCTCCACTTGCCACCAGACTACATGATCTCAGCACTTCCCAGCTTATTGCTGCAGTAATGGCATTGTTTATGTAAACTGGGGCTCTGCATCAACGTTTGCTGCCACTTTGTGTAAACAGTGGCTCAGCCCCATGTGTGCTCACGGCCCTCCTCTGCGCCATCAGCACCGCAGAAAATCTCACTGCAGTGGCTACAGTTGGTGCCATGGAGGATTTATGTGGGAATTTGAATGTAATGACCTGCTCAGTTGCACAAACTTTTTATTGGTGTAAGTATTTTCTATTCCCTTTTTGCCATGTGTGGGAGCCAGCCAGGATCCTGCCACTGCCCTCCCCTGGGGGTGAACACAGGTCCCTCCTCACATCCAGACACGAGGGGATGTATGTTGGGTTGTATAGGTTGGCCAAAGTGACCCTGCAGGTTTTCCTGTGTCCATGGGATCCCATGTGGTGAGAGCCCACAGAGGGAGGAGTTGTGTGCCTTTCTCTGCTTGTGGATTGATGGGTGTGGTGGGGGTGTGAGGGGCACAGTCACAAAAACACCACAATTTAGGGGGTGGGTTTCACCTGTCAATCTCAGCAATAATTTCACAGAGGAAGAGATGAGGCATGAAGAGACTGGGCAGTGTTAGGGTCTGTAATTCAAATGTGCTGGGATGGGTCAGAGTCTGTCATCCTACATGTCCTGTGAGGAACAGCTGAGGGAATGGGGTTGTTTAGTCTGGAGAAAAGGAGGCTCTGGGACCTCATTGCTCTCTACAACTACCTGAAAGGAAGTTGTAGTGAGGGGGGATCGGTCTCTAGTGAAAGGATGAGAGGAAATGGCCTTAAACTATACCAGTTCAGACTAGATCTTTGAAAAAAAAATTTAACTGAAAGAGCGGTCAGGCATTGGAATAATTTGCCAAGGGAGGTGGTGGAGTCACTGTCTCTGGAAAGGTTCAGGAATTGTCTGGATGTGGTGCCTGGGGATATGGTTTAGAAGTGATTATGGTGGTGCTGGGCTGACAGTCGGACCAGATGATCTTGAAGGTCTCGTCCAACCTTGATGATGCTGTAACTGCAGAGGGCACCAAGACAGAACCAAAGCAGTGAGTTTAAATTATATAAGACCATTGATCAAGCATATCCTCTAAACATCCTCCAGTTACTTATTACTCTTTAAATCTTTAAATCTCAGGATAGATATAAGGAAGAAATTCTTTTACAATGAGGGTGGGTGAAACCTGGCACAGGTTGCCCAGAGAGGTGGTGGATGCCCCATCCCTGGAAACATTCAAGGCCAGGTTGGATGGGTCTCTAAGCAAGCTCATCTAGTTAAAAATGTGCCTCCTCATTGCAGGGAATGAGACTAGATGACCTTTAAAGGTCCCTTCCAACCCAAACCATTCTGTGATACTCTGATCCAAATGTGCTGGGATGCTTCCAGGCCACCTGCCAGATCAGTTCTGTATTCTGGACCTAGCAGAAAGTGCTAATAATTAGGAGACTGTAGGTGTTGCAGACTTTCCCTTCACCTTATCTTACCAGAAAACATTTCTTGGCTGAAGATTCTCATCTTTAAAAAGTTTACTACAAATGTCAAAAAAAAAAATAAAAATCCAACAAATCCCAGCACCAAAAGTGTGAATTATTGTAATCAAAAATAGGAAGTAATGGCTGATAAAACCACATTTAAAATGCTGGTGCTGCATTGGCTGTTAAGTGGCACATATACATAGTCCATGTATACAGTAGAGCACGGAGGAAAAAGGGTGCCCATTTTAAATTTTTGTTTAGCCAAGGCACTTTGTTTACCAGCTTCAGGCCTCTGAGGGCAATACACAGAGCTGTGACCTTTCTTTGTCCTTATTTTAGCTTATACACTTTTTCTTTCTTTTCTCTTTTACTTTTTGCCAGTCTGCTGTAATTAGGATTTAACATATCCTCCAATATACATGGACATCAGCAAAGCAATTAATATTCTTTGTTTCCCATTTTCACAAACCGTATCCAGTCCAAAGTGCTATTTCTATCCGAGCTGCTCTATGCTCTAGTGAAAGGAGTAATAAATAACACTTTAGACCAGACTTCAAAATGCCTTTTTTTCTTTTGATCTGAGTAATTAAAGTCAAGCTGCTGTTCCTGAGCGTTTTCTGATGGAATTACACAAGTTACACGGCTCTTCATTTGTATCCTATTAAACATTATGTTTTATTGATGCTGTTCAAACAATTAGTACCTAAATATGCCCCATATTCTCATAAAGAGGCAGTAGCAGCGTTAATGCTAATTCCCTGGTTAACAGTTTGCTTCCTTCCAGAGTCCACCATTTAATATCAATCAGGTCTTGTCTTTACTGATGCCCTTCTGAAGTTGTTCTCTTCTGCAGTCGTTTAACTGTGCAGCCAACTGAGGATAAGTCTAACAATAATGTTAAGTAAAAATGGCATTTCTCTTAACACAGGAATTTTTTGAGTTCATTGCAAGTTTTGGTTATAAAAAGGCCAGCGCTTCGTGGTGATCGGTCATTTTGACGTTTTTATGGTGTTTTTATTACCCCTGGCTCATTTCCATACTAAAGAGAACATTTGTAACAATACTTGCTCGCTCTGTTATGATTAGGATTGCGCTTTGTTCGGCTGTTGCTGCACTCAGTAATGCTCTTGGCACACGTCCTCCCAGACCCTGCGGTGTATTTATTCAAAAGGAAGGAAAAAGAAGTGTCTACTAAAACAATAAACTACTACTGCTTGCGTTAATGTGGCCATAACTTCCTTGTTCTGCAGACAATCAGTTAGAGAAGCTGTTAGGTAAACTTGCTCCTCCATTGCTGAAAAAAATAAATATTCATGAAGCTTACAGCCACCTTTTCCTGTGCTTTATTGTTGGGTTGAGAATGGTGAAGGATTTTAAGGTTAATGATTTAATCAGAGAGATAAAAAGATGGAGGTCCAGATGCTGAAACCATCTGGGAGCTGGGATCTGAAATATTGTTGAGGACCTGGGTAAGGGTTTAAGGCAAATTTTGGTGAGTTATTTCAATATTAATATTATGCTGCATGTAAGGACAAGTTCAACCCAGTATTAATGTTATTAATATTGAAAACTGAAAATAGTAATATATTCACCACTAATGCTGTCTAAAACAGGAGGCAAATGTGAAAAAAAGGAATTGTGAATGGTAGGGAGGGGCAATTAAAAAAGAGAGGGAGTGGTATCATGTCACCAGAGGTTTCCAAGATAAAGTCAGGTCATTACTTTGGCCACTCTGTGTTTGTTGGAGCCCAGGAGGCAGCTGGAGCAGCTTTGGGGACTTCCTCAGATGCAGGACAAACCAGAGCACTCGATGCTCACTATGTAACACACAATTTCCCTTGAGCACATCTCTGCAGATCATCTTTCATTCAAAGTATGTTCTTGTCTTGCCTGCCTTTGAAAGAAAAATATGAATGTTTTAAGGCCTAGATTCATATTTCTTAAGCAAATTAGCCAAATTAGGGACATGAACTTCCTTAAATAGGGAAGAGGAACTGGTGCTTCTTGAAGGTGGTTTGGTTCCTGGGTGTAGAGAAAGACCCCAATGTTGTTTCCTGTTCCACCAAAGACAACAAAATAAGCTGAATTTTTTATCCAGCTACCATCAGACAAAAGTGTGAACCTGGCTTTGGCAGTGAAATACACCATCAGAAAAATACAGAAATAACCAGCAAATAGGTGAAATGTCTATCTACGTTACATTTGCCCAAATCTGGTAGACACCTCAGCAAAAGTAGTGCTGACTTTCCTTATGCTGCTGTGTTCTGCAGCATCCCTCTGGGCCTGGAAGGCTGGTGGTCTCCTGAACTCTCCCTGCCCATAGGAACAGAAAACAAAAGGAGATGATGAGAGGGGAGAGGCTTGCGGGGTGGGATTGCCTGCTGGTACAAGACCCAGCTTTCATCGCTCGGCTCCAGCTGCTCTGTGGTGGCCCCAGCCCTGGGCTGCCAGGGGAACCCGAGCTGCCCTCTGCCATGGTTCAGTAAGAGCAAAGAGCTCTCCCACTTGACATCAGAAGAGGCGTTTTGATGTTTATCTGAAACTCCCTTCCAAATGTGCACGTGATAGAGGCTGCGTGTAAGGGCAGGTTCAACCCTTTATCACAGAGAGGTGATAAAACACTTTTCTCTCATTTTGGTTCTTAAGGCCTAATACTCCCATATGCCAGAAAAGATTTGCAAGGGGCCATAAAGTCAGTACAGCTCTGTTTGCACTTGCTTTTTGGTTCCTTGACAGTGCTGCTGGGGCCTCCGTGCAAACACAACTCTGCAGTCAGCATTTAAAGTGCTGGTCCAATTTGCCATCTTTGCTGGAACTAGGACCTAGAAACCAAAAGGCAGAAAATCACATGGGCAAATCAAGGTCAAAGTAGTACTTAAAAATAACCTTGATGCTTTTTTAAAATTTTACAGAAACCAATAAAGAGAGTTTACAGAGAGAAAACATATTACTGCTGTATTCAATGATGAAGTTATAATTTTGTGATGGTTAATATATGTGTCACCAGTACTGGTCAGTAGGGAAAGCAATTTTATTGTTTCTAACACTCCTGGATATTTGAGCAGTCCCATGGTAGTATTTTTAATATTGTGAGTTGATGTCCCTTGGTTATTTCACAGTATTTGGAACTCAGAAGCTAGATTTTCTTGTTTATTTTCTTTTTTTAAAATGCAGCAGATTAAATGTAAGAGCATTAGAGATGTATTGTGGTCTTTGCCTCTGGCAATGCCTGTGTAGTATATAAGGAGGACTAGTCAATAAGTCCCATTTTTCCAAGGCAAAATATCAAAACTGGAAGCACCAGAAGTCCACCAGTCTGCATGGGACCACAGCCTGGAGTGCTCTTCTGTACAACCCTGCTCTCAAAATCCAATCAGTGTTTTCTTTTAAGACACACCCAGAAGATTTGCCACCCTTTAATGTGACAATCAAGTGGCTGTAACGCTCACTCAAGGTGTGGGAGAAGGATTGCATATTGCAGTCTTTGCAAATCTTCCAGCCAAAGTCCTGTAAATTGGCCCAAATCCTGACTTTCTGAGCCTCCTCAGCCAGTTATCCCGAGGCTTCCTCTTGCGTGGCGATAAAACAAGAGTTGTGGACCGGGGAAAGGAGGCAAGGGACTTTCCAAGTCCGGGGTGAAGCTGTTCAGATGACACTCCAGCTCCCCACCTCCTTGCACCCACCTTGGTTCCCCCTGAACCCTCAGCAGGTACTACGTGTGGGGTGGCTTTGAGGATGAGAGGGGCACTATTAGCCTGGGGCAGGCTGTCACATCTCAGCCATGCATCTTTGAACAGGAATTATGGCTGTGCTGGAAGGCTGGAGGAGATGGGCTGGAAATGGCTTGATCTAACATATCCAACACAGACATGCTGGGGACAGAGCAAGTTGCCAGGACCCATATTTGGAAGTCTTTCATGGCCATCATCTGCCATCATCTCAAGCCAAGAATCATAAGCATTATAACAAGGAGATATACTTGAGCACAGAGGATTACAGTTTTCTCAAGGATTGTTGTCATAAACCCCATAGTGGGTAGAGCTTAACATAGTTTATGATAATAACTGAGTATCACGTTGCCCATAGCATCAAAAAATGACAGCAAAATTCAGCAGCAGGTGGGCAGCTTTAATTATATGGGCTCCAAAGGGAATAAACACTGGGATGTTTTTTACTGTCTGTCTGGTATGAGTCAGTCCACAATGACCCTACTGGTGCGATTTGGTGAGAATAAAGAGTCTATCCCATATTTAACCACGCAAAGTGTCTTTTTCTTTTTTTTTCCCCCCTCCCTCCCTGTGAGAACAGAGAAAATGGGATTTGTAGGAGGAACTGGGGGATGTATTACTGTCAGTGATTTGCACATATCAGGGCTGAAACATCAGACAGAGGAAGTACCCGAACAGCTGGGACTGCAACAGATGTTCTCCAGACAGCTCTGCCTCATGAAGATGTAGTACAGTAATAGGTCATGTTACAGAAACAGAAAATTAAAAAGGGTGATTTTACATGCATGAGCACTGGCTCCCCAGGCCCAGTGGTATGAGTGACACTGAACAGGGAAAGGCAGCTGGGACCCTTCTGAAGAGATCATTGTGTCCCTTGCCACCGCAGCCTGCTTTTCCAACATAGAGATATCTCTAGCAGAAACATCAGGACTCCCAGTACACAAACACAGGAGGGGTGAGTGCAAAATCCCCTTGCCATTCCTGCAATTTAAGGGTGGATTCTCAATTTCTTGGTATCTCTGCCTCATGGCTGTTATCCTCTTCCACTGCCTCTCTTCCTGTAGGTCACTGAGCAAGGAGTTTCCTGTACAGTGACCTGGAAATGAAAATGGCTGCAGGAACTTCACCTGAAATTTCCCTAGATCTTCAGCTTTAGTCCTCAGAGAGGGTCAGAAGAACCTGTTATAGTAAAACCAGGGGATAATCTACCAGCTAGAGCTCCATTGCAGTCTCAACCAGTCAGACCAAACCAAAGCCTCCCAGAGAAGGTCCCAGCGCATGGCCAGGACAGCCACTACCTTTGCTCTTGTGGTGGCTGCTGGTTGCATGCTGCTGACTTCATCTAGGGAGAAAGAGGTGATTTCAGATGATTTTTGAGACCACTGAATCTTCCTTTCCTTCAGATTAAGTGTCCTAACCACCGGGTCATAGGGTTTCTTGAGAGCTGCCCAGTCTTTGCCTTGAACCTGAGCTGTTTTGCAGCCAGGAATGCAACTGTGATGAGATCAGATGGCAAACTGGGAGCACAGAGAGCAATATCCTTTACTATTATTATGTTTTTTTCCAAACTGGGCATCTATTACATCCACAATGAGCAACATCAGAAAAAAAACTGGCCTTCTTCACTGTTTCCCTTTGGGTGCATAGAGTAAGTTGTTACCTTCCTGTCTAGTTGCTCTATTTTAATATGTCCCCACAGTTTTCCTCATTCACTTATTTTCATTACAATACTGAACATTGCCCTCTTACATCCTGAACCTGCACTTCTCAATGCTTTCAATATGTTTTAATTTCTTGTGTCTTGTACAGGTATCTTATTCAGCCTTGCCACTATGATGCTTTAAAAAAGCTCCAAAAGTAAATGGAAATGGACTCAATGGGCTATTAAATATATTTAAGTAAACACATTAAGCAAGCATTAAGAAAAGTGAGCAGTCCTAACTCTATAAAATGAGACCGTGAGCACCCAAGGGCCTCATAATGGCAGTTTCATTACAAACAGACTCCTGTACACATACTCACATGTTCCAGCTCCCTCTCCTAATATGAGAAAAGTGTGATCTGTCATGTCTTTGCATGATATCACTGCTCTGCTGGTATTAAATAGTTACAATGCACCT
The DNA here is from genome assembly GCA_035041135.1 of Platyrinchus mystaceus. NCBI lineage: Eukaryota > Metazoa > Chordata > Aves > Passeriformes > Tyrannidae > Platyrinchus > Platyrinchus mystaceus. The sequence continues at coordinate 67,722,723 of JAWWLV010000144.1, read as the reverse complement.
CGAAGTGTTTGGGACCAAAGACATTGTGGTCCCAAGTGGAAGGGCCTTGTTTTGCTGTTTCTCTCCGAATTCATGGAGTTCCCATAGCAACCCAGAGCCCATCAAATAATTAAATATCATATTTACAAACATAGGGGGCAGCCACTGGGGATTTCTTAAAATATTTGAATCTTCTTGACCACTCATTTCTGAGAATAATTTCTTTCAGCCTTTAGCACACCTCATGCTGTAGTTCATTTTACACCAGTGCCCTGTACTCCTGTACAGATACTGCTGGGAGGTTTAGCAGCCACTCTAACACTGCAAAGGGCAGTAGTATCTGGTCATCTCTTGCTGGGAAATGACATATACTAATCTAACAGAGCAATTCAGAGGTATCCCCCTGCCTAATAGTTATTTCTCAAAATGTTTATTGAAGGTTTATAAATAGAAACCACATGTTCATAATTCAAGGAATGATTTGTGAGAAAAGAAGAGAGGAACTGGGATTTTTTTTTAAACATGTTTTCTACATTACATTTATAATTACTAATTGCTTCCTCAATTGGGATTACAGGCTCTTATTTTAAGTTAGAACATCAGTGCCGTGTAGAGATAGATTGATTGCAAATCTCTGATTTTCCTATTTCTGAATGGAGATTACTTGGAAAACCTGGATATTATCCTTACCTGAGAGGTTAGGGTAAGGTTGCCATTCCAAGTTGTCTTGTATTTCTGGTCTAGACTAGTCCTTAATTGCCATCTCTTTCTGTCCGTGATCTTTCACACTTCCCTGCCCCTTTGGGATCGTCCTTGCAATAGTGCCCAGAAAAGTTCCCTCTCTGAAAAGAAAACGGTGTAGAGCTAAAAAAGCAAGTTGGATTTTAGAGGTGCCTTTACAAATATCGTCTTACTGCTCATAGTACTACTCGCTGAAGTCTTACTTGACCTGTCCTGTTCATTCAACATTCTTCATTGCTGTAATTTTGGCTGATTATGGATGTCAGGCATGGCATTTCTGTGAGCAGCCCCTGCTTTCAGTGCACTGATGGCACTTTACATGGCATTGAGTTCTCCTCTACCAATATGTCATGACTTTTGGAGCACAGCCTCAAGTTGTCCAGTCAAATCTGCTACCTGGAAAAATTTCCCCTGTTTACTGTCCTGAAAGATGTGGGAACAATCAGCCTGGGCTCTGTTCTGCCTCAGCTGCTGTTTCTAGGCTGGTGAATGGTGTGATCTCTTGGCAATGTGTCCTTTGCTCCCAGCTATGATTTTCTTTCTGACTGAAAGCTTGGGACAGGCAATAAGAGGAAAAAATGTAGTAATCTGGGTGCAAAAGGAAGTTCATGAGGGACAAGAAATTAATAAAGTAACCATATATTTTCATGGTAAATACTGAAGAGAGGCTGACATTGGTTTTGTAAAAGCTTGTGAGGGTGGCAGTCTTGTCCACACTTCCAAGACCTCATGACCCTTTGGAAACTCATCAGTCATGTCCATAATGAAGCTGAAGGCTTGGACATCCAGTAGCCTTTGCTAAGCACCTCCCAACACCACAGGAGAAGAGGACCAGCAAGGCACTCAGGGCTGCTCACCTTGCTTTTTTTCCTGCTGAAATCACTGTTTTCTCCTCTTTTCTACTACTGCAGTAGAGCATGACACAGAAACTGATAGGAACCCATATGCTGAATGTATTTATGCTGAATTCCTGGGTAATTTACTGGCTGCAGAGATGATACAGCCCAGAGTTCAAACCATAAAAAAGGTGTGAATAGGAGTGGGGGGAAAAGCATAGGGAAGCACTTGAATCTTCCTTCTGGGAGGCTTTTCTAAAACATCCACTTTGACATGGTCTGGGATACTTCAACTGGAAAATCTGCAGACGAGGGAGACACAAGAAGCTCTTTCAGGAATTGAGAGGCCTTTTTAGGGTGAAGTTCAAGAAATAAATGGCCAAGGCCAGGGACAGTGGGAGAAGTCAAAAGGAACCATAAGAGCGCAATAAGCAGGGGAAGTTTGGGGTCAATTGCTACAATTTAATATAACCACACCCTTCTCTTTGACCACCATAGGAGCTACAGTTTTCATGCTTAATACTAAGCAGGAGAGTTACAAAAAACCAAATTAATTTAGAAGAAGAGGATGAAGCTGAGTTGAGAATGAAAGGGCCAATCATTTGGCTTAATCTCTCCTATGATTTCCATTATACCCTCCATGACCATTTTTTAGTTGAGAGGGGAATGCTTTTGCTGCATTTGTTGATGGAAAGAAACCTTCACCAGGGCTGGTTTGCTGTGAGAGACACTCTGCCTGGGGAACTTGGCCCCCACAAGTGAATAGAAAACTTGTTCCCATCCTCTGAGAGGTTTCAGAGCTTTCATTTTTCCCCTCCTGTAATAAATAAGAAAAATGAGTAAAACTCTGCAGGCCAAACTTTCCCCCTCCAATTTCAGATTTGTTCCACTGCAATTTTTAATCTGAAACATATGATCCCAGTTTATTTCAATTCAATATCTAAAGATAATGAAAAACTTTTTGAAAAGTTTAAGTGTGCTGTAATTTCTAAGGTAGTTTAGAATCAAAAGAAATTCTTCATTTGAACAAAAAAAAAGAAACAAAAACAAAAACAAAGAGGAGAGAAAGTGTTACGGCAAGTTGAAAAGTATATATTTTTTTAAATGTTTAGTCTGACTATTCTTCCCTCCCCAAATGTTCCTGCGAGCAGGTTGGCTTCTGACAAACCATTTCCAGGAAATGTGGCTTTTCTCTTGCCAGTTTCCTGCACTGCTTGGGAGATCCTCATCTCTGTAGCCGTGTGCCTGAGACATTGCCCTTAGACCTGTGTGAAAGCAAGTCACACTGAGCTTTCTTTATTCAAAATCTGTCCACTTACATGGGCTGGGCATGGTGAGCTGACCAGCAAGAGGGACTTTTTGCTTTGCCAGGTGATGAGGCAACATATGTGACCTGATGGGCAGCTTTTGCAGGGACTTCATGCTCTTCCCCTCACACTCTCCACCCCCGCTTTTTTTTTCTTTTAAAGCTTTGTTGAGGAACTGGAATAAACAGCCTAACATCTAAAGGTAGAAGTATATGAACCAGACACTCCCTGTCACAACCTGGAGCAACAGGCAGTCCAGTATATCCAAAATATAAAGCATCAGGTATTCTGGAGACTGGGAGAGGATCCAAGCCCAGGTTAACAGGGCATTCAGATTAGAATAAAAGAGGCCTTATTTGAGGAGTTATAAATTCATTGAAGTATGTTCCACGTATAGAAGGAACAAGAGTTCACAGAAGTGGCCAGTTTGGCTTACACAAGGCACCAAGGGCAAATTGCTGGCAGAACACATGCTAGACGATGCCAAAGAAATCAAATGTAGCTTGCTCCGGCTTAGGGAGGCCGAGGGACCAATAGCACAAAGAGATTCAATTATAACTTGGTCAGTCCCCTGATGACAGCATGTTTCTGGAGCCGGAGCTGAAGCTTTTCCATCCAAAATAGGGTTCATTGTGTATAAACCCAGTGGCTCACCACGTAAAGCTGCCTCCCCCCACTCTGAGCTGGGTTTGAGGTTTTCTTCAGGCCACGGATGGGAGAAGCATGCGAGAAATGAAGGGCATATTCCACAGGCTATTTTAGACAGCCTGCTCCCCTCTCCCTGCAATCCTCACCACACCAAAAGCCCCTCACCTCTGCATGAAAAACCCTCAATAATTACACCAGAAAATGTAATGATACAACTTTAAGATGGTCTTCTGGAGAGGATATGGAGATTGAAAGGGCTCCCTCATGTCCGAGATGTGTAGGCTACTACTATTTGGGGCAGGAGAGCTCTGCACAAGATACTTCAATTCTAGTATTCTTTAAAAGAAGGGAGAGGAATTACTGACCTGATTCACTTCTTAGATTTAACAAAAAACCTCCAGATGTTAATCCCACATGAAATTTATCTTCTTCAGGATTTTGGTTTTTTTTATAGAGGCAGAGTCATGCTCAGGGCACTGGGATTTGTGAACTACCTTCTTCGGGAATTGCCTAGTCAGGATTTGGGAACAGAGTCTAATACTGATCCTTAAACCCTTCCAGTGAATCTAGCACCACACATATGGGTATTTAGTCTTTGACAGTAATTAACACAGCCCTGCAGGTTTTGGATTTCCTATCTCTGCAAGTTTAATAACAACGTCGGGTAAATCCTATCAGAATTAGGCTCTGTGTTGGTTTAATCCCTCTGAATCGCTCTTTCTAAATATTTATGTTACCTGAGATTTTGTCTCAAACATAATAATCAGCTCTGCTGTAGCCCAGTAAGCAACAAAAACAGATTTTGATTTGCTCAATGCTTAGAAAAGAGAATGACTTTGAGTGTTTGGAAGGCACTTTGCCCATGGCAATGCATAAGCATGCTAGTGTGGGGTTTTGTGCGTGTAGGAATAAATCACATTTGTTATCCCTTCTGAAAAGTTAATCTGAAACACAGTTTCCTGTGCAAAAATTGAAGGGAGGCTTATCACCCCTGTAACTGTAGCTGTAACTCTGACTATATTTGTTATCTGACTATATTTGTGGTTAAGTTGGAGTGTATTTTCAGAGAAACGTCTCATTTGATACTGGTTTTTTCCTTTTATCTGTCTGCTGCTCTTCCAATTTCACCGATAACAGTCACTATTAATAGATATGTTATTAAGTCACTACTTGGCAGTTCTGGTTTATGGTTAATTGAGAGAGGCATATCTGAGACATGTGGAGCATTTTGTTCAGCCTCAGGACCTACAGCCTAAGTAATAGGTACTCCAGACACGAGAGATCCAAACCACAGGAGAGAAAATAGATGGAAAAATCACAGACAGAAGGTTTTTAAGAGACCTGAAATAAGTGACTCAGGCCTTGAACTGAGCTATTGTAGGCACTCATTACTAGGCAGCTTTTACTGTTGTCTTTAAGAGAAATTAGTAGAATCATGGAGTCGTTAAGGTTGGAAAAGACCTCTAAGGTCATTGAATCCAACCACTAACCTGATACTGCCAAGGCCAGCACTAAACCATGTCCACAAGTGACACATCCACATGGGTTTTGAACACTTCCAGGGATGGCAACTCCACCACTTCCCTGGGCAGCCTGTTCCAATGCTTGACAATCCTTTCCATGAATAAATTTTTACTAATATCTAATCTAAACCTCCCTTGGTGCAATTGAGGAGAATTGTCTTCCTTATTTACACTTTATTCAGATTAGACCTTAATAGTCTGTACCTTAATATGACATTTAAGGATTGAAGGCAAAAAAATAATTAAAACCTTTCTGGATTTCTCCTCCAAGTCTTTTCTGTGATTAAAAGTGTATGAGGATGAGGTTTAGCACTTTGGGCTGTAACCAAATCAGTTCTAGCTTTGTTCAGAGTGTTGGAAAGCTGATGAGTAACGAAAGCTGATGAGTAACAAAAGCTTCACCTGAAACCTCTGACACACCAAACAGAGCTCTCCCAAATATATGCAACACATGAGTAGATGTCTTAGTACACCACACACAGACCTGATAAGAATAACTTCTATTTCTTCCCAAAGCATTTCTACAACAATTCTTTTAAGTCTTTTTTAGCAAACTAGAGCTAAATGCCACCTCTTCTCCCTTAACTTCCCAGACCTCACCCAACCAACACACCACCATCTTTTTCAGCCTTTCTCCTGAAGGACCTTGTCATCTGAAACCAACTGTTTCTGAATTTTGTCTTGAATGGGATCCTGGGCTACTGGCAGTGTTTTCTATGCTGGTGATCACCATCAGTCCCCATGGATCTGTCCTGAACCCATGGCAAGGAGGAATTTGCACTGCCAGGACCCACCTGCTTGTTGTCCATCCCCTTGTCTTGCGGATGAGCTCTGCTGTGAAATGCTCCAGACCCACCAACATGTGCTTCTCATCAGCAGCAAGGGAAGCTGGAGCTCGCAGGGTCACACTGGATGAGGTAACTGTTTTAATCAACAAATCCCTAAACACAGGAGAGATGCAGCTGCCTGGCAGATACAGTTCTCCAGCCAGCTTGTGGGAGAACAGCAATTAGCTTGCTGAAATGCTAATGAAGAGGTAAAATTGCTGAAGCAATACACAGAGCAAGGCATAAAGAAACTGGTCCCGAGGAGCCAGGGGGATGTGAAAGGGGAACCTGACTCCATCATGGCCAGTAGGCTCGGGGTGGTGAGGAGTCCACAAATTCGGATCAGAGCCAGACAGGGAGAGGAGCAGCAGGACTGACCAAGAGCTTCTACATTTGGATATTGGTGCTGGCCTCTCCTGTGCTTCGCCATGGGCTATTAACACAGTTCTTACATATATGAGTGTTTTGGCTTATTAAAGTGTACCAAGAGGATGTTTTCTACCACTAATTAATCTCTGCTCACTCCTCATGTCTCTCTCTTTGCTCTCTCCTTTACGATTCCCCATGGGCCTCTGACTCTGGAAATCTCATTACTGCAAACATCATCTCCTGCTCCCTTCAAAGCTCACATCATTACAGACCCCAACTGTTCTTGTAAGGAAAGCAATGGCTCCATATGAACCTTCTCTTGGGCCTTCCCAGGCATTTTAAGCTGTTCAATTATTTGTGCATCAATTACATGAATTAAGCATAGCAGTGAAATCAGGATCCACTGTCTGAGGTGTAAATGAGGCAAACAAACCTCAGTCCTCTCCCCAGCGAATTCACAATCCACCTGCATGTGCAACATGGGCTCTCCAGGGCCTTTTGTCAGAAAAATATCCTTAAAATGCTATAAAAATTAACCACTCATTGAAAGGTAAGTGAGCTTAAGCAGCACAGAAACACATGGGAGGGTGTTAGCTTGGAAGTTCATGAAGAATTTCTGTCACTTCAGTTTGTTTGAAGGGTTGGTTTTTTTTTTTCATTCCAGCCAAGTTCTAAAATCTGTGAAGACAATATGTCTTCACATTACTGAGCATCTGGTTGTTGACTAGATACTGCAGGGGTCATCCTGCAGTATCCCCAGAATCCCCTCTGGGAGATGGATTGCATAGTCTAAGTACACGGACTGAGATATATATATTGTAACTCACTGGGAACCTGATATATCTTCCCAAAACTGGAGTCCTGGGGCAAATTGGGTTGTCCTCCCTCTACTCCTGGCAAGCTGCTTAGTGCTGGTGATAACCATCACAGTCAGAGGGGATATTTTAGTGTACCACTTGTCCTCTTACTGTCACTAGTGGGTGGTCCATATCCCACCCTTTGTCCTCCACCAAAGGTGTGATAGCTCACTTCTTGGTGGTCTTACAGGTGCTGTGCTTCAGTCCCTGTGTAGGTGCTGAACTTGTGAGCTTCGATCAAAGCTTCCTGTGCATAGTTTCAACTTTTAAATTCAGTGACTGCCTACCAACCATCAAAAAATCCTCTCTGCCCCTTCTCCCTCACAATGCGTCCTGAGGTCCATGTTCAAATCAAAAAGATCCAAAGCTTTGGCTTGAATGAGTAGCCACAAGTTCATCCCTGCTTAATTCAGTGGGGCTCCAGCAGTGATGAATTCTGACCTTTGCATGAAATCCACAGCAGAGCAAGCAAGGGTGTCTCTGTGTTCTAATTTAAATTTTACACTTGAAAGATATACATACATTTTAAACCTACCTTTTTAATCCTTGCAGCTGAACCATTCAGCTGCTCTGTTGCCACTGGGAATTCAGGCAAAATGTTTGAAAGAGGGTGAAGGAGCTGCTCTGCATCATTAAGGAAGGCAGAGGTATGGGACGAGAGTGTGTGACCTCTGAGAGAAACAACCTGCACTGAATGCATCAAACAGCAAACTGTTGCCAGGAACGAGGAGGATTAAAACCCTTAAACTGCACTTGAAACCACATATGCCTAGAAGTAGAGAAATTCCTTCCTAACTTGTTTTCTCCCTACATAATTAGTCTTCAAATGTGCTTTCTGGAGTGAGCACATTTGTCCCAACCTAAAGAAACAAATGGAATGATGTAACTGGTTTCTTTCAGTTCCCACTTCAATGCAACTTCACAATACACTTGGACTTCAGGGGATTAAGTTCCTGTCTTGGACATGGTCCAGTTACTGGTCATTGCTATTTGTCCATTATCCTAGCATTCCAGAAAATGTTTTATCCCCTTCATTAACTCACAATTGACCAATCATATAAATCAGGTTAAGGACTAGTGGACATGTCTACAAAGAAAGGAGAGATTCAAAGAAAGGCCGATTAAAGCACAGGTTGAATTTGATTTTAAGATCTCTATTCTTGAAATTGCAAATCATGACCCCTGCAAAAAAAAGAACATTAATTCAACCTACCACTCTTTTGTTCACACTTTGAAAAGATGAAAAAAAAAATCATTGTTTCCCTAAAAGAAGCCCCCACCTTTTTGAGGATACACAGCTCATTTCCGTCATCATGTTTAAAAGCAGACTGTTTACAGATGTAACACCTCTGTGAATATGTGGATGTGTAACTGTGTGTCTGTGGTGGGCTCACCGTGTCACCAGTGCACAGGTGTGGTGCTCTGAGGAGAGATGAACACTGTGGACACACTGAAGTCCAGTTGGACACAGGCATCACTGCATGAGCCTTTAATTAAGTAAGTCGGGAGAAGACACTGATTTCACTAAGAGCAAGACAGAGGCCTGTATGAAATCATCCTGCCATCCTTATGGGTGATATGCTGAGGAGAGCTCTGGTGCTGTGACCTCTCCTCCTTGAACCCAAGGACCTTCAAGCCTCCTACAAGCTAACAGTAAGGGCTGCAGTTTTTCATCCTGCCCTTTCCGCACATCCTTTTTTTGCCCACACTGCAACCCTGGAGCCAGATGATGCAATTCCTTGTGCCTCTTGTTTGGTTTTGGAATACATATTTTTCTTGGGTTTGACTTGGGGGAGAATGTTTCCAAGAATGTAACTGGATGGGTTTTAAATTGTACACTTTGGCGTGGGCCATTCTCTGAGCTCTTGCATACGTGTGACCAACATGTCTGTGGGCAGGACCAGTAAATGCTGCCTGATGATGGGTGACTGCCGTGGCCACATCCCCTCCATGCAAGGCCTGGGTTGCTGTGGGCTTCTGGAGGAGAGGCAAAATATGTGGTTCCCTCTTCTGATGTCTGCGGGGTGTGATTTTCTGTAATGAAGTGTATATGTTATTTTTGTGTACAAAAACTGCTCTACCTAAGGGATTTGGACCCTACAAGAAGACAGGCATTCTTGTTGCAATATTTGCTTCTTTAGGGAAAAGAAATTTAAGCTACAGTTTCTGGATCACTGGGAATTGCTGATTCCTGATCTATGCCGAGAAGTTGTCTGTGGCAATGGTGGTCCCAGACAAAACCACGGCAGTGGCTGTTCTAGCAATGCACAGTAAAGACAACTGAACTCTGAAGAGTAGAAATGCTCCTTGGGCCAGTTTCTGCTGTTGATGGAGTCAAAGGCACTTCACTCCCATGATCTAGCGTCTGTATCCACATAACACTGACCTCAGCTCTTCCTCATTAAGCTCAAGATGTTTTCTTCTTTCCTGCTGACAACCACTCTCCCAGAGGAAAACTGGAAGATCACTGAAGGTAGGTCAACCCCAAGTCATAGAGCACTCTAACCATGCAAACAGCTCTTCCTGGCAGCACTGTTCAATGTTTCTTTAGGTGCCCATGACAGTGTGATACACCTGAAAACTCCAGTTCTACCTTCCTCTGCAAACCTTGCAGAGGAGCAGGTGATGGTGAAGGAGCTGACACTGTCACCCTCATCATGTCTGGATGCCTCCACCTCCGGGACCACCACCCTCACTCCTGCATGGCTCTTGGGGGACATGGCTCTGCCTCATCCACCACCTGAAGAAACAGATCCAGTGTTCATATCACCTCCACGTCTCACTGCAGTGCCAGGGGATCTGGCAGGCCTTGTTTGTGCTAAAGATCCTGAGTAGTGAACCATTTCTTTGACAGGGTATGAAGTGCAAATTTTGTGACCAAAAGGCCATGAAGGTTCCCAAGGGTGGCAAGGATGCCACGGCTCTGACAAAACTTTATTGGAGAAGCATTACATTACTCTTGGGGTAACGTAAAAATGAATAGTGGGATGTAGGAGATGATAGTGTCATCCTCCTCCCTGGTCCAGTAGAGAGGGGCAAAAACTCTCCAGTATTGGCAGCCCCAAAGCCCATAGACATCTCACACTGCCCTCAGATATACTCCCAGATAGGGACACCTGCCAGAAGTCTTTGGTGAGATCATGACCCTGTTCTTCCTAGACCTGTGGCCCAAGGATGAGGAGAGGAGGGAAAACAGAGATCCTGCATGCTCACTTTCCTCATTTTACTATTTGGGTTTTTCTGAGGGTGGGGCGAAACAGTTTTTGTGATGTAGAAGCACCACTGATTTACACAGTGGCATAAAAACATCATTGTGACAAAATTTATATCATTAGAGGGTATTGAGGTGTGCCAGGGAAAATTTAAAACTAATATAGTGAAGAGGGTTTTCAGGGTCTAAATTTAAAGCAGCTGTTCTTCTGACATCAGTAGGATTTCAGTCCATGCCCTCAATATTAGTCGACAAAGTCCAGATTTATGCCTTGTAATTCCTCATCCTATTGGGACAGGAAAAGATGGAAGTCAGCCTGAATTAAGGGTAGAGCTTCTAAGGAATGGAGGTGGTCCCTTGCTTGAGATTCATTGAACTTAGTGCATAGACTGTGATTTAAAATCCCAAATCCATTTGGCATCTATCTGGTGCCTAGATAATGCCTAAATAAGAGCAGTTTTTTACCCTTTACTTTTAAACAATCTTCCTGGCAAAAGGACAACAGCATATTGTGCCGCTATTACATTTGCACCAACTTTTCACTAAGTGCTGATTTATGTTTATTTAATCACCATTACTGGTTTATATGTTATGCCTCATTTCTTTAAACAGTATGATTCCTTCCCCCCCCCCAAAAAAAAAAAAAGTCTGAGTAAAGGATTTATGATGGAAAATCCATAAAAGGTCCCTTTTGTTCCACCTAATTGAATTTCACCTCCCGTTACCATTACTTTATTCCTGTTCACAGCACAGAGAATGAAAAGCTTTGGCAAATCTTTGGGTGAGTACATCCAAGAAGCTGGAAATCTTGGCCTTTCTTCTGGAAGGTATTGTGTAAGGCAGACATCTTGGACATATCCCTGTGTTTTCCCCCTTTCCTTCTGCATCATCCCCATAGTCAGCCTGAAGTTGTAGTAGAGCTGCATTCAAGTATTCTGTAGGGCAGAGTTTCTCAAACCTACATACATGAACTTAAAAAGCTTTGCTAGATCTGTTTGGCATTTAAATCTTTAAGAAATGGTTCAAAAACCACTGGCAGTCCTTGGCCTTTGATTCCTGGGTCTTTGGTTCAAGGGTGATTTCAATCCCAGCAATTACCTTGCAACATCCCATTGCAGCTTTGTACCATGCCTTTCCTGTCTCATGTCACTGTAAAGAGCAGGAGTTCGGTGACTTCACTCAGAGCTGAATTGTCATGATTTCCTGCCTGAAAAGGACCAGTTTTCTTTATGTTTTTGTTTCTAACCATGGTCAAGTACTATCTATTCTTAACAATGAAGTGATTTTTGTGCAGTAATGTTTTAGCCAGTCTACACATAAACTTTCTTCTGGAAAGAACATGCTGCTGGAGAGGTCAAAGGCCCTCGTTTGCCAACAGAAATATAATTTAACAAGTCAGAGCAGCATTTTGAAAAAGAAGCATCTGTGTTCTCAACTTAGCTTGACAAAGTGAACAGGAAACTCCCTGTGGTCCTAAGCGCAAAACTGAGATCCTCCAGCCCTGGCTCAGCTGCTGTCTGTGTGTGCTGCTGAAGCCTCAGAACAGGATTTGCTTGGGGACTTGGACCTTCAGGAGCTCAGATGTGTGAACGACCTCGTATTTCACCTCATGGTACAAGTTTCACAGTGGTCCAGACATACAAAGAGGTGCCACCACAGGAAAGGAAGGGTCCTTTACATGAATATTTCTTGTGCTTAAGGACACAGAGAGACTGAAAAGCTGGGACAGTAGCTGTTGTGAACTACCTGGAATGTATTTTGTCAGAAGTGAAGGATGATTTGCTGGATACTGATATATAGATATAGATATATAGATATATATATATACACCGAGTGCAAACTGAGCACATCCAGCTAAACTTTGAACTTGCCGGACACCAACACTTCTCACCTACAGCTAAATCCTGCCAGATTGCACACAAAAGGCATTTCTCTAGCTGTTTCAGCAGCAAGGTGTGCACCCACTGCTGTTTAGACATCTGTTAGGACTGGCCTTTCGCAAAACACAGCCAGGAGACACAAAAACGAAGGAAGATTTTTCCAGGGAGAAGGATTTATGTCATTAACTACTTAAGAGTTGTGAGGTCACTTAGGTGGCTTCTACCCCATATCTCTCATCCAAGTAACACAATGTTAACATCATTTTCTTGGATTAAAAGCATGACTTTGTAAGGTATAAATGAGGTTAGGTCTCCTCTGCAGACATTGGACTTGGCAAAAGCCTGACTCTTCTCAGAGGTAAGGGCATTCTTATGGATCCAATTAGAGAAAAAACACTGTCTGGCAAGAAAGAAACAAAACCTATAATACTTCTGATTATTATACAATGGCAGCTGGAATAAAATTTTCTCATATGGGAACATGTGAGCTCAATGCTCAAAGAGAAACCAGGCTTGTCAGAATTAATTAGAGTGAGAGAAATGGCCTAGGGTCAGAAACTGCACACATTGTCCACTCCTGGCTTCTGGGGCTGAGCCAGACTCGGAGGTCAGTGGGACAGCGCCCCGCACCGCAATCCCAGAGCCAGGAGTTCACACCAAGGGCTTCTCACTGCTGGTGGTGAGAACACTGTGGACTTCCATTAGAGTGTTTTCTCATCCTGGTGACGGAACAACGGAGGTTGCAGCAGAAAGTCTCGAAGTGCGCTCTGAAGAGCTGTCAGTGGTGGGACAGGGGCCAGTGTGTTGCAGCGAAGTGCACACAGGCTGGAGGCTGGTCTGGACAGCAAGGGGGCCATCCCGGGTAATACATCAGATCCCTCCACCTGAAGTACATAAATAGATGCAATTACATCAGCATCCAAGTGCCTCACAGCGCTCCTCTAAGCTGGAGATTTCCTGTTATTCCCGATTTATGTGGAGGTCTGGGGGACAAGGAGACTATAGGATTTCAATGGGATCTAGACATTCAGTTACCCTTCCAAGCCCTACCCTTGGGGACATGTGCATCATCGTGCAAGAATGGCCTCTGAAGGGCTGCCAGCTGCCTGTCCACGAGGTGGTGGAGCCAGAGTGCCGTGACCTGCTGCGGTCACTTGGGCACCAGGGCTCACACAGGGCTTGGAACTGCTTTGCGGAGTGTAGAAATAGGTGCAGAGTAGTGTAGAATAGATATACTGGGAGAGTAGAATAGGTGAGAGAATTGTAGCATCCTCAGTGGCACCGTGCATTGAATCCAACATGCTCCTTGACTCTGGAGTCAGGATCTTGGATCTTTGGGGGATCATTTCCCTGACAACAGCTTCCAAGGTGACATCAAAACAGTTTTCTCTTCCTCAAGCTTTTGCTGAACTAAGTAAATCAACTTGAAACATAATTGTGAGGTGGTGGGAAAGGTTTAGACAGAAAGTCAGCAAAGTGACATTGTTACCAACCTGAACTAGTGCAAATGTATTTGAAATTATTCTACCACAGGAGGATTTATGTCATTGACAAAGCATGAATGAAGAATTTATAGAGGCTTTACTAAAATAAAACTCTTCTTTGTGAGCACAAGTAAGCCATTTTATCCAATTCTTGGTAGTCAGCTGCAGGATAATATTATTCTTTTGCCTTCTTCCATATTATGTGCTTATATTTTATACTTCCCAGGACAGAAGCTGTCCTGAAGAGTGATTAGGGCTTCAATCTGAGGTAAGGTCTGTGATTGTTACTGCAAATACAAAGGGAGATCACTGCACACCCTCTTCAGCATCACACCAAATATTACTTCTCTTACAGACTCAAGATCTTTGCTTCTGGAAAAAAAATCTTTGGGGCAAGGAGAAAGAGAAGTCCATAAAATTCTTAGTCTTCAAATTAATGGGGTTGTCCCACTTTATGCAAAGGAAAATGGACATATCTGAAAGGAAAATAAGAAAATCCTCGCTTTTGACCTGACACAGTTATTCATGTCATCATGCTCCCTGTGAAAGGGCACCATGTACGCTTCTAAAGATCAGGAAGGATTGTGTCCCTTGGCTCTCTTCTTGAGGCAAATGTACAAGTGGTATCTTGGGCTCAGATGTGAGCAATCCTTTGAAATTTGATTTGTCCCCTTGTCCTGTTGCCTGTTATGCAGAGTGGCAGTGGGTGGGACTGTCACGTTGATGTCCCCATTGGTGACCACATGTATTTCGGGAATGCTCTGTAATACAACCTGGCTCATTGTTGACAGCCAGAACTTTCCATGAAGTCCACAGGCTCCTTTTCTTCTCCTCGACTTCCTTACTTATTAGGAGGGCAGAAATGGAACAGGTGTGCCTGGGGTGCAAGGATGTACCACCACACCAATCTGTGCGAGGTTCAGGCAGCGCAGAAGGCACTTCCTGGGGAAGAGATCTCTTGCCACCTAATGCAGGCTGTCCTCATACATCCATCATTGCCTGGTATATTACCCAAGGGCAGAGATCTGACCAACTTCTGAGCAGGCAGGGTGCCATCGTAACAGATGGGCATAAAAGGGGCAGCCAAGAAGCCATGTATGTGCATCCAGTGTGTTTAGGGGTTGGGTTCCCAGCCAGGAACGTCAGAGCAGCTGTCCACCCTCAGTTTACGTGCCTATAGTTTAGGGGGATCTGCCATCACTAATCCAGCTTCAGAGATGGTTTAACTTTCAAAAATTAAAAATAGCATTCACTGCCCCATATGGAGAGTGAGTCTTGACCCATTTGCATCAAGGGTTGGTGTAGGTGAAAGGGAGGGGGCTGGTGGTTTAGCATCAAAGAATGGAAGGGTGGGGAACTGCGTTGACCTCCATTTGTCTCTTTGTTGGGATCTGCTGTGGGATTGTTAGGAATGCCTCCACACACCAGTCAGATCTGGTCAGGGTGCCCAAGGCAGGATTTGGGCTCTGCTGGAAGCGCTGTTTCCAAGCATCGAAAAGGAATGGATTCTGCTATCCTATTCATCTCAGTCCTAGAACTCTATGCTACCCCATGTCAGCAGTTGCTAGACCTAGTTGCTCAAAATTGACATTTTAAAGCTTTAAATGCCGCATAGTTAAAATTTAATCAGATTCTGCCACTGACAGATGCCTCAAACAGACACTAAATCACTGCAAGAAAGATGTGCTGGTTTTGCAGAGATGTGGATGCAGCACTTCACAGGGATAGAATAAGCATTTCTCTGATTCTAATTATCAATTTCAGGTGTATTTGAAGACTCAGAGATAGAACTAATAAAGGATTTAGATAGAAGAGGGTCAGACAGTTAAGGACCTGCTTTCAATGCTTAACCTCTAGAGACAGATCCTGACCTGTGAGCTGGGGACTGTGGATTATATACTGCACAGATAACTTAAGAAAGGATGTGGACAGGTCAACATATGGGGGGTGATCCTAATTAACCCCAAGGAAAGGTTAAATATAGGTCTGTGTTTGCAATCTTGCACGTCCTGAAATTTTTAAAAGCGATGGCCTAGTAACTAAAGTATCTCAGTTCCCTGCTGATCAAAGTATGGATGTCCTTACAATGTCAGTTTGTATGACATACATATGTGTAAAAAGTTACCAGAGCTCAGAGTATAGAGTTCTTCTTTTTCTTGTAAAAGTTTACTCTCCAGCCACTGGGATATCAGGGGAAGCTGGCTGTATCTTTACATTCCAACAGGTCTGAGTGGGAGCTTGCCACTGGACCTCTGCTGAGAGCAGTGGTTGACTTAGTTTGAATTAGTTGCCTGGCAGAAAGGCTGTTGTTGGAAATGTAGTTGACAGTATGAGTCAAAATGTTTAGGGGAAAGCTTTAGAGTTACACCTGAAAGACTGAATATACATAAATTTTGCACATAGGCAAATGTGACACCTGAGACACCTCTATTCTTTTGGAGGCTGGAAGCTCAAAAATACTGTGATCCTAACAGGATTTCAACTTTGAAATCTTACTGGGCATCTTAAAGTACCACAGATGTTGGGAAAAAAAAAAAAAAGACTATAAATTACCTAAAGTCCTAGTTTTCTAAGTTAACTTGAGTTTTGTCACTTGAGATATAGGGTTGTACAAACAGGTTATAGCAGAGTGAGCCAGGGAATGGCTTTATTTCACCTCTGACCCTGGGTAAATGCTTGAGCGTACCTGTGACAGTGTGTGAGGTGAGTCAAGACATTTCCACATTCAGCCATCGTGATGTGGCCCATAGTCTGTACATCCAGTCTTCTGTTTATGGCCTTGTCGATGGAAACATGCTGGTATAGTTGTGACTTTACCCTCCAAGGTCACACAGATACAGCTGGAAATTTTTTCCATCATCTGAAACATCTTATTTTTTCCACCTTTCTCCTCCTCTTAATTTTCCACCTTCTCGGCAGTGTAAATTAACTCTCGTACAGCATATGAATTCAAAACGCATATGAGAGATGTGCAGAAATGTGTTGAATTGCATCATGGCATCTTCCAGGGGCCCCTGTGCACTCTGCAGTGTTATGCAGTATTTGCAGCTTACAAGAGACCTGTTGGGATATGCCTTTCCCCGTGTGGTTAACACAGACATGAAAACTAGCACACCTAATTGTGGTATGTGAGCTCTCCTGAATCACTGGGTTTCAACTATGAACAGCATGTGTCTGTATGAATATTTTCCCTGTTTTCTGAGAGAAGAGGGCATTTTGAAGCGTTTTGCCTCTTTATAAAATACTTCTAAGCAACACTTAAACCTTAACTTCTTTGGGGTGCTCTAGTGATAATAGAGATTATAATTTGCCCTGTCTTGGTTGGTGACTTTCTTCTAATTCCCCTCTCAGAATCCCAGTATATTTCATTCATCATCTGCAAACACTGTGTGCTGCAATGTAAACCAGGGAGAATAATTTCTGGAAATACAGAACTGGAAATGACATTATTAACACTGAAACAATAAGCAGAACAGGAAGAAAGGGGACATAATAAATAAATGTTAATTTTGCGGAGTTATGGGAATATGTTGTGTCAGAATAACTATTAAAACATATTGCTACTTGTGATATTTTGTGTATTCAATACTTCTATTCAGATGATTCCAAGGCATGCTGTAGATGGACAAGAGTAAGATTTTGGTAAACAGCTAATAACCTGGGAATGCAGAGCTCTAACAATGTAGGATTTACCCAGTCTCCAGCTGCTGCCCAAATAAAGGAACGGCCTGATTTGGGATAATCATTAGAAATCTAATGACGTGTGAAATTCTTCTTAAAAACAGAACTCATGGAGTTAAAAAACCAAGGTAGTAGTAAAAATAAGTATGATGTAAAAATGAGGGACATACATGATATGGGTTCGTAATTACTGAGAGCAACAGTCACTAAATGACTTAATGATCTTCGAGGCATTTTCCAACCTTAACGATTCTATGATTCTGTGATATCAACCTTACTTGAAGCAGGGATGGATGGTTACTCTCCTCTTCCTCATACTCAGCTTTCACCATTAGTCTTGCTTCCCCTCTTGCTGGTTGAGTGGATTTCTGCCTTTGTTAATGAGGGCAGAGCACTCTCACCAGAAGCGACTGTGAATCTCTCACTTTGGTGGGGTGGTTAGGACTGCTTTTTGGAGGAATTATGACTGCTTAGTTTGGGACCAGCATGGGAAAAACCAGAGTTATTCTCCACCCAGGCTGGAGTAGGGATGTTTGCAGCACCAGCCTGCCCTGCATCCTCTGGTTGCTGCTGGAGACGTGGCCATGCCTCTGTCTGCATCCCCTGCCATTCCCCAGTCTTGGCGTGCACAGCACTCAGTTTTGGTGTATAAAGAAAAGTTCTCTGTATAACTAAGCAGAATAAGGCTTTGCTTTCAGGAACTTTCTGGACTTGCCCTATTCCCCAGTCACTATAACTCTCCAACAAATAGTTTGTGAGCCAGTTTTCACACTGCTTCTAGGAACACACAGAATATTCAACCAAAATGTCATGCGTCGTCTGTTTGACCTCTTGGCTTTCATTGATGCAAGTTTACCTCATAGCTACTATTTTCCTAATAAATTCTGTTTAGGGTTTGTTTTTCAAGCTTAGATGGAAAATCCCAAATTTTGTCATGACAAGAGTAAACACTCCTACATGTTGAACATGTTCTGTTTTCCATTGCTCTCCTGCCAATGTCTGGGGGTGAAAAAAGGCTCTCACAGGCTGTGTTGAGGGTATAGTAGAAGTGGGAGGTGACAGCTTGGAGTCTGAAGCTTGTGTGTAGCTGCAATAAGTGAGTTGCTATTGCTCTAATCCATCCACAAAGGTCAATAATCAAATGTTAATTGACAGATGCAGCTATCCCTGCCCTGATTATATGGTGGAGGGAATGTTTTTCAGTGAAATAAATATAATTATCTAGTACAGTGCTTGGCAGAACGCAACCAGTTTGAAGAGGTGTGCATCTTGCACATCTGGATGCTGGACACCTCTGGACCATGGCACTTGGAGAAGTGGTGGTGCAGCAGAGTTTCCTGGGGTTTTACCATCTGAATCTGAGCTGCACCTCTTTGCAAGTCTGAACTCAGAGAAGCACTTCAGGGAAATGAAGGAATTAAATTTCAGATAGACCTTGGGTCTGGATAATGAGGTGCCTGAATTCAGCACACAGGCTTCACTGAGATGCTTCAAACTTCATCTCAGCTACCACTTGACACAGCAGGTGCCTAATTTTCTGTTAGAAAAATCTAAGCAAACCTGCCAAGATCTGGCAGAGTTAACATGTCTGGAGACATTCATGAACCTCAGAGGATTTCCATACCAGCTGTTCCTCTCCTTCTCCTGCCTATGGACCAAAGTGCAAGGGATTTTCAGATAATGCAGGGACATTCTGAGATCAGACTTGTGTGGCCATGCAGAGAATCTCCCCTTCAGCTCATCTGAAGTTGGACTGTCAGTTCATGCTCTGTTTGCAAGGTCAGATAGCCTCTAGGTTATTGAAGAGATGCATCCTATTGGAGTTCTATCACTTTCTCTACACAGTCAAATATCCACCAGGTCAGGGAAAAAAGGGAGACATGAGCTGGAGGAGGAATATTGTTTTCAAATCTTGGATTCAGTCTCCTACATTTCAGGTGTGTGTTTTCATCCTATGGCTATGTAAGGGAGTTGGAGGAAAGGCAGACCAGCCTTGAAGACCTTCTAGTAGCAGAGCATTCACAACTGGGTTACTACCTAACTGCACAGCCATGTTTAATGTGCTTTTTTGGTTTTACCTCCCATACTACCTAGATCTCCCTTTACTTTAAAGTGCAGGTTTTAAGCTGTGCAGTCCTTGTCTCGGACACACTCCAGATCCAAGCTAATGTATATAAAATCAGAATATACTTCAAAGGCTGATTTTTTTAGCAGACTTTCTCTTCAGTTATACTATTTTTACCACACTGATTTCAGCAAGGAACTCCTCATCTGCTCTATGGGGAAGGGAGAATACTTTTTTTCCTGCACGAAGCCAACTGTGAGGTCTGACCAATGAGCGCATGTTCAAGCATGGTGTGTCCTCGTGTCAGTGGTTTACCAGGCCTTTCTAAGAGGCAGGCTGACACCTGAGCTCTCACTTGTGAGAAATCTCAGTGCAGTTGAAATAACTGACAGAAGTTCCATTGATTTTCCACCAGGAGTGATTTCACTGAAAGCAATTAGACCAAACAGAAGTACAAAACCACCTCAAATGCTAATGTGGCCCACATGTTCATATGGAAACAAGAATCGTCTTGCAGAGATATCTTACTGGGGAGAAATGGAGGCACCTTTGAGAAGTATTCACTCATTGCTTTTATGTGTAGGAAGTTGCTGAGAGTGGGGGACTGAGTTAACTCCTTCAGTCCTTGCAAAGGGACCTGATTTTTCACAAGGTGAGTTATCAGATCCCTCTTTCTCAAGGGAAATTCAAACACAGCTGTGTTTCCCAAAACCGTTCGCCACTTGAGAAATGTTTGGCTCTGGAGTCTGTCCTGAAAGCTTTTACTGACACATCCAAAGATAATCTCAAGTCTGCCAGAAGGGCCTTGGAGCCAAAATATTAACCTTTCATTTTTCATTTCTGTCTCCACAGAGTTTAGTCGTGCTCACAGGTAAGAAGCAACTTGCTTCTGCTGGAGTCTGCTTTGCTCAAGCCTTGCACTGCACATGCCCAATTGTTTTTGCAAGGAGAGAAAAGCCAGCTCCCCACCAGGCTGGCTGCTTAAGGAAAGCAGGAAGGTGAATAGCAGCTAAGGAGCTTTTTAACACTCCAAGAGCTTTGTTCTGTTCTTTCTCTTCACTGAGAGAGCTGATTGGCATCCAAGGTACGTTTAATCATGCTCTGCAAAAAGGCAATATCTTAACAACTAAATGGCTTGTTCACCTGAAACCTCACATTTTCCTAGAAAATGTGCCAAGCTAAGTTTGAAAATCTACATGCAAACAGATCATGGAATATGTGTGATAATTTCATGACTTTCTATGACACTTATCTTGAGGATAGCAATATGCTTTTTGTATTAATGCAATGACTGATTCCTTTTCCAGAAATCCTTACCTTATGGTAGATAAGACAAGTACAGATGTAAAATACAGGGCTTTTACTTCATCTACAGGCAAGTCCAGATGTTTCCAGGTGGAAGCCTGCCATAGTTTCGCAGTTCATAACAGCAGTGTGTAAAATTTTAGAGCTGAAATTGTATTTCTCCTGGACACTGACTGCTGTACACGTTGTCACAAGCTGCATGAAGTTTACAGCTGAGTGACAAGGTGAGCAAGGGGATGCTGACTTCACCTGTTAGTAGAAGGCGACCAGCCAAGTACTTCCTATGAAGCAATCTTGCATCTGTGGCTCAAGTCACCTTCACTTTTCCAGTGAAGAAAGCAGATCTTTAACAACAGAGGTTCCACCAGGATGGGTTTTCCACAAATGTGTTAAAGAAAAGAGCATTTAGGAAAAATGTTCCTTTGAAAAACAAAGGAAGAGTTCATCAGACTGGGTAGGTGAGGACAGTGATTGAATCAGAAAAAAGCTAGCAGACCAGTTGATAATACAAATACAAATAACTGAGCATCAATACTGGCACAGAGTCGAAGAAACCATGGAGTTTGGGATCATTTGAGAAGAAAGCAACACTTAAACAGAGCTCCTAACTAACTTGTTGGACTGGTCAGAAGGATACCCACAGGTGGAAAATTAACAAGAGAGTAACTGCAAGCACTGGAATTAAGGAGGTGTGAGCAGGGAAGAAGAGGCAGTTTAAAAGAGGAAAAGAGGGCAGCATTAGGACAAATGGGAACAGGCATAGAAAAGTGAAAAACTGGAAGTGTAACAGGAAAAATAATGAGATCTGGGGTGAAACCCCAACCTACAGGGAAGTTACACTCCCTTTCATGGCACAAGAGTTGGTTTGAAAGCATTGTTTTACACATACTATTTTATAAGAGATGTAAAATGGCAATAGTTTAGGATGGCAGTGGGCCATGTGGTCCGTCTACTCACTGTGTCTGCCCACCACGGGATATGTTTTCCCTCCAAATGCTGGGCTGACTCACTCTTCAATGTGTTTGCAGTTGCATAACTGCTTTGGGATTTCTGTGAAGCAGGCAGACAATTCTTTTAACCTCTAACCTTTGCCTCTGTTATGAGCTTTTGATGCTGTTGTTTTGTGTGTTCAATTAAGTGAGAATCAGACCCCGCGACCCTGTGGGCTGGAGAACCTTCTCCTGGCTCACCCAGGATCTTAGCTCCATGTAACAATATAAATATCTAAAGGCCAAATTCAGTAACACTGGAGGCAGTGGAAAGGTTGCCACCAGCTCAGATGGGTCTAGGGATCAGAGCCAAAAGTTTCTTTGAACCAAGATGGGGAGGCACTTGCTCTCTGTCCAACTCATGCGTACGTGTGTTTTGTGATTCATTTCCTTTTTCAGTACATTGTGGGAGAAGAAAAACCTTTCAATAGGAACATCCACAGGATGTGTATAGTTAGCATGAGATTTATGCTCTTCACAGATTATATGCACTTAAGAACTGAAGTCACTTAAAGTCAAACAAGTTCCTCTTAAAATGGCTCGTGAAGTTCAGGACTGAACTTGCGCTTTCTTGAAGACAAAGAGCCAGAAACAGAAGTCAGCAGGATCCAGAAGGGTTTTTTTCATTTCCAAGGAAAAGGGCAGGCAGAAAATGAAATGACAACACTGCACAGTGAAGGGGGAGCAGCTCAGAGGTTCTCTCTGAGCTCCCATCTCTGCTCAGGCTCAGCCTGCTCAGCCTGGAGCCCACTCGGCCCAGGGATACCCTCACCAAGCAGTCTGGGGTGCAACTGAGTGGGCCAGAGGACAGCTAGCAGGGCTGTTTCTTTTGAGGGAACATAGGAAGTGGCAGCTTTTTGGGACATGATGTGAAGATCACCTAGTCAGGGAAGTTTGGGCCTGCAGCAGGTTGGCCTCCCTGGAAGCTCTGAAGAATAACGCAATCAAGGAAAAGGCGGTGAGGGAGAGAGGGAGAAGAAAAAAAGCAAGAAGAAACATCCACTGACAAAATGAGAAAATAAAAAAGGCAAAAAAGTAATTTTATTTGATTTCCAATTTTATCACCTTTTTTTTTTTTGTTTTGGCTACTCTTTTCTTTGGGTACCCTGAGCTTCATTAAAAGCCCATTTTTTTCACTAGCTTGTGCATCAGGCTAATTATATCCTGTGCACAGCACGCTTGGACTTGACAAGCCAGAAGGGACAGCTAGAACTGGATTCGTTAAAAACAGTTTTTCATTTTATAGCACTATAAAAAATAATGATACCGTTCAGTCCCAAACTTGCAATAACCAAATTTGTATGGCGCAAAATCTGTTACTCCAAATTTGGCCTTCCTAGCTGAAGCTTCAAAGATTTTTTGCTGCTGTATTTTCTCTGTCTCTCCTCCAGCCTCAGAGGACATCAGGTCACTGCCTCATCTAAAGGTGTCTTGAATGATTTAGCCTGTAAAATTAAATTATTGTTTTTCTATCAACAGTAATGCCTGGGGTTGGCCAAAATGGCATAAAAGACTCAGGAACACATTGATTTAAAAATAACATTTAATTCCAATATAATATGGCTCTGGAGCCCCTTTCAGTGAGATACTTTAAAAACATAAATATATGCAGTACTGGCCTCGAAAGAATTTATGTGCTGGAGGCTCTGATCCTGCTGATATAAATTTGTGCCTAGATGGAGGACTCTATCTGGTGGAAAGTTCACTACTGCTAATGATTATTGAGCCAGAAATTGCCCAAATTAAATCTCAGCTCCCTGGCTGAGTTTGTGAAGCTCACACTCCCCTGTAAAAAGAGTGAAAAAATCTGCTCCTGAACCAGATACCCAACATTACACTTTTACAGTCATTTTTTTTTCTAACTGCAGCAGTGCCATAAATAACCCTAGATAGCTCTTTTTAAATAGTTGTTTAGGATCTGGAAGCCCAACCCACAATTTCCAAGTAATAGGGCTTTCACTCCTAAAGGGATGGAAGAACATAAGAATTCAGAGCATGGCTGAGAAGTGCCATCCCACAACTCTGTAGCCTGGCAGTTTTCCAAAAGCCCCCTTCTCTGGCCTAGCATTGTTCCATTTATGTGCATGGGACCACTTGGATATCACCAAGTGCATGGGAGCAGACTTTGCCTACTACGAGGCTGTTTGGTAAATCCTGCTCCTGAATGTATTCTACATATGGTTTGAGCTGATTATGTGAAAGGATGAGCAACATCCTCTATACTGGGTCACTGCTGAACACAAAATGCCCCGTATTCATCAGACCCTCAGAATATGAAAGATATAGCCCAAAAAACCACAGATGTTTCTAAACTTGCCTATAAATGCTTGAATCTTCATGGAGGAGGTTTACCCTGGCAAGACCAGTGTCCCTTGAGTTCACAGCCATGCAACCACCAAATGGCAAGACCATAATAAAAGTGCCCTGGAGGGAACACAGACGGACAGGATGTCTGATGGACACAAAACTGAACCACAGACTTGTTTCAGCAGGACCAAAGAGAAATCTGTTTGAAATGAAAAGGTTTGTTAACTTGTTCCATAGCTGGATTTAAGGACAAAATTTAAAAACAGAGTTTGGAAGTGAATTTGAACTGGATATGTATTAGCAGAACACCAAGAGGTCTCGTTCTAAATTCCAGGCTTTGGAATTTAAGTCAAAAAGTATTCACAGCACCTTCCCTCTTTGCTTTCCACCGGTTCTTTGACAGAAAGCTTTTCTCCTCTTGGGAAAGACTAGCAGCACAATTCCTTCCTGTCCCAAATATTTGTTGGAATTGACCTCCCATTTCAGAAACCAAAGGAAAAAAGTAAATCATTAAAATTTCTAATTAGTCAATATTAACTTTGAGGTTAACTTTTGATAATGAACCTCCCCTATGAGCAGCACCGTTCCTTACAAAGGGCAAGCATTCTTAGCCTGTGATAAGAAAACAAGTTATTTAATCAATATATTTTCCAGCATACGTGTTCTTTGGCAGAGGCTTTCGGTTGCCTCTTCTGAGTGCGTGTCTGTCTCTGTGTGGATATGTGTGTATGTGTGAGCTCTCCTGCCTCGGAAAACAGAGTTGTTGGACATGGATAGGAATGTGTCTGGCATCTTTAGAAGAAAGACTCAGAAGGAAATCAGTATTTGAGTGAGTTTTGCAAGATATCCAGCTCTGACTGTTTTGCGGTTAACTTTCCATTCCAAAATTGCTCATGGTGAGCTGTCCAGACCATGTCTCTTACCAAAGAATTTTGGAATCATGAGAAAACAATGAGTTATCCGTTAGGAAAGATTAACCTCCCAATC
Organism: Platyrinchus mystaceus; assembly: GCA_035041135.1. Taxonomy (NCBI): domain Eukaryota; kingdom Metazoa; phylum Chordata; class Aves; order Passeriformes; family Tyrannidae; genus Platyrinchus; species Platyrinchus mystaceus. The sequence continues at coordinate 67,697,727 of JAWWLV010000144.1, read as the reverse complement.
TTAATCCTTCCACCTATCACTTTACATTAAAAAGGGCATTCATGTCCAAACCATTGCTAAAGACTCTCGTATAAATTTCCCTCTTGCCTAATTCCACTGAAACTGTCACTGCTACATCAAATATATGGTGATTTAGTGTGAGATGGCCACAGTTATTGTTGCAATAGTGTTAGAATTGGCATCCAATATTGGAGTCCTGTTAAGGGTACTGCACACTGCATTTACACACAGAAAAATTAAAAGCTGAACAGACAAGAGACACAAAGGATTACAGAGAAAGGAAATATTTTTATACTTTAGGCAATAAAGACTGATACTAATAAGATGACTTGCCCATAAATATATAAAGAATTTGAGAATGAATGTGAAATAAACTCTACTGTGCTAAATCCCACACCACCCCTCCCTATTGCTTTCCCAAGGACATTAGTATTTAATTCATTGTGGAAAGGGCAGGTTGTCCCTTCTGATTTCACTGGTGCATCCACAACCAGAACAAAATGTAAGACTTTAGAAAAACTGAATAAGTTGTTTCCCAGAATAAGTCTAATGGCAATCCCTTGTAATAATAACATTTAAGGCCTAGGAGAAAAAGGTGCTTAGTGCCTGTCACTTATTCAGGCATTTTAATCTCTGCTGCTTTCCTAAGCAGGATGTAGACTACTCAATGTATAACCAGGATCAAGGTTTTTAAAGACAGAAATAAAGACTTTTATCAAGCTGGGTTTTTTTGTTTTGTTTTGTTTTTTGGCATTCCTGGTACCTGCCTGTAAATATGTGTCCAATTTCTGTCCATGCTACACTACCTGACTGGTGACATAATGTTGGCAGTTATGACCTTGACATCTTCTATTTATATGGTTGCATAAAAAAATCTGTGCACATTAACCTGTGACTGTGAAAACTGTAGAGACAGCAGCTGAATCCTCATGGAATGGCAGCCTCAGGGCAGCCACACTGTGCTTTGGTAGCTTCAGGTCTGGTGGAGAGACAGCAGCCAACTGTGCTACTGCACCACCTACACATGTCCATCCTGGGGAATCTGTGTGTTGATCATCTGACTGCAGCTTTCAACTGGCACATTTTAGACAGGGAAAAAAATGGCAAAAATTGTCTATCTTGCCCAGGTTTGGATTCTGTCCCTGCTGCCAGGGCTTTAGAGGGATTTGGGTGATGTCGAGCACAGTAACACAGGGGCTAACATTGCATCGAAACCACCATGGAAATGCAGACCTGTGTGCTGGTATGGGTAGGGTGGGATAAAGGGACATGTGCTGCATGCCAGTGCCTCTGCAAAGGGAGATTTTTGGTGTTAAGGCTCAACAGCTGTAACTAATCCAGTTGCAGGTTTGCCTCTGGCACCAAGTGCTGCAGTTCTTTAGCCAGCACAAGTGGTCAGCACTGTCCTTGACAAGAAAAACAAGCTCACAGCAAGAGGACCGAAGGCTTGCAAGGGTCATGGACAGAGGTGAAAGGAGAAGTTTTTGGCATTCTAGGGCCTCTTTGTTATTGCGGTGCACCAAATGAAAGCCTGTATAAAGAAATGAAATAAAGGACCATCTGGTTCTTAAAGAAACTTTACTCAGCACTGGTGAGGTCCCACCTGGCACACTGGGCCCAGTTCTGGGCTTCTCAGTACAAGAGAAACAGGGCCATACTGGAGATAGTAAAGCAAAGGGCCATGAAAATACTTTAGAGACTGGAATATCCCTCCTGAGGAAGGGCTAAGAGAGCTGGGACTGTTCAGACTGACGAAGAGAAGGCTCAGGGGGATCTTATCAGTATATATAAATACCTGAAGAGAGGGTGCAAAGAAGACAGAGCTGGAATCTTTTAAGCAGTATCAGCATCAGAGGCAACAGACAGGAACTGAAACACAGGAGGCTTCATCTGAACATCAGGAAACACTTTTTTGCTGTGAGGGTAACCAAACACCGGCACATGTTGCCCAGAGAGCTTGTGGAGTCTCTATCCTTGGAGATATTCAAAAGCTGCCTGGACAGAATCCTGAGAAACCAGTTCTAGGTGCTCCCGCCTTAGCAAGGAACTCGGACAAGATAATCTACTGAGGACCCTTCCAACCTCAATCAGTTTGTGATTCTATGACTGGCTGGCTAAAAGACTTACATGATTTTACAGGTGCCAAAAGTGCTGAAAAAATAAAAAAAAATTGTTTATAATTCTGGTCCTCATCTTCTGGCTCAGATTGAGGAGTGGTGTTTGAGCGATGTCCTTCCTGGGTGCACACGTAGTTTCTGTGATATAAAGGGTGCTGTCAGAATGCTCTTGCCTTCCTAGGAGGTAAAGGTGAAACAACAACTTTTTCTTTTTTATGGATATTCTGGGCCTCCCACTTCCCCCTTGCTGTAGAGGTGCCTGTTCTGGGCTGCCACGCTCACTGCAGAGTGTCTGCAGCTGCAGAAATATCTGTTGTGACAGCAGGACGAAGGACATGTCAGGAAGCACTGGAGATAAATGGCACAGCAGTCATGCTAATGCTCTCCCTGATAATGCAGCTGGAGAGCTAAGACCCATTTACCTCATTGCTGGATGAAACAAATCAAAGAAGGCAGCTTGTGTCAACAAAAATTAGCCAGATGGGAGTTTATTTTGCCACATCACTCAATGTTTTTTTTAAAGGAATTGGAAACATTGATTGATATCTTGACTGCTTTGTTGGATTTCTTATTTGGGTGCAGTGACCAGCATTGCTTGACCAAATGATTTCTAAGGTGGTTGTTGTCTGTTGAAAGAATAGGAGGAAAAGCAAAAAAAAAAAAAAAAAGTGTTTAATTTTCTGGAGCTATTACCATCATCTATGCTCCAATTGCACCTGCAAGTCCCTTGCAGTGCAATGCTCAGCCATCCAGGAAGATCATCCTCTTTCCCAAAAGGGCCAAGGCTCCTTAAATTATTCCAGGAGAATGTGACTGTGCCAAAACCAGGGCTGATGTCGGTTAAAAAACCAAAAAGGGATCTAGTCTTAGTCCAAACCCTTAACACCAGTATTACATTTTATGCCGAGGACCTGTTAAATTTTATGGACATCATGCATTAGATAGGGAGCTATATGCATATGCTGATTTTAAATATAGATGACCTATGTTCATGGAATGACTACCATTTCATCTGTTGGCAGTGGTTTGGGTGGAAGTACTATCATCCAAGATAGATGATCTCAAGCCCGCAAGCGCTGACTCTCATGCCTAGTGCAGGGCATAAATGGTTTTCCTGAAAGCACTAAGGCTCCTTATCTGCCAAAAGCCAGCTCCAAAAGCCTGGAGCTTCAGTTAGCAGAGATAACCAAGTGTATAAAATTTCCTTATGTAGTTCAGTAGCTGATTTATTTTTATTGCTCTGAATGAACCACACAGCCAGAGGAGATTTATCAGTTGTCTCGTCAGTCCTCTGGGCAAAGCCTGGGCTACCGATTCCCTCCAACAGTTCCCGCATCAAACCCAACAACAATAGACAAGGAAGTGTCAGTTATTAAGTGGGCTGAAAACACTTTCCATTGTTAAGTAAAGGATTTCCTTATGATTTCCCATGCCAAATAATAAATTCTAAGTTGTACAGTGCGTGCCATGACAGTTCAGGACTACTGTGAAGAAGATTAATATCAAAACTGAATGACATCTTCACCACGTCTTGTCATAACTGGCTCAGGACTATCCCCAGTAGGTGAAAGACTGAGTTTAACTCTTTTCCTTCCCCTCCCTCTTCCATTCTCAACTGGAAGAGATGAAAGGGGAAAGGGGAATACAACATTTTGTATCCAGATCTGATTGAAGCCACGAGGGACAGCTTTGCTCTCACAGTGAGGAGGGCTTGTCCTCCAGCCGTAGGAGCTGTGGCACAGCCTGGTGGGATCAGGCCGTGACCTTTTCCATTTCCCTGGAAGTAAGTAATGCAAACTTGTTCACTGCTTCATGATTACAGTAAGTGTTATTGGGAGGCTTTGTTAATGGGATTTTTTTTTCCATCCTTTTCTTACTCCAGTGGCTAGAAATTGCAAATGCTCTGGAAAAAGAGGATTGTAGGGGAACCCAATCCCCTTGAGCAAGCTGTTGTACACATGTACAGGAAATTGAATGCAGAAATTATTGCAAGCAAGGCTGTTAAAGAAGTGACGAGGTTATAAAACAGATCTTTCAACTGCCACCCATTATGGAGGTTGCAGTTCTAAAGGGTCATGTTTTCACACAAATCTGCTATCCCAGATTACATTTGTCTTTTTCCATAAACTAGGAGTTCTCAAAGATTTACAGGAAGGTAATTTTCTTTCCTGTTATTTTAACTCATTTATGTTCTCTCTGAATTTCAGTAGAAGACAGAAGAAAGGAGAAGAAAGAAGAGGAAAGAAGAAGAAGAAAGAAGAAGAAGAAGAAAGAAGAAGGTTTGGTAGAAATTATTATCATAGGTTTGGTAGAATTTATTATGTTGCAATGCTACAGTGGCTTCTATTCTTAAGCTGTTGAAATGTTCATAAAAACTCTGAATGTATTTTTAAACATACTGTAGCCCTCATGAAAGGGGATGTGTGATGCTGCAGAAATGAACACAAAATCTTATTATGCTTGATGTATTTATTACATAAATTCTGCACTCCTGATCTGATATTCCACCATTTGCCACATGAGATCAGAGCACACACTGAAAGTGAGATAGCTTGTTTTCTCAATAATTGTGGCAATGAAGAAGTTTGATAAGCAGATCTTCAGTTGCTACCAGGAATTTTGATTACACTTCCCTTTCTCTGCCTTTATTTTTCTTCCTGTTTTCAAGGCAACAGATGAAAAGATGTCTCCAGGCCATCTGCAGAATTAGATTTGACATTACAGTGTAAGTAGGTAGACACGGTACCAGCTAATTTAATTAGTTTTGAAATAGGTAAAAGGAAAACAAGCTCACAGCCCCATCACTGAAATCATATTACAGAGGCATGCTAGTTTATGCTATCATTTTTCCCCAAAATTCATCTGCATTTTGCTATCGGCAAATCAAAAGCTGGTATTCCAACCTTAACACCAATTCTGATCTAAATCCTTTTTTCACTTGAAACCAGACACAAAATATATTTTTAAACACTGCTGCTCAATTTATACTCGGATTATTAATGTTTCATCTGGCTGTTCCAGTTCTATTTATTATTCCTTCAGACTCCGTAAATGCACAGGACAAATCCCCCAAGTTCTGCTTTTTACAGAGCAAATTCAATTTTGTTGGCTCTACGTAAACTTTGAAGCTCTGCTGGAGCCAGTCAAGTAGGAACTGCAGCTTGTACTTTGTAGAGGCTTAGCCTTGATTTTGCAAAGAGCTTTTGTGTAATCAGTCAATTAGAGCTGTGACCAGTGATCCATATCAGCAACTGATAGGGAGTGCAGGATTGGTACGCTTGGAATCCAGGTTTCAGTCTTTCTGATTAGGTACCAATGCTCAAACAGCACCAGTATGGAAGGTGTATGGAATGGTCAATTTCTTCAATTTCTGGACTACAAACACCTATAGTCAACTCTGTATTAATTATAGAAATTCTGCAAATTGTTTCTTTTAATATTTCCACCTATGCTTGCACTATTAGGAAATCCTTCCCCAGTGGTTTTCTGTAACATAAATACAGCAGTGTAAATAAATGCACTGGCGTAACGACTGTCAGCTAATAACAACCAAATCTTTCCACTACAGCTCCAAGTGTATTTGTTTAAACTCTAAAATGTTGTAGTTAGATTGTTTTATCTTTTCGTAGAAGCCTAACTTTTAAAAGAATATTAATCCACAGTAAATTTTAGTGTAAGTGGGCACTTATTTAAAAGCCACATATTTAGCAAGACACTTTAATAGCTCCTGTTCTATAAGAAAGAATAATAAAGGAAAAAACTGCAGAGGTTAGCATTATTTTATAATTTTCCCTTCCAATGACCCCCTTAGATCATGTTTCCTGAGATCTCTGTTGGTATAAAACACTCATATGATTAGTGACAATAGATGTTGTATGCAAATACATTCTCCACTACTTACAGTGCCATTAATAACTTTATTTGCAGTGGATAGTGACTGCCATTGCCTGTAAATACTCAAATGTGCTGAAAATCAATTGCAGTTAATTTGATTTAACTATTACTAATTCATCTCTGAGTGTAGTTCTATGTACTCTTGAACTTAATAATGGAGGAGCCATCACAACCTGAGCAGTTGTCAATGTGCCATGGGGAGTCATGCACAGGGCTGAAGCAGCTTCACCTTAGAGTAAGAACAGGAAGGAGAGCAGCATGGGCACAAAGCAGCTGGCTCTATTTGTCCTGAAACTGTCTGTATTTAGCCAAATTTGCCCGTAGACTGAGAGACTCGGGCACAGGGATGCTCATGATGATGCCTGACTGCTACCCACAGAGACCTGGGGGGGAAGGTCACAGCACTGGGGTAGGATGTCTGTCTAACTGGGCTGTTCCCTGTCCTGGCATGGGGGAGACAAATCCTTCATGAAAGCGGCTGTCCAAAAAGAAAACGGCACCAGGAGGATCAAGGAGGGGGGCAAGCCTGAAACTCAGATGTTTGGAGAAGCCAAATGGGTGAATGAGGCAGAGAATGTTTGATAGTTGGAGAAGGGAAATTCCTGGTGTTCTGCCACTGGGATTATTTCCACCATTTCAGCTGACTACATCAACTGTTC
>JAWWLV010000144.1:67661665-67690957 GCA_035041135.1 Platyrinchus mystaceus | reverse complement strand
TAGTTGGAGAAGGGAAATTCCTGGTGTTCTGCCACTGGGATTATTTCCACCATTTCAGCTGACTACATCAACTGTTCTCCAAAAGGAAATGTGTTCTTTGGTCTGCCCCTGAGAACCAGTTCCTGTCACCTCATCCAGCTCCCCATTCCACTGCCAGACAACAACCATCAGAGCTGGCTTTGCAGCACCTCCCTTACCATGAAGGTGTCCCTGCAAAGGAGGTACCCTGGTCTACAGTGCCCTCTTCCTCTTCCCCGTGGCATTATGTGCTGTTCAACAAGTTCTGCATCACCTTATGAGGCAGCTGTGCCACAGGTCTGCTCTGCCCCTCTGATAACCAGTATCACATCAGCCTGCCTTTGCCCCACAGCTGGCTTCACCAGCATAGGTGTCCTGAGGCACTTCGGGCACTTTGGCATTTTAAGGGAAAACATATTTAAGCACCTAAACCCAAAATGAAGGTGGGTCCAGCAGCTGGGCCCTCTGCCTGGGAGAACGACATTCAGGCCACACACAAGCTCATACTTTATTTAGGTATGTAGCTCATCCTTTCTCCAGACCATGGGTATCTAGTGCCAAAGCCAAGTATCTTCATAAATCAAATGAGGTGGGGTCCACCACTGTTTCTTCAAAGACTGGAAAAAGAGAGACAAAAAGACTCACTTTCTTTAGAGCATAGCTGCAGAGGAGAAAGGTGCTGGTTTTCCATTGCTATCTCTCTTCTAAAAATATGACAGAAAACAACCTGTCAGTGAGGACCAAAAGTAGCACTTGGGATCTTGTTGATGTTTGTTTACTCATGCCTAGGAACCTGGCTTGACTTAGGTGGGAAGGATGTGGGCATGCAAGGACACCTGTCCTGGGCTCACATCCATCATCTCCTGCTCTCCTGGGGCGTGATGGATCTCAAGTATTTGAACCCCGTGACTCGGTTCTGGTCAAGGGACCTGACCAACTGGGGCTTAAGCAGAAAAATGGCACCCTCCTGTGGCAATGGTTTAAAAAAAGAAAATAGCTGTGACTAAATTAAGAGCAGGGCCTAATCCTATCAGCATGTGTTACTCTAGTGTACACCCACTAAAGGAGGTTTCACAAGGGATGAAGATGCCCCTCTGCTTATGCAAAAACATTGGCAGTTGAGTGCTGGGGTGATGCAGGGAGTGCACCAAGGCAGAGCCATTGGCAATACCCGTCCAAGGTCAGACAGGGAGGCCTGCAGCGAGCTTGGAGGCAACTGTTCAGCTGCACGGAGCCACTCTGGATCCCAGAGTCCACATCCGGACAGCTTCGAGAGCCTACATCCTTTTTTTGGACTTGGCTCTTTGTCAAAACCATAGGGTACAGTGCCTGCATGGACTTCAAAGGAAGGACACCAAATGTGATTTGGCCCAGGCAGTTATGACCATTTATTGCTAACATCTTTCTCAGATACTGCTGCCAAGGGTTAAAATGTTTACATGCCCCCTGATTTTAAATGGACCGGGTTGCATGTCAAATGCCAACGAGAGGGACAGCTGGAGTATCTAAACCAAGAGCTTTGATCTTGGTATCTGTAAAAAAGAGGTCATTTGGTCTCCCCAGGAAGCACAGACATTTAGAAGGTCCCCGTACAACTCATGCAAGTATTTTATTAACAGCAATTTCTGTTCACATTTAGGTAGGTTGTATTACTACTTACTGATGCATCTTATATATACATGTATATGCATATATATGTATGAATATCTGCATTTTTGTGTGTGTGTGTGTATAGATATGCACACACATACACACATTTTCATATACATGAATTTGTGTGCTTGTGTGATTATCTGTGTGCTTTCTAATGTCCAGTATTTGTATGCAGACATACTAATCCATCTAACTTACTTTCAAACAAATGACAATGATGTCAGCTTTATGTTCTGTCTTTGAGTGTTTACAGCAATAACCTGAAAAATTTGTCTGTATGCGAATCTTTGAGTAACCCTGCAATTGTAGTGAGGGTATGTGGCGTTTTCAAGAAGATGCAGGCATGAAACACAGACTTCATTGTACTGTAATCACGTCTGACATTGATTCAGAAGAGAGGAATTCTAAAATACAATATTGCACAGGGGAAATATTTTTATTCTTTAGCAGAGTATTTTGTGGTTAGTTCACAATGCAATTAAAATAGCCACCAGATGTTTATGACTTCAGGCAGCAGTTAACTTTGGTGTCCCTGATCACTGTTCTTTGTTTCTTTGTCAGAATAAATAAGTATTTTTCTGTGCTGGAGGAAAAAAACCCTTAATTTTTAAACGTACCGGGGGGTGATGGTATGTGTTTCCATTTGGCAGTGTTCATGTGGTTCTGTGACAGGCTTCTAAGAAATTATAATCTTGAAGTTAAAATAAAATCTCTCTCTGGGATGAAATAAACATATGTACTTAAATGTGAGATGAGATGAAATGTACAGTAAGTTGTCATTAAACTGAAGTGATTACAAAATATATTACAAAAGTCTGTGTCTTTTCCAGAGCATCTAATAAACATAGAAAGATACTCTTTTTTTTCCATTGAATAATAGGATTATTAGTATACAATTTATTTTTAAAGACACATTTAAAGAGAGCCTGCTGTGCTCCTATTCTGGTAATTTTCCTTAGAGTCTGTTATTCTTATTTGTTTCAGGGCTACTAGTTTTAAGGCCACATTATATTCAAATTATCTTCGATTATCAGGCTCAATAAGTGATCACAGTTTGTGTTCTGTCACCCAAAAGGAAGTTAATGAATTTAGTTGCACAATAACGTTTTGAGAAATAAATTATTGAAGCTCTGCAAAATGGATGAAATTTAAAAAAAGAGGTGCAAAAAGTTGTAGTGAGTTGCCCAGCACCTTACTTAAAGAAGTCAGAGAGCTCAAGAGAGGGGCAAAAAAACCCTGATGTCTCACAATTTTAAATGCTCTATTTCACCTACTCAGTCATGTCTGAGATGGTGTGTAGACAAAGTAACTGATAATTTAAGTTTATAAAATTATGAAATACCTCAGACCATGTGGAAATAGATAGGAGAAATTTGTATACATGAGTATGTAGCAGTTTTAAATAGTTAAATGACAGTATGATCTTCAGAAGAAAAATCTTGACATTAAAAAAAACCCCAACCACATGATGGAAAGAAGAGATAATGACAAAATAGTTAATTTGGGATGTGTTGATAAGGTTTTTGAAAATCTATGCCAATGCACAGAAACTGGCAGTTTCTTACCTATACCTCGTGTCATGTTAACAGGGAGTCCTCCAAGGATTTCAAAAAATAAGTGAAAGGATTTGCATTTGCTCGGCTCTGCTGAGCCCCGATTACTCAAAGATTCAACGTTCAGCCCCTCGGGGCATCCAGTCGTGATCCCCAGGTCATGGAGCCCCCCAGGTTACTGCTCCTCTTGGAAAAAAACTTACTAAATTGCAGTCAGTTCGTTCTGGCCGTTGCCCACAAACACATCAGTAACTCTTTGGGGTCAGAAGAGAGGTGAAGTGGTTGGATCCTCCCCAAACTCTCCCCACGCTTCCCCAGGCGGTTGTCAAAGCCTGAAAGCTGCTGCAAAGCATTTCAGCTGGGACAAACAGGCATTTTTCCCACTGAGAGGCTGCTGCTCTCCCTATTCCTGTCTATCTGTGTTTCTCATTGCATTAGCTAATGGCAGGAGCGGGCTCTGCCCGTGCTCATCAGCTCCAGCCCCACGGGGTCTCGAGTGCGGGGACGCTGTGGCAACACCTGCAAACTGACAAACGATGGGATATCAAAGGCTCTAACACCATCCAAAGCCACATTCTGCATTAACTCCTCAGTGTCTCTGCTATGGCAATCATTCAGATTGAGGGAGAAAGTGTGGGTTTTTTGATTTAAATTCAAGTACACTGAGGTTTTAGGGTATGCAACTCGCAGGGTACTTGTGCTAGGTTTGCTGGTGGTGTTGTTCCAGCAAACTTATTGTTTGTCCCTCCTGCTACACTGAGGAGGAGGGGTGAGTGGAAAGGATTGCAACAGGACAAATAGTTAATCACCCAACAACCAGGAAACTGTATTTTTGTGAGTCACATTTACTCAAATCAGGGCATGACTCCAAAATCGAGACAAGGTCAAGAGCAAGTCACCCTTGCATCCCACAGCGGGCTGTCCAGGGTAATGGAAGGGCTTATTTCACTGTGTGTCTAATCCTGGAAACTCAGTTTAAACCCTGAATGAACAATGGTGCTCCCGAACGTTCAGGTCTTCAAGAGTATTATTTACAAAAAATTGATTTTATTTTTTTAACCAACTTTTTATGGCTTAATAATAATTTTAGGTAATAGGTTGCAGGTGTAGACATATATCACAACACAAATTCCTGCCCCAAACTGATGTTCAACCTAATGTGAACAAACTTCTGTGTCAGCTGCCACTGTTCTCTCTTATCCAACAACCAAACTTTGTGATGTTTTATTTTTAACCTGTGATGACTGTTAGCTAGTGTCTAAAATCAGTGTCAATCAGCTTTGCAACATTTTCCAGTCTGTGCTGGAGAAATGTCCGATTATTGTCACTATATTTTTTGTTGCTTGAACATCCAATGTATGTATCCATATTCCATAGGTAGGAAGAACAATAGTTCCCTTATTGCATTTTTTATCTATTTCCAGTATGAATTAATTTTTTTGATCAAGAGAGAATTATGTGACTTGATTCAAAGTGTTTGCCTCTGTAGTGTCTCAGTTTGTTATCTTACCTGTGCTGCAAGGAGTTTCTTATTGTTTTATTATGAGAAGTTAAACAGTAACACCTGATTTCACAGCCCAAACTCGTTCACTACTTACTGTGTTTCATCATGTCCTTCCTTCTCTCTGACCCCTTTTTGCTCACGCTTTTCAGCCTCACTTCAGCTTTAGAGTCTGGGTCTCGGAGACACTTACCCACTCAGACATTCCCACTGGGTCAATGGGACTGCTCAGATGTGCAAAGTAACTCAAGTACTTGAGCGTTTGGAGAGCAGGACCTGAAGCTGCAGTGATTTCAGTGTAAACCAACCAAGCAGGCTCCAGAAAAGCTTTTCTGAGCCACAATGATTTCAACGTGCTAAAATTTACAAAATGCAAGGCAGATGTGTGCTGATGGGGAAAACATGTTGGCTACAAGATAAGAAAGCTACGATAACTCCTGACCCTCCTTTTGATGTTCTCCACGCAAAGCTGCACCACCAAAGGGTCACCTAATGCAAACCAATAAATAAGCAGGGAGGCAGAATGCAATTAGGCAGCACTCAGCAGTGGTGTGAATAAAGCCTGTTTTCAGCCTGCTGGAAGCTGTAGCAAGGCTGTTTGTGTAACAGCCTCCCTGTTGCCCAGAAACAGCACATGAGACTACTGAGCGTCTGCAGAAACTCGGATTGGTTTGTTTGACTTGGATGTGCAGGAAAATTGACTTTTAAATGTTACTTCAGCTTTGAGTCAGTCCTTGTACTTTTACAAGCCTTGCCTGGAAATGGGATGTTAATTGTTGTTAATGCGTCTGTCCACCTGAGTAAGCTCTGCAGGGCAGAACTCACAGAACATAATTCTTCCACAATGCCTCCAGAGTCCACCCTGCTGACCCTGGTGTCTCTTGCATTTAAGAGCAATGGTACCAAATCTGCTCCTTCAGACCTCAGAGCTTTCTTTTCAATCCAAGACAGTAGCCAATCTCTGTCCCTTTCTCAGTCCCAGTCCCATGGGATTTCTGGAGGGGAGTAATGACAAGGTTCGGTCTTACCGACATCTTTGGCACGGGGAGAGGACACTGGTGGGTACAGGGCTATGGGATGCTGAGTAGGTAAAGGAGAGTTTCCATGCTGAACTGGAGCTCTCTATACCTGTGTAGTTTAATCGGTAGTGTAGATGTGAGTAAAGGTATACTGAGCTGCTTTATCCTGATGGCATTTTATTTTGTGCATTGGCAACTTCTGTTCCACTTGCTCCAGTTAAATTTTCATTGACCCTCCTCCTACTACAGCACCTCAGGACAATTGTTAAGGCATTTCTTTTGCAATCCATCAATCATGCTCACCTGTGGGGGAGGTTTCATAGTAGCTCCTTGTAGGGCTCACATAAAAAGATGAATACTCTTATTTCAGATAGAGAGAGGACAAAGTCTAAGCAGTTTGAAAGTTAGGAAAGCTTTGTATTTTGCTTTTGTGGGTTCTGGCAGTATTCACATGAAAAAAACTACTTTGGGACTAAAGTTTTGGTTACATAGCTGATTACCCATTTTTCGGCCTCTAGCTCACCAGGCTTCTTAAGCAAAGTACAAAATCTAAATTAACACACATGCCATTATTCCCCAAATGACTCCAGCTGGCTATCCAAAGTCACCACATGGCTGTATTATGCCATGAGTTTCTTAATTTAATCCTTCACTAGAAGACCCAAATAACGGGAGGGGTTTTTCATCCAGCAGTAAATGACACTGGGGCTTGTCTGCTTCAGGCCAAGAGGGGCTAATGAGCTCAGAAGGGCTAACGAGCACAGAGACAGGAGCCCTCTTGGAAAATCCCCTGTGAGCAGCTGCTCAGCCAGGGGGGGCATTGGCTCCAGAGATCAAAGCTGGCAGGGCATCCCATGAGGAGAAGGTAGTGATTCAGCCAACCACCCTTATGGTCATCAGCCTCTACAGAGGACCCCTGCCCATACTGCCTGGGCCTTGGGAAACAATTCATCTGGACAACATTGCATTCCCCACCAGAGATATTCTTTTGGTGGTATTCTAGATCAAATCTTTCACTCTGGGCACAGTGTCCATATGTGTATGTGTTTCCAAACTCATTTCTGCAAGAAATCAAAGTTTTGCTGATGGTAGTCAGGTCTGCCCATGCTTGGTCTAATGGAGCGTCATGTTCCCAAGTCCAACATCTTCATCTCACTGGTGGGGCAGTTACTTCAACTCAGTCATCCTTCAGAGCTGGAGACTGAGATATCTTTCCACTGACCCTCTGTATCACCTTCACTGTTCTGCTCCCTCATTTTGGTATGGGATTTATCTTCTTATTCTCTAGACTTTTCTAGGCTGAGTTAGTCCTCAGCCCCACTGGATGCCGGGACCTCTTCCCGGGCTAAGAGTGATTTGCAGCTTGTTATGGCCCAGGGATGTGCTGCTCTTTTTGGCCACACCCAGACAGACCTCAAATGTAAAAAAATAAAACAGGGGGAAAAAAATCCAAACCCTCACAATTTGGAGCAAAGAAAGATCACATTGCATGTTGTTGACACTCCAGTTAAAATCACCTGGCTTGCTCTTTCTGCAGGTGACTGCTGCTCAGAATCTGTTTGTACATTGCCCAGAAATGGCCTCAGACACACACAGGCTCAATGTCACTTGGCCTCTTTTTAGCTCATTTGACATAGTCTTGGCAAAATAAAAAGACAGTTGAAAGGCACCTCTACCTCCTGTCACTGTTGCTATTAGAGACGTTCTGTACAGTGTCCAGCCCACATTTTAAAGCTTTTAAAATGTTCTTTGTCATTACAGTGTTACTGTTTGGTTCAAAGCAAACTCAACCAAAGTGGAATTTAAAAATGTAATAGACAAGAGTCCCATTTTGTAAAGAAAACATGATAGAGTTAAAAAATAATTGTCACTTTTATAAAGTAGTACCCTTTTCACAGAGAAAGAGTGTGTATTTACTTGCAAATCAGAGTTGCAGTAGTGGTAACTCCTATTATTACTTGCACTGAACTTAGTTTGTCCCCTAAAATATTCCTATTGAAAACTGCAACTCGAAGGTCTGAATATTTTTTTAAAAATTCTTTTCAAGATTATTCGTGTTATTAACTTCAAAAGAATAGAACTTTCAAATCTCGGATAGCAAAGACAGTTTTCCAGAAAAAAAAAAATATAAGAACTGTTGTGATATCTGTTTATGAGCAGATTTTATTCCTATTGTAATGATGAGTCTGTTCCTCCTGTCTTCACTGGGACCAAAATTTGAAAGCAACCCTAAAACCCTAAAAGTTATAACTTCTGTTCCTGTAAATGGAAATCTTTTCTCTACAGAGGTTTTGTAGATCAGACTGTAATTCTTTTCAACTTAAACTCCTTTAACTATCTCGTAATTAAGGAATAGGCTTCTCAAATGTGCTTTTTGATGGCACACAGATGTTATGTATTTTATATTTAAATTTATATTTATTTATATTTTTAGGTATTTAGATAGGTAAAGTATAAAAGTAACCTTTGGAAAAAGCAATGTAAAAAGAGTGGTAGTAAAGGTTCACCTGTTGAACTGTTGAATGGAGTAATTGTTTTGTGTCATACTTCAATGCTAATGTTATTCCTGTGGAAGATAAAAATATTCCATTATTCTTATAAAAGGCAAGCCTAGTCTAGGTTAATAAAAGTGTCATGAAAGTTACAAAATTACAACCTTATAAAGGATAATTCTATGTTCACATGACTTTTAATAAGCAGGAAAAAAATTAAAATACACCCAAGTTTTATACAGTCCTATGTTGATTGCCAGAAATGTGGCATTGTCAACTGTAGAGTTTATTCCTACCTGTAATAGCTAACAATATTATCTATAACATATGCAGTACTATACTATGTAAAAATATAATTAAAAATTAGTAATATAGAACAGCTAGCAGAAAAATATTTATTTATATTTGTCTCAATAGTTTTTTTCAAAAGTGTATTATTGATCTATTATTTATAATTCTAATATTATAATATTATATCAGAATATTATTATTAAATATATAATAATTATTATAATATATGTCTTCTATATAATATATAGAAATATAAATACTTTATAAGGTATATATAAAATATATACTTTATAAATATAATGTAACTACATAATTGCATTTAAATTACATATTTTAACATATTTTAAAATATTTTTCAATATGCAATAATTATGTTTTATATATATTTTAACATATATTTTTTGCATTGTTAATGCCCACTTCAATATTGGGAAATAAGTTAATTTTTTTTTAATGGCTCATGGTTACTATAAGCTTTTATATCTAGGACATACAGCAATAATATTTTTTTTCCATAAAATTTTGTAATTCTAGGAAGGAATCTTTATTTTCTGACATAATGTTACCTTTACTGAATATATGTGTTGTTCTATATGGGCTGGCATAGTCTGATTGTATGTCATGTGGATGTTTCCTGGAATTTGTGTGTAAGAAAAATACATTCCACAGAACTACAGACTTTTTCAGATTTTTATATTTTTTTTTACATTTATTGCAAATTATTTCCACATTATGGAAGACTACACACACATTTTTTCTAGTCTTCCATACTGACACAGCCAAAGAAAGTTTTAGCAGAAGACAAAACAAATCAGGAAAGGTTAATTTAAAAATGAAGAGGATCAAGCTATGTCTGTTTTCTTTTACATTCTTTATGTAACTTTTAAAAAAGTCAGAAGCTATTTTAAAAATTGTGATAAATGGTGTTTCTATCCCTGAAAAAATGAAAACAACTATGCACAGAGCTCTTACTTCCAATTTTTTTTTCTTTGTGTTACTTCTTTTTTAAATTTTTGTGCAGAACTTCATCAATAAATTCAGTAACATCACAGGTTTCCCATTCTGAAAAAGAAAATTTACCCCTCATTCTTAGCAGATTATTTAAGATCTGTTGCCTTCTGTCCCTCCATTCTAAGGGGATTCATGAATTCAGCATGTCCAGCCAGTAACAAGAATTGAAAATCCTCTGGCTCATCTTTGGTGAGTCCAAAGGCCAGTGACCACCTTAAAAGAAAAATCCTAAAAATTGAAACTTTCAGTAGAAACAAAACAACAAAGCTTTTGATTAAATAATGGTTTTGGGCCTATCGAGGAAAAGAAACAGGGGCTTTGTCCTTCCTCTCCGAGGTCAGTTACATTCATGGCTGTGTTCGTATTTTATTCCCATTCCCAGTACTCTGGACCACTCTGCCCGGATTTTATCTGATGTCATTTTAAGCTTGACCAGTATAAGGTGAATATCAATGTAAATAAATTCAAGGGCAAAAGCATGGGGCAGTGACATGTCCGCAAAACAAAAAATAAGACTCTACAACAGCTGTGTGGTATCAGTTTTGCTCGATGCTGCAAAGACCTGGTGCATTACGCAAGCTGACAAGAAAAGATTTGATGCATTTGATAGCAGGTGTTTAGGAGGGATCAGTAATGTCAAGTGGCATCACTGTGTCGGGAACATCGAGTTTCAGGAGAGAACAAGAAAGGAGAAAATTGTGGACTTCCTAACAAGGCAGTGACTTCAATGGTTCAATGAGACTCCATCTCATGAGCATGGAGTGAGGCTGGATGGCAGGAGAAGGTCTTGTGAGCTGGATTTTCTTCTCCTGGCTTCCCAGCCCATCCTGAGACTCATCAAAAGGTTGGGGGAGGCAGTAGAAATCTCTTCTAGATTTTGACTTAACCTGTCTGCCAAGGATGGAAAAGCATTGGGGCAATGACTGTTGTTTTACTTCTCCAGGGTGGATGATGTGGTCAGTACTCACTGACCTGGAGGGAGAGAGAAGGAGGGAAAGAGGAAATTGGGAAATGAAAACAAAGGACCTCTTGCAAGACACTGCTCTCCATCAGGAATATTCACTTGAATCAAGGATTTCCAAACCAGGCCCCTAGGGTTTTCTAATATAAACTCAGACCACGCAGGCAAAATGGGGTTTAACTGACTCTGCAGAGCCAAAATCTACAGCAGTAGGATCAGTGAACTCCAATGAACTCTCACAGATGCAAGAGCATAAAGGTCCTCTGTTGTTCTCATTTTCTCTCAAAAACTGCCTTTCTGTATGTAGCTGAAGAGCATCTCTCAGTAAAACATAGCCCAAAGAAGATAACTTAAAGCAGATGAGAGAAAGAAATACTAAAGCCCGGCCATATGGGCAGAGTGGACCTGTTTGAAGCAAGTGCAGCCAAAGTGGGTTACGATGTAGTAATGTGTGAAAGAGGTTGCACTATTGTGTGGACTATCTGTAAGTGGAATTTTTTCATGATTGAATCAAGAAAAGGAAGTGTACTCTATCCAAATGTTAATGAGAACCATACTTCAAAAATATCCATGTTGAGTTCCTGTATCAAATAATGTCAAAAATAATTCACCATCCAAACTAGGATCTTACCTTTTTGTTATTTATTTTTAGAACTCTTACTGAGGTTTTAAATACTCTCCTTTAAACCTGCAGCTGGTGAAGTTTAATTTTTCTTTTCATTTTCGGTGTCTTTAAGCTTCAGAAAAAGTAGTTAGTAACTACAATGAGCCATTAAGGTAAAACAATCAGTTCTCTGTTATAGGTAGACATATATCTCGGATTTTGAGCTAGAATGTTTTGCTTTACTTTTCCATGAACAGTTTAGGATAGCCTTCCAAAAATAGACACAACTAAAATATAATACTTCCAGTGATAAAAATGTCATTTCTCTGTAGTATTCTATGCTGCACTTTAAAGGCCAGCCCAGAATCACTAATCAGTGATTCCACAAACAGAATCTATTATAAAATTTATTTAAAAAAACCCCAGTGCTTACCCCAAGCTATTTTCAGTTGAAATAGTGGCTCTAGCATTGACTAAGAGAAAGTGAAAATATTTATTCAGGCGGCTAACTGGCCTATCAAACATCCAGCGTTCAGAAGATCTCATGACAGAGCAAATGCTCCCAGGGGTGTGAGGACAGCACTGCATTTCAGCAGGACCGCAGCGTGCCAGGGAGACCTGGGCAACAGCAATGACATTTAGTGAATTACTGCAGAAAACTGATAAGGCCATGATCCTTTCTTATGCTGAAGATCATGCAGAATGCCTGCTGTGCCTCAATACCTTTTCATAAATATAGAGTGAAAGCTCATGGCAATATGCTGACAGATGTCACAGAGCAAGTAGTAACTCCCTCCACCCCAGGCGACCGCGTTCCCGTGGCCGGTTGGTACCTGGCAGCTCGTGGTGCAATGATGTGGCTGATCACCCGCCCTGCATAGCTCAGGAGGTGAGGTAGCAACTGTGCAGGACAGAAAGCTGGATAAAGTGCTGAGTTTTGGATGATGAGATTAACTCTTACTGTGTTATGGTTGGGCTCTGACAAAAACAAAACACGTTTTTGTTTAGGCAGTGTGCGATCCCATGCTACGTGTAACTGTGTGTACACAAATATACAGAGAGGGAGTGCTACAGAGACAGCGTGCTAAAAAGCTGATTTAGAGAAATTTAAAAAGCAATCTTTGGCATCAGGAGATAATTACTATTGAAATATATCTTCTGTGTGTGTCTAGTGAGGGACTACGCCTGAAACAAGAAGAATTGAGGGAAGCTCTTTTCTTACATAGTAAGATTGGATACTGACCCAGGTCATTTGAGGCCTTTTCCACCAAAGACTCTGGAGACAGGACTCCAACCAATGGCAGCTAAATAATGGCACGTGATTAATGCATGGATGGACAACAGCATGTGGATAATCCTCCAAAGAAAGTACGTTGATCCAGTGCTGAAAGATGGGGTGGGAAGGGTACCACCTTCCTGTTGTGTGCCAGCCCCAGAGGATTTGAGAGTTTCAAGATCTAACAGATAATTAGCTAAAGGACTGCCCGACTGAAGGAAATGTGTTTCTCTTTCAGTGATCCTGTGCTCTGGTCACACCAATGTTTGTCCTCGGCACTCTGGCTAAGTTGGTTCACCAGCAGAGCCCCTTTCCAGGGGAACATGTAGCATGGCAGAGAGGTATCACTTCATCACCCCTTCACCTCCAAGTTTTTCAGTGGGAAGAGCACATACACAGATGCATTGACGTTAAGTACATTATTTTCTATAGTATTTAAGAAGGATGGCAGTTGTCTCATATTTAACCTGAATGTCCTGGAGAAAGTTCAAGATTATGGCTGATAGATGATTTCCTATATATTTTTTCCTTTAGAAAAATTACCTGGATCTCCTCCCTTTTAGTCGGGCTAAAGCCTTCTCTCCAAATCCTAGGACCAAAAAGGCCGAATTATTGTGCTAGTGGAAAGTAGCATCATGATCTGAGTATATTTCAGATATATGTTTGGGGGTGGAGTATGCCAATAAAAAAACAAGTGATGGCCATTTGCAGTTTTGCAATTTTAGCATGTTTTTCATGGAATTTACTGTTATCCTATTTGAAAATTATGATAAATGTAGTGCTGTCTCATGCCATAGCCTCTATTTTTCCTGACCACTCTTCTCCTCCAAATGTTCTTGGGAGGGCAAGTGCAAGAGTACCTCTGGGATTAAGAGAACAGTCCTGACTGTGCTTTTGCACAGAATGACAGCAGCCCTTTCTGGGAAATGATTACACAGCATTTCTTACAGAAGAGGCAATACACCATTTTGTTTGGGGTTTTGTGGTATTCCAGATCACAGGACGAATGTAGCGAGGCAGACTAAGTGTAGTGTTAAGTGCTAGAGTTTCAAGTTAAGGTGCATCTGTGTAAGAGAGAAAGTCTGAGCACCCTGGCCACAGCCAGCTGTTTCCCTCTGTTTGGGAAGGACTCTCTATGGACTGGGCATAAGTGTCAATGTCTCAAATCAGCAAATGGCCTTGCTCACAGCAAAGATTTTTGTGGCAAAAGGTTTTGTGGAGGCAAAAAGATCTTTAGAAGGAGAGTGTGGGTCTCCTCTGTGTCTGTGTTCATGAACTTGACAGAGGTTAAGGAAGAAAAAGACTAGACTTGAATTATAACAAATTTATCTAACCTATAACTTATGTAACTAATAACTTTTTTGCTGCAGTAATACTCTTTTGTCAAAATAAGATATTTCTGACAATTTTAACTTGTTTACAGAGATTATAGGAAATTTTTAAATCTTTTATCTATTGTGATAGAAAGAGGAAAAAAAAACAGATTGCCAAAAACATTTCAACTATATTTAAATAGGGACTACTCAGGTGATGGGCAGTAGAGGTAGAGGGTTTTTTCCAAGCTGGAATTTCTAAACATATTCTTTTAATTCTGACTGAGAATAGAAACAGAATCTGACTTGTCAGACTTTTCCATGGGATAGAAGCTCCAGTTTTGGCTCAGTACTAGGACAGAAATGAAGATGGAAAGTTATAGTAGAATAGAATGTAAACACTTGTAAAGGATAAATCCAGGCACTTCGGACCTCAAGCAATTTGTAGGTACAAGGGGAAACTATAGAGGTGCTCAGGTCTCTTTCAAGGGTGCATATCCAAAAGGGTGCCACTTTTTCTTCTTGTACTGATTAGCCCTGCAGTTGACTCAGAGGGATCATGGTGACTCTTTGCTACTGCATTTTCAGAGAGCACCTGTGAACATAAATTACATGGGATTTATGGAAAACAACTAAAATTATCAGTCCTCATGCATACAATGTGCTCAGGTCAAGAAAGAGCTGATCCATTGTAGCTGATGGCATTTCAGTGGCGAAGAAACAAACCTGTGTGTATAAATCATCCAAGCAATACCTGGCTCACCATCAAAGGTGGGTGAGGAGGGACAGGAAGGGTGAGGTTGGCAACATTAGACATCAGGCTAACTTTTGAAAGGGGGAGTTTCCTTTGTTCCAAAGAAAAATCTGGCTGATCATGGCAGGTTCTACGAATTTACAGTAGGTGAAGTTTCACGGCTCCCCTGCACCAACAGTTTTAATCAAGTTTATCAACAGAGAAAACATGGTTATTCCTTCACACTGTGGGTTCTATTGGCAGCCAATGGTGGTGTGGCAGTGGACAGCTGGATGGTTTCTTTGTTGGTCCAACACACTAGTGCTTGCTGGCAAAGAAAGCCGTGTGCATGGACATCCTCCACAACCAGGTTCTTAGAATCACAGAATGCTTTGGGTTGGGAGGGACCTTAAAGACCATCTACTTTAATCCCCTGCCACAGTCAGGGACATCTTCCACCAGATTGCTTTTCTCAAAGCCCCATCCAACCCAGCCTTGAACACTTCCAGGGAGATCAATGGAACAAAATTCTGCTTTCTCATTTGTCCTGGCCATTAGAGACTGTTCCAGAGAAGCTTGTGGTTTGAGCTTACAGTTCATCTTCCGTGTTCATGTACTGCTGTTTGGCATATGGTGGGCACCGAAACCTTGCTTTTTCCCTTCTGGCTACCCTAACCACATTGCGTTTTTGCTGCTTAGAAGTTAATCAACTCTAATCTCTGTTCAAGCAAAAGCTGTATTCTTCAAGCTTTTCAGTCTTCTTTGGGACACTCACCATAGGAGCAGAAGCATGCCTCTCTACCTCCAAGCCATTGACAGTCTGGGGTCCTTCTTGTGTGTATTTTGGATGTTTTCACACTGAATAATTCTACTTCTCTCTTCATGAAACATTTTTATTACAGACCTGATCCTCTTCACCTTCAAAAGCAAAACAGTGGGAAAAGAGTAGTTTCAGATGAGTCTATACAAAAAATGCCATGTTATTTTCTGACACAAGTCTTTTCTCATGTTAGTTTTCACTGAAACACTGTGCACAGTTTTCAGTCCGTTGTAATTGATGGCACTGTGATGAGATACCTTGTTTATAGCAGGAATAACTTGCATGGCACGTGATTTTGTTCCTTAAACACACAATTCTGCTCAAAAAAAAATCTTTCAGGGTCAAAGCTTTAATGCTCCTAAACTAGTTAGGAGCTTAGCTGGTCTCCTTGCGGTTCCCTCTGAATGCCAAACAAATTGTATGGAACATATATATTCCACAGACTGCAAGTGGGACCTGTAATCAGCCGGGTCTTTATTGTCTTTCAAACACAGAGAGAAACCAAAACTTGTGTTCCAATCTGTATTGCAAAAACCCAACACGTACCCAAGTCTGTGCTCCTATGGAAGAAAGGATAGCGAGCCTGCAGGACTGTAAAATACCAGGTTCAAAATAAAGGTTGCCTGTCCTGAGGATTCACAGCCTAAATAGTTCAGCACTTGTAGGCGTGTGTGTTTTTTTAGTGAAATCCAAGGTGGCAGCATCCTTGGAACGCGGCTCTTGTTTGTACAACGGAGCTTTTACACCAACCTTTGCACGGCTCAGCTTCTCCCCTTAAGCTTTTAAGACCTCGACCCGCTTTGCAGTGATTTAAAGGGCATCAGTGATTTTACTCACTAAGTGTCTTCTGCCTTGGGAAGCAAATGCCACATGAAGTGAGCAAGTGCCTGTCTGCAATGCGGGTAAGGGACACACGGCAGAGCGGGGAGAGGTTTTTGTCAGATGAATGTTGGGCTGGGCACATAACAAGTGGTATGAATTATGCAGGCAGCCAAAGGAGTGCCACAAGAGCCGTGCTCCCCTGTCACACCCTCTGCTTATGCCCCTTCCCTTACGGACAGGGCTATTTTAAGAATGTCTAGGAGAGCTGAAAAATATTTAATTAGGACTATTTTTTTTAACATCCTGTTAATAAACTAAGGGGCCTTAATAGCTTTGGGCCACCACGTGCCTTCATTCTGACCAAAAATAGCCTGATCTGTTCATAAGAACATTACAACTGTAAATTCTGATAACTTGAGAGCCAGGAATGAGCATCGATATCTAAAAATGTCCCTTTTCTACGGCACTGAGAGGCGAGGGCTAAATCTGGATATGAAGCTATGGCATTTTTTACTATAAACACATGCTGTCAATGACTGAGTACTTTGATCTGCTAGACCATGAGCCAGAGCAGATTTGTAAGGAAATATTCCAATGACAAAGCACAGGGGAGGGGGGAAGAGACAGGGCTTAACTTGGAGCCTGTTATGTTGCCAGGTCAAGAAATTAGTGGATAGATTTCAGATGAAGCTAGGAAAGAATGTGTGCTGAAGGCACATATCACAGCCTACCTAGGAGATGTGCTTTTTTTGTATTATTCACTCCCACAACAACATATTTTTATTTGTGTATATATATCTATATATGAAAGTGATGTGTGATGCCCTCCTGCCTGCATTATCAGTACTGGCATGCAAACAAATTCTCAAAGATTTATAAATAAATATGCATGTGATTCTGTTTTATCTACTAGATCTCAGAGGGAAACCATCTCTGCCAAGGCTGACACCATTAGCACAGTGGCACAATGGCACCCTCTGTTGCCCTTTGTGATTCCTTTGGTGGCTGCTCCCACATGGATGTATTAACTCCTGAAAACATCCGTGCATCATCTTCTGCAAATCTGACCTCTTCCTGCCCAACTTCCTTGTTTGTTTGGAGTTATCCTCTGTTATTTCCCTTCATAATAAAGTCCAGTTTGCTCTTCCAGTCTGTGTTGGGGTTAGGTGGCAAACTGTGGGGTTTAATGAGCAAGAGGAAGCTGGGACAGTCTGGATTGCCACACTCGTTTCAAAAATAGCAGCCTTCTGTCCCTGTTTTGCCCTCCCTAACACAGCTAATGACATCTTGCAACAGTTGTATTAAACACTGAGCTCAGTCCTGCAAAATAGTGATCATTTCTGGGAGATGCTGTGTGAGACAGGGCACTCGGCGCTTCCCGGAAAGTGATTAGTCCTAATGAGATTGGGTTGTCCAACTCTCATGCCTCTAATTAAATCACAACTTTTCTTTTTTTACGTTGCACAAAGGCTTGATTCATGAATTAAAATACATAGTGGATCTGATTGTTAGTCTGATCCTCTGTGTGTTCATAATTGAACAACCGGCTCCTTTTATGAATTGAAACAAAACTCCTGCTGGGGCAGGGTGGCTTTTCACTCCTAATCATTTTCACTTACATCCATGTGACTACACTTTAATTGCTCATTAATACAGGCAGACTTAATGGGATGACACACAACCACCTTGTTCTTGCTGGACTTCCCTAATGATGACATTTTTGAACTGTAAGGTCACCGAACATTTTTCATACTCAATCACCTTTTTCTGTTGTCCCATACTCTGCCATGTTGCTAAGAATAATAAAACTATCTTGCTGTAAATTTATAATTAAGGACTGATTTTACTGTGATGGCATAAGAAGAATTAGATACATACTCTCCATTGTTACTGATAAGACTGTGTGTACTTACCCCATGCAAAGTCTGAAAAAATGATCAAAGGCTTTACTTACAAGTGATCACTTGGAAATGATCACTTAGAAATCATCAGATGTTTTCAAAATGAGCAGATTTTTGTAAATAAAAACATGTTTTCTTCAATAGGTGTTTTTTATATAAAAAATTTTAAACTGAAAACCTTCAAATCTTTGTATAAAAGAGGAGGTGAAGAAAAACTCAGAAAGAAAGCAAAAAGCTGACATAAAAGTCAGTTTGGATTTTGCATGTATATAGGAATTTTTCAGAATCTGTACCACATTCACCTGCTTGGATACAAAGAAGATGTTATCAAGAAGTCAAAATGAGTTCTATCCCAGGCCTCATAAAAACAAGCATGTTTGACAGTTGTGGGAAAGAAGGGGGTTCAAGCTGTATCTATTGTTCATGCAGAAATATCCCATTTCAGAAGTTAAATTACTTGTAATTATTCCATGTTAATTTGTTATTTGAGTCCCCTGCTGTTCCACTTTCCCCAGATAGAGCAGGAAGATAGGAGATGGTAAGGACATTGCCTAAGCTTTTTTGGCTTAGTGTAGATCTCTGCTGAAACAAGGTCTGATTGCTGCTGATCTAGATATGCATTTTATTTTCTTTTAAAATTAGGCTTGCTGGCTTCAGAATTCAACAAAAGACAATTTCTTTTCTAATTTTTACTTTAATTTTATTTAAAAAACCCCAACACAATATTAAAATGCCAAAGAAAAGTTTCTCTGAAAAAACCCCCAAACCTAAAATAGCAATATTTTAAAAACAGCACATTTCAACAGGACTGAAATTCTTCCCCCTCCTTATTTTCTTTAACCAAAGTGCTGACAAAATCAATACATTTTTCGAAGTGTTTCATTTTGACCAAATTTGCATGTGCTGTTAGAATAATAGATCCACTAAAGTGATTATGAGTGGCTGAGGCTGAAAGCTTTGCTTCTTTTAAGGCCCCTACAAGACTACTGAGATTGACTTAGTCCTTCCTGAATAGAGAAATTATTCCAATAAAGACAGAAAGCCCAAACCAAACAACACCAACGTTGTTGTAACTCTCATCCAGAAAGGTGAGAGGTGTCTGGTAATAACATGTTACAAAGCCAGAAGTTAATGGGCACAGCCTACACCAGGCAGTGTGTTTGACATTCTCCAAAGTACTGTAAAAAGGATAGAAATGGAGGAAAAGGTGGATTGTCTAGAGACAAAGATGCATACTGGGTATGAGGAATGAGTTATCTGACTGGAAGCTCATTAATGTTGTCTCAGCTTTAAGGGCAAGAAGGAGGAGCCCAGAAACTACAGGCCTGTCAGTCTCACTTCAGTGCCTGGTAAAGTTGTGGAGAAGATTATTCTGGGAGGTATTGAAAAACACCTGATGGACAACACAGTCACTGATCACAGCTGGCACGGTCTCATGAGAGGAAAGTCCTGCTTATCAAACCTGATTTCCTTTTATGAAGAAAAGTTGATCAAGGGCAGCCAATTGAAGTAATCTTCTTGGATTTCACTAAAGCTTTCCATACTGTCTCTCACAGGATCCTCCTGGTCAAAATGTCCATCACACAGCTGGATAAACACATCATGTGGTGGGTGAGCAATTGGCTCATGGGCTGAGCACAGAGGGTAATGGTGAATGGGGTGACATCAGACTGCTGACCTGTCACTAGTGGGGTTGCACAGGGCTCCATCTTGGGCCCTGTGCTCTTCAACACCTTCATAAATGACTTGGACGCAGGACTGGAAGGGACACTGAGCAAGTTTGCAGGTGACACAGAAGCGGGAGGAGCTCTTGTCTCCCTCAGAGGCAGGCAGGCCCTGCTGAGAGACCTCAACAAATTACAGGACTGGGCAATCACCAAACATGAATTTAATGAGGGAAAGTGCTGGATTCTGGACCTGGAATGGGGCAAACCTGGATATATGTAGAGACTGGGGAATGAGATACTGGAAAGCAGCGCCATGAAAAGGGACCTGGGGGTCCTGGTCAGTGGCAAGGTAAATAAGCAGTGCCCTGGCATCCAGGAGGGACAACTGTGTCCAGGAGGCATTGGGCAAAACATCTTCAGCTTGTCAAGGGTTTCTCTCTGCTCTGCACTGCTGCGGCCTCACCCCGAATATTGTGTGCAGTTTTGGGCACCACAAGGTAAGAAAGATATTGAGCTCTTAGAGAGCATCCAAAGGAGGGCAAGGAGAGTGGTGAAGGGCCTTGAGGAGAAGCCATAAGAGGAGCAGCTGAGGGCACTTGGTCTGTTCAGCCTGGAGAAGAGGAGGCTGAGGGGAGACCTCATCACTGTCCACAACTTCTTCCTGAGGGGAAGAAGAGGGGCAGATGTTGTATCTCTTCTCTGTGGTGACCAGTGACGGGACCTGAGGGAATGGCCTGAAGTTGTGTCAGGGGAGGTTTAGGTTAAATATTGGAAAACTGTTCACAGAATCACAGAATATTCTGAGTGGGAATTCTTCATCCTGAGGGTGGTTGGACCCTGGAACAGGCTCGCCAGGGAAGTCACAGCACCAAGCCTGACAGAGTTCAAGAAGCTTTTGGATGATACCCTCATCATGGGGATAGTCCTGTGTAGGACTAAGAGTTGGACTCGATGATCTTTTTAGGTCCCTTCAAACTCAGCATATTCTGTGATTCTGTGAATTACTTATGGAAAAGCATTTTTTGCAGAATGTATCAATTCCTTCCTCCTGTTTGTGTTAATAACAACAAGCTGATTTCTGTCTGGGCAAGCGGGAAGAGCAACTTTCTACACTGTGTTGGGATGAAAGGGTGGTCCTGTCTGGGGAAGCTGGAGTTGCCTGTGAAGTTTTGTGCTGGAAGAGGAAGAAAGGAAGGGATGGAGTGAGAAATAGGTTCAGCGACAAGGGAGCCTAAGGGAGGTTGGAACACACACATGAGCATAATCCTGGTGAAGTCACTGGTCTTCAGATTTTGAGGTATCAGCCCTCACCCAAATACATGCTCTCACCTTTTTCTTCTCCCTCCCACGTCCCTGTGCACAGACGTTGTTGACTTGAGTCAGCAAAAATGCCAATTTGGACTCCCTGTGAGTCTCTTCTATGGACTCTATTGCCTTGTTCATCACTGTTTAATTAACATCTGAACAGAGATGCTGGTTCCATTCTGCCTTTAAAATCTGCACTGGAACAAAAGGTGCCGAACTGTGTATGGACTCTTTTCCAAATGAGGAGACAAGAGGAAAAGAAAACAGTTGGCATTTCTTGAGATGTGATCCATTTCCACACAAAACCCTGGTACAATATTCCAGGAAATCAGAACAGGCCACAGAGTGCTGTCTGTCCTTAAAATAAAGACAGATTCATAGCAGGTGACTCTTGTTTTCCCACTAGTTCACAAATATTTTGTTTAGCTACACAGATTCCCTGGAAGTGATGGGTGTGTTGGCAGGTCAGAGGACCTGCTGTTGGGTTATATCACTGTTATGAGAGTCCTGCTGCTAAGGAGCTTTGAGTTGTACCCCATACTGAGAACAGTCTAAATAATCTATGACTCAAAGCATCTCTCATCAGGGATCACTGTGAACACAGGCAATTTCAGCTGACCCAACAAGCTAAACACAAGCATGTCAAGATCTCAATAGCACCAGAACATTTGTTTTCAATATCCTGAGTGTGAAATCAGGGCCAATGGGCAACATTTATTTGGTAATAGTTTTGTTTGCCAGATGTTTCTTTTGTCTAATTTTACTGCAGAATTTGCAGAACATACAAGTATGTGCTGGAATTAAAATGATGATAGGGAAAAACACAGTAGCCAACTCCTGGTTTATTGTAGCAGCATAAACTAAAGTGATTTCCAGGACAAAAGCCATTACTCCAGATTTGCACGGGTGTGAGATATGAGCCCAGCCCACTCTCTCAAGGGAACATCTTTTGTAAACAAATAAATTAACCCAGGAGCCCTTTAAATTTAAGTTTTGAGAGTAGTAGGGCAAGAGGGAGCATGGACTGTAAAGCTCTCCTCTACTTCAGGCTGAAAGTTGTGTCTTCCAGAGGGGAAAAAGCAAATAGCACCTCACTAGTGACTGCTCCAGGTGTTGAGTCTGAGCATGATCCTTCTGAAACTACCAGGAGCCCGGAGGGAACCACAGCCTGCAGCAGACACCCAAAATGAAGAACACAAAGAGATAAAACTGCAGGTGAGACGAGGCACGGAGCTGCTCCATTCGGGCCATTGGCAGGGCTCCTAAACCCTACACCCTCTTCAGCTATACCTATAATACACTGCAGGATTGTGTGCTTTGATGTAAACCATTCCTTCAACAAGTAAGTTACCTTTTTTGTTATAATTTCTCTTCAGACAGAAGTAGTTGTCAAGTGTGAAACCGATGGACACAATAAATGTGGAAGCTGAGTAATGCCGGGACCAGTGAAAGCTTTGTGACTTTAAATGAGCTGCACTTGCTGAGTTCTGTGTCCACATCAAAGGTATTTTGAAAAGAAATAGAGCTGACATACTGTTACACTTGTATCAAAGCATCAAATGTCATTTTTTTAGATAATTGCTGCTGTAACACATTCAGTAAAGAAACTAAATCAGGTATACTGAGACACAGCTCAAAATGATAATGTGTCTTTCTCCTCAAAGTGTCAGTAGAACCAGAACAGGAACAATGCCAGGTTAAAGCAGAGCAAATATTTGCAGTGCAATATTTTATTCACCAGAAAATTCCTCAAGATTCTTGTAGGTAATTTTGCCTGATAAAGCAATTCTTTAACTGCAAAGTTTTATTTGAGTGCTTTTAGAAGCACTATCAAGTGCGAGTTCGGGAGCACAGACAAAGGTTATTTTTAGAATGCTAACACCTAGATACAAACAGAGCATTCATTTTTCAATACGTTTTTGTAAGTCTTTGTAGGTTATTAGTTAGTTACTTGTGGGGGAGATTGTATATGGAGGGATTTGTCAATGATAGAGATGTCCCTAAGCCAAAATCTCAGGTCCTGGAGCTTTGTACACAGCTCTCGTCTTTCTCATCTTATTGATCACAGCCCTGGGAGCAGAACTACCCAAAATCTGGAGGGAGTTTGGGTCTGAATTTGAAATGAAAGAAAGGTTCATCCATTGAATATATACTTTAATTTACTAAAGGAAACCAATCTCAAACTACATCATATTGAACTTTGGCCATATATTTTATAAGATATGACTTCAAATACCAGAAGGCATGCCAGCTTAATAAAATACCTCTCTTCCCTTCTTTCAAAGATATTTTCTTTGCTTTCCTAAGGTTCACCCTCTTCACTGCTCAAAGAGTAGGTATTCAGTCAATAAATAAGAGACCTCTTCCAGATAGACTCCATCTTGGCTCCACTCACACTATTAAAAAATGTAAATATAATTTGTAAGGGAATCCAAAATTTTCTAGGAATGCTTAAACCTTACAGGAGTGTCAGATTCTTCAGACTGAACAAGGTCTGTCCAGATGGCTTACTTGGGGATGTGCATGTTCACCTCACCAGAGGAAACTCAAACTAGAATTCAGGAGGGTTTATTAGCAAATCCCACACACTGAGCTATCCTTATAAATACCTAAGGCATTAATTTATTGGTTAGCCCAGAGTAAGAAGAGAGGAATGCACTGATTTTTCCACAGATGGTTATATGAAAAAAATATTTCTCCACAAGTTGTTATTACTTTGAGATAATATGAATTACTCCTGGCTTCTACAAATGGATTCACTGGCAGAGACTGTCAATCAAGTAGCTTAGCTTAAAAGTTTTGCTATGGATTTCAGCAGCACTTTAGGACAACAAGCATAAATGCCTCACTAATATTTAGGATGGGATTCCTTGATGTGGCCATGCTATTTCATGCTCATAACTTTTAATCATTTTTTTAAAACTGACATACAGAAAGTGTGATAACTGCAGAGGATTCTACATAACCCCTTAAAAAACCCTAACATGAAAACTCTATCAGAACAAGCTCCTTTCTCTTCATTCCTGATGTCATTTCACAGCAAAGTTGAAATATGTACAGCCTATTTTTTTTCCCTTCAAACAGTTCAGCACAAAAGATGTCACTCAGTTCTGTAACTTCCTGGGGCTCCCTGAAGCTCATACTCTTGTCTGGTGGCTCATCTGAGCTACTGTATTTATTGTTGCCAGTCACAGGGACTGAAACAAGGCAGGTCTCTGATAAGTCCTATGGAAAGTAGTGGCTGGCAGAGGAGCCATATTTGTAGTTCACAGATTGCTGCACAAATGCAATATATATTAAGTTTGTAAAAACAGTAAATATAAAATATTTAAATTATTAAATATTATCGCTTTGTTTATGTTAAAATAGATAATATTTTGCATAGTGCAAGAGGGAAGGAGCCTCTTTACCCCACTGGAGGTATTGCAACAGGTTGACCTTTCTGGAAAAGAAGGAGGAATTGCACATTTCCTGAGAGCAAGAGCCCACCTGTACAGAGGGCTGCCACAGACAGCTCTGCTGCCTTGGATAGGAGAGGAAGGAAACTGGTCTGCAGCACCTGAGTCAATAGGCAGGTCTAGCAGAGTCACAAACCAGACACTTGCAAAAGATATTGAGATTTTACTCCCCAGAATTCCTGAGCAAGTTCTTCCTCAGTTTTCACTGCTGAGACTTGTTTCAGGGTTCTGTGTCCCTGGCTTCCAGGCAAAGCAATATGGCCAAACAGAACTTCACCCTGAAAACAAACTACTCCTGGAGACAGACCTGGAATATTGGATTGGACCAGCTCTGTGACAGCCATGGTAAGACTTCACAGCTGTACTCCAAACCAGCTGAAAAGCCTTCAGTCAAGTTCCGATAGCCAACATCAGCCCTTTGGTGTGAACCACTGGGCAAAAACTGTTTGCCCCAAACATTCACTATTTAGCAAACATTTCAAAGTAAGTATTTTCTTGAAGCTGTCCCATAAGCAAAGATTTTTTTGCATAATCAGTGGTACTATGATCACCCCCTGTGCTGAAGTCTCCTGCAGCTGCCAGAGTGTGCAGTGGTGAGAGAGGTTCCTCATGGGAAACCGGTGCAGACTCTGGTATTTACTGACTTTCATGCTTCTGCTAGGCATTGCTATGACTGTATTAATGCCATTTTTGTCATTTAATACTGTTGCCAACCCACATAATGGTTAGGGGACTACACAGTGCAATTTAGCATAATTAAGACAATTATACAGTTAAGCACCATGAGCAGTCAGTAGTCAAAGTTTTTGCCCAGTGTAAAGAAACCTAAAGGCTTCATATACTGTTCTTGGGTACCCCCAGGTTTTTGTCTGCTGATGAGCATAAAGATGTTTGTGGTGCACTGTCAGGGCATAGCAGATCCTCTGCCTTTTTACCAAGGACATGCTGTTGTCGAAGGGAGAGGGAAATAGAGCCTATTTCCATCACTCCAAAGGTAACCACACAGGAGCTTGACCTCCAAGGTTGTTATTTGAGCCAGGCTCAAGATCTCACCAAGGGAAGATACTTAACACATTTCCTCTGCTTTTTACGTCCATCTGAAATGTATTTAGCTAACTTTTGAGGTACCTTGCATGTAAAACCTTGAACCACAATTGTAACCTCTCCAGTTTCCCTTATTCACACAGTATTTTATTTGGATGACACATTTTTATAATATTTATTTTTTGGCCCATTTTGAGACTCTCATGTTAATGCCACAAGAACTTCAGACTCCTGTATAATATTTCAGACATGGAGGGAAAAAATGAAGAAATAAAGAAAAAGAAAAACCAGCCGTCTGCATCCACTTAAACTACATTACAATAAAGCTCAGTAAAGATCTGCTCAGCAGTTTTTTTAGCCTGCTCTGATTTAATATGAAATAAATTAGTGGAAAACCTAAAGTCTGAAAGGAAATTTTTTGCCACTGTTTAAAACAGGACGTGAAACCTTTAACATAATATTTACACACATTATTTTAAATACTTTCTGCAAAGGTAAAATTTAGAACTGCCGGCTTCAGACAGACTGGGAAGGACACTTGTTTATACTTAATAAATCTGATTTTGAGAAGAAAAGCTTTTGTTCTTTTTTTTTTCCCTTTTATGTATACACTAGCACTGACAGAAAATTCTGATTTAAAAGTATGCAAACATACTCATTAAAAAACTGCTGAACACTTAAAGGAGAAGGCACAACTTGTATTCTATTTGATTGTGTTTTCATCTTGGCCTTCACAGTTGCTGTGATTTACTATCTCTGATGGTCCGCAGAGCTTTTGGGATTCTTAAAGCATCACAGCTTTAAGTGATCTCTCTCTATATCCCAGTAACTTTTTTTGCAATAATTGCTAGTGGACTTGGTCATGCATTTTCTGGCAAAACATTTTGCTATTTGGGAAGGAAGCTGTCTGCCAAGAAATGTCAAATTGTGAGATGTGACATTTTCACCAGAAAGCACTGACCAGTTTTCCCAGGGAAGTTTCAGGGTCCAGGATTGAGCTGCTATTCAAAACAAGAAGGAGGTGGGCTTTTGCAGGAGAACAGTCCATAGTCCCCAGCCCTACTCTTTCAGAATGATTTGTAAGGCAAAATATAAGTCTTCTGCTCTGTCTGACCTGGAACAAGGACACAGCATTATAATCCCAGAGCCTTAAACCCTGGGCTTTCTGCTGGAAGGGGGTGTAAGGCTGGTACGATTTCAGCTCCATGGAGCATGAGAACATTTTTTGAAAAACTAAGAGAGCTTTCATAAAATAGGAAAACAGTTTCCTACTGAGCTGCAATTAAAATCATGCTCAATCCCTTGAACACACATACTGTTTATTAAGGAAGTTACTAAGATGTGCCATAGCTCCCAGGCAGAGGTGAGGAAGAAGTCTTAACTCACCATCTACTTCTTTCATCTGAGATTTATCATCTAGCCAGGCAACTCAGATCATTAGCACATCAAAGATCTCAAAACCTCCCTGATGAAAAAAAGAAAAACTTATTTAAGACCATGGTATTTTAAAGATCAGCCATGTATTTGTAGATTTAAAGATCTTATGGAAACTTTGCAGTCACCTTCTCTGACATCTGCATAGTCCAGAGGCTGCCCAGCAATTCCCAGATTATTTCCAATGAATTGTGGTTGATGCAGGGCATCTTTCTCGGAAAGATATTTGGTCTGATTTAAAGTCTATAAGCAATGGAGAATCCACCACATTCTTTGGCAAGCTGCGAGTTACAAATAGGGCAAAACCTCACCAACAGTGGGAGTTTTGTCTGGACTCATATTTAGTCTGCACATTAAATGTTCACAAAAGGTCAAATTATTAAATATTCATAACAGAAGGCCTATAATTTACTCCTTCCAGAAATCATAAGTCTGCCATGATAAGTCAAGTGAAAAATTGGGTAAAGTATTACCAGTTTTAAAAGAATTTTTTGCAGTCTAAGTAGAGTGCACAAATACCCCTACAAGAAGCATGAGTATGTTCATCCAAGGCACATTCCTCTATTGTTTTTGAAGCCTAAAATCTTAGCTCTCAGAGATAGCATCTATTTAAAATACAAGAGCAAACCAAGGCATAAAAAGTCTGTTCCTTTAACTTTACTCCCAGTACAGGTCTTCTCCTGATGCCAGCAAGAGTCCTAGAAAAAACATCAGCCACACTGATTCCATCAGTCAGAAATTGCTTGCATGGCAGGACTTCCAAAAGGAAACTGATTTTACCTTTCCATCAGTTTTGGACAATTGGTTTGCTATACTGACAGGCAGAAGTCCTCAGTTAGCCCTATGAAAAGCAGAAAGCCATAATGTAAATAGTTTCTGTTTACTCTGAAGTCAGAAAAATCATTCCAAGAGAACAATAAATGTGTAATCACATGTATTATTTACTTTCTTTGGGAACATTGTTATTCCCAAAACAGGCTGACTACTTCTCACTTCTCTTGGTCAGTTCCTTTTGCAAATGCATCTCATCAGCTTCAGTTAATTCATCACTGTGGTTTGACAATAATCACTGACTTTCTTTCTAAAGATAATCTATGTTTAAAAGCTCTGTTATATAATATGCAATAAGCCAAGAATATCTTGCAACATTTGGAAAGGTAGGGCAGTAATGTTCTGCCAGATTCCTCTCAGCATTTAAACATCATTTTTCACATGCCAAAAGTTCCTTCAAGTACTAATGACCTGTGAGTTTTACGATGCATAAAATATATCTGAAAACAATTAGGGGAGGCAGTTTAAAAAAACTTATCTGTGTTTTGGGAGATGTTACCACAAAAAATTTCACTGAAAGAAAAAGAAATAAGGGAACTGAAATTCAAAAATGTGTCCTGGCCCCTTGGGAAAAAGTAAGTGTTAGTTCAGAGACAGTTTCCTTCATAGATAATTCTGGAGAAGAAAGATTTTTCAGAGTAGATGAGTGAGTGAGTCCTTGCAGGCTTGAAGAAGGAAAAGAGAATAGTAAAGGCAAAGAAAGGGTTTACAGTTTGGTCTGAAAGAACATCTTAGTAAAGGGAAAAGACATAAAGTTGAAAATCTGAAACAAAAAAAAAAAGGGAGGGATATCTATGACATTCAGGAGAGAGGAGAGGGGCTAGAGAAGGAGTTCAGAGTCTCAAGCAGGGCATTAAGGGTGGAACCAGAACTACTAGTGAGCTGGAGGCAAAACACCATCCTCCCTAATTCACTAGCTGAGCAAAAATGGTGTGTTCAGATCAAACAGAGAACAAGGGTCAAGATTAGAGATTAATCACAAGAAGGACCTGACAGGCCAAAGCAGAAAAAATATGAGTGACAAAGGTCCTGTCTGAGGCAGGTGGGCAGGGATGGGCAGCAGTTGCTGTTTCAGCCACAGGTCATGCTGACCCCAGGGATGTGGCACAGAGGGGTCACACTGGTGACAATGACAATGGAAGAGCAGCTGGCACTTGGCTGTGTCAGCAGAGACATCCCACTGACCTGGTGGGAAGTCACACCCAGCTTTTCTGCAGAAATCTCTGGGTACCGAGGACCAGCACTCACCTGTCCTATCCCCCAGGTCAGCACAGAGGTAGAAACTTTATTAGAATTCATGTTTCCATTAGAAAATAAGTCATATATTAGTTCTTTTTATTCTTGTTGGCATGTGAGAAAACACTACTGAGTGAGCACCTCCTGGTTTCCCTATCTGACAAACAAACACTCACAATTTTATTAAAGGAAAGGTGTTACTGCAAACTTTTAAACTTCTCCAGTTGTGCATTTAAGGGCCCTGTTTTCCCCCTGTTGCCTAGGTAAACTGATTTAACTCATTCCTCTTTGACAACTTTGATAATTATCCTACATGTACTGAACAGAGCAAAACTTTTCAGTATGAGGG
>JAWWLV010000144.1:67622760-67656449 GCA_035041135.1 Platyrinchus mystaceus | reverse complement strand
TGATAAGGACCAGTGTGTCACTCTACAAAACCCTAACCTCATTCAAACTGGTTTCCTTGAGGCTAAACAATTGCAGTTGGATCTTGGTGCAATTCTTCACAATAATTGCATTTACTTTTCCTGTCAGGAACACTCATTCAACCTGTCTGGAAGATTCCCTTACTAATTTTGGCAGCATGTAAATATCAGTTTTATTGAACAAATTTGTTCACATGCAGTTTCACTCCAGTTATTTCTCTCAAAGGGCAATTTTATATTTTTTACAGGGCAGTGAAAAATATCAATGTGTACTTTTTGTTCTAAGAATCCGCAATACACAATTTAGAGAGTTGCTTTCAGAAAAACAAACAAACAAACAAACAAACAAAAACCAAAACCAAGGAAAAAAAAACCAAAACAAAAACAAACCCCTAAAACCTGCTCCATCTACATACCAAGCCATTTAAGTAAGCATCGTCAGTGACTTGATCCTTAGCATATGGGTCTTCAGAGATACTCAGGAGACATCCTGAGAGTAGGAATGGCTCATCTCCTGCAGTTCTGCTATGGGATGGCACCACACTGCTCCTAAATGAGTATGGACTGTTCCTAGTACATAATAGGAGGCCTTCTCTTTTGATTTGGTACAACAGCCTTTGACTTTGCCAAGGCTCTGTCCGCTTCTGGAATAACTCTTTCCAAATCTTCAGGCACAACTGCCTGCACATCTAACCTTTCCCTAACTCAGGACCCTTCCTCTCCTTACTGCTTCCCATGGGGTTTCCTTATCATCTCTTCCAAGTGCAAAACTGACTTTCATATTCTTCCTCAGACTCTCTGTTTGCACTCCCACCTCTGAAACACATCCATTCCACCGTCTTTCTCTTCCTTGTACATCCCATGTTACTTGCTTCTCCTACTCTCCTCATTTTCCACATTATTTGGTAATTCAAATCCTTAATTAAGCATGAAAATCTCATTCCAGACATTGCATAATTGTGGTGGATTAATCAAAAAAAACCAAGGGCAGACCAGGATGTTTTTCAGCAGAATAGGCAGAGATGTGAGAAAAGTGGCAGCTCAGCAACCTCTCTACTTCCTACATGTATGAAAAACTGTCTTGAGAGTGCAGAAGAGATGCATTGCAGTTATTCAAGTAAGGAGAAATATTAGTAATAATCATAACCCACTTAAGAAGGCCATAAAGGGCCTTTGTACAAAGCACAGTCTGAATAATGTTAGATTCTTTGCTGAATTACTTCTGCACAGCTTTAAGCTGAGTCTTCCTTTAGCATTTCTTGCCATATTTAGTATCACAATGAGTCTGAGAAACTCAAAAGACTCATATTCAAGTGGGGCTCCTGGGATCTGTGACATCTCAGAACAAAAGATCTAGCAAGAAAAAACACCATTAGAAAGACCATTCCACCCCCCAAAACCATTATCCCCATCCGGTGAGGCACACTTAGTGACATGTTTACTTTTGACTTAAACTTTACATGAAGTCATGGAACAGTCCAGACTTGGAAGGACTGCCAAGGCAAAAGGGACAGTTCTACACGTGCTGCATTGTGCACGTCAAAAAGTGTTAAGACTGAAAGGTTTATTGTTAGAGCTTTACTGAGGAGGATAGCAGGAGAAAGGAAAACTGGATATAGAAGGAGATTACACAGTTCTTTTTGAGTTTGCAAAAGAAATTTGATTTGGCAGGTCTGAGCAGCAGAGAAGTTGCTCTCTGAGTGGGGGGTTAGTTTTGACTAATGGAAAATTTCAGTTTTGAAAGAACAAAAATATGTTAATACACTATAAGTCTGTAAAGACATTTCACAAGCGAGAATTGGCAACAAGCAAAATGATTCCCCTCTATATGTTTCTTGGGGGAGTCTAAAATAATTTAAAATTATATACCACTGAGAAATCTTATTTCATCTCAAAAGAAAAAGAAATTAACTCCATCTATAACATTTATATTTCCAAACTACTCTATGATTCTATAAATGTTTCATCTCCTATTTTGGTGTAATCAGAAATGATTTATGAGGCTTTTTTTCATAAATACTGCATAGAAAATGATAATGGTAACTGCAAAGAGACAGAGAGTTTTAGCTCTCACTGAAAAGATAATTCTAAAGAAAGTTTTTACTTCCGCCAAAGATTTAAGGGCTGTTGAGAAAATGGAAATGGGAAGAAAGGTGACAGTAGGAATTTTCCAGTTAAGTTTTCCACCAGGTCATCTTCCAATGGGCAGAGGCACTGAGATCTGGAAGGGATAGTTCTGCTTGGAGCTGATCCCTGTGAAAGACTCGGGAGGTGCATGGAAGCTCCTGTCTTCTCTCGCTGGCCTTATGGTCACGTCATCAAAGACACCAGAGAATTTTCAGGCTGTGTAGAGGGACATGCATTGGCTCACAAACACATATATTTCAGTAGCTTTTTGGCTGGTCATTGCCACAGCAGTTGTATTCACATTTCTTAGCAGAAGCAAGAAGATTTGGGATAAGCAAGGATAACCTGTGAGAAAAACAGAGTGATGGATTTCTCTCTTCTCTGAAGACTGTGGGTAATGCAAGCAAGGTGATGATCATCCCTCATCTTGTGTTCTCTTGACACGTAGAAAGAGGTGGAATAAGATTTGAAGACACTGTGGTGTTGGGACAGAGAAGGAATAGCATTGGAGATGGAAGACTGCTGTGTATGTCCTTGCAATGCCAGATGCCCCTCACACAGCCTCCAGGGCAAGTGCAGTAAAAGCCATGTCTGTGGCCTATCCCATGGTTGACTGCATAGGTGGAAGGTCTGTCAACATTCCCTTGGGTGCTCTTTGTTTCTCCCGTTATGCTTTTCCCACAGTGGGGAAAGCTGCAGCTCTCCATCTGAGGTAGAGCTACCAAAACAAACCACCTGGCTGCTCTGAGGAGATGTTTTCCCCAGCCCATCCCTCTCCCTACAGCTATCAGTGATCACCCAGGTGTAGCAGAGCATCTTTCACATTTCTGTGGACTCACAGTGAGACTACACTGCTGTTATCCATCTCAAATCACACTTTGACCCATAAGAGTTTGGCTTGCTTTTCAGTATTTTGGGAACATTGTTCTGACATATGAATTATGTTTGTGAAGGAGCAGTAACTCAGATTGCTGCTGGGAATGGGCAAATCCTCTGGAACCAGTTTCAGTAGAAACTAATCCTAAGAAAAGCTTATCTAAAAGTTCAGCATTAAACTCCGTACAGGAGGGAGAAAGAGCTGACGGCCAACTAAATATACTGGAAACTGAAGGGAAATGTGGGGGTGGAAGAAAAATGGAGATATTTTGCTGTTCCCTAACTGTTGCCCCTGGAAAGTCATTCCATCCTGAATTTCTCCAATGCCATATCCTTTGTAAGGTTTCAAAACCAACATTTAAAATATATTTTTAAGGATAACCATGTCTGAAAGCTAAAGCCCTTTGGGGGAGAATAAAAGAAGGACTTCAAAGTAACAAAATGCTAAATCTGGCAACTTGTTTTTAATGGAAGTGAAAACCTGCACGATTTAATATTTTAAAGAGTAATAACAAGAGAAATATCACACATAGAGTTCAATTTCTACCCGTGGAATTGTGCCCCTGATTTAACAAATTCCAACTTAAATGCTTCCACCACAACTGAAAAATGTTTTACTGACCTTGAGCTCATTGTACAGCAGAGGTCCAACAGTATAGCTAGGACTGGGATCAAAGAAGTAGAAGTTTTCAAAGCAGCTATCCAGCCCAGTGTGAGCTAAATCCAGCTGGCTAATATTTTGCAGTTCAGTGAGTGTTGAACCTCATTTTTTTGTGGACTTTTTCTCAGAATGAGTTTCGACATGTTGCATCAAAAATCTATTTTGGCTTCAGAGAAGTCCGTGGTCTCTCCTCACTGAGCATCATTGTTTCACACGATGCTGCAATGACCTGAGTTGTCCTAGATCAGACTTCAGCCTTGCAGGAGGACCAGGCTGAACACTAGTGTTCAGCTACACTCACCCAGATTGACTCCTGGTGTTACAGCTTTCCTTTGGTCATAAGCAACAGCCTTTCTACATGTGAGACTGCATGAAATCATGAAATCAATGGATTATTCCTAGTTAAATCAAGAGCAGCATCTAGTCTACCTCTATATGTTTTAAAAATGCCTTTTTTTAATTATCGTCTTCTCACCAATTCAGCTTTCACATTCTAAAGCACCTGGTTTTAATACTCTGGACATGAAACATAATTCTGAATGCTGCCACCAAACTGATGTGCGTCCTAAGACATTGGTCAGGGTCTGTCTCATAAGGTAACACTGTTATTATCACTATGTGCCAGGTTATTTTCAGCTCTTCACAATGGAAAACCGCTGTGATAAATAATAGAATGTCTGCAAGTTATTACATTTTGACTATTGAACCTACTGGCTCTTAACAGTGATGTTAAGTTTAATGTCTATGATGTGCTTTGGAGATGAAAGCTGCACCAAAATGTGATTTATGATTTGACTGTTGAGCCAGCAGGTCTAACTGGTGGGAGCAGCTTTAAACTGCAGTCAGGCATGGGGACTGGTCTACTATGCCCAGCCTCTGGCTGCAGCCTGGCATGGCACTGGTTCTTCTTAGTGCGTAATGGCAGAAGAGTGCTGAGGATCTAAACCAGGAGGCAGGATACTGAGCTGTATCTTCTGTTTTTGCTGGCATATATATGCCAGCTGAAATGAAATGTTTGGGCAAAAGGAAGCCACATCACAGAGATAAAAACACAGCTCAGAGCACCTGCATAAGTACCTGAGAAGAACAGGCATAGTGACATGCCCTTGCACAGCTTAGGCACACCAAGGGATTGAAATTCAGACTCGGGTAATGGAAACCCTAATAATGAACAGTGGGGTGTCACTGATCAATTCAGAGTAAAATTTTGGATTTCGGATCCCAAAAGACTGACATGCAGAGCAGGAAGCAGCCTAGAGCTAACAGGAGGTTTTAAATACACCCACATGTGTGAACCCCTGCCTCTCCCTGCTTGTTGAGGGTCTGGGTGATCTCTGCTGGCCAAGGAATCAAAGTGCATGACTCCAGGTGAGCACTAAACTGAACATCTCTAAGAAAAACTCAGCACCCAGCCCATGGCAGAGCACATGCTATATTGTATGAAATCTAATTTACTCACCAAACTTATTAAATCACTATTTTCCTCTTGGCAGGAGCTGTCTAGATGCAGAATAGCCTGGCTGATAGGGAAAAAGAGATCATGATGTATGTGTCCTACTGAGCTTGTGCTGCAATAAAGCCTGTCAGGAAAGAGTTATATGGATGAGAAGAAGATAAGGTCTGGACCCCAGGTCTTCTCCATCCCCTCTGAGTGCTCTGCTGTAGACTACTGTCCACCTTCCTTTGTCATTCTCCCAAACATACATCAACCCACTAGTAGCTTTGGTTAAACCATTCACTTGAGATGTGACTGAATAGCTTCAGAACTCTTCAGACAGATTAATGGCAAGACAACCAAACTAATTGAACCAACATACTGCTAACACAGTACTAACAACTTAAGATGCTTGGAAAACAAACAGCAAAATAAGTTTGGCTTTCACCAAACTTCCTTTGTTCAAATGCCCCAGAGTCTTGAGGCAAAAAATCCATACACACAGAGTTTTTCCCCTCAAGAAACAGCTTGTTAGGGCTTTAAATGAGGAGTAAAAATCTCTCTTATTTGAGGAGAGGAACAGAGGAAGGATCAGTCAAATTCCCATCTGGCCTTTACAGACATATCCACTTTTTGCTGCTCATAACAATTAGCATATCTGTGCCAATGACCATTTGCAAGTTTCTGTCTGTGCTGACTTTGGATGTGTCTCAGCTGCAAGGGAGGGTGAGCTCCACAGCATTTTACCATTCTGGGTTGCCTAGTTATCCACATTACCCTCATCCGGAAACCAGGGCAGACAATCAGACATGTCTCTTTTCAGTGCATAGTGAGGATGTGGAAGTGCAGCCTAAGAACCAGAAGCTGGGAAAGGATCCCACGTTTTGGGTGTATCCATCAATTTCTGGGTTTTGGTGAAAAGCTTGGCAAAAACTATGAAACTACAACATAGAAACACTACATACATGATAGATGTAGATTATGACACCTCTCAAGATGTTTCCCTCTCTCCTGCAGTGTCCCAGATTACTTAGCCAAGCAGATGTTCACCATTATTCTGAGCCATGGAAAAATGCAGGATTCACACTAAAAGAAAAAATATGGAACATGGAAGACATCTGAACTATTCTCTGTTTACTTTGTCTTGCAAGTAATGAGGAATTTGTTTCTTCTGAGTCAGAGCTGGAACTGGAACACAGACACCTCACGTTCTGGAGGGACCTCACTATCCAGAATCTCCAGGCACTAGGAAAGATGAGGCCTGCGTGCCTCCCTCTAAGAAATGACCTGCTTTTCTGTAGAAAAGCATCACATTTCTGTGAAAGAGTCAGAGGAAGAAAGAAGAGATCTTTCAAAGACTCATTGTCTTGTTCCAGCACATTATTTTTACCCAGTGACTGAAGGAGGAAAGACAGACTTATCTGCCCTCAAGGTGCAGTGGCTGCTGGCTCCATTGTCTTTCTGGGAATAATGTTTGTTCTGTAATTATAACTGCAGTTCCCTCTCAGCCATGAAGCTTTCAATTTCTACAGCATTTCAAGACCCATTTCTATCTAGGATGAAATACATCCCTTGAAGTTTTCCAGGAAAAATGTTGGTGATAAAAATCCGCTATTGTCCATTGTTGGCACAGAAGAAAGGCTGTTGGAACATGGCATGTAGCCATTCCCTCCCACCTTTCCTTCCCTGTGGTAGCAGTATCGTTGCTGACCCAAATAAAGCATTGTTCCCTGAAGCAGAGAGAATGAAGTTGTTCTGAACTGATAAGACTCCTCCCTGACAATTCACCACTTGGACTCTGTTACTAGAAAGATGGTCCCCATCTGACTTGGCTGTTCCTCTTGGAATAACCCCAGATTTTCTCCATACTCCAAGTAGTTTAACCTTTTCCTTCTCTCTGCATCAAATTTAACCATGGAGCACTAAAGAGCCATAGAATCATAGAATATCCTGAGTTGAAAGCAACCCAAAAGGATCACAGTGTCCACCTCCTGGTGCCGCACAGGACAACCGCAAGAATCCCACCACGTGCCTCAAAGTGTTGTCCAAATGCCTCTTGAACTCTGGCAGGCTTGGGGCTGTGGCCACTTCCCTGGGGAGCCTGTTCAGGTGTCCAACAAACCTCTGGATGAAAAAACCTTTTTCTAATATCCAATCCAAACCTTCCCTGACACAGCTTCATGCCATTCCCTTGGGTCCTATCGCTGGTCACGCCTGTTGGCAACATGGTTCAAAGACAACACAGCTTCTGGAAATTGCTGTCATTTCAGACTCCCTTGTGAAAGGCAATGGTTACTGCATGCAGCTCCTCCTTTCACTTCAAGCCAAGCCAAGCATTAGTGCTCAGCTTGCGCTGCTCTTGTGGTAAAGGCAAGGTCAGGTACTCCCTGACCTGGCTGCCCATCAGCTTTTCCCTGGGACCAAGGGAAGCCAGCTCTGTGGCAGTGTCAATGTCTGGCTCCATCCCTCTCTGCCAGGCCTGCAAACAGTACATTTTGTGCAGTCTCAGGAAATGGCAGTTTTACCGAAGGTCAGGGTTTGTGAAACAGACACCTTTTTTCTTTTCCTTCTTTTCCTTTTTCTGGGGAGTTTCTTTTACTCCCTTCTCCCTCCTCACCCCACACTTTCCCTGGGCCTCTTCCAAGAACAACCCTGGTGCCATTCTCTCCCA
The DNA here is from genome assembly GCA_035041135.1 of Platyrinchus mystaceus. Lineage (NCBI taxonomy): Eukaryota > Metazoa > Chordata > Aves > Passeriformes > Tyrannidae > Platyrinchus > Platyrinchus mystaceus. The sequence continues at coordinate 67,648,661 of JAWWLV010000144.1, read as the reverse complement.
CCAAAGGCACAAAGACCTTCTTTTACCAAGCCACTGGCTGCTCAGGATACAAAGAAGTTAAACTAACAATGTGGCGATGCAACAGCCCATTACAGGCAGGTCTGGATGAGTCACGGAAATAAAGAGTAGGAAGGGATTTAAGGGGCCACCTTCCCCTCTCCCCCAAGGCAGCACAAGTATTTTCTCCCACTATATGTTCCAGTGACCTTCTATTTCTGTTCATTTGGAGTACAGCAAGGCCTCAGTTTCTGCCCAGGAATGGTATTTATGGCCAGGATTTATCACTCCTCAGAACAAGTTTGTCCTGTCTTTATGCTTGTTATGAGAATACACCACATTTAATTACGGAGTTTAATTCCAAAACAAAATACCATCTCAAAACAGTATTTTAAGTGCACATTTTACCCTAATATAGCTCCCTGATAGTGTTTCTAAGATTTGGATTGCCTATTGGCTAAGTTCTGAGCACATTCCAACAGAGTGAATGCTGGACATACTGTAAGTGACTGTCACCATTTCTGGGTACCTGCTGCAGTGTGCAGAGATTCAGAAAGCAAGCTTGAAGATCTAGAAAGAAATATGGAATTACTGCATTCAACTGCTTAAAAAAAAAAACCAAACCAAGAAACAACAAAACAAATGCTAGTTCCACACTTGGGTTTGCACTCAGCCATGATATGGCATCATGTCAGCATTACTACCATCACCCATCAGAGCTTTCTGCCACCTCAGACAGATATAACAAGGATATCAAGCTGGTTATCCTCATCTTGCACAGAAGTAAGAGGAAATCTGTCCACTCATGTCCAGGGACATGTCTAAGTCATGCATAGTATCTTCCACTATGACTTGTGCCTTGTTTGCAGACTGTTTTGGCCTTTTACTATTTTGTTCTAACTAGAAGGGTATTCTTATTGCTCTAATGAGTAGGAAAAGGTCTTCAGCTTCTTCTGGACTAAACATGAATAGGTGATGCCATCTCTCCACATGTCTCAGAGTACACCATCTGCAGCACCTATAACATTACCTAAGGTCCCACTTTATAAACAGCCACAGGAGTGTGGCAGCCCAGACGTGGTAGGACAGTCCCCCAGGGTGCGCTGGTATGGTGGGACCAGGACCACAGTCCCCAGTGGTGTAAGAGCTTCAGTTTTGGGAGGAAACCCTTGCAGGGCAGAGAGACTGTAGAAATGCCTGATGGTGATGCTCTCATGCTCCTCTAACACTTGCCCAAAGCCCAGGGAGTTCTGCTTTTTATGGGAAGGTGAGGGACTTCCAAGAGTAGTAAAACAACCTGAACGAACACACAGCACACATAAAAATGCCAAAATCAGTTTGTCTTCTGCACCTCAAAATACAGAGGCCACTAGGAACCTGCCTGGGGTTTTCTCTGCTGTGGCATAACATGGTGTCACCTGGAGGCCAGCTGAGGGTTTTCTTGCTAACAGACAAATAACATTCCTCAAAAGAGCCTGTTAAATTAAAGCCTGCTACCGTGATCCAAGCAGTTTTGCAGTCTGCAGCTGCAAAGCTCTTGTTTTGCATCCACCTGTGGCTGCCTCTGGATTCCTTGTCCCTCTCCAGTACGAGTCAGACCCAGTCACCCACAGCACATCCCCCTGCCACACACCAGGGAGACAGACCCGATAAAAGGGCACCTCTATTCTGCCCCTGTTCCAACACCATTAACCAAATATCACTCCCATTATTCCCAGTGAGGTCAAAACAATTTTCACATCAAGGTCTGCAAACAAAGGAAGCCCATCATCTGCAGGGTAAATATTAACAACCCTTGGACTATTTGTAACCTAATTAAATGCTTTTATGGAATATTTCCTCTCTGTGTGTAAAATCTGGATGCTACTTCTGTAGGGTACAAATCTGTGGGTGTATTAACTGCTGTAAGATAAAATAAAATAAAGAAAAAAAACCCCAGTCCACAGTAACATGTTATTTAATATTTGTATTTTAAGGACATGATTTCAGTGTGGAATAGATTAAACTTCCTGAATGGGCTTAGTTCAACCTAATCTACAGTTTCATAACACTAGATGAAGATGACTGTTGACTGATAGCATTAAAATTATTACTAAGTTTTTCTAGTCTTTTAGGGATGGGACTTAAACAAAAAAAAATTGTTTGACTCTCTAATTATTTTTATTTTTTTTCCTTAACCAAAACCATTATTATGAAGTTTTGTGCAATTTGTCCTGGAACAGCTTCAGTCACAACTCAATTCGAATGGAAACTGAACTGAAAAATGCATTGGTTTGTCTCTCTGGGCTTTGCTAAGTAATTTTGTAATAAAGTTGCATGGAAACAGAAGCTCCAAACTTCCACTTTGAAGGAGCTTAAAAATTCCAGACATTCCTCTACTCAAATCAGAGCAAGCCCCCAAATATTTCAAGATTCTACATGAGGAAGAAATTATCTCAAAAATTACCTTTTTAGTTCACCAAAATATTTTTTAGAAAACTTTATCTAATTTCAAAAGGCCACTCATATGCAAAGTAAAAAAAAATTAAAAATCAACAGCTGTTTCAAATTGAAAGGATAATGGACTCAATTTTTAAATGTACAAATGAAAATTTTAATTCTTTGGTAACATTTTAATGATTTTCTTCTGATAGGCAAGTAATTGACCATCCTTTATGAAAGGTACTAATTTTGGAATCTTTCTCAACCTAATTTTTCTCCTTCAAAATTACTCTGACCAATCCTTTTACAATAAAAAGAACACTAATTATGTGCACATGGAGTGCATTTTCCATTAAAATGCTTTCTATTAATGGTGAGGATATGTATGAGCATCACAGGCTGAAAATAATTAACAAGACAGTTGAGGACCTATTTTCCATCAGGTCAGGCATTAGATATGGCACATGGTTCACTTCCAACACAGAACTGTCTTCACAGAGTTAATGGGACCAACAGGACCCTTTTCCATCACAAAATGGGGCAGCATGTGTGAACTGCTTTATTGAGTTGGAACATAAGAACACAGTCTCAGAAGATCTGATCTGTGATCCTGCCTCAGCCATAAAGGTGACAGGTGTTACAGAGATGGATGGCATCAAACCAAGCTTAAATCCCTGAACAATAACAAAGACTTGAAATTCATAAGTGTTCCCAAGAGAAGAGATTTGAGCACACCTACGCAATGCAAGTAGCTCTAGAGACAGAATAGACTCCAGTTCAGTATCCACACACAAGGCATATTAACACCCTGAGTAGTGTTGTGGTAGTTAAAGCTGCTTGCTGACTTGTTAATCAAAAGCTAACAGTATCCAGGAAATAATGGAACCAAATAATGATCCTATCCTGAGCCTCAGTCAGTCCAGAAATTTGTATTTTTTTTTTTACAATAAGCTCCTGATTTCAACTTGCAGTAAAAACATCTGTAACTTCCAGTGGGTTTAGTCATCTCAGATTGATACAACAAAAGCAGGGGAAGTGAAATCCTGGCATGATCTGTATAAAACTCTCTCTAGCATACATTTTCCATACACAGGCTTACATTACAGAACAGCTAATCAATGGAAACATTGTGCTGGCATCTGGGTGTAAAATCTAGACCTTGATGTTGACACCTTTCAAATATTTATAGTGGTTATTGTACCAACACCTTCGTGATCTTTCAGCCAAGTTACACACATGTGCCCAGGTTTTCAAAGAGTGGTCTCTCAGGCAGTGCACTTTATGCCATGGGCTGCAGTGCATATCAAATTTGAAGTAAGAATATATTTGTGCAACTTTCCACCCCAAATTCAGAATCGATGTGCATGAATAACACTGACACGCACAGCATTTGGTTGCCAACGTCAAAAGCGCAGGTATTTCAAGTCACAGTGGTGGGACTTTCAAGGACATCTGAGGTTTTAATGTGATTTAACTAGGTGTTTTCCTTTGTCCACACCACGCCAGAGCAATTTCACTCTGCACCCGGACCACAGGGCAACACCTCCAAGCTAGCCCTGCCCCAGGACATCTCTCCACAGTGATAGCACAACTTGTCCCAACCATTTCTTGGTGTCATACCAGCACAAGGCGCAGCCAATGCTAAGTCTGGATCTACATGAACCTTTTCCTGCCCTGGAGCTCCCCAGTTTACAGTATTACAGCATGGACACCCAGCAATTTGGAAACAAGCAAATGCTAAACATAACCTTAAGAGGCAGTGCTGGATGGGTTTCATCTTCAGCACGTGAGGTGCTGGGTGAGCTGGCCGTCTCCTGTGGTGGGGTGGGATGAGAGGGAGGGGAGAAGAATGGCTGACCCTCTGGAGGCATCTCCCTCACACTCTGGCCCACACAGCACACGTGAATAACACTTTGGCCCACACAGCACACCTGAATAACACTTTCAAGCTGAAGATAGAGCCTCCAAAGAGCCAAGGCTACAGGCCCACCCAGCCCACACTGCAGGGACCTGGCTCTGGTTTGTATTTGTACCCCAAACTGGTCACAGCCTTTTGCTATCACCTGGGACAGAACATGCTCTCTGTCTCAGTTCTCACCCATAAAACAAAAAGTTAGCACTCCTCTCCTACCAGCTTGTCTTATCTTTTTTATTTGAAGATCCCACTTAGCAACTGCACATTTTGGTCTCTTGCTGGTTGCTTGCACTACAAATAGTATATTTCTCCAAAGCCAGGAAGCTTCCCTTGATCACAGGCTGGAACATGGAAAAAGAGATATTACAGTCCCCTTGACAAGACCTCATTTGTCATTTAGAAGTCTGCTTCAGTTTATTTATTACTTTTTTTCCAGCAGACTGGAAAGTGAATAAGGATCCAGTTTTCAGAATTCTTTGTTTGCTTGAAATTGCAAAATTTAGAAACATCCAGGGCAGACACATGGAAAACTGTTTGTGTGACACTGATCCAACACTTCAAAATACTATGAATATTTAATTAGAATAGGCACTTGCAAAGGACAGGCACTTCCATGGGTGTTTTTCTTCTGAGCTATAGTTACTCCCTATTCATATGTAGAAATCAGATGAGTATCGCATTCATTGCACAGCCAATTTTTCTGGTTAGATCTCATAGCCAAAATAACAGCCTTATTTAGGAGCTGCATTGGTGTTTTAACAGAGTAATAAAAGGCAGCCTTGTGTCCCATCTCTAAATATTGGCACTCAAGCTGTTTGGTTGGAAGCAGTTGCCTTGTATACATGCATACTTACAAAGATTTTCTTTTTCTGTTGCTGACAGAAAGAAACTACTGTTCTTCTACTGAATAAACAGGTCACTGTGGATTTCTCTCTTCCATTGCCTCAGCCACTACAAAAGTCCTTAGGTCAAGAATTAAGACATATTCCTTGGGTGTGGGGGTTTCTCCTGATCAGTAAAGAGCTGAAAAATGAAATGCAGCGCCTTTGCACTGCATTGAAGTTAATCTGTAATGCATAAGGAAGTGGTTTACATGTTTAAGTCTTCAGAACTTCACAAAAGTTCTCTTAAGATTTATTTGGTGGTCATATTAAAACATTAGGCTTTAATAATAATTTAGGTTTTCTTTTGCAATGGTTGAAGGACACCTGCAGTTCCCCCCAAAGGGAACATAGACCTAAGGTGGATTTGACCACCACATTGGAGTCACCCTCATGACTTGAAACTTGAAACTACACAGAGGGAGGCAATAAGTTTGTTGTTACTTTTTCATTTGTGGGCTTTGAGAGCAGAACATTGTTGTATCAGTATGTCTATATGACATGGACACTTGCTGTCTTATCCCACAAAAGAGTTCAGTGACGTCTTTGCTCACTGCAGGTCTTCCAGCAGCCACTGGCATAAGTCACCTCCCAAGAATGGCAGGAGGTGGAGAAACCAGTCATTTCTCATGGGAAATTTTCACAAAGGTTAATTGTTCTTCTGTAAAAATATGTCTGGCTTCAACTTGGCCATGCCTCTGTCAAGAAGAGTGGAGGGACCATTAGTCTCAGTACTTTTCTGTGTGAAAGAACGTAGAGACTGAAATTAATTCATCTCTTGACCTTTATTTTCAGTCTTCTTAGGATAACCTAAGAACTTGCTTCATAAATCCCTCATTACAAATTATTTTCTTTGGCTGTGAAAAAAAATCTTGCTGCAATAAAATCTTTTCTATTTTTTTTCCCTTAACCTCTCTCCCTTCTCATAATATCCTCAGCAAAATGTGGACAGTACAAACAGACACAGCATTGCAGGATCTGTCTAATTAAAGCTTTTAATGGAGGTAAAGTCACATCCCCCACTCAGTCCTGCTGCTCCTCTGTTTCCAAGAAGAATCACGTCTCTTATAGCACTGTATAGAAATAAACACTTTCATCTTGACATGCCCTTATTAGGGATAAGACATTCCACATGCCAATATGTCCCTGTGTGCAATATTATAGAGATACTATGCCCTGAGAAATTATCAGAAGCGGCATATTTAATCATCTCTGGCTACAGTTAAATCATCAATGATGTCTCAATGACAATGTGAGTAAATGCTTGTCAGTGTTGCCATAATATTTGCCAGTGGTTTGGAATGTTTTGAATTAGATTACGAAGAAAAATGCAGCTTTTTTTTTTTTTTTTTTTTTTTTTTTTTTTTTTTTTTTTTGCCAGACAGGATGAAAAGGGCTTTGCAGTTTTCAATAATGTTCTAACCCATATTGTGTGCAAGAAGCAGCATAATGTTCCCACACATGGGGTTAGCTCACTGCGATGAGGACAGTTTTATGGCCTTCTTTATTTTTTTGAAATGCAATGCGAAAATGTGAGGATTTTATTTCTGTTATTTAAATGTTGCTTAATCAGCACTCTGACTGCTGCTTCTGGGGCCTTCTCCTGGGAATCGCAGAGAACTCCAGCAGGCAGGTGCCCAGCCTGTCAGGAAAGCATTACCATATAAAATATTTAACAATGGCACATTTTCTCCCAACTGTTTGTCAGCCATTCCAATAAAACATTTGATTATACCACAAGCTGCCAAAACATCATTTAAGCAAATTGCTGGGGGGGGGAAGAAGAAGAGTGGGAAGATGCAAGTCATAAAATAGCTAAACTCTTGTGGGAAAAGAATGTGACAAAAGTATTTTTTTCTTTATTTCTTTAACAATGAACTGTGTCTTATGTCTTTTTATCCAGTGCTACTATATTAAGACAGAAGAAAAAAATGCTTCTAAGACTAAAGAGTTAATGTAAAGACTAAAGAGTTAAGGTACAATAGGTACAAAGATGTTTCTTTCATCTTCATGTCCTTAACACATATTGTGTCTTAGCTCACTTGTTCTTCTACATATGCAAGTACAGGTCTGTGCATACAGAAACACATTGTTGTACAAGATGTAATACCAAACCTTGGGCACATGTTTTCAATATCACATTCACAAAAAATTCAGAACATGGAGATATGTACAAGTCTTGATGGTTGGGGAAGTGGGAGAATGTGCCTTACAGAGAAATATCAGGCACTCACTCTTCTGAAGTCCTCAAAGAGATCAAGAGGGGGGATATGATTTCAGTGTCAAAAAGACTACACTTTTTCTTTAAAGACAGTATATATCAGATATCAAAAGGCTTTTTAACATAGCACAGAATGGCTGAAAAATAAAGACAAAGACGTCCCAACAAGAAAAACATTATCTAACAGAGTGGGTGAGTGAGGGAATGAACTGCCAAAGGAAATGGTGGGTTCCCATCTCATGGAGAATGCCCCAAATGTTGCAATCTTCACAGAAACAAGACATTTGTCTGTGTGTAGAAGTTACTCAGTGAAATATGATGTCTCTGTCAGGATAAAGTGCAGAGGAAAACCAAATATGTCTCCTTTTTCCTGCAAGGCTGATCTATTTACACTTTCCACCCTCCTTCCACAAAATACCCTAGAAAATTGTCAGTGCTGAACCAAACTCTATGCTGCTGTTTACTATTATATAATTTTTTTTACAATAGTGCCTACAGTGCAAGACACAACATGATAACCTTTACACAACAAAATTGCTTCCATTTAAGGGCCTCTGTGTTCACATCCAGGAGCAAAACCCTCTTCAACCATGTTACTTCTCACTGGACCTAATGGGACGCCACAGAGGATCAGGATGTCTCATAAGCAAATTCCAAGCAGAAATGAGTTTTTAGGAAAGCAGACAAATGTAAAGAGTAATATAATCATCACACACATTTACACATTTCTGTAAACACAGTTAATGGAAGAATTTGCATGCCATCTTCCTTTTACTCTGAGGACTGTGTGCTGTATTTATGTGACCTTGTCCCCCTGCTTTATGTAGAACAGGGGAACTCCAAAGCCTCAATAGCTGTGCTTGTCTTTAGCATCCTTTCCTTAAAAAATATCAATTGTGACCAAATATGTGCAGACAGCAAAAGCCTCAGTCTCCACTGAACTCTGAAGCTACTGAAACCAGCTGAATATTTACAAGGAAGAGAGCTAAAGGACTGCTAAAAATCCCATTCTTCATATCTGCCCCAAAAGAGACCCTAATCAGAACATACCTTCCAATAACTCGTCTGAGCTACCAAGTTTATTATCACAAGAGACAGCCTGTTATATTGAACTGGTTAACATTTGCCAGAGTTTGGCTTTGGAGATGCTCATATGCTCTTACTGTAGGCCTCCTTCTCTGGTTTTCATTTACAGCCTTTTCCCTCTTTCAAATCTGTTACATTTTATTGCCTCTATTTCAAGATTTTAGCAATTTGGATATTCTGAGGCATACTTTTAGCATATTATTTGACTTCATGAAGTAGATACATGTTTCCAACTATGTTTAACAGGAGTGAAGTGCGCCAATTATTAATTCTGTTACAATAGTACAACCTACAAAAGCCTGGCTTTCTAAGCAATGTATTGTAGTTAAAACTTGGGTTTAATACATAGTGAAGTAAATGTAAAACTATATATGGGTCATTAAAATAACTAAAAAAAAAAATAAAACAAAATAGGTAGTCTTTCTCAAGGGTAAAACAATGTATATATTTCATCTTGTTTCCAATGTTGATTTTTTGAAGGAAATTTCCTTGCCTGCTGCAAAGTATGAAGTTCCTGTCATCTGGGTTTTTCTAGGTTACCTTTCAGTTAGTCAAATGGCCCTATCTCTTGCTTTTGCTGTTGTTGCTCCAGGATGCACAAGGTTTTTGTGACGAATTTATGGGTTTGTGGAGAGCATCAGCCCTGGTGATCACAGACAGCCTCAGGGTGGTGGGACCAAGGTTCTGGAAGCAGCATTGCTGATGCCCCCAGAAGGGAAACACAGCCGTGCAGAAGCAAAACTGAGAGCAGAGACATCAAACCAGATGATCACGATGGCTCCTTCTAGTTGCAGTTTCAACAAAGCTCAATAAGTCCTGACAAATTGCAAACACTGCTCTGAGGAAAAAATGCAGAGATTTTTGCAATGCCAACTCTGTTTCCAACCACCTTACGTACCTCCTTGATTTGAAAAGAAAGATGCTTAAACCTACTGCACAACTTCTCATACTTAATGAGATCACTTAATGAAAAAATCCAGTGGTGTGAGAGCACAGTCTGCCAGAGGAAGCAAGCTGTTTATATTCAGGTGCAGGGAAGAACAGGGGAGAAAAGAATGCTTGTATTTGGTTGAGAACAGTTGTTCCTGAGTTCATCTCTCTTTGTGGATATGCACAGAGCTACCCACAGAGATGGACTCTTTCAAAAGAGGATTTCCCCACAAAAATGTCTAAATTACACCTGCAGGCATCTTGCTCTGCACAGTGCACAGAGGATGCTCTGGCAGGTCAGGTGGGGTAAATCAGAGCTAAAATGTGTGAAGTGTGACCCAGATCACCCAGGTAGCACAAGGATGCTCCACATTACACCCAGGGCAGAGGTCTGGGAAGATCATCATCTTCTTTGAGCATTGTGCTTTGAATTCCAGTCCTTCATGAGCTCTTCTAGACTGGTTTACAAAAGGGTTAGGATTGTGTCTCATGCTTCACAGCAAATGAACTCCCAGAAAGCAATTGCCTTTGGAAAATTGATAGATTTCCATAGGTTTCTCAGGGTGGGAGCTACTAAAGATGACATCTGAGAAGTGAAAACAGGATGACAGGGCACCTGTGAAACCCCATTAGCAGCTCCCTTACAAGCTCCTGTTTTGCTGGTCTGAAACCCTGGCACAGAGATTTTCTAATGATATGAATCACAATGACACGACAAACGAATTAAATCAGCAAAGTCCCGTTTCATTTACAAGGCTCAGTTTTCATTATTTCCCATTGCAAAGGAAGTTCAAGACTAAAACATCTGGTCCTGTCGATGGGCTTTCAGCCAAAGCTTCAACTTCTGCCACTGAGCTGAAACAACAGCAGCCTAATCTCAGTATTGTCTTTAGCTTTCTCAAAAACTCTTCCTCCCCAGTGAGACAGCAGAAAGAAATCTTTCCTCGGTGTTTTATTTCAGGCATAGCATGCTAAGCTGCAACCACACACTGACAGCAGATACCTTCCTTCCAGAATTCTGCCACTTCCTAAAGGCAATAAAGGTCCAGACCAGGGGGTTCATTGGGGATAAGCACTCAATTTTTCTCAAAATATATTTTTCACCAACGTCAGTTTTGCAGGAAATGGTACCTTGTTTCTGAACAGCTGGGAAATTATCCCAGGGAATGTGGGAGAGTAGCAAGTATGGAGGTCCCAGTAGAAATTAAGAAATTTTTTGTCTGAGATCATGATAAGATTCAGGGTAAAATATATTTCAGATCAGATCCAAACTGGATTCTGACACCCGAGTGTCTACACAGTGCCTGAATGCAGGTAACCTTATAAAGGCACAAAATCTTGCACTTCTCCAATAGCCCCCATGTCACTATTGTGAATCATAACTGATTTTACTACATCAAAGGTCAAAAGTCTGTTATAAAGTAAAGACGTGAACAAGTTGGTGGTTTTCTGAACAAAATATATTTAGGCCATTTTGTTGGTAAAAATATGAAAAAAAGCTCTAAAATCTTCTGGGTCTGATCTAAGGAATTACTGGCTGTTTCAGAGAGGAAAAACTATTGCATAAGCAGATTATTCTACCTGTGTGCAGTGAGACAGCAAAAAAATTCTATAAATATATCAGCAACAGAAGGAGGACTAAGAAGACTCTCCATTCTTTATTGGATGTGGGGGGGAAATATAGTGACACAGGATGAGGGAAAGGCTGAAGTACTTACTGCCTTCTTTGCTTCAGTCTTTAATAGTAAGGCCAGTTGTTCTCTGGGTACCCAGCACCCTGAGCTGGAAGACTGAGATAGGGAGCAGAATGATCCCACATAATCCAAGGGAAAATGGTTGGTGATCTGCTACACCACTGAGACACACACAGGCCTATGAGGGTGGATGGAATCCACCCAAGAGGACTGAGGGAGTTCATGGAAGCGCTCGCTGAGCCACTGGAGAGGTCCTAGTTGACTGGAGGTTTGCAAATGTAACATCCAACTACCAGAAAGGCCAGAAGGAGGATCTGGGTAACTACAGGCCTGTCAGTCTGACTGTGGTGCAAGGAAAGGTCATGGAGCAGATCATATTGAATGCCTTCGTATGATACATCCAGGATAACCAGGGCATCAGGCCCCGTCAGCACAGGTCTGTGAAAGCTAAGTCCTGCTTGAATAACCTGACCTTCTTCTATGACAAGGTGACCCTTTGGTGGATGAGGGAAAAGCTGTGGATGTTGTCTGCCTGGACTTCAGTAAAGCTTTTGACATCATTTCCCACGGCCTTCTCCTGCAGAAAAGGTTTTGGGGTTGCTGGTCGACAGTGGCTGAACATGAGCTAAGGAGCATGTCCAGGTTGCCAAGAAGGCCAATGGCATCCTGGCCTGGTCCAAAAATAGTGTCCAGCAGGACCAGGGCACTGATCATGCCCCCTGTGCTGGGCACTGGTGAGGCTGCACCTTGAATCCAGTTTTGGGCCCCTCACAACAAGAAAGACATTGAGGTGCTGGAGCATGTCCAGAGAAGGTCAATGAAGCTGAGGAAGGGTCTGAAGCCCAAGTCTGACTAGAAGCAGCTGAGGGAGCTGGGTATGTTTAGCCTGCAGAAAAGAAGGCTCAGGAGAGACTTTATCACTCTCTCCAACTCCCTGACAGGAGGTTTTAGTGAGGTGCGGGTCAGTCTCTTCTCTGAAGTAACAAGTGATAGGAAAAGAAGGCCTCAAGTTGCACCAGGGGAAGTTTAGGTTGAATCTTAGGAAAAACTTCTTCATGGAAAGGATTATCAACAGGCTGCCCAGGGCAGCGGTGGAGTCACCATTCCTGGACATATTTAAAAGACATGTATATGTGGCACTTGGGGACATGGTTTAGTGGTGGCCTTGGCCGTTCCAAGTTAGCAGTTGGACTTGATGGTCTTAAAAGTCTTTTCCAACCCAAGCAATTCTATGGTTCTGTGATTCTGTTATGTGTAACACTTGCTTCCAGAGCCCTGGGTGCTTCCTGTCTCCAGGGGTTAAACATTGGACTGCAAGATATCTCCTGGTTTATTTCTTCCTACCTGGAAATAACCGTGTTTCTAGATGATGATAATGTCTAAAATAGTACCTGCACATTGAGAAAGATGGATACAACTATTGTCCTGAAAAGAAGTGGAGAAAAAGGTGAACTGATGTGATTGGTCCCCAGCTCTGCCTGTGGCTTTGCCAGCAGGGTCTGTAGTGACTGCCATGGATCTCTGGGTAAAATTACAGTGGTGACTGCTTGGATATTTGGGGTTTAAAGGTCTGTGATTGATCTCATAGAGAGGACAAAGTGAAGGAAAGCAACCTGAAACAATTAGAAACTACTTCTCATTAATAACACCCAGCTCCCCAGGAATCACACTAATACCCAGGAAAGTGCTGCTTAAGCTCCAGTAGCAATCACATTTCCATGTCATCCAAATGCTGCAGCACTGAAGGGAATTTGTTTTGTGTCTGAGAAAACAACTGACACTGCAGTTTCATCGCAGTTCCCTTCAAACAGCCACTACTTCTCCACACGCTGTAAAGTATTTCTTAAATTAAATATCCCTCAGCAGATGTAGTATCTCACCCCTTCTGTATTCACAGGCAAGACACTTTTGGGTGAGTTTTCAGCAGACACTTGAAAATACATTTCTTCCCACTTTCCCTTTTCTCCCTCAGTGGCAAATGAAGCTGAACACCTCCACAGACTGAATTTAGCTTATCCTAAAGCTAGCAAATTCCAGACAACTCATTCCAATTTTATTTCCTTCCTTCCTTTTTTTTTTTTTTTTTTTTAAATTTTTCATTGCTCAGAGAATATGTAATATACAGAATAGGCCAAAAACGCATTAGTAGCCTCTTTGTTTGTCTTTGGATGACAAAACTCAATAAGTTAAGCTTAGCCTATAGCAAAGCAGTCCCAGATGGCCAGGTCTGTTCTAAATAAGCCACTTTTATGAGGCCTGGATGTCTAAAAGAAACACACTTCATAAAAGGAGAAAATGTGTGAGACAGAAGAAGTCCAGAAGAAGGAAATCTCTCTTACAAAACTACTACTGTTCAGACTCTGTATAAACATGATTATCAAAGACATACTTGGGTTTTGTGGGATTTTTTTTCCTTTTTTTTTCCAAGTCTAGAAAGGAAATATTTTAGTCAGATATTTATATACGTTTCCATTCTCCCAAAAAAGAAAAACTTCAAAGGTTCCCTTCACTGGATGTGAAAACTTTTTTGTGATAAAGAGACATTTGATATCCTTAGCAATGAGATATGCACTTACTATTAATATATCAGGTACTAAAATTGTATCATTTTTCTAGAGAGAAAGGTCTCAAGGGTGTGCTCATTAGCTTCCTGCTCACGAGGAGGAACACATCTCCTTTGATTCATTCAGACCTCCAACCTAGATTGTAGCTTGGCTTTGTAACATGGAGATTTAATCTCTTTTCCCTTGCCTTTTGTTTTCATAAACATCCCAGTCTATTCTGAAGCTGACATTTATAAAACAAACAAGCAAACAGGCAAAGGTTTAAAGGTTTGTCATCACCAAGGGATAGCATAACCAATGAACCATTCTCTATCAGTCAAGTGTTGCCAATATTCAAGAATCAGGCAAAGAATATTAATTTGTTCCAAATCTTATTTAAAGTAACACATTCCATAAGCAACACAGCTACTGGTATCTGCTTCCCATGAGTTTGTGCCTTAGAGTTGGAGTTTCAATAGTCAAATAGGGTTAATGGTCTTGCTGACACTTCTTGGTGAGTTTTTTCTCAAAAATGCATGAATCCTGTTGTTTAAAAAGTAAAAGAGCGTGTTCACAATTGCAGCCTGTCCCTCTGTCACATCCAGGCCTGGGATAGCTATTTTCATGACCCAGAGAACTTTGTTTCTATGATTCCAAACAAAAGACTTAAATGGCCACATTCTCACACAGTCCTGGATGATCCCTAAACCCTTGTTTCTCCAATAAACCAAATTAAAAAAAAAAAAAAAAAAAATGAGGGTATGATTCATACACAGAATAACCAGAGATTGCACAATTTCTTTTCTTTTGATCAATTGAGGAGGAACACTATTTCTAGGGAGCATAGAAAGGTTCAGGTTTCTTAAATGTGTGTCTCACCAATTGCCCAAACAGGCAATTGCTAACAAAAAAAATTCCATTCTGAATGGAATTCTTCTGTTTAGGCTGGAGGTACTTTGTTTTAGCTGGGGTGCTACAGGAGTAGTGGTTGGTTTCTTTTCCATGAGAAAATTAATATGTTTTCATTTCAGGTCAGACTGGGACAATTTTCCTTTTTAATTTCCACATCAAGCAGCAAATTGAAAAATCAATACTCATCATAGGTTTAATTGTGTTGTCTCTGTTCTTTTAACCAACGCTCCAGAACACAGCACAAAAAGTGGTGTATCAAAATAGAAAACAGAGAGTCGAAAATCCTCTACCCAATAACTTGTGCTGAGGACTGAAAATGTAGGTGAGTAGGACGTACAGCTTAGCTGAGTCTTCCACACCCTGCTGTGTGCTGAGACATGAGCTGCTCCACCACAGCTCTCAGCTGAGACTGTTGTCAGAGACAGCCCATGAGACCACAGACCCCTGGTTCCCACATGTAACCCCTACACAGCACACAGAGGTTCCTTCCAAAGGGTGAGAAGACAGGGAAGACCTCTCCTGCAGCCAATCTACTGCCCCATGCCTTATTCACAGAATCATAGAATGGTGTGGGTTGGAAGGGACCTGAAAGATCACCCAGTTCCCACCCCCTGCCAAGGGCAGGGACACCTTCCACTATCTCAGCTTGCTCCAAGCCCTGTCCATCCTGGCCTTGGACACTTCTAGGGATGGGGCAGCCACAGCTTCTGTTCCAGTGCCTCACCACCCTCACAGTAAAGAATTTCTCCCTCATATCTCATCTAAATCTACCTTCTTTCAGCAGGTAGATGCCATTCCCCCTTGTCCTATGACCTTGTCAAAAGCCCCTCTCTGGCTCTCTTGTAGCCCCTTCAGGTACTGAAACAACATGTTTGGAGGCACCATCCCACTTTTCATTTCAGTGGGCACCGAATACAACCATCAGGTGAGGATACAAAGTGCAGGTGCTACTGACACAACACAAATGCAGTGGAGAAGTGCTGAGCAAATCTATTTAAACACTGGGAGATGACAAATGTTAAAGGCACACATTACCCAGTCCATTATTTCAGCGTGTTATGTTGGGTGTAATCATTGACTTAATGCTGGGTCATCAATTTCCAAGCAGTGTTTAGCTTTGTATCATCCCACAGTATTTCTTATCATGGCAGTATTTGAATGTTCTCAGTTGGCAGCAGAAACAAGACAGTTGCATTAAGCTAAACTCCAGGATTAAATTTGGTCTCCAGGGCAAAGGCAGAGTGATTAGTACTCCTGCTTATAAACAGAGTTACTCTAATCTTTTACTTACAAATTTCCTCCTCCATCTGTTATCCATCAGGGAAGTGAAGCTTTAAGAAATTCTGCAGATGGTTTTAAGGCACTATAGTTCTTTCACTAAGCAATGCCTTGGCCTGCTAGATGTGTATCTTGGAGATGGAACTTTATTTGCCAAAATTGCACTTTTTCTAACCCAAGATCCTGCACTGAAGTCCTGGGCAAGGGATTTTTCACTGTCTCTTCTCCATAGAAAATGGGCTCCATTGTGTTGGAAATTGCAATGTGCAGTACCTGTGCCAAAGGATTAAACTTTCATCATCTGGGTTTGATACTTAGATTCACGAGAGGAAATGAGTGTTAAGCATCCACTGCATGCCAGGATATATTGAAAGATCCCTCTAGCAATCCATGCCAGTATTTTAAAAATAGGGCACATTAGGGGTTTTTGTGCTAGAGAACATTATATCTTCTTAAAGCAAAGTGCTCTTGCCATGCTTGGTTATTTAGAGAAATGAGGCCATTCTCTGCAATTTTTAAAATTATAAAGAAGAAAGGAGAAAGCAGGAAAACAATCAAGGGAAGAGAAACAAAGAAGTGATAACAAGTAACTCAACAAGAATGCTTTTGCAACGCGTTTCAGCAGGACAGGGTAGCTTTGGGCTGCCCACAGAGGCACATATAACACAGATATCAATCACATCATTGACAGAACCACAAAATTCCCTTGAAAGCCCTGGGGCAAAAAAAACCCCAGCCTGACCAAAGTCAATGTCTTCTGACACCGACTTCTGTTAACCTGAGGTTTAACACCAGAGTTCACAAATAATTAGGGTTAAGGTTGGTTACAGTCAATTGCAGACTTGGATAAAACTTCCAGTCTTAGCCAGGTAGTTTCCATTATTTCAGATGTTTTCTTAATATGTTTCTGTACCTAAATAAAGCACTAAAAAATCCATTAAAATATCATGGTAAGTCTGTGCCCTATGATAGAAAACTCCATGATCTCACAAGCCTTTAACTTTCTTACTCAGAGTCTAGCAGAGTAGAGCTTGTAGGATTAAAGTGACAGGCATTATGATGCCTTGGAATATCCCAAGAAATTCAAATGTATTAAAATTAAAAGCACCATAAAATTCATAAGCACCTCAAGAAGCAGAGCCTGATGATCTACTGTGATAAACAGATATTAATCCAACTTTTTTGAGGCCACTTTTGCACATACTGTTCAAAAAGCTGGGGTTTCTCTGTGCACAGCACCCTGCCAGAACCATAATTTTCAGGTCATGCTCTTTGAGGTTATTTACTGCTGACAATCTATCATGGATTGTCCTGGCACTGCACATATGTGCGTGGTCAGACTCTTCTTCATTAAACCTAAACCATTTGATTGAAATCCAGGCTCAAACACGTGTAACTTCTGCACAATTTTGCATTTTCCCTGTTATATATGATGCCATTAAAAGAAAAGTCTCTGTTGATACCCATCTATTTTTAGAAGCCTAAAATGGGTAGTTGAATATCATTTGTAGAGAACATGCATTTACTCAGATAAGATTGATATATAGATTTTGCTTTAAGAACTCATTTGAAGAAAAAACATTTTTGTGATAAAGACGTAGAACTAAGAACAGGAAAGCCAGGTGAAGTTTTTCCTTCTGTCCAAAAGAAGTCACTCCAGACAAATGTCTGTGTCACTCTAGGCAAATAACTTCACACCTCTCTGTTTCAGGTCTGAATCTCTATGACAAAGACAACAGTGGTTCCCGAGTGGTTTCTTGAGTGTGCAAATACGTACAAAAATGTATTAGAGCTTTTGTTTAGATAAAGAAAACACTCATTTTTTATTTGTGGGAGACCCAGGAAAAAGGAGCTGTCTTGGCTGGGCTGCTAAGTGTCTCTACAGTGCGAATATAAATTACACATTTGAGCCTTTAGTACTCCAATTTTTCATACAGTGAGACTCATTTCAGCAGCTAAAAGCCAGAAGTCTAACCCAAGCCAGCCGTCTAGGCTGGCCATATGCAGCAGAGACAGACATTTCCAGAGGGTCATTTTTCCCACTGACAGTAGACACCTGGCACTCTATTCCACTGCCAAAACATCAGTATTTGTGCCACTTGAGATGCTCTGTCACTGTCCAGCTGGTCACCAGGACACCCCTTGCCACTTCTACTAGTCCTGCATGGTTGTCTCAGCACTCTATTGCACTGCACAAGTCCTTCACTGAAGTAGCCAAATAATTCCACAAAGGGAGCATTCAGCTCTTGTATTAAGACACCTAATTTAGGTGTGTAGTGTAGGTGTCTATGTGTGAACCAAGAGCTCAGGCTGCCTTTACAGGCCAGGCAGAGGTGCCATCAGCACAGCCAAAGGAGCAGCCAAGTGATTTCAGCTCTGGAGCAGATGACTACATCTGCCAGCTGAAAAGCTCTGCAGACTCCTCCAGCTACAAAGACCTTAGATCATCTAAGGCTTTGGATTCAGAAGACTTTTTGCCCTGTTTAGAACAGCACAGAATTTACTTAAGAAATTAATTTAATTTATTTATTTAAGAAATTACAAGCAGTTATTGGCAAGCCAACTGCCCTATTAAACAATGCTCCAAAAAAGAAAAAATGACACAATCCCTAATGTGTAAAACTTTTAGCATAAAGAACGTACAGAGCAGGCATACTAGTTACAGAAGAATGTCAGCAACACTGCTATTTGTTTTAAGAGAAAGGAAGCCCCAAGTGCTAATTCCTCATAACAGAAACATCTGTCTCACTGGTATTCAGGAATTAAATTCATGTTCCTCCTTAAAACTTGCACTTATTTGGTAACGTGGCAACCTTAATGAAAAAAAGGATTTATACGTCTGGCAATTCATCTTCAAAGTTAGTGATAGTGAATGAGGGATGAAAAGGGGGGGTGGGAAGGGTTGAAACCGAAGAAGCAGCATCTGACAAGTTTTTAGAAGCGCAGTAAAAAAAAGCAGCCTCCTAAACCATCAGCCAAATTGTCAAGGTGATGGATTTTTAAAAGTAAATAGATTTTTTTTTTACACTCTATTTAGACTATAATACATGTGAGAGCAACACAGCAGGCACAGAAAATAGAGACAACTGAGCCACACAGCAGTCTCTGTCATCAACATTCCAGTCTTTGCTCATTTATTTATGTGCTAAATGTCTGAAGACATCACCTTCACCAAGAGGTGATTGTCTGAGAGCACCCATCCTGCAGAGACCATCCTGGATGCAACTCATTTTCACTGGATAGCCTTAGGATGCTCTGATGTAAAAGAACCCCCTGGAGCATGACAGAATCACAGAATGGTTTGGGTTGGAAGGGATCTTAAAGATTGTGTAGTTCCAACCCCCCCTACCAAGGGCAGGGACACCTTCCATGAGAACAGGTTGCTCCAAGACTCATCTAACCTGGCCTTGAACACCTCCAAAGACAGGGCATCAACAACTTCTCTGGGCAGCCTGGTGCAGTGCCTCACCACCCTCATAGGAAAGAATTTCTTCCCAATATCTAATCTAAACCTACTTCAACAGAAAGTAGCACCAACAGAAAGCTGCATAGAGAATGAAGCGTCCACAGCCCCATTAAGAAAATCTCTCTTTGGCTGCACATTTCCCCCATATCTACTTCAGGTCATATTTAGCATCCAAAGAAGTTTTTGAGAGGTCTTTGTTAAAGATGGATGAAAGCCCAAAGCTTGCAAAGCAGGAAACAGCTGTTTCCACCCATATGATGACCTTGAACTTGTTCACCCTCTCACTTTCAGAAAAACATGTTTTTGTGTTCCAGTTCAGAAAGGTATTTAACTGTACTCATTTCAGTAAGTGAATAAGGTGGGTGAACAAGGGTCTCAAATTACAGGTAATTTTGCAGGTTAATTACATCAAAGTTTAATTGTAAAGTGCTTCAGACAACAAAAAGAAAGCTTTCTATTTTGAAGTAATGCACTAACCTGACTCCAGCCTTTCATCGTATGGGGAAGAGCAGAACAAATTCTCATTCTTATATCACTTCCTTTGTGAGGAAAAACACAATCTCCTCTTTGATATCTATTCAGTAGAAGAATTCACTAGAGGTACCAGAGGAAGAGCAATAAATATTTTTTAAAAAATTCTTAAGTAGTTGTACAGATGCAACTTGCTATTGGAGTGAGAACACACAAGTGATGCTTCGGCAACAATTTGTTGTATTGCAAGATTCAGAGTGGAAAGGCAGAAAAATGTAATAAGAACATTACAGTCCTTTCTGATAAGCCAGGTTACTCACACTTCTCTCCTTCACCAGCATGTGTGAAGCATGTGAGACTTTTCTGACACCAGCTGTGTGCACCCACTGTATTGCTGCTGACTTGTCTTCCTTAGCCATGTAGCAATAGCAGCAGACAGCCCAGGAAAGACACCAAAGCCTACTTATGAAGCTGAGTATGAAGACTGCAAGGTCCCTCAGTCCCCCAGCCTGCTGTGGTGATATTTCTAGGACACCTGAGCTACTCTGAAGCCTCCCCACGTGCATCTGTGTGTGCCATGATCAAAGCAGGGCCCTTGATGTTGAGTTGTCCAAATTTACACTTCCTTCAGCTTTCCCATGATCGCTAAGAAAATAAATTCAGCAGAGGGCTGAGCAGTAGGACTGTCTCCTGGGCTGGCGATAAGAGGAGCCAAATTGCCCCAGTACCACTGACAGCAGCTCTTCCAGTGAATGCCCAAAGCCTCACTCTCTCAAGGAACACAAATTATTAAAGACAATTCCATAACCACTACAGGAGCTGGTTATTCAAAGACCAGCCTTGACTGAAGTAAGACATGCCCTGCCCACTCCATTTCTGTGGCTCTAATAACTCTGTCATTTTACTTAACTGGGGCTACTTGTCCCAGCCAAAACAAATACCACGTTCAAAAAGGCTTGTCTTGACTATCAGAGTATTAACTTTTCCCCTTCTGGTAGATAAGTTGAAGCAGAAAAACAGATTGTGGCTTCTGCATCCCCTGGTCCCCCACACAATGGGAATGTGATTACAGCCCCGCTGTGCCCCTGAGGGCTGAATAAAAAACCTCTTTCTACTCTGTCTTACAGGGTAGGACATCATTATTCCATGAAACATAATAGCTCAACACTTACACCTGAAACACAATCTACTCCCTTCCCTCTTCATTCTCACCGGAGCTACTACAGCTCCCTTGTTCCATTATGTAAGATATTACTTTCCCTGTCTGAAAGCAGGAGGGAAGACATCAGCTGTTATCTTTCAGCCGATAAAGATCTTCATTCACGCCTGATGGATTGCAATTTAGGGAAAAAAAAAACAACCAAAACCAACATCCTCCCTTGGGCTCTGTGAATGGCAGTGCAATAACACTGTGTTAATAGCTCCCAGTCTAGATAATGCCATTACTTCTGACAGTAGGAAGCGGGGTTTGATAGTCACTGAGATGTTTTGATCACCTGTCAGGGAAACATTATGTCTAAGTTTTGCTTCAGTAGAAATATGTCATTAGCATCTGCACCACATTTCTTGCCTTGCTTATGAGCTGGCACCATGTACAAGCACAGGCTTTGGGTATAAAGTCACATTATAATGAGGAAGGGCTATGGACCCTGAAGATCCTTTATATTTGACAGTGACTCTCAAAAGACAATTTTCCTCTTCTTTACCTGGACCTTCTCCTGAAAAATCTTTTGCACCTAGACTCCCTGTTGTGCCTTCTAATTTTCCCTCACGTCATTAAAAGTTAAGAAATTTGCTCAAGAGGGTCTTTGCAGCTCTTTAGATCTTACCTCCAAATGGACCACCTTATCTGAGGAGGAAGAAAAATCAGAGTATCTGTGGTAAAAGTTCAGTCTACAAAGCTCTCTTCTATGTCTCTCAATATTTTAGGAGTTATAACTTTGGGGAGTCTGTGATTCAACGATCATGAGCTGTGATAACTTCCATTTTACCCAATATGTGGTGGTAGGGAATTTAAGGCTCCATTCCCCTCATCCTTGAATTCACTGCTGAGCTCTAAGCCTCCCAACACAAAAAGTGTTCTAAGGTTCTGGGCAGCTGTAGGAATTGTGGTATTGACAGATATTCCCATTAAAATCACCTAAAAGGTGATAAAAATCAACTCTTTCTGTAGAAAAATCATCCTTGGAAAACATTTGGTATATTGACATCTAGACTTCTGTATGCTTTTTCAGCTCCAAATAAAGCACAAAATTTACCTTATATTATCAGCTAATTTGAAGGACCAGTTAGGGCTCTGGAGACTACCCCTTGACCTACAACCACCACCATAAGTCCCAAAAAGAAACAACCTGCTGACCACCTTTTTTTGGCAGCACTTAATAAATACTCAGAAGTAAAGCATTGTTTCCAAGCAGAACTGTTATTGCCAAGAGTTTGGGTATAACATGGTGCATTTGATGCCACAGTCAGAGTTGTCTCGGTGACACTGACAACTGAACGTCCTCACATGCTCCTGCTCTGACACTGTAGGACACAGGGCATGTCCGCCTGTCCTGGCAGAGGTGAGGGCATCCCAAGGGCTGGGGTGTCACTGCAGCACCCAGCAGTGCTGCTAAAGGCTGAAGCAGCCAGGGCTGTGCTACTCCACTGCCCATCCTTGAGATGGGTTTCAAAACCAAGCAAACAATGATCTGCCCAAAGCCAGAAATGTGGGAGAGACTGATTTTTGAGCTGACGACTGAGCTTGGCTTAACTCGTGCAAGTCAGCACAAACATGTGTGCTCAGACGTATCTTCCCCTGCTTCGTGGATGCTCTCACACACAACCATTGCACAGTAAATTAGTCCTGACACGGGGCTCGCAGCTGCCTCGGAAACACCAGCCGGTTCCGCTCGGTGCTCCGCTACCCACGAGAGGGAGCTGACAACCCTCTGGCTGAGTTCGACAGCAACAAGGCTGCTGACAGTGGGTTGGGTCTGGCTTCTTTCCCCCCTCCCCCGAATTTAGAAATATCTGAAACATGTTCTTCATAAAGATGGGGGAGAATAGGTGATGTGAGGCAGGTGAAAACAAATCAATAAAAAAAAAGAACCTATGTCTGAATTGTTATGCAGGGACTGGAGTTTGACAGTAAGCTTTCTTTAAAAAGCAACCTTTTTAAGAAAATATTTTAATTTTTTGTCACATTCCTAAAGGGTTCTGGCTTTGTGGGGTGACTCCAAAATAAAGTCTTGCATTAAATTCCACCCAGAGTCTGTACTGAAAATGTCTGACTACAGTTATCATCATGTGGTACTTAGTGCTTGAATCAGAGTTCAAGATACAGTACAATTTGTAGCTGGTGACACATCAACTGTGCAGTAGCCTCTAGTGCTATATGGCAATCTCTGTAGAGACAGGCACAAAAATCCCAGACTTCCACTAAAGCCTGGAAGCCCATATGTTTGTTGATAATGACAGAGTCATATAAAACCCAACACATGGCTTTCTAGATCTGGCACTGTGTGCCACAACACTAAAGTCATTCCAGAGCAAGGCTGGGCTGCTCTGCACCCATCTCTGAAGATGTACTCAAAGGCAAGAACAAACTCAGCTTGAAACATGAGTGACAGGTAAATGGCCATTGCTCCTGCTCCCTGGAACGAGTTATTTCTTCCCAACATATTTGCAGGGCTGCGAATCGCTCTGGTATCCTCTAAATCACAATACTGCAGTGAGTTTGCTCTAGGTTGCTTCTTACTGAGAAAATGTGAAGCTGGCAATGTCCACAATGCCTGAAGAGCAGCTTGTGTTGACCTTTCTGCCTGGGGAAAGGCAACTGCAAGCACAGGGTCAGGAAACTGTCCTAAGGTAGGAATCAAAAGTGAAAAATACTTTGGAAACATGGGAGAATTCAAAGATGGCTCAAGGGACAGCAACACAGGAGTGGTGTAGAAATATCCCATGGATGGACGATTTCTTCTCTTGGAGCCTAAACCTGGCCCTTTTTGTAGTTAAATCCTTTCGCAAGGTTGACTGCCCCCTTCCCATTCCATAGAAGTTTGGTCATTGGGACCTGGAAAGGCTTGTGCTGCATTCCTTTCTCAATCATAATTCCCAGACATACCAGGGCTGAGAGACGTAATCAGGAACAGCCTTTAAATGAGAAATACGCTAAATTTTAAGATGAGAAGAGCAGCTAGTACTGGTTTTTTTACATAAAGATACTCTCTGGTTCTGCACATAGATATCAGCCAAAATAAAACAAGAATACCCCAAAATTAAAAATGGTTGACTTTATAAGACTTGACAAGTGATAAAACACAATGAAGTGTATTTCCACTGCATATGCTCCCTTGACCTGTCATGAATCATTGCAACAGAAAAGGTATTGTAGCTGTGGCAGCAGCAGAGCAGGCTGCCATTTAAATTCCCCAGCAGACAAATAACTGGTGATTTAGCACTCCCCCAGCAGCAGACCACTGTAAATAACACCTAAAATGCTCAGGAACTCCCATGATGTCTCTTTTAGGGCTTATACCAGAGCTCACTGAAGGCAGGAGAGGTTCCTCATTGATTCCAACAGGCTCTGGTTCAGGCCACTGAAGCAGATGCTCATCACAGTAAATGTACTGATATCAAAAGGAGTGTTTGGGGGTAAATCTGCTGTAAGAAAAACAAGTATCAGAGCCCTTGCATAGTCTATGCTTTTCAAAGGAACAGGAGACTACCTCTGAACTACTGCAAAGTGTGTTTTACTTTCAAAGCCATAACTGAGCCTAATTTAAATGGTGTTTTCTGACACATTTTTTACAGTTGCTACACCTGTATTACATTTCAGGCAAGGCAGCCCACTGGGAATCCAGCAAGAACAGAAATTAGTTCTCCTGTTCACAATCCATCAGTTGGGCATTTTCATCTCAGGGGCACCGGTCCCATCTCTTCCTTCCTCACTTATTTTGGAAACTGAATAAATAGTTGCTGCCCAGAGGAGAGAGTCCACAGGCTACGAAGATGAAAATGGTCCCCATGAGGGTCCTCACGGTCAAACCCAGTCTGCTGCAGACTGAATTATGAAATGCAGTCTGAAAACTGTCTTTATCCCTGAGGCAACAAGACTTTGTTTTATGAAAAGAAATTGTATTTTCACCGTGAAAGCTAGTTACAGATGGAAGCAAATTCACACAAATGTGTTTGTTCAGAGAAATCCTTGCTCACAGTAAGGTGTATTTTCCACATTCAGCCAGGCGTAGCAATGGGAAAGCAGAGCCAAGGCACTCTGAAATATTCCACAAACAGTTATGACTCTGTTGAGTTTATATTAAACAAATTCTGGTAAAGTTGAGGAACTTTCTGTATTTAACAAAGTTCCTTTGCCTATTCCCCCATTACTTAAAGATTTATGTGCATTCCTACTCATTCTTTAATTGAAAATTTCTATATCAATTAGCTTAACTAAATACTTCTCATATTTTTTGTTGAGTGTTCATTTTGTGCTTACTCTTCAGCATGTCTGCTGGGACCACTGAGACCTCTCATAGCAATTTCAAGTGCATTCCCAGTGTTTTAACGAGTATTCCAAGTGATTAATCAAATTGATAACAACTATCTTGCAAAAAAAACCTGACTGAGCAACATCTAAACTCAATCCACCAGGGAAACAAGAAAAACGCTCATTAAAAACTCTGCCCAGATTTTCCACTCCCACCTGTCTCCCAGTCCCCTCCATACACAGCCTTTCCTGTTGGGAATGTCAGAAATATCAAACTGTGTGCACATCCCCATTTCTCTACACCACCTGCCTTCAGGGCTGAAGTACGGGCACTTTTGCTATCAGGCTGCTTCCTTGGAGGTGGCACAAAAAGAATAAAACACTTGGATTTTAAGAGAGCACTCTGAAAAAGGGATAACCTGTAGTGGCCCATGGATCAAGCTGAAATTTTAAAAGAAACTATGCAGCTCTCATTCTGACGAGCTCCTAGATTGTTTTCCCAAAACCAATGTCTATATGGAGTTTAATGAATGTTTCAGCTGGAGGGGAGCCGTCTCCATTGAGCTAAGAGTATTGCACTCATCTTCACTCAGTAAATTTGAAAGTAACCCAC
>JAWWLV010000144.1:67594320-67613776 GCA_035041135.1 Platyrinchus mystaceus | reverse complement strand
CTGAACTGGTCAGGAAGTTGTACTAGATGGTCATTGTAGGTCCCTTCCAACTGAAATATTCTATTCTATTCTATTCTGTTCTGTTCTGTTCTGTTAATTATTGGGGTAGAGGGTGTATTCCAAGAAGAGGGGTCAGTTGTTTTTGCCTTCAGATCATATATCATAATTTCTGCCATGCTCCATGACCACTCTGTGTGTGAGAAGGGATGGGAGCAAGGAGGAAGGCAGCAGATGGCCTTGCACGAGGGCAGGTGATTTTAAGCAGTTTCCGGTGGGCACTGGCACAATGTTTTATCTATTTCATGAAGAAAGTGGATCTGTCCTTCAAGGCATTCAGACAGGGTTTGCTTTCACTCTCCTGGAAGTGTTTATCTGGCAGTTTTCTTACTGTTACCCATGAAATAAAGTTTTTTATCGGTTGCAGCAGAATAGCCAGAACTCCTTTACTGTCAGTTCTGTTGAAACAGGAGGCTGGCTGTGACTGAAAGGGCTGGCAGCCCATGCAAGCTGACATGAAAAATAATTTGCTAAGCTCTGTCAGTCAGATAAGGACAAAGAACCAGGTCCAGCTCTGGGGGCAGAGTGTGGCTTAAACAGGGTCTGTAATATGGCAAGAGCCAAAGCAGCAGAGGGGTACAGGTGGGGAGATATTTCCAAAGTGGGGATTGTGGAAATAGCATCTAAATGATGAAGAAGAGATGGCAAGTGGCTATAAAATATTTACAAGACTTTGTGCAGAAAGGAGGGGACAGAAAGTCCATACTAGAAGATCAAGTGTTCAAAATCTTCCCACCACTCTCACCTAACCCTATTATTGCACAGAAAAAAGAAAAAAAAAAAAGATATCTTGGGTAAAGCTTTAAAACAGGCAATCATTTCCTTGAAATGACACACAAAAAGGCTGGTTTTGAAGTACTTTCTTTTGCATGGTGTTGTTAAGTGGCCTGAACAAGACAGCTCAGAAGAACAGTAGGCAGCTTTGTAAGGTTTGATTGCACAAATGAGTCAGCAGGGACAGTAATCTGAATGCCTTTAGACCCCATATTAATTCCTTTTAGACCAGCAGTGGATTTGGAATATACTGTTAGTAAGCTTTACATGCCATACCCTAATTACTGTACTCACATACAAGAAATATTGTTATAATGCAGCAGCCCCTGCCTTGGCCTCCCCACACAGGAATACATGAGACAATGCACTTCCCACGAGCCTTTCAACATGCCAGACAAATGTTTTTTGCATTGAATAGGCAAAAAAGGAAATCTGATGAAGGCTGGGGCAGGGGAAACAAGAGGAAGGAGGGAATGGGGAGTGATAAAATGGTGAGGACAGAAAAGCACTGGCTGTACTGAGGGGTTGGCAGGACTGTGGCACCCCATTTTTTGCAGCACACGGTAGCATTTGGTCACTTGAAGGACAAGAAGAACCAGCACAGGGACCTCCTTCTGTGTCTCTCACCCCACTGGCGCCATCACTGCTGTGCTGGACCATGACAGCAGCAGATGAACAAGATGTTACAGATATTACTGTGTTTAAAGGACGAGTTCAAGCCAAGCTGCTCAGAAGCATTTTAATTTTTTTTTTATTTTATTTTTAAATTTCAAAATGTTCCTTGAAGGCCATTCCTCTGCAAGAACTGAAGGAAAATAGGCTGGTTACGGTTTAATAGACTGGTCCCAAGGAGCTTTTTGTAAAATAGTTACAATATTATAAACGAGAAACATTGTAAGGACAGTTAAAATGGGAATTTACACAAAGTATGGTGACTTTTATTTGCATATGACCTCAATGATTATGTGCAAGATTTGGCCGTTCTCACAGTAAGTGCCACATTCTGGTTAGAGAAATACGATGCCTTTGTTTTGGCAGAAAATAAATCTCTTAAGGTAATCAAAAATTCATGTAACTTATTCTAAAAATACCCCCTCCAAAGCTGCCTGTGCCAGACAAAACAGGAGAAAATATTTGCCTTTGACAGGGATATTGATCTATAAAATGTTTCTTTTCTTCTTTGCCCTCTTGATTCTCTTCCAAGCTTCCCTCTTCTGGTGCTTTCAAAGGAGCAAGGACTTGTGGGAAGGAACATCTTGAAATACAACTTAGTCAGCTATGCCCTGAATTTTATTTACACTGAGGAGGCCCTTTGCACTGTTCTGGCAATTTAGAGAGGGATTACATCCATTTTTACTCTTTAGACTTCTCCAAGCATGTATAAGGGCCTTTGTATGAACAAGGACTCAGTATGCACATTATTGCAAAGTTGCTTTGGATGCCCTCTCCCCTACATAGAAATACATGGAAGTGGATCTGGAAAAAATGTTTCACTTCCCATGAAAGTCAATCCACCTAGACAGGAATCCTCATAAAGAGAAATACTGCTCAAGGCAGGGATTTCTCTGAATAAACCAAGTGTCTAGGTGTTCAGGAGGTGGATTTCCTCTTCATTGGTGTACAGTAGTGGCTTTATAATGCTACAGTGACGCCAAACACCTCTGTTAGCTTAAACATACAAGGTTTAGGATCACTGGAACAGCAGCTGGGCTAGTCCAGTGTCTCTGGCCCTTGCTATACTGGTTGTGGAAGCTAATTTAGACCAACTGTGGCTTCCTTGAGGTGGTCCCTGCTCACCTCTCACATCTTTTTGGGCTGAAGTGAGGGGAAATTGCTCTGCTATGCCCCTTCAAAATCAGGAGTTTGTTTACTTCTGTCCCCTCTTCATCAAAGGCCAAACAGCATCAAAAAATTATGCCTGTTTCTGACAGATATGATCACAAAACAGGAAGTTTTTTTGGGTGGAGTAAAGTTGTTTTTTGTTCAGTAGAAAACTGCAAGTCACTGGAGGGATGGCATTTCCAAACAACAAATATCCCACCTGTCTCTTTTTGACCTGGCACCCTGTCACACCAGAAGACTGATGGATTAAAGCTTTTAAACAGTTGACTGCTGTTTCTGAGTCTCATTTTTCTACCAAAGGCTCTATTTTCCCATTAGCAAATGTTTTTATTTCGGGCAGCCTACAATGCCTTGTTTGTGTTTGTTTGGCAAGCCATGGTTATGCCAGGTCAAAGAAAGGAGGAGACACAGCCCATCCCTTATGTGACTGTCT
This sequence comes from Platyrinchus mystaceus, assembly GCA_035041135.1. Taxonomy (NCBI): domain Eukaryota; kingdom Metazoa; phylum Chordata; class Aves; order Passeriformes; family Tyrannidae; genus Platyrinchus; species Platyrinchus mystaceus. The sequence continues at coordinate 67,610,670 of JAWWLV010000144.1, read as the reverse complement.
TTTAACAGCTCTGAAAGGCTGCTGAGGGGCAGCTGTCCCTGCTGTTCCCACGCTGTGCTTTGGGCAGACCATTAGTGAGATAAACCAATATCACCTATTAAGCATAACCTGACATATGGCTTTTGAGGGACAAAAATCAGACCAGAAAGAGTTTAAATATTAAATCTACTTGCACAGACTTTAAATTTCTCTGTTTGCAAGGAGGAAGAACACAGAGGCTTACTCTGAAGTCAATCAATTCAAAATGCAGTCAGTAAAACCAATGTGTAATAGCAGCAGGTAATCACAACCATGTGTCAAATGAACCATCATATATTCTAGGAAAGGGGATGTAAGAAAGTCTGGTTATGGGACCAGTCTTTTTCCTGTAATACTACATGTGTAAAATAGCAGCTTAACAAAGCACCACTAAGATCAAGGGACATTTGCTGTTAAAGACCAAAGGAATCACAGGCTTCCTTAACTGATGGGCCTTCAAGGCCTGAAGGAGCACTGAAAATAGTCTTTCAGCTTCTCTTTGTCTCATTTCTGATCTATTTTTTATTTGTAGTGATTTGTAGTTATTGGCAGAACTAAATCCTTCTTTATTCTGATTCTCAAGTCATACTTTCACATGGAATAGGCTTAACATTTGCTCAAGACCCATGACATAAACTGGCATTCAGAAATCTGAAAATACACATCCGTATCGTTGTGCATACATGTAAGTGCACAGAGGGTAGCAAGGACTTCAGCCTTAATACTTGAAATCTTTCAGGTCTTCAAATTTTGTGACAGGGCTTACTGTTTTCAGTGACCTTTGAGAGATTCTACCATGCTCCCGGTCCTTCTTTCCATGCAGCCCTCAGAGATGACAGGTCAGCTCTCTAGTTGATAGTACTTCCATAGATTTTTGGAGCCAAATAGTAAGGAAATCATATCTCATATATGATCTCTTATGACCCTTCAGATTGTTCTTTGTGGCTTTTATCCAGAGCATAAGTTTCAAGAAAACTCAGTGGGAAGGTGAGCAGATCATCTCCATGCTGTAACCTGTCACTTCTCAATGCAAGACCTAGCCTGGGATCCAAGATCAGGGCTACACACAGGCCCATGCTGTGCCAGGTAGTTGGAGTTACATCACTCAGAGCTGCATCTCTGCTTGAGTCAGGCCTTTGACTTTTGGTGAACAAAACAAACTCTTCTGTCTCCTTCTTGAAACCTGGAGGGAGCTGATCGCACCTAGACCTGAGATCACAGAACCATCTGAATCTAATTCAGTTCCCACCTTTTTCTCATTGGAGAGAAGATGCTGCAAATTCCTCATGTGAGCAAAAAGGGGAAGCTACTGTGGCTGCTCATGAAAATCAGTCCTGGAAAAAGAGCTACAAATTCATGAGTAGTGAGAGTAATTACATACTGTGACATTAAAATGTGTTCCCCTCTCAGGGAAAACACCCTTCATGCCATTGCTTTTGCAACACACATCCAGTAAACCAGTGAAATTGTTTTGAGGGAGTGAAAGGAAATAGCATCCCTCCTGAGGGGAACATAAGGTCTTTCCTGAAGACACCATAGTTTTTCCTTAAACTGTGTGTCCAAATCAAATAGTTTTCAACTTCCTTTGCAAAAGCAGGAAGGAATTGGATGTAAGAATCACTCACTGCATGGAAATAAGAGGTTTTGCACAGCTTGATTGAGTTCCTTCCTCCATCCCCTTCTCATGCCAGATCCTCCTAAAAAGAGCTAAAATAATAATCTCATGAGAATATCTATTACTGACAGTTCACTGCACTACTTCGAATGGGACACTTGCTTCACTTTAAAACTAGAGACGGTTTTGCCATTCATGAATAATTTTGTTATAAAAACACAGTGTTGTGGGAACGGGTCATTTCAGTAACAAACTACCTTTCATTGACACTACTGGTCTGTTGCATATTATAGTTAGACTCAGTGCCTGATTTTAAAAGACAGGAAAGTTTCACAGGGTACTTAGAAGCTCCCTCATGCTGAACTGCTCTTGACTTCTTGCTTAGAAGATGGGTCAAACAGCGTGATGGAACAGAATTATGTCTGACAGACTGATCTTTACATCTCCAGAACCTGTGTTAATAAGTCAGTGGAATAGATTCACATAAGATATTTAGTTAGTTTCTACTTTTATTACTGGGACAATATTTTCCTGTAAATTTGGAGAAACACAGTCACGTTCAAAACTCTTCTTTCACAGATTTGCCAAAGTAATAAGCTATAAGTAGTTTCTAATCTGTGATTGTAAAATACTTCTTTTGTTCCCCTGGAGAAACCAGTATTTTCTAGTAGAATTTTGCATGTCTGTGGAAGATCTTGTACAAGTATGCACAGAAGCACACACTGCTGCGTGAGTTGCCTTTGAATGGAAATTTCCCATAAATATAAATTAAACTACTCTACACAAGCGAATACAGTACAAACACAATTATGTCACTGTGTTTCTTACATATTTTGGCAAATTAGTAGGATCTGGTTATCAAATTTATAATGTTCTGCTCCCATAATAAGTAATATGTGAACCCATTAAAACTGTGTTTCTCATATGTCATTAACTGCAGTAGACCAGCACATGTGCAAGCCTAATCTCTTTCCTAAAGCCAGATACTGTATATCAAACTTCAGGGTTTTCTATGTGGCCTATTTGCAATATTCCTGGAACCTGGGGAATTAAAATGTTTGCTATATATTTGAGACCTACAAAATATTGGGTTCGTTTTTCCAAATGTCAAATATGTTTTCCACTCAGCAGATTCATCTTGAGTTTTCATTCAATACCCTCCCCCATCAGATCCAACCAACAAAAAGCAGTCCCTTTATTTTTAACTTGCCTGGAGAAAAGGAGGTTCAGGGGAGACTGTATTGGTCTCCCTGGCTGCTGTAGCCAGGTGGGAGTCAGTCCCTTCTCCCAGGTAACAAGTGACAGAATGAGAGGAAGTGGCCTCAAGTCATGCCAGGAGAAGTTTTCATTGGATATAGGAAAAACATTTTCACATAAATGGTTGTCAAGCATTGGAACAGGCACTCCAGGGAAGTGGTGGAGGCACCATCCCTGGAAGTATATAAAAAATAAAAGTGGATATGGTATTTGAATACATGGTTTAATGGTGAACATGGTGGTGGTACTAGGTAACAATTGGACTTGATAGCCTTAAAGGTCTTTTCCAACCTGAAAAGTTCTATGGTTTTATGAAAATTACAGGTAGACAAAATATTTTCTGTTAATATAATATCTTCCAGCTCCAGCCTCAACTCAGAAATGTCAGACCACTTCTCTCCTCTGCCCTTATATCTATCCCTCTTACAGATACTAGCAAGTAGGGCTTTTAGCATCCTACAGCAATTAATGTTCAGAAAATTTTTTATCTTTTGCCTTCCCGATAATAAAAGGTAAAACCACCTTAACAGTGAAAAAAATTCACAAGGGAAGAGAGAGATTAAGTAATTTTTGTATACATATTTTTTATTTTTATTTGTTCATGGTTGCACTGGAGCTCTGTGGATAAGGCACTTCTCTGTAGCACCGGTGCAGAACTGAAACCCACCCTTCTGTCGGGCAATAAATACCAAAGCTTTTGCAAATAACCATGAATTCAACCTGCAAGAAGTGTTGCTCCTCCTGCCAGCAGCACCACCTCTGACTGCAAAAGGAGCAAACTGCAGTTTGAATAAGAGCTGGAAATTGTCAGCGCTCTGCCTTATTGCACAGCAGCTTCCAAATACTCATCAATCCCTCTCGCCCGCATTCATTTGTGAATTGTCATTTCTGCGAACATTTTCACTCTGTTCTGTTTCTGACAAAGCTCAGAGAAGAAGCATCAGTGCCATTACAGCCTTCTAGCATACTGTTTACTCAATAATCCTTCATTACTTCCCACTGACTGTTTTCTTTGGAGGGAAACAAACATTCTTACAAATGCAACAGATGACATATGAAGTTATAAAAGTGCCTATTGGGTAAATGAAAGATGTCCTTTATTCTCAAAAACATCCAGCTTTACAAGTCTAATGTGGAGTGCTGTACCATGCCAGATACATTTGGAAACCATCCCAACTATCACTTTGAAACTCTGCCTATTTAAAAGTTTTGGCAACTTTAATCACAGCCACAAAAGCTTCAGCAAAATTGCTGTTTTAATGAGTCCAGTACTGCCAGGAAGCGACAAAGCAACCCATGCCATCTGTTTGCATCTACCCACATTTAATCTATTAATGTGAGCCAAATTTACAGTCATCAGTATTGTTTTACTGGGATTGTTATCTGACCTAAAAATAAACTATGGGTCTTATTCATTGCTGAAGTAACAGAAATCAACATTCTTGCATCAGATATGTTTAATCCAATGATTTTTTGGCTAGAAGAGAAAACAGGAAAAGTTCAGATCCATATGCCATGAATGCAAGGTTCTTGCCTAAGCAGACAAATGCTTTTTTCATGTATGCATTACAAGCTGAAAACTAACTACACCTGTGGGTCACAGTGTCTGTTTTCTGAATCTCTATAGAGTTAAAATACATGGAATAAAAACAAGTCAAAAAGATGTTACTATGTTCCTGTGCTACTATCAAGTTTCTATTCAGTGATCCAACCTGCAGTAGCTAAATAAATCCAACTGGCTTTTTTCTGTGCAAGCCCTTGGTCCCTCAGGATTTTTTTTTCTATGTATTTTACACAGTTATAAAACCTTTGGACAGTTGCAATGATAAAACATGGATATGGGCATTAGTGGCTTCCTTACACTTCAGGGCAAAACTTAAAGCCATGAATTGGTTTGACACTCTGAAGAAAGCCACTGCTGAGAAATGTCAGCTTACATTTTGTGATGTCTCTGTCTACGCACCAAGAATGGAGCTACCAGGGTTGAGAGTGAACTGCAGGAACCTGGAGCAATTCTTGGACTCTGAGGATGAGCTCTAGCCATGTCTCAGCTCCCATACAGGGAACATTGCTGGCATAAATTCCCACTCACCACCTTTTTATTCCACCCTCCCTCAGTTTCCCTCATTTTCCAGCCTCTGGGACACTGTCAAGTGGGTTGAAAGGAAATCAAAGCAAGACCCACCAAGATCTTTGCTCTGGTCAAAACCAGGATTGTGGAGGTGCCTTAAAGTACACTTGACCTAGTAATTTAAGATCACTGAATCATAGAATTGTTTAGGTTGGGAAAGACCTTAAAGATCATTGAGTCCAACTGTTAACCAAGGACATGTCTTCACGTCTCATGCTTCAAAACTTCTTGGAGATTATGCAAGGCAAAGGTGAAGGTTTTCAGATAGGGATAATGTGATCTTGCGAGGAACAACGAGCACTATCTTCTTTGGTTGGGAACATACATCACACATCCTTCCTGCTGGAGTATTTAAGCCCAGAAAAAGGAATTCTTTATCTCATTTTTGATGGTTATGAGTCGGTACTCACACAAAAGGAGATGGACAGATGATGTCTACCTGTTGTTTAACAAATGTTAACAAAAAATAGACAAGCAAAGCAAAGGAAGAAAAACTGTAAGCTTTTTAACACCTGTAGGATCTGGAAAATAACATGTCTATTGGATGGTGATACTCATTTTTCCTGGTTTCCTACTTGTTGCCCAAGGATAAGAACAAATGTGGGTGGTATCACTACTCTTCAACACTTTTAAACATGGTTTGCTATAAGTAATATGTTAGTTTCCTTGGCTGAATATAGATATGCTCCTGCAATAGGGATAATTCTTCCTAGTTCCTTGGGCCTTTCATGACTTTATTTCTTACTTGTTCAAAAAACTACTTATGATCACCTACATCCTCTGAGCTAATGGGGTAATTTTTTCTTGTTGTTTTCAGCTTATGTTATGATCTCTGAGACTGTCCTGGATTTAAGGATTTCAATTTGGTCTTTAGTGGCTCATATATACCACAAATCTAATACATATCACGGGGCACAGACTAAAACAGAACGTGCAACTGAGGATGGCATTTCTGTAAAAGCCTGGAGTGCTGCAGTACATTGGCAGGGTAATCTGTCATGGCTAAGAATTATTATATTCATAAGTCTATACCACACAAACTGAATCCTCCAATCTAAATTAAATTACTCTGGTTTCGTGGCAGTGCTGCTTAGATTGCATTACAGTCCGTTAGCCATGGCCTTATTCTGGCCAGAAGTGATGACAGATTCTAGTGCCTCTTATAGCTATATTGGCCATTTACTTTCAGTGCTAGAACAAAAGGCATAAAAAAGTCTGTTTCTTAAAGATTTGGTACAGCTTGATCCACAAATTCTGTTTTTCAATCAAACTTTTTTAATACATGTCTTCTTTTTTCAACACTACTCCTATTATCTTGCATGCCCAGTTCTTAATCATTAAGATTTCCCTCAACTGTGACACGAGTAAACTTTTCCTTGACTGCCAAAGTTCACAGTGCTTCAATTATTTTAAATCACCTCGTTTATTTCACATTTTATTTAAGATATTAGTATATCATGTTCTGACATTGCAGAATCTTAGCGGGTTTAGCACTGATTTCTCTCAAACACAATGAACTGCAGTTCTCAAACCCAGATTACTTAAAGCATCACTGGGACAGATAACCCCAAGGGTATAAACACTACAGCACTCCTGAAGAGAAGCACAGTGTCTGGTCCAGCTCTGACTCCTGGCTCTTAAACCAGCTGCTGAGGAAAAAAAAAATCATGCAAATGAGCAGATTTGGGGTAAATTTCTAAGAAAATTTATTCCTAACCCACCAGGCCTAGGCATTCTATTAAGCTCTGAAAAAGAAGCATAGCAAATAATTGTGGAGAAAGACAAATGTATTGGTTTATGTTTTAGTTCAAAATTATTTTCTTAGTGCAAGAAGAGGTTTATGCTGGCCTTGGGCAGCATAGTAGTGGGGTGGCAGCAACAGGGGCAAAGGAACATCACTCAGTAGCTGCACTTAGAAAAGAAAGTACTGATTTCTAGTAACAAACACATTTCTGCACTTTGGATGCCATGCTGCTGTACAGGAATACACAAAGAATTCCCCCAAATACATTGACACAACCTCTGCTGTCCAGCACCCGAAAATACAGACCTTAGCCTCCAAATACAAAAAGGGAGATAAACCACAATCTGTTTTGATTTTAAAATAGCAGTTTAATAACTGTTGTAATAGCCTGAATATTTATTTTTTTTGAAGCTAAATCCAGACCACCACCCCTATTTAGGGAGCACTGGAGCATGAGCCGCCTCTCCAGCGCCGGTTCCTCTGGAACACCTCAGCAATGAATCAGTGACACCACACTCCAGCTGTCTCACAATAAACTCAACTGCAGCAGCTCCAGAAGTTCACAGTAGCGGCACTAATTTTTACCAGCTGAGGACTTTATCTCTTGTTTAGACTTCAGAACAGACCTCAGATTTCGGCAGCGCGAGTGTCCTCCGAACGAAGGGCTGATCTTTGGGTTTTCCCCCTCTGCTCAGTGCTCTGAGCACAGGGACCCTTTCCTAGCAAGGAATGGGAGTGTTTACACGGTTTGATCGGCCCAGAGAGCAGGATCTCACTGTAATAGTCAGCAGCTCTGGTGACAAAACGACACCTAATACCTGGAAAAACACTTCTGCGGATGCGGGAAGTGGAGTACCTACCACATGGGTGCTACTGAAATGAAACTGGCCCCATGTGCCAGCTTCGCAAAAAAGAACACTTTGTTCCTGCCTGGCCTTGGCAAGCTTTTAACCCTGGCTAATTTAACATTAAAGCTACACTAGCTGCCTCAGATCCATATTGTTAAAGCCAGCTGGATATGCCAAAAACTACAAAGGGAGCGAGCTTTTTGCCTAAACAAATAATACTGACTGTCACTTTGTATCAGGCCTTAATCCTGTTAATGAGCTACAGGCGGGGCAATTTCCCTGATTGAATATGTTTTTCAGAGACCATTTCCACTCACTGTATTGCTTGCTGATAGCCATAAGGAATGTACTGTAATCCCAACTCCGCTCTTACTCAGCAGTTCATTATTTAGAGTGCTTTTTGCTTCCACATCCACTCAATCCTGTTATCTCTACCACTGCCACCAGGAAATGCTGTTCCCATTCATTGCAGGGTGGGTTTCCAAGCTGTATTCAGATTTGCACGAGGCTGCAGATTCATATTTTGTGCTGTGTAAAGGATTTGGAAGAGGTTTCATTTGGTTTCACACTAGCTCCATTCTGCTCTACTGAATAAGGAAAATTCACAGAATTTAATTTGTGCATTCATTAAACAGCAATGAAAACGAAGTAAATTCCCTGGTTATTCCACTTCAGATCCTAAGATCTCATGTTGTGCTTCATAGAAACAGGCCCATGGATTGGATAAGTTTAACATCTGATTATATGTGAAAATTAGTCCAGAAACATGACTTATGTTAATAACAGAATTTATTTTTACTTTTCATTTATGTTGCTTTAATTTGATCATACCATGGTTTCATGAATGTAGAAGCAACAAGAGAAAGGTCTTCTTTGCTTCTGAAAACAAATGGTTGAATTAATTTCCCTGTTTATGTTATATGGACATCCTCGGAAGGAAAATAGAACGCTACCAAATTAGAAGATGCCACTTCAGCTCCCTGGAAACTGGGTGAGGAGCTGTGATTATACTGATCCTGCTTAGGTGTAGCAGGCTGAGTGAATAGCTCTTTGCCCAAGTTTTGCTGTGTGACATCCTGGCTTTCTTAGCTCCACTTGCTCTCCCAGGAAGAAAGGGATAGGACAAGAGGCAGCCAGGATACCTGTTTACCTGTTCTCTGAGTGAAAATGTACTATTTCAGGTAAAACATTTTGGGTTTATGATCTTTATTCTTTGGTTGATAGAGGAAAAATATGAAAAGCCTATGTATATTTCAATGAACATGATTTTTTAAGAGATCATCCAGCTTGGAAAACTCACTTCCTTTCACTGAAAACCAGTTCTGCTGCTGAAAATCCCCTCAAGACCAGTACCAGTTGCAGGCACAGGGCCTGCACACCTAATGTCCCTTGGCTGAGTGCAAATCACTGCTACAAATGACTTGCTGCTTGTTTTTCAACAAAGTATTAGACAAAAAGGGCTATTTTGGGTTAAACGGACAAGCACCACTTTGAGCACAGGGACTAGTAAAAGCCCGGCCTCCAGCAGGCGCTATCTCATGCTTTGTTTGTTTTTACCTGAATTAGATTAGTGCTGCAGTGTAATTTCACCCTAATTAGACACTAGGAAGGCTACACAATGTAGCACTAAGCTCAAGGAAAAGTTCAGACAGAGTTCACAGCTAATTAAACATCCCGGGCTGCTCACAGCAAAGTAACCTTGCTGGTGAAGTGGATTCTTGCCTGTCTGACACAACTGAGCTGCACTGGGGTGGATTTTCACCAGCCTGAACGCTATTGCATCCAGCTTGTGGCTTTCCCTCAGTGGTGAACTAATAAGTGCTGTCACTCCCCTCCCAGTTTGCACATAATGTTTACTGGAAAATCACTGAGAACTCTGTTAAAAATATCGGAGTTATAAGTCACATAAATATTTATGACAGAACACCATAACGAGGCATAACCGAGACCCCAAGAATGGATATACATAGCTACTATGTATTTATGTAGTTTACTAAATACCTCATTTAATATAACTTTTTTGTCTGACTTCTCTAAACAAATTGTAAAGTTAAAGTGAGTTGTTTTTGTTTTTTTTTTAAAGTATCACTTTTAGGCTAAACAATCAGAAGTCAAAGATATATTTGGTATTCCCAATACAATAATATCAGGTTTACAGAAAAGAATTCAGACATAACCCCCAACTAATTGTCAAGCAAACATTTGTATTTGTTGCCTTCCCAGTTACAACAATCTGACAGGGAGAACTTTGGTTATTTAGGAAGTATGTGATGAAACACATGCACACATCTCTTTTTCACACCACCAAAACCCTGAATGTGGGTAGGAACTGTGAGTGCGGCTGGTGGTGTTTAATCCGTGCTTGACTTCCACAGGAATTGTTTCTCACCCTTCAGTATAAAAAAAAGACGTGTTTCTCCACTTTAAAAGTAAGTTTTGGCAGCAAACAGTTGCATTCAAGGCACCTCTGTCCAAAAAGCTTCACAAATAACAAAATTCCCACTTGCTCAGATGGTCGGGCTCACATATCACTTCTGCCCCACTTGGTTGTATTTCTGGTGTGTGAGTGGGACACCACTGGCTCACAACCTGTTTGCTGTCAGTCCTTGCTGGTCTAAATTCACCTCTGGGTGCCAGGCTCTGTGATGGTAAAATCTGGCCTGTGACCACTGACTTGGCTTTAGCTGTGCTGCATTAATGGACTCTTTCAGGATCTGCTTATTACTGCTTAAAAAGGAAAATGTAAGAGATCGTACTCTCTGAATAGTCACAGTTTTCACTGTCTTGGGGTATAAAGAATGTGGATTAAACACTATGTAAAGCTGGGGAAAATATACAGCTAGTACAGCAATATTTCATCAGATGTGATCTATGCAGTAATGTGACATTACATACGGTGTAGTCAAGAAGTTCAATACTGCTGAATGGCAATTAAGTAAAATAAATGATATATATTAGCATATCACAAGAAAGCACTAAAGCACTCTACACAAACTTCTGTGCCTTTTTTTTTTTTACTCATAAACTAATTAATTTTTTGGAAACAGTCTGCATTTATGAATTTTGGAAACTAAATGAAGCACGGCAGGGATTCCAGTTTAATGCCTGACAAAAACTGTTACTCTTTTAACAGTTCTGACAGGCACAGCTGAGCCTTAAAAGAGCTATTCCCTTCTCTCCAACTCCTTTTTTTGTCCCTTCAAACACTCTGTTGCTGTATTAACAATCAATGTCAAAAATTTGCTCTTACCCCAACAGCTTATTGTTGGGAACTATTTTGTGATTTATATCTTTCTCAACTGATTCTCAAGGAACAGTGCAGAAATTAACCACAGCAAACAACAGGAAGGCTTTTAATGTGTGTGTAGTTTATATACAGTGTATGTTTATTTGTGATATTTATTTTACAGCTTGTATCTTTAGTGGCAATATTTGTAGCTCCATTGTCAACAACGGAGGTAAGAGTTTTAAGGGAACCATAGTTTGGAATAAAGATTGCCCCCAAGAAAGAGGGCTTGAGTTGCAATGTAATAAAATGTTTGCACATATGAAAAATGGCTGTGAAGTCACCCCTTGGTCTGAGTTGCAGAGCCAGGATGGATGGAGCAGATTTCACTGCTGAAGTGTTAAAACAATTAATCACAGGCTCTAGGAAAGTCACTCTGAGTGTTAAGGGAGGAGAACTGCAGGGGTACCACCATGAAAGGACTCAAAGAGGCTTCTCTATGCCAAAACAGTCAACTTTCTGTCCCCTCCACACACTCCTGCAGACACTGCCAAAAGCTGCCAATTCCAACCCACCAGTGGCACTCTGAACTCCTTATTTCTGAACCTCAAGAGGCTGCTGCCTCACCCAGTGTGCAAAAACGCTTCAGCAGACTGATGCCTTAGCGTTATTATTGTTATTAGCTGTCTGTGATTTACAGTGTGAAGGAGAAGGACCACGGCTGGAGTGTTCCTCCACGGCTTGCTGGTTTCCAGTTGGAGTTGAACCAGAAATATAAAGCAGCTTTCCTCTAAATCTACAACCATGGTATCAAATCCTTATGTGAGCATGTGAAGGTTCAGTCCTATCATGCCCCTGCGCATCCATGACAGGGTATCAGTCATTCTGCCAATGCACACAGATACCCTCCTGCCTCACACACGTCCCGCAAAATGTGAATGGATGGGCTCTTTCTCTCAAAGAAGTGACTTTGGGGGTTCATGTAATTCTTTTGGGAGGACAATGTTGTACTACCCAGTATACTGTGCATGGCATAGGTTGGGAGAACACCAATTAGGCTAATGGAAAAATTTTTACTACAGGTATAAGCTGCCTTATATTCCATCTACACATTTTCCACAAGAAATATTGAAAACCCTGACAAAGTGATATATGAGCAAATAAAATTTGAGTTTACTGCATACAGACTCACATTTTCTGAGTCATTTTTTTTTCTAAAAACTCAGTGCCAACTGTTTCCATTGCCATTTTTCTCCAGACCCACTCTGCCAACCAATTGTCACTGATATGTGGCTTTCCACACAGATAGATAGTATTGCAACTTTTCAAAATACTAGACTGAGGCTGTTAAGCATATTGGTTTAAACTTGCACCAAAATCAGAGGATATGAAGGAAGCAGACAATTGGCAGAACTAGCCCTTCCACCACATATGTCAGCAAGACCTATAGCTTGGGAAAACGATGACTTCTGGAATATAGCACTAATGTATTTACCGTATGCTGTGCTGGAAGCTTTTTACATTCACGCTAATAATCTGCAAACTTGGTAGTTTCACATAGGCAAACTAGAGCTCTATTTTTATGCTCCAGCCAAGATTTAATGTATGGGGCTGAAACATTGCTAGGCTGTGTTATTTTTACCCACACACTCTATAGGCTCTATTGGTTAAGCTGTGAAATGCTGTCAGAAGAAACAGCAACTGCACTGCGCTTGTGGAAAGTGCAAGTCCTCTACATTATGAAGGTTACTTGCCTTGATTCTTATTCCTTTATCTATTTATTACTTAGTTAGAAAAGCTGCATAATTTGTAAGTGGCCTGCCATTTCTAGGAACCGCAGAGATTCTAACAGAAAGCTGGAAATTTCAGAGCTTACAATGGAATAAATAAATAAGGAATCCGGGTCTCCCTGTCTATTCCAAAGAGTAATATCAGAGCACAGAACAGCAGAAGTCTTGACCAGGGCCATTTAAACAGCTCTCATTTTGGTATTCCTGTCCCTCCTTGCTTTAAAAGCCTTTCAGGATCAATCTACTGCTAACATCGTACGGGCAACAGCAGAAAGGAGAACATGCATGAACATCTGAGTACACACAAGGAGAAAAGCTGAACAAGACTAGGAGGTAGTTTATGCTGAAAACATTCCCTTATACTTCCCTTATACTCCTGTCTGCTTTTGTTCTTCCTCCCTTTATCCCACCCTCTATCTCCAAACTAGGCTTTTCTGCCCCTCTCCTGCACCATCCCGATCTATAATGTTCCCATGTTCCAGGTGACTCCTAGCATAACAAAACCCCCCTGAGAGCTGCCTCCCTCCCAGTCTGGGTCCTGTGTGCAAATGGAGGTCAAAAACATAGTTGAAACTGGACCGTAGTTGAAAATGGCCCATCTGTTCCTCACTCCCATCACACCAAGCCTTGCCCGTCATCACCCACGGTGACTCTCAGAGCTCCATCCTGCCTGTTTCAAATCATCTGAGCTCGGAGGAGCTGGAGATGGCTGAAATACATTTTTTTTAACACATTCTGCACAGCCAAATGCATAAAGACACAGATGTACTTAGACCATCTCCAAAGTCAGCTTCTGTTTGGCTCAACACTGAGCTGGGCAAGGATGTCAAACATGGCTAAAATGTGTGCTCAGTTAAGGCAGGGGCCAGAAAAATCCTTTAGGAATGTCTAGTGGGACTGATTTCCTCCTCTCTTTTGTGCTGTTTCCTCCAGATGCCTTAATATGAGGATAGACAGCCCTTGATCTTGTGATGGAGACTTCCCTGATGGGAAATGCGTTGTGTGCCTTTATTTGAGAGGCCCTGGGTTGGTCAGGACGGAGCACCACACGTGTGGGGTGATTCTCTAGAGTGCCAGAATCAAAGTGCAATCTCTCAGCATCGTCCATTCTCTGCAGAGGTTTTTGGTTGTGAGTCTTGGCAGCTCAGCTGGGGACAGTGCCTGGTTTCAGAGTATTGCAAGGTGGATCAGGATGTAGAACAGCCACTTTTCCAGATTTGGTGGCTTCTGAATAGCTCTATGGCAACAAGGTCAGGGGACTGATGGTTGCTGTGGGCAGGGCTGTGAGGGACCTTTCCCAGGTCCTGCATTGAGAAGGAAAGCAACACTCTCTATATGCAGAATAGAAAGATTTTTCCTCTTTTGCTAGTGGCAAACTGAGTACCTTGATAACAAAGCTTGTTCACTCACTCCTGACACTGACAAGCTTTTCTTTCACACACACAAATCATGTCCTTCCCCACCTTGTCACCATACAAATATCACTTTGTCCCAAGGAATTTCTTTCCCCATCCCATGCAGACACTAGGTGCCCAGCTGGCACTCCAATCCCTGGCACTACTGTACTCTAATGAGTCCAGGACAGGTATTTAATATCTTTCCAAGGGACAAAGTATCAGGGCTTTAGACATAATCAAGGGCAGAGCAGCCCAGAGCCCAAAGGGCACACCAGCCAGAGGACATCACTACCCTTCTCCCTGGAGACACCCAGCAAGTCAATGCTTTTGCTAGGAAAGGCAGTTTTCCCTACAAAGTGTTCTTGTGATGCAGATGATTTACTGACTGCATAGTGCTAAAGCTTTCTGGAGCTGATGGGATACCCAACAATCCTAGAGGTGTATTATGAAAGAACTCCAAACACTACAGCATGGACATAAGCAGTGTCCTCCTATCTGCACAGAAGAGATTAGCAGGAAGAGTGGTACACCAGCACATCGGACCATCAGAAACAGCATGTGCTCCAAAGGCACACAAAGCTGATCTACAGACTGAAGTATGTTGGCATTTTTGACACAGAGACCACAGAAGGAGAGAATTATCAAATTGCATTTCCTCGGGTCATGAGCAGGTTAAATTCTAGAGGGAAAAGAGGACCATCATAGATAAGTCGACAGTGCTGCATCTTGATGAGTTACAGCATTCTTTCCTGACTGCCAGAACAAGAGAGTTCAAAAATAAGTGGTAGCAATTTCACATTTTAATTGGCACAATTGTAGAAAATGCTCCTTGGCAAGTATCAGGTATTATGTCTAACAGACCAAGCATTTGTCTGCAACAGACTTCCTTTGTGTGACCAAGGAATAAATAGACATGATGCTACCTTATATGGCCTGAGCGTCACCTTGTGAGAGAGATAAGTGATGACTCTGAAATGAAGCTGAAGTTGGCAACGATAATGCAAACAAGAGGATACCTTCAGCATGAGTGGTGACCCCATTGCATGAATAGCACAATTCTGACTTGTAATAAAATCCTATGCTATTGTTTGTGTGTGCATAAAACACCCTTGTAGTGAAATCTATACTCGTGTTCTCTCCCAGAAAACTTCAGAAGATAAATCAGTGCCCTCTTATGACTTAAAGCCAGAAAACTGCAGACAGAAGCACTGAAAAGAACTGGAGGTCTGTTCAGTCTCTGTCTCTCAAAGTTACACAGCACAGCTTTAGCAACCACTTCTTGATGAGGCATTGAATATCCACTGTGATGATGCACTGCCCCTATCCTGAGAGACAAGTGTGTTGCCAAAGTTCTCTCTCAAAACCAAGCCTAAATAATGTCTTCCTTCAGACCACTTCTGTTTACTCCACCAGCATGACTAACCCCTGCTTCCTTTTTTACCTCTCATGTACCTGTGCACTACTGTACCTGACCCAGTTCTGGGTCAGCTCATTTGGTCCCTCACACTCGTTGTTCATCTTCAGGTGCTTTTCTGATGATTTACATTCAGACTCTACATCACCTCGTTGCTCTTCTTTTTAACGTCTGTAGCTTTTCTATATAAATTCCAAAGTGAAAAAGCCAGAGGAGTACCGATTTTACTCCCCTTGCCCAGAAGAGTCGTGTAACTAATTTGTTTAGAGGTAAGTCAGCACCCTCTGGTGTATCGTTAGTGTACTGCAAATTTCCTTACAGACAAAAGGACTAATTCCTCACGAAAGCAAGAAAAATTCTGTGAAGACAGAGATGTCTAAGAGATTAATATGCAAACTTCTGGGCTTATTGGAAGATAGAAGAAACATTGCTTTTTCTCCTTCTTCTCTTCTTAAAGAACAAAATACCAAATTTAGTATTTTCTACTTTTTTTGAACAAATGCTAAAAGCATTGAACTTGGCAAATGACATTCCTTAAACAGCTTTAATTATTTTTTCCTACCAATTATTTTGCACTATGTAAGAGCCACTCAGATGTAAGTTTTGAAAAATTTCACATTATAGTTAGTGCATTAATTGCTTTTAAAATTTTCTTTTTTTCTGAACTGGAAAGCAAGAGGGTGTCATTCCAAAGCATTTCTGCTCACCATGGGTAGCTCCCACGCCTTTGCCTTACACAAATTACATTCTGGTTCCTCTTCAAAATGCATTAGAAAGCTGTGACATCTCTGAAGATGAGGTTGCTGGATTTTTTTTTTTCTTCAGGATTGGACTGTGGGCTCAAATAGGTTAAGTGATGATACAGGTTAAGTAGAAGCTGCTACAAGATACTATAAAATAGTTCAAAGCA
>JAWWLV010000144.1:67579214-67594220 GCA_035041135.1 Platyrinchus mystaceus | reverse complement strand
TGTGGGCTCAAATAGGTTAAGTGATGATACAGGTTAAGTAGAAGCTGCTACAAGATACTATAAAATAGTTCAAAGCAGAAGTAAAATAATATAAATACCCATATACACTTCTTTTCTTTACTGATGTGATGTTCCAAGTTCTCCTCTCTACCTACAGTCAAAAACACAGTCTGCTTACCAGAACAGGTAAACTGATGATTGCCTGAACCATCAGGAGTGCAATCAGATTTCATTAGCCTCATTTTTCAAGCTATTCTAGCTTGTCTGGAACTAAAGGAGAGCAGAAATTTTTAAGAGTTACACTACACATCTTTATTTGTATATGTCTGTGGCATGGTAAAATTAAATCTTTTGGATGAAAGCCTGCTTGAAAGGAAATCTACTGTGAGATTCCACTGTTTTACCAGTGATGGTAATTGGTGAGTGATCCCAGGTAAAGTTATGGTCAAAACAAAACAAAGGTATTTGATGACTTAGTCGTACTAAAATTTTGCCAGACGTGCACAGTAATGGTGGAAATGTGAATTTAAGAGTTATTCTCAGAGGGAAAAGTTGCAGTTTGCCCCCCTTCATTCAGAGTCTCCAGCTGCTATTTCTGTGCAAGAGTAAAGGTAATCTTCACTGTGTTTTGTCTCTTCATCCCAGTCCTCCCATTTCACTCCACTTTGGGAAGGAATCAAATGGTAAACTTTGGAAGTGTGGAATAGACACTATGTTATGAGCTTGGCAGAGCCCTCTAGAGTGTGATATCCCTCAAACCTTACCCCTTTGCAACAGTGCAAACTGTTTTGCTAACTTCTTTTCCAAGTAAGAACCAAACTTTGGAATTCTGAAATCAAAAATCCACAAAGTAATGTTTTTTCTAGGACTGCAGCCCATCTCTAATACCATACAGGCACAACCATTTACGAAGTTCTGCTGCAGCTCAATGCACTGACAGCAGAAAATGCTCATGCAGTATATAATCATGTTTTGCCTTAACACTCAGGAAATAAAGGATGTTTATTTACATGACATATTTGAAGCCAGAATTTGTAAAAACAAGAAGATTTTTCACTTCTGTTCAAAACTACTGTAGACATTAATCAGAAAGATCAGTGATGTTTTAAATCCAGTATTCATGCTGAACAATTAGTTGGTTTACACCAATTTGACATTTTATTGAAGTTACAAATACTTTGATATCCAAAGACTGTGTAGTGCTTCTCCAGATGCTTATTGACCAAGAGAATTCACAGATGTTTGCTTATCTTTCTGCTGAATGCCCTCCAAAATTAGTCGATCCTAGAATAAGAATACAATGACAAATAGAAAAAAAACCTTGGTGAGACTAAAGGAAAATTTTATTCAAGTAAATTATTTTGGGAACTTATACAAGGAAAAGAAAACTATCAGAAATTAAAAATACAACCTACATAATTTGATGACAACTTTACTATAGCTATTTTCATTAATGTAAATATGTTTCTTTGTATTTATATAAAAAATTAGGTTTCTCTTTCCATAAAAGCATTTTTGCCGTCTTCCAATTTCAGCTACACAAGGCAATCTCCAAAGCATTGTTCTGTACATGAACTGCCATTGACTTGCAAACATATAGCTCAATGAAAATTAACACCTAAACTGCTGTGGATGGGTTACACTCGGAACAGAAAGATCACATTTATTAATATGGACCAAAAAAGTGCTTTAGAGATGAATTAGCTTTTTAATGTAAATTTAAAAGAAAGTTTTAACTTGTGATGCAAATTCTGCAAGACAGAGAATTAGGTTTGCAAAATGTGATTGGTCAGGGTGCTAAATAACCTCATCTAGGTACCTCATCAGTACCAGGATTGAAAAAATCATAGGATTGGGGAGATTACTACTGAGGTCTGTGATGGGATAATAGTTAATTATAAAAGAAACAAAGTTATTATCACAGAATATGGGGGAAAACACCAGCAACAAATGTTCATGATTAATATCTAAGCCTTTCCTCCCAAACTGTGAAGATACAGATCATATGACAGAAAAGTAACATGTAATAAATAATATTATTTATAAAACATAAAAATAAAATATAGGAAATGTTTTTGCCTTCTTTAATTGTCTTCCCATCATCTCCTTATCCTTTGCTTTTTTGTTTAGTCTTTTTGTTGTAACTATGCAGAGCATCTTCTTTCTATCTCTCTTGCTTTGCAGGAGAAACAGCCTTTACTGTCCTCTCATCTTTCTCCTTTGGTGCTTCCTCTTTTACACCAGTATTTTGCAGTCCTATCTCCATTCTTCAAAAATTATTTACTCTGCTTCCCCTCTAGCCTTTGCTCTGTTCCATGCACTGTTCTGCTTTCCTTTTCAACTCCCAACCACTTTAATACTCTCACCTTTTCCCCTATTCCTTAACACATCTTCCTTCCTCTTCTCTGTCTCATCCTCTGCTCATTCCCTATTCATTGCTCATTTTCAGAATGAATTCACTGATTTGTTGATTTCCATTAATAGTCCCTAAATCCTAATAACCACATGACTAATACTTCACTTCTTACTCTGAGAGTACTGCAGTTTCCTTCTATTTTCTCTTTTTCCCTGCTGTTCACAGTGAGGTGGCAGCTCTCACCCATGTTCTCAACATGCTCTTCAGTCATGCAAGCACTGTCACCTATTCATCCTTTTCATTACAGACATTTTTTTCCTTCTTTCCCACTATTCCGCTTTATTAAAGGACTCCTGTTGACTATCCCACTCTTGCTATGACTCCCCACTGCACTTCCTCCACTCATGTTTTTCTTTTCTCTACTCCTTAACCTGAGGATTTGTTGCACAATTAGTTTTTGCCAAATTACTGTATGTTTTGCATTCTTTGGAAGTTGTGGGGGTTTTTTTCTAGAAAACATTTGTGGACATTATCAGATTTAAATCTATGTTAAAATCTTCTGAAGTGAAGCAATAAAACATTTTCACAGCCAATACTCTACTGGAAATAAGAGTAAGGCAAAATACAATCATAAACATCATCATTTTTCATATTTTGCTGAGAGCCTACTTCCAATTTTGAAATATCATCTTTACGTTGCCTAATTTATTTCTAATCTACTGTCCCCCATAAATAAAAAATAAGCTGCTATGCTGAAAAGTTTTCAGGAAGTGTTAAATGTTATCTTATAAATATACTTGCCTAACTGTTGTCTTTGCAGAAGTCCAGAGATGGTGATTGGATGTCTTGCAGAAAGCTGTGGGGAGGGTGATGGAAGTGGATACAGCTGAGGGGTTCTGAAATCAGAATTACCCCATGATCCCCTTCTGCTGCTCTGTGATCCAGATGATGACGGACATCCATTAAGTGGTAATCTTAGAGGTGTGGATCTGTTGATTAAATGAATTCCTGCACGTGATTTGAGGCTAGTGTCATAATAACACAAGAGATTTCAAAATTACCTAAATTCACAGTGCTAATATTTTAAAAGAAAATATTACCAGAATGACATAAGAAATTATATGAGACTCAGAGACGGAAAAAAATAAATACTTTGTTACATATATTTTAAATTTGTCTTTGCAAATACCTAGGAAGATATATTTGGCTTAATGGTTATAAGAAAAAGAGCTTACTTTTTCTGGAACGATTTAAAGTTATTTCTTCATGTTAATAATTTTCACAGTTTGAGACATTTTCAGTGTTTAAATGAAAAACCTGAAACACCTGCTCCAGGCTGCATGAAAAGTTCAGGTTATTCAGAGAACAGCCCTTGAGTAGATATTGTGCTGTCAGCTCTGATTTTTATAAGAATGATAAAGCAGAGACATTGTTACACTTTCTTACTATAAAATTACTACACTTCATATAGAAGTATCATGACTGCAGATGTCCACAGCTACAGAAACTCGGACTACCTCTGCAGATTTTTGAAAAAAAAGTGATTTCTAAATAAAACCTTCCACCAACAACAAACACATTCATTTAGATGATAGCCAGCCTTCACAATAACATTTCTTCAGACACAGGATATAACATTTAAATGTACAGATTAAATACCTTGTAGATCCTGCTCCAATATTTAGACTTGACATTATTAGAGATGATTGAGAACTTTTGTAGGCTACACTACCTGTAAGAATCAGATTTATGAAAACAGGACCAAGGTGAATTATCTATTTTCCTTAAGAGATAACCTTGGAAACAAAGATTAGTACTTTAAATTGCATGATCTAGGACAAATTCATGATTAATTTATTCAAGAGTTAAAAATGGTGCACAACTACAGTAGTCAATGAAAGAGCTTAGCTGTCACAAGAAACATCATACTGCACCATGCTGCAAATCTTATTCAAGTTAAACACACGTTGGTTTCTTTCACCTTCTTTCACTTATTAGACTATTACTAGACTATCAAGATAGCTGTGCTGAGATGCTCCAGTTCTTCAACTAATCCTCTTTTGCCCCATCCACCTCTGAGAAGGAAATTTTCTTTACTGCACCATTAAATCATTGTTTCCACTTGCCCTTCCTTTTGCACGTACACTTTGATTCATTCAGCTTTGTCCACTGCCAAATTTTATGGGTTGGTTCTGAAATGTGCTGAACACATAACTGTTCTACATATAATTTTACTGTCTAATAAATATCTATTTATTTTTAGACACAATAAAAAAAAACAGTTAACCTCAGCTCCCTTTATCTTGTTATCTACAAATTTATAGGCAAGCATGCATTTAGGGAGGACCTGAGCATATAAATTAGACATAACATAGAAAAAGCAATTTTTCCTCCTTCATTGAAATTGCACTGCAATTGCATTTGTCTTTGTTTTGGGACATTTACACCATGTAAAAACACAGGAGTGCTAAAAGCTCCTTATGTGGCTGGAGATGGATTCTATGAGCTGCTGAATCAAGGTAAAAGCCTGCCTGAGAATTCACTGTCACAGGAACATGCTGCATGTAAAACCAAGAACAAGAGGGACGTGTGAATAGCAGACCTGCAAAGCATTAGAAATTCTGGGAAACTCCTCACAAACAGTTTTCAAGAGACTGCACTAATTTCAGTAGGCTGTTACTCATGTCTCATTTGCATCTGAGTGTTACCCAAGCTCTGCAACAGCCCAGGAATGGAAGTAAGTACTGGCAGGTAAAATGTCTTAGACCCCATTACAGTGATATGAGTGAAAATAAAAAAATCACCTTTCTAAAGAAATTCTTGATCTCAACTACCTTACTTTTGTCATTAAATACTTTTTAAACTTCCATTTACTTTCCCCCCTTTTTCTCATGTGATTTTTAATATGACATTGTGGACAATGTTAATCTCTGTTAACTAGAAACAAATAAAATTATGAAGGTTAAAAGAGGGTCAACAATGTATATTGCAAGTATTCCTGTCCTCTTCAACCATACACGTTGTTAGACTATTTTCTTCACAACTCTTGACTTGGGCAAAATCATTTTGGCTGCAAGTAATAATTTACAGAACAGAAAAGGTAAGTACTAGGAAGACATTTCATACTTCATTTTAAGCATTTCCCATCTGCTGGATTGATGTCTACTTGGCAAGTTCCTTACACCTCAACACCGTTTTTTTAGTAAATTGCTAATGTATGGATTTTAATTTATTCATCCTTTTAATGTAATAGAAATCTTACTCAGCTACAAACATTACTTTTACTCACCCATACGTCCATCCTGTGGTGGAGTTATTACTGACAACCTTGTGGGACCAGATGGTGTCCCGAGCTAAATGAATGGCAAGTCATTAACCACAGTGTAATAAGTATATTAATTATAAAGGCATTTTAAGCAACAGTGTTACATTTTTGAGGTCTACAAAGCCTGCAGATTTCTGGAACTCTCCACTGCCAGATTTATTCATATCAATAAAATGCAAAATCTAAGAATTAAGTTACTATTTTTAGAGATCTTTGGGCAAGGGGGAAGTACATGTATTTTAGTTTTATTCTTATCTGTCACATTCAGATAAGAAACATATCAGACACTGCCACTATTTTCTGTGCTGAGATTCCATTCCTAAGCTAGCATCTGTTCCTGGATGTTACCTCTCCTAATCAGGACACTAATACAGTGAAAAGCTCCTGCCTTCATTCTCAGGTTAGCAAAGTCACTCAAAGCTTGCAATTCCCTTCTCAAATATCACAGTCTAACAGTGCTTCAGACCACTGGCTCCACATCCGGCTTTTCCTTACCATGGGAAGACACTACACACCCTTTGATGCCCCTGAGCATAGACAGAAGCGAGATCACATGGCCAAGCAGCAAACAGAACCGTTTACAAAAAGTGAAAGATAAGGGCTGATTTTATTTTTGGGTTAAAAAAACCCTTTTTATCTATCACAAATGAAATTTCATTAATGTTTTGAGAGTCAGTGTGAAGTCAAGAGGGCCAAGTGATTCACCTCTTGTAACTCCAGACATCTGCAATGACAGCATTTACATCCTGATCCCCACAAATTCCCCTTATGGTCAAGGAAGAGAAACAGGAATGAGGCCAGAAACTTTCCTTTAGAAAGAGGTGAATCACACCTATTATAATCCATAGGTTATGCCCATGGGCCTGACCATGGATACAGGCCTATCTATGGACAACTTATCCCTAGGTTACAAAGGAAACCCTGAGATGCTAGCACAGACCTGCGCTGTAGCCACCTACATGAGGTCTGGTAAAGGTGAAAATCTTACTTATATTTCCATTCCTTAATATGTTAGAACTTAAATTTAATTGCAACTCTCAGTGGCATGGATTAGGAACCTTTATTTTTTAAACAGATATATTTTTGTAATACAAACTTACTGAGATTTTAAGAATTTTCCATTTAATTTGGCATCACAAGTTCAGCATATCTGAAATCAGCATGTACATTAGAATTGTTTTGAAGGGGATGGGGGAGAATCCTATTTTTTGCAGCATTTAAAGAGTATGACAAATCAAAAGCATGTATGTGTGTTTATATACATATATGAACATACATTAAAAAAAACCACTTACTTTCCTCATTGGTGAAGGTACAGAATCAATCTCCATTGCCTCCATCCTTGCAAGAAAGGTCATAATAAGTATGACATTGTAATAAAACCAACATTTTCATTATAACAACTAAAATTATATTAGATTCTGATGTTAAATTTGACTAATAATGAAAAAGCATAATATATAATGCATAACATATATGAGTATTTAGGACTTAATCCAAAACCCACTAGCAGTAAGAAAATCTATTAATTGATTCTGAGCTTCAGTTTAGACATTCCCATAGAAAGTTATTTTATGATCAACATTGTTATTCTTGTATTTAATTCTGAATAAATATGTGTATTTATATATTAATCACTTGTCTCCACAACAAAGAGGATTCTGAAATTTTATTTTTTAATAAAAAAGTCACAATCATAGGTATAGAAATATCTTCACTTGAACAAGCTGTATGTTCATTTTATTTAAAATTAAATTAGCCTCACTAGACTTAATCCCATCTAACCTTAGACAACTACAGTGTACATATAGGCAGACAAGTAATTTAGTTTCCCCCTACAGTAAATGGAAAGTTTCTCACTAATTAATCTATCCACTAATTAATCTATCTATGTAGTCTATGTATCTGTTTATCATTCCATTCATTCAGAAATTCTTTAGAATAAGGTCCATCATGTCTTAAGATTTTTTCCAGTGACTAAAAAGACAATCTATACAAGTAACTATTATGTACACTTGGATAGATAAGACCTTCCTCAGTTCTTTCAAATATAAAGTTTGCAGAAACAAAACACAAAATCAGAAAATATACTTATTTTAAACTCACTACAAAAAAATTGACTTTCTGTATAAAGTATCAGTTAAGATTTTCCTTGAAAATTTGTACCTACTAATTTGTACCTACGTTTCAGAAGTGGAATGAAGAGGATATGAAGAATAACCATTCTGTTTTCTTGAAGGAACTGAAGTCATTAAGAAATTAAATATTAGAACACAGTTATATCCAGTGACAGGTATTCCATAGTTAATATCTTAAACCAACACTTCTTACTGGAAAATGGATTTCTGCTTGTACTGGAAAATGGTAGCTGTGAAGTTTTTTCAGGCGGTTTCATACTAAAGGAGAAACAAGAAAAAACAAGATATAAATTGAGAGTTGGTTTGATTAGTTTAAGTGTCTAGTTGATCAATAAATTATAAAATCAAAGCATTTTATCCATCAATAGCTGGTTTTAACATGACACTAACTGCCTTGAAGCAAAATAAGACTTTATTTGATAACCTATGATTTTTTTTCTATATCATAATCTCTGTTCCCTAAAGTACTTTGCCATAATGTCTGCAGCACTCACTACATATCCAACAATATCAAAACAGAAGTTCATTTTTACTAGAAATAGAAAAGATGTGAACCATGTTACAAAACTCTGGTAATTTTGTAAATGGGCTACACACCAGGAAAGGTATCATAACACTTTCCAGGCAGCTGCTAGAAAGCCCATTGTAAAATACACAGAATGGTTATGTAACCACAAATAAAAATATAAAACTGATTATCCGTGTCACAGACTTTACTGGAAGTTCATTTTTAGAGTAACCTGAACTGAGCTGAATTTTAAAACAAAAGGATTTCTTCCTGACAGGATTGATTAGTGTGAATAAAATGGTTCTGATGTCAGAAATCACTATTCATTTATTTCTGTAAAAATATGTAAAAATATATGAGAAAGGCAAACAAACCATGACTTTTTTATCAATTAACCTTTATGTTGGCTGATTACACTTACTTTTGCTGCATTAAACCACTTACCATTGTATCTGTTGTATTTGTTGTGTTGCTTTCTTGAGAGATTCTTCCAGCTTTGCTGCCTGTGAGATAATCATAGATTTAAACAAAATCTATTTGTTGTGATACACAACTTCATTTTCATCCAACTAGTATTCTAAAGAGTTGAAAGGCTGCTTTCTATTGGTTTTAATCTTAAGAAATCATTGCAGCATCTATCTGTAATAAGCTTAAGTGAAAAGTATCTCCTATTATGTTATAGACACAACCAAAAATATCTCAATTAAAAAATGTTATGAGCTTGCAAAATTGAAGAATATTAAGGTCAAAAACATTAGGTCAGCTCCCTATTATGTATATTTTTTACAGTCTTTCATGACACATATATTATATTTTATGAAGGATGTAAAAATTTACTCAGTAGCCTTAAAACTGCATCTGTATTTTATCCTTAATTTCCACTGTGTGACCTTAATCCTTCACATTATTCATATTTTGATTTGAAGGCAAATTATGAATTTGCTTAACTTCTCATTCTCCTCCTCACAATATTAGTTGAGTCGTTTAATAACATTACCTAATATACCTTTATAAAATCATATTGCTTGTGGGAGATATTATGCTCTTTTTGCAGATGCAAAACTCTGCAAAACAGATTAAAAGTGAAATGTAATTTATGTTAGATTTGTGTTTTGGTATTCTTTTTTTTTTCCTAATGAGAGCTGGGTTTGGTTAAGAAAGTGGCCAGTACAGATGTCAGGAAGGATGTAACTGTCACTCCGTAGAACTGGATAATTTTAAGACCAAAATGCCTTAAAGAAGGTGAATGACTATTTGGTTTTCAGTATTTTGGGGTCCTGGCACAACACAGGGTCTAGACTTGCCAGGAATATGGATTCAACTTCCCACACCACACACCATCATCTGCACAACTCCCCAGATCAGCATCAAAGCAACTTTTATGAAGGTCATGAGAGCCTGTTGTTGACAGTGACAAGGATCAGACACTAGAAATAAGGAAGGGGACCATAAACAAGACAGCCAAGCACGAGAAAATGGAATTTCCTCATGCAGTGCTCCACCATTCCAAAGGCCAAGACCTGCAGAGTGGAGAGTGGAAGGAAGAAGCACCTGTGTCAAAGGGCAGATTTGTCCTCTGTCTCCTCCCCAGGCACCACTGCATCTGCCAAACTGTTCATACTGTGGAGCATTCTTGCTCCACCCTTTTCCCACCCACCTTCATCTCAAAGCCAGTGGCAGGAGGACTTTCCCAGCTCCTTCAGACTCCTTCCCAGTAGCTCTGGAAGGGGAGCACTGCTAACCAACACTCACAGGGAGGGGATGGATCTATCACTGCACAGGGACACTCTTCTCTTCCTTGCTCACCTCAGCCTCACTGACAAACCGTTTTTCCACCAAAACAGCCATGGGGCTTTTTTTAAGTGTTTAAAACAGTCTCTCCTGACCCTGATCCAATGCAAGCAGTTTTAATGTACTAACAGATGCATAGAATGGACAAAACAACAAAAGCACCCAAAATAGTGTGCTCATTGAAGCAGCAACAAACTGTATTTTCAGCTGTTCGGGTACTGTCACCTAAACACTTTCGTAAGGTCAAGAAGCATCCTTGAGTACTTTAAAACCACTGCTAAATTCATGTCTCAACAGTAAATAACTTAGAAACTTACTACCAAAAGGTATCAAAACTCTCTTCTTTAGAGATAACATCTTTATTTTTGCTAAATTCTATTAAGAGATTTTACTTTGTTTAAAGGTTTCAGTTTTACCATCTGGAGTCAGCACAATAGATTAAAAGGAGAATGAAATCAGGATTCCTCCATGGCCTGGCTTTGAAAGCAGAAGGACAGAACCTTGAAGAAAACTACACACTCCACAGTGTACTAGGACTGATCCCAAAATACAGTCATGGAAAAGAGGGATGAATGGGCCACAGAGAACGTTAAGTTTCCAAGCTGTTCTATCCATGACAACCACACCAGAAGCTCTCCTGGCTCATGGAATGGCCAATTGACCAGATATATGAGTTTGCCTCTGTCACTTCATACATTGGGTCGAGTCACCAACATTGCCAAATAGCTTTCAGGGACATCCCTGTCCATGTCCTTAAAAATGAAGGAAACAGCCAACTATTTTATCAAACATTTAGAAGTAGCTGAAAAATTAAAAAGAAATTCATTTGCCTTCCACTCCACAAAGGAAGAAGCACAGTCACAAATTCAGCACCTGTTCTCCACAGAATAATTAATTCTATCCTTCTCCCCACTGAGCTATTCTGAATTCAGAGTACTAGTCCTTAGTCTTGTTCTCCACTGCTCAAGCTTCTCATGTTCCTAGTCCTCCTTCCCTCTAGGCTTATCTTCTAGCACCATTTTCTCCCCACCTCTTCCACTTCCCCCTCCATACCATGAATTGATCCCTTCCTTTCTGTCCTTTGATTCTCCATTTAATCTTGGTCACTCCACAACTAAAATATTTTATTAAATAATAGTAATCATAATTAATAAAGTCCTCACTAAGTTTAAACAATTAAAAACTGATGTTTATAATGACAGAAATGAGTCAATCCTGATTAATTATTCTAAGTATTCCAATAAAAGATTAATATAGTTTCTAAAATTAAGCCAAAGTAACAAGGCAAACATAAGAAAAAGTAAGAAAATCACAGTTAGAGTTACCTTTTGTTTGTAGTGTATTAATAAATGCTTACGGTGCTTTTCTTGAAATTCTGAAATCTGAAAACAAATACAGTTACATTAAGCTTCATATAATTACATTTATATACCTCAGCAAAGAAGTGATGGAAAAGAACTATTTCACAGTAATCAAGGTTTTCTATATTTTAATAAGTAGTTACCATATCTTCTTTAAGTCCTCTCCAAAAAAAACCCCAAAACATTTTAATTTACTGTCATTGATAAAGTGTCATAAAGTTTATTTAATCTAATATGACCTATCCTAGAGTTGGCAGATTTATTTCACTGAATTCATATTTTAACGCTATGTTCAATAAAAAGGCAAAGACATTAGAAAGGCAGTTTAGCTGCAGTGTTTCTTATTCATTAGTGCTAAGCAAACACATAAAATTAATGCCAACATAAAAAGTAATCTGTCTTATTGGCAATTATAACATGCCTTGTAAAAATATCCTCTTAATTAAAAAATAATTGTTAGACACACTGCCTGGTGATGTGTAAGCACTTCTGCTGTCCAAATGAGGATCATAAACCATGACAGGTTAAAAAGTAAAAACAGACAAGGCAAGACAAGAGCTTGAGGAACAAATTACCATAGACAATAACTTCTAATAAATCTTTCTTCTCACGTGTTAGAAAACTGCCAGAAAGTGTCTAGGAATGGAGACAACCAAGAAGAAACACTCTGAGAATATAAACCCAAAGTGGAATATCCAACTGAAATGGTTACTTTTTATTCACTGTGGAAGAGCCTGGGGGTTCCCACTGAATGCTCATCAAAGAATCAGAAGTGTCCTCAGAAGAACTGATGGAAGAAAGATCCACTCAGAAAGCGATGGCTCTGAGCTGCCTCCTCTCACTCAGAAATGTGTTCTTGGGTCTGGGAGAAACCTGTGAATATGTCAATTTAGAGCACAGTACCAGTCAAAAAGAAAATCAGATCTTAGCAGTGGTTTAAAAAGGAATAGGGGACATCATTATTTCTTTTTATGCCTATTACTATATCCTGAGTCTGCTTAACATCTCAGAAAGGATACAGCAGGTCTGGGAATAGTTCAAGATTAATCAGAGGTATGTAAGAGCTTCAGTAAAAGAATGACCACATAGAATATGAAGCTTCATGGCTGAAAAAAGACAGATGAAGAAGGGATGCACTAGCAGTCTGAAACTAATGATTAGCATAGATGGAGTGCACTTTCCTCCAGAATGGGATTCAAGAGTATCAAATGAAACTAGCAGGTTAAAACCTGAAAAAGGAAGCCTTCATCATGCAGTGAACAACCTGCGGGCCACCCTTCGACAGTATGAGATAGATGCTAAAATTCAGAAAACAACAATTATGAGAAAAATATCCACCACAATCTTCTGAATGCAAAGGCACCAACCCCACCTGAGAAAGCCCTGTGCCACAAGCTGTTGAAAGCTGGGAGGCTGTTCTGAAGATGTATCAATGCACACCAGCCTTGCTCTCACGTTCTTTCCTAAGCACCCACTGTTGTGACAGGATATTACATTAGATAAACTTTTGCTCTAACAGAGCACACGATGCTGGGAGAAGTTCTGACCATACCTCAGTGCCTTCATTACACTTCAATATCTTCCCAATAGCTTATCTCAGGCTACAGAAAACCCTTCCTTTAATACATTGTGGAGATTTTTTATTCAGATGTGATTGATGCTGTGATTGCCTGCACTTGTTCAGGTTACAGAATAACTGCTGATTATGCTGTTAAAAAGTGGGTTTGTAAGGATAGAGGAAGACTTCATGTTTACCCTGTGTCACCTACGCACCTGAGGAGGAGCCCTGCTGAGGAAAGGGAACAAGCTCAGCTTTGGAGAAGTTTGTGAAGCATAGAGTAGAGAAACATGAATCCATTATCACAGCTGAAGAAGGAAGGTGATCTTCCCTGGGTTACTTTTCTGCAGATCAGGGAACTCACCAAATGATCAAACTCACCAAAAGATCAAACTCGTTTGCAGCTGGGTTCAGGGAGAATGTACAAGAAGAGATGCAGAAAATGAGGAGGCAATGAGAGTTTGTATTCATTCATTTTACCCACACAGCTCCTAAAGTTCTTGACTGGAAACTAAGCCTGAAGGAAGGAGTCCTACCTGGAGTTTAGAGAAGACAAGGACAACATTTACCCTGGAATCATTTATTGCATCTATCTGAACAAAAGGGAGACTTCCTTTTATTTCAAAATGAAAAATAAAAAGGGAGAGAGAGCACAGTCAGCTCAGAACTGTGGCCTGCTCAGGTTTTCACTGTGTAACTTTTTATTGATATAGTAAGGGCACAATATCTGGGCACATTTAAGCTTCTGGCAGATCTAATTTTCCATTGCATGGCACTGAAAGTGATTTTACACCATTAAAATAACCAGACTGGTGGTCCTTAGAGAGAGTTTGAAAACATAAAGAGTGACCATAATGAGTAATTTATGCCTTTTTAAGAAATTTGAAACTGTGGAATTAAGGAAGTAAAGATGGTAATGGGCATACATTCATTTTCAAGCATTCACTCATATACTTTTTCCCATTCTCATAAAAATCAGTACAAGCTTCTGATTATTTTATAGAGCTAAAAGGTTTTAAGGCAGATTCACCTGTGTTATTTCTTTTGAGTATTTATTGCATAACACATCCACTCCCATGAACAGTGCCTGAATATCAGGATTTATCTACGAAGAAAAGAAAGTTTGCCAAGGTTAGCATTTTTATTTACGAGTTATATTAAATAAAGCATTTTGTAAGGTGTTGCTTGAATTGATTGATGTATACAAATAAAAAACCAGACAGACCACGAGTAGGATAATACAGAAATTGAAAACAAGCCCAGTTTTCTTTAACACCCTTATCAACCATCTGGAAGGCTGTTGTTTAAATATATTACACACATATATACTTATTCTAAGATAGTAACATTTTCCAGAGGACATTCAAGGAAGACGCTGTAGCTCCTGGAAGAGGCAACGCCTCCAGACCAACAGCCAAGTTTCTGGCAGCTCCTCTTCAGGCTTTTTGGTTTCACCATCCCCAGCCACATGGGTGCATCTTATAACCAGTTTTGTTTCAAAGTCCTTTTTCAGAATAGTTCCAATGCTGACTGGGATTCCTCTGTCTCTCCTGCCCACTGGGCAGCAGAATGCCATTGTGGAATAAGAAAAGAGCCCTTAAATCATAGCTGAATTTTTCAAGTATTTTATAACTTGAGACTTTTAATCAGAGATCATGATGTGGCTTCACAAATGGCCCTCTGTGCTTTTAGAAAATGCTCAGTCAGTGCTCTGTACCTATTCCATCATTGTAATAAAGATATAGTTATTATTTATGGTGAGAAAAAAATGCTGCAAAATATAAAGTGAATTTCAGAATGATAGTGACATTTGGACATCTATCCAGAACTACAAAGCAGTGTAGATAAGTGTTACTTTAATCCAGAATACATGTATTCTTAATTAGTTCATAAGTAAAACAAAGAAAATACAACTCCAAAATAGTTACACTAGTTATAGCACTAAGTTAAAATAGTTAAACAGCTTTCA
>JAWWLV010000144.1:67542298-67559388 GCA_035041135.1 Platyrinchus mystaceus | reverse complement strand
AAATTACAGTATTTTAGAAGGCTGTTAGTTTAGATTTTGTGATTGATTTTTATGCATGTGAAGTACAATGTTTTCAAATGTCTTCTTTTCTGCCACTAGAGGGTACTCCAAGAACTTACAGTGTATTTGTAGGAAGGATTTATTTGGGAGTTTTTGGTCTGTAAGTGATCGAGTACTGTTGAGATACTAAACCTTAGAAATTTAACCCCTAAAATCTTGACATTAAATAGCAACTTTCAAACCCACTCTTATACACCTTTTCATCAAAATAGTGCAGCATATCCACGATATAAAGAACACTGATTGACATGTAGTTTAGATTTAAACTTATCCTACTTTTAAATTATCTAAGTAATTGTCTTTTCTTTATTTCAGATGCAGTTTTCTGGTTCACATGGTGTTTCTTCATCCAGGTTTGGACAAGACATTCCATTATTGGCAGGCTGAAGAAGCACAAAACGAGTTCTGATCTTGGTCCCTGTTTCTCTGCAAAGGCCTCTGCAGAGACCCCAGGAGGACCACTGAGAAACCTCACAGTCCAGGGGTGTTTCTGCAATACACACAACAAAAAGGTAACTTTACATGAAATTGTACTTGAGTCAAATACACAGTTGGAAAAGCATTAAGGAGTTATGATCAAATAACATCCTTTCTTATACAAAAAATACATGTGATAATAATAAAAGCTGTATGTTGTCTCATAAATTAAAAAAAAGTCTGGTTCCTTCTCCTAAGCTCGTGGACAAAATTATTGTTATTGCAATTTAGAGCATGCCTGAGGTATTATATCAGTAGTGCACCATGTTATCTATTGAATCGAAAATACAGAATTCCTTTAAAAGAAAACTATGCTTAAAATAACTGTGCTCAAAAGATTGAATTAAAAAAAACATTTACTGTCAATTTTATAACTCATTTGCCTTTTCATGGCTTACTAAAAATGCTGGGATTAAAGATTTTCTCTGGTTTATTTGGGTATATTTATATTTCTTAGCAGGTAGCTATTGTTCTTATAGTTGGTCATATCAAATTCCATTTTAATATTGTTGCAATTTGCTTCAGAAATAAAGAAAAGTCCCATTTCTTACATTAAATCATCTTGTTGTTTTTGGTGTGTACATTACTCTCCCTTTTGGCAATAAAGGTATTCTGTTACTGTAGACTTTCTAATATTAAAAGGGGTTTCAGTATAATTTGCTGCAAGAAAAGAGGTTAGAAGCTCTAAAGTACTTTGCATAATGAATGCTTCTGTTGAAAATATATCTCATAAAAATATGGATGAGTATTCCTTATCAGGTTACATTAAAATATTGCTTGTCACAGGAAGTTGCATCAACACTTCCTGTCACAGCATTTGTGGGCAAAATAGGTGTGAACAAAACCATTTTTAAATGCCACACTAAGTGTGTGACACCTGGTATAAATTTCTGGCATTACAGTGAACCCACCACTTCTGCTGTCATCACTCATTCCTGTTTCTGGAAGGAATGAGGGACACAGCTTGACCTCTGGTAATTAAATCTGTCCTTTTGATTCTGGAATATGTTTTTAAGCAGACTGATTTACTGGTTGATATACAATAAATTTGGGATTTGTGATTAAAAATGATTTTTGAAATACCATACTTTGAATGCATCATTTTAAATTTATAACCTAAGAAGGGCCAAATGTTCCTTTCAAATGCTGTAGGAGAGATATAACTGCAAATGAGATATGTAACACTCACTTTGAATGTGTCTTCTTTATTAACAGAAGTACATTAAACCACTATAAATTGATAAATACATTATTAAAGTAAAAATCACACATTAGTTGTGTAGAGAATGAGCTTTATTTTAGTGGCTGTGAGGTTTCCAGCACAGAGATAGACCTATGCAATACTCAGACATTCCGGAGAGGCTCTTGGAACATGGCAACTCTTCTGGGAGTACATTGCTCCCTTGGAGCAAATATTGTGTTAACCATACATTTGTTAATTCAGGGATTTGGAAATCACCCTTAAGACTGACTTGAGTCAGTAGTTTGCATATCTTCCTACCTGTTCAAGGTTATTAGCTAATATTTTTAAGAAAATAAAAATGAGAGAGAACCTGATTATATTGAATTGAATTATATCAAATTTTTTTTGCACATAACTGTCAAGCCTTGTGACCCAGAAAGAGACTGCAATAATAGTTCTTGGCTTCATCATCGTGTAAAAACTTAAGGGTGAATATTTACTTGAAACTTGCAAAGAGTTTGGGAACTCTGATTCTGATCAAGTGACATTTGTTTCTCATAAAATTCACTGATCTACACTGATACAAAGGCTTGAGTAGCTCTTACTGTGGATGCAACCCAATCCTTTGAACCATAGCTCAAATATGCAATCCCTCCCTTATTCTTTCAGGAATTCTCTTTTATGTCCACTGGCTTGTTTTATTTCCCATGTGTGATTCTGGAAACTATTCCTATGCAGATAGGAGAATATTCTGCCTGATCACCTGTTGCATCCACATCACCTGCCAGATTTCCACATATTTCTAAGTGAATGAAAATAACAGAATTGAGAATATCAACCTACTGATGACTTACCTGAGACAGAGTCTATTATTTCATTGCTTTTGGCTGGAAGATTAATGTAAGGTGCAGAAAGACCCAGCTGGCTTTTCTTTAGTTTCACCATTGTTACTTGAGCAATAGGTGGCAAAATTTTGAGTTTTGGATAATAAAATGAGTTTGCTGGGTGACTTGGAGAGGAGCAAGTGATCTGCAAAATTAAAAGGGAAATATTAATGTAATGACATCATATTAGTAAGAAGATAATTGTAAAATCATGTTTATACATCATGCTAATTCTTTTTGGCAAGTAAATTTAGTACAATCAGTTTCTGTGAACCTCAGTTCTCGTAACTATGCTGGTAGTCCCAGAATTTTTATGCAGAATGCATTGAGACAGGGAACAATGAATTGCATCCACTTTGGATAGTGAACTGTGCTGGGAGGTACTGAAAACACAGTAATATATGGAAGGTTTGATGAAAAGAACTGGGTGAGTATTAAATAATAATATTAGGTATGCTGTCATATGGATATAGGAGGCCAAATGCATTGTTTTCCAGATTCTCTGTACCTTTTCTCATTACTCATTAGCACAATATTTGTCTCCAGGAAAACTGACCTTTAAGAAGGGATTAACTGAATACTTGTAGTATTCAAAACACTTGAATCAAAATCCTCCGTTCCCCACATTTTTAAATGGCAAAAGCAAAGTATGAGGTATATAGAGGATCAAACGAGCAAAAGAGATTGAAAGTGGGGTCATTGCAATAGCAGTGAAGTTCTTTGCTTTCCTTTAGGTCTTTTCCCTCAAATGCAAGTTTCAGGTTTCAGCAGTGCTTTCAACTGAACTCCTCCTCACATCAGGAATTACTACTAAGAATTTTCCTGTTTAGATACATATTTAGTAATGTCAGGACTCTTGCAAGTATTTTTATTTTCCTGGTGCTTTAAAGATTGCTAAATGTCATCTAAAAACTGCCAGCTTTTCCAGAAAATAATTAAAATGTAGAGACAAGCTTTCGTGAACCATCTGCATCTACCTAATAAATTTCAGAGACACAGAAAATAAACAAAACACGTAAGTTTATCAGCTGTGTAATAAATCCATGTGTAGAGAGCATCAGCATTTCCAAATACTAAAATCAGTTTCACAATTGTTAGCTTTTAAAGGGAAGACTCAAAACATATCATATGAAGTGCTAAACTATGTACATATACCTACCTCTTGAACTGTCTCCTGTGGAATAGTGGCAAAGTTTGGGGAGGAAAATGTGAAACCACTATCAGTTCCAGCATCATATGGATACAGATCCACTGATACTTCATCCATCCAGTGGTCTCCATCACAGAGATTTAGGCTGTCAATACCCACAAACCAGTCAGGGCTTGGAACAATTCGTACAACAAAGGAAACCTAATGAAACAAAATTATCCATCAGGATTGCATCACTCATTTTGGAATGCTTCGGTCCTGCTTACAGTAATTTTAACTCAAAAATTTTGAAATAATGTCATTATGCTCTTCTACTTTATAGAAACTGTACAGTGCTCCCTGCAATGTGACATGCTTTTTCGTAACTCTTTGCATTATATTGTTCCTACAAGTGAGAAGTCAAATATGTAATTTTGGGTGCTGGTGACATAAAATAAACTTTTGAAATTAATATGTATGTTTACTTACTAAGGGATGTCTTGGATGCACTTCTAATTCAGTAGAGGTTTGTCCTGTGCCACTGGTAATTGCAGGAGCAGAGAAGATTCCATGTACACTCTGAATTTTCTCTCCAGCTTCTTCTATTTCTTTCATTAATGCCCATGCTTCACCCTTTTCAGCAAAATCACGTACACCATTGCTGGCATATTCATTTTTTTTCCACATGCTGTAGTCAGAACTATGAGTAACACCTATTTGAGTGAATACATGGCATGACATAAAAGTCTGATTCACAATGTCCCTATTTCTTCATTTTCTCTGTTTTATTTCTGAGATTAAAAAAAAATGTGTATAAAATTGAGTGAATGCTAAAACATTTGGCTTATCGCTGTTTGTTTCAGCTGCAGCCAATTGAAAACAGAAGTCAATTGAAAACAGTTGCAGATTGTGGAAAATATTGTGGATACTACATTTTATGAATTTCATTCTTAATAACTTTGGCAAATTTTTCCTTTTCCATTAGTTATCTTGAATTTGACTATTAAAAAGAAAGAAAAAGATCACAGAGGTCAAGAGATTTATCTGCTGTTAAAACTGTACATACTTCACTTACCTAGCAGGGATGACCACTGTGCTGGGGGCCTGTAGAGGGGATACTGCTTAGGGAAAGCAGTCTGACTCCATTTCCCTATGAAGATTATCCTGTACTTAGCAAGTTCCTCTGCTGTGCAAATAGAATCATCCCCCACAGGCAAGCTGCTGGCATAACCTAGTATAGCTACAAGTACTGTCCAGATAACTTTACAGGAGCAGTAGACAAACATCAGGTTTTCCATTCCCTTCCACACAAAAAGAAAAAAAAAATCTGTTAGCCATATTAGTCACTCTAAACTCAAAATTAATAACAGTTACCTAATAAAATCTAATGTAGCATCGGTTATAACCAAAAAGAAAGCAGATATCTGAAACAATAAAAATTTTTATGCTTCTAAAAGCATTACTGTAATGCTTTCAGATTTGTTATTTCCATGCTATATAGAACAAATCTGTAACTTTATGTGGGACAAGTGTTTCTAATGAAAATAGAAATATCTTATCCTTGTCCATAGTACTACCTCTGAGAAAAATCTGTTTCTGATTTTCTTTTGAAATCTGATTAGAGTCACATCTTGATTTAATTAGAGTAGCAACTGTTTCTGTGGAAAACATTAGTGGTGTATTTATTCTTCTAAAGATTAAATTGCAGGTTACCTTGCCAAAAGAAATGATTTATTTTAAATTTGTGTTCTACAAAGGCTGTTTTATAGCATAACATTTAAAGTCAAAGATACTTCATATTTATATAAATTACTTTGCTGTCATAATGTGGATTAAAAATATATTGTAATTCCTTTAGATTGTCTAAACTACACAGTTCTAAAAACCAATATTTTTTAAAAGTTACTGTCATAGCTTGTGCAAATTTTGTTTTTAAATTAATATGGTAATTGCTTCAGACTGTTGAACTCCAGCAATTGTTTAAAATAACAGCCTTAAAAAATGATTTTTAAATATTTTTTTCCTCTGAGAAAACTATACAAACATAACTAAATCTCTAATAATATATTAATTTGTAAAAATAGCTGTGAATACTCACTAAATATTCCTCTGGAGCACTGGTGGGGGAGAGCACCTGCTTTTGCTGGCAGCTGAGTTGGTCTGCAAGAGAAGACAGTAGGAGTCTTGCTATTTATGCCTGAAGAGGGTCCCTTTGGTCCAACAATTATTGCAATCTTTAGACTTTCCAGGTTTGCAAAGACCATGCCATCTTCTTTTTTGCAATCTCTTTGGAAGGACTGGCAGAGGTTTCCTGTCTGTCAACTGGTTCAGGTTCCTTATCAGAAGACCGGGGTGCCAAAAAGACAAAATGCTTTTAAAAAAATACCTTGGATTCTTAGTAACAGTTTGAGTTTTCTGGTACCTTTACAGTTCTCTGCTCTTATTAATGCCTCCAAGCTATACAAATGAACTGATTCCAACACTGAAATAGTTCTGGTGAATACTCTTTAAATGAGAAACATGTTTTCCTGTAAGTTTTATTGTCTGACAGATGCTCCTTCCAAACATTTACAGAGAGCTTGCTCACTCTCACACACCATATGTATGTGTTCAAATAAAAGGGGTGAGGCAGCTAAAAATGTCAAGAGGAAAAAAAAAAAGTTGCATTTCATAATTGCACATACTGACACAGACTGTGTCTCCTGCAAATATGAATTAATTTAAAGTAGTACAGTGTACATTTTTGTGTTGTACAGGACCGTATGCTGGATGATGAAAGGGCTCTGTAACGTTGTGGTTTCTTTGGAAAGAGTGGTTTGGGGAAGCTCGGACATTTTTCTTAGCTGTCTTCAGAGTGAAAACTCCAGCTAAAAATCTCATTATTACAGTTAAATTATACATCCTCTGTAGCACAGTACATAGACCTACATCACTGAAACTATTTAAATTGTCTATGAAATAATATGCATTATATAGTGCTCCAAGTAAAAGTAATGTTTAATCTTTATTTTAAGTTGTTTTCCCCATCACCTTTCAAGTAAGGGAAAACAAGGGCTTTGTGCCATCCCTATAAGATCCTTGGCTGATCAGCAAAGGAAGTTAAGTTCAAAATTTTACAGTGAACCATGAAGATAATATTTCATAGAGTTTGCTTTAGAAATTGTGAGGAATGTCACTTAAGTATTTCCACAGATCTCTAACACGATGGTACAGCATATGGGAAAAAAAAGCAAATAAACCCAGTTATTTTTCAGATGAACCCCCCAGGCCATCACAGGTTAAGCACACTGCATATAGATTAAGTGACACATGTTTGTCCACCAGGAGGGAGTTACCAAACATGTTAGAGCTTTGTGGCACTTTAACTGGAAACTTCCCTTCTGCCCCTCACCCATGGTAAAGCCAAGCCAGGATGTGAATAAACTGGGATGCCTGAATGGAATTTCCATTGATTATTCTGCTGACAAAATGGAATCTCTTGCAAGTTTCAACATAGATGGAGACAGCACCTCTAGCACAATCCCTCTGTATCTGGATAGCTTAACCTGTAGGAGGTTAAGCCATCTAGGAAGGGACATGCCCTTATTTCCAAGGTCTCTTCCTCCATCCTATGTTAATGCTATGTTTTCCATAATTGATTTCTGTTCCAGGAGCCAGACTCCACTAAGAAAAAGAGCAAAGAGCTTTCATGCATACTTTTATACAAGTTATTTCAGTGTTTGTTGAAGGATGATATTTGAATCACATCCATCTCACTCCCTCCTACGCACAGAATTCCAGATTCACAGGTTTCTTAGAGATTTTAATTTAAAAACATCAGAAGGGGATGATCTTTCCAGCCCATGCAGCCTCTAGGAGAATTATGTGAAAGTCCCACAAGTTTATAAGTACATTGCTCAGAGCTCTGTTAGAACTACTTAAGGCTTACATATTTATTACTAAGCAGCTGTAAACTTCAGTAGGCTTTGTTGTTTATCATCACAATTACTGAGCCAGGGAAGTTCTCATGCTGAAACATACTGTGGCACTGCCAGTTCAGCACTTAAAATGGGAACAAAGCAACTGGCTCTGGATCTGGCACAGAATTATGTAATATATCAGACTGGCCCTTTCCTTTCAA
The DNA here is from genome assembly GCA_035041135.1 of Platyrinchus mystaceus. Classification (NCBI taxonomy): domain Eukaryota; kingdom Metazoa; phylum Chordata; class Aves; order Passeriformes; family Tyrannidae; genus Platyrinchus; species Platyrinchus mystaceus. Next base: position 67,551,535 of record JAWWLV010000144.1, on the reverse strand, counting down.
AGATAAATTACTGGCAAAAGGCACATCACTAGACCAGATTACTCTGGTTCCATGGCTACGTGTTATGAATGTACCAGGAACAGGACAATACATGCAGGCTGCCTAATTTGGCACTGGACTTTTCCCTGTTTACCATGAGGGCTTTATATGACAGATTTCTCAGGATTCAATTCTTCAGGACCTAGAGCCTCACTCTTATCTTTTTGGGATTTCTAATGAAATTGTTGGACAAAATACTGTAAATTTATTTAATTATCCTCTCTTCCCACCTCCCATGCGTGAGGGAGAGAGGAAAAAAGAAGAAAAAAAGAAAACATGCAGAGTAATGTTGTCAGAAAATAATTTGAGGACTCACAGTCTTATTTCTTTAAATAGAAACTGTGCTAAGTGTAACCAGTCTCTGACAGGACATCAAAACACCAAATGTATCTCATAGATGGGAAGTAAAAAAAAAAAAAAAAAAAGAGAAAAAAAATTTCCACTCAATGGATTACTTTCATGACTGAGAACCACAGAAGCCAAATTTCTGTGGGCCAGTTGTTAGAGAAAAAAATTGCTGTGGGATCAGAACCTATGCCTGCATTCCTTCTTCAGTGTGTATGTTCTGTCAGGAAGCTGCTGAAAACTCATGGAAAACTGGAAAAAAAACCCCTTTCCATTTAGAACATATCCTTTCTCTTTTACAGGAAAATAGCTTTTGTTTTTCAAGTTTGTGTCTCTTCAGGTACAGGTATTTTCTATCCACGTATGTGCCTCTACAGCCCCCGGATGCTGGAGGGATTAGGCATACAAAGCTTGTTTTATGTAAACAGCAGTTCCAAAATGTGCCTTGGGTTTAGCTTTGTTTGCAGAAGTGTGCAACTTCTGCTGTTTCTTGTCAATAAGACAACAGTTTTACAATTCCTGCAGTCTTTACCAAGATTCAGAGGATGAAAGCTGGAAAGCATAAAACAAAAAAGACATCCAGATATTTTTGGTTTTTAAATAACAGTCATAACCTTGTCTACAATATTCTGTATTCTTCTAACAAAAAATAATTAAAGAAATGAGAAAACTAGAGAAAAAAAAACCTACTTAAAAATACAGCAGTATCATCAATATCATGTTGGCTCTGGAATGATTTGCTCTGTACGAAAACACTTAAATGAACATGTGTAGGCTATCACACAGGAATATATCACATTAAAAGGTGTAAATTCCATTTTGATTAGTCAGAGAATGATTTAGCCCTTTTTCTGGTAAGCAATTAGATTGTCTTGATTAGTTATGACTTTTCTATTAAACTGTAGGATTAAGACAAAGGAAGTTTTACCAAAGTGATTATTCTGAAGTTAGTTTGCCCACCTTTACTCAAAACAGAAGCTCCAGAAATTTTGTATTTATATTCCTAAGGTATTACCACACGTTACAATTTTGCTGAAACAATTTCCATTTTTCTGAAAAAGGACTATATGTGCAACTTTGATATTCACAATCTGTTTAATATGCTATGACTACCTAGAATCTCTTTGTCTACCAAGAAAAACATAACACTGTATTACTTAAGAAGGATTATAGAGCCATACTTTCTTTCCTGTAGTTACCATGGCAATGCCAAAGGTTTACATTCAGTCAAAACCCTCTGAGCACTAAGTTGTAAAATCTCAGCACCAGAGTGGCAAACAGCAGAATATTTTATGATGGGGAGATTGCAGTGCTGGTTTGTAAGTGTTTATAAAGTAAAGCATTTTACATAAGAGAATGAACTACTCCTGAAATTGGATTGTACAACAGTAGTGAGGGCAGCTCTAATTTTCATTAACGTTTTGAAATAAAAATTTAGTTTGCAGACTAAGGCATCTAAAGTAAGTACAATCATGCAAACTAGATATGTAAACTGTCACTATAGATAATGGAAGTTCTGCCATTTTAGTTAATAGAATCTAGAGAACTGTTCATCTCATCCTTTAATCCATATCGATATTCGACCAAATTAATAGCTCATGAGTAGTTCTCTGGTCTCCACTGACTGTATTGATAAGGTCTCCATTGATCCTAGCTCTCATGGAAGCATCTACACCTAAGTACCAGATTCAGGCATCTCTATTCAGGGCTCACTGAGAATTCAAGCCAAGATAAGGAAAAGGACAGGGAAAAATAAAAGTCTTCTTGACCACGATGACACTGATCAGCAACAAAAAGCCCTTTGGTCATGCTCTGCATTCTTCTGTCAGTTGTATTTCAGTAACTTCTAGTACTGAAAAACCTATGCCAGCCCTAGCTAACCAAGTCAAGGTTCCCTATGACAAGGACCAGAGATCATGCTTCTCTTCTAGCTTCTTGCCCTGCCCACAGCTTAGGTTCACCCAACCTGTGCAAAAATAACAAACATACCATCTTTTCTGCTTTCAAAAACATTTTTCAGGAAGATCCTGGAATATCACCCATTTCTGCATTACAACTCGTTATTTTCCCCTCATGTACAGCAGTAACAGTTGTCCACACATTGAGACAAACTGTAGAACTGACCCAGTTAATAATAAATGTCTCCAACATAGCTTTCAGCCAAATTAGTTCCTTCACTTGACTCACTGTTAGACACAAGAAAGAGACTAGAACAAGTAGCTCCCAACAGAAAATATGGGAGCACCCACGATATGGATTTCAATTGACATGAATGCATTTCACACATGAAAATGTGGTTTATACATTGGTTGGTGAGACTAAGGATTGTGTCTGTCAGTGAGAAGAGGGATCTGTCAGTGCATCCATAACCTGGGGGTTCTTTGGCTACTGCAGATTGCTGAGGCTCTCTCTCACACCCAATGTGTTTGACTTTTCTGGATAGTCACCTTCACCAGCACTTTTGGTTTCCTAATCTATCGTTTATCATATGAACACAGCAGTTGTCTTCCACTGTATCAGTATCCTTCGGAAGTCAACTACAGAGCCGTTTTCTCCTGTTTCACAACAGTCCTGCAGGCATAATATTTAAACCTGGTCATTCTTGACTCTCACAAATGCATCCTGGTGCCCTAACCATCAAGATTATCTATGCAATTCATCTGTAGCAGAAACCATGAAATCTTTTAAGCTCCTTTATGTGTAAGTAAGAGTTATCTTGGCAGCCATGAACTCATCTGGAAACAAGCAATTTAAATCCTCTCTGCCAGCTCGGCAGCTAAATCACAAATTGGGAGCCTCATGCCTATACTATGGCTAATGCTCAGAATAGGTATGAAGCAAACTCACAAGGATTACACTCTCAGGCAGCTTCTTTATTCTGGTCTTCATCATCCTTCACTGCACACCTGCAACAGCCAGCTGGTAGTGCCACTGCCTCTTCAGGTTTCCAGAGGGTTTTGCAGCAGGATATCAGAGAAGGAATTCGTGCTGTCTTTTAATCCACAAAAACTCCTCAGATCTGGGGGAAAAAAACCCCCAGCTTCTTTGACCTGGTCATTGGATATTCTGAGCTGTGGATGAGGGTCAGCTTTCAGAGCACTGTGCTAACCTGTGGCATCACCAGCAGGTTTAGCTCACTAGACTGTACAGCCTGTGTGACTTAACACAACTCTGAAATAAGCTGAATGTCTACAAGATGCTGAAGGCAAACCTTGCAGAACTGAGCTGGACACTTGAAGGAATTGCTTTTAAATTTAATTCAGATATTTGCAGGAAAACCTCTAACTGAAACAAAGAATATGGTGTGAATTGCACTATAGTTTCTTTAGAGTAGAAGGCAGAATATTTTTGTGTAATTTCACACACACACACACACACACACACACTATAAACAAAAAAAAAGTGCTTTAATTACCATAGTATTTCATTCCATGATTCTTCAGTAAGATTGAGTAGACAGATTGTGTAGAAATCCCTGTGGTTATTTCAATATGGCATTTTACCAGTTTTATTTTCTTATTCCACTGTTTCCAATGTAAAGAATTGTAGGATTTTTTTTGTTGGTCTTCATTCTTTTCTCATGATTTTGTTACTAGTGGAATTGTCATTATTTCTAAACCTCACTTGTTAATAAATTCAATAGTTTTCTGCTACATCATAGAGAAAATTTAATATAGTTGTCTATACAAAGGTCTAAGAATAGAGCTGAAAACTGGCTATGGAAAACAAGGGACAAAACTACAGCAGCACAATTAAAAGAACAAAAATTCATTCTCATTGGTGTGAAAAACAGGGATTGCATCTCCCAGCAACTCCAATCTTCATTTCTAAAGTGTAATGAATCTGTGCCATTAACATTTGTACTTCTTGTCTGCCATTGAATTTCCACTGGAAAAAGATTTAAACACTCCAAAGCTACTTTTCAAAGTGTTGACTTCTAAGACCAATTTGATGCTTTCTTTGCCTTGTAGAAATGTCAGTCTTTTATCTCTGTGGCAACGATGCAGAAGGCCACCAAATTATATTTCTAAAATAGTCACCATCAAGGCCTCTCTTTGCTTATATTATGTCCTGCTTCAGAGTCAGTTTTGTTGATTTATCTTGTATTTTTTTTCAAAGGTCTTAAATCTATTAAATGCTTTCTGTGGAGTTGTTAGAGTTACATCTTTAATTCATGTGAATAATGAGGTACTGAAAAAAATGAATTGGTCTTTTCTGGGAAGTCATCCATATATCACAGTTTGCACATAGCTCTAATTCAGTAAAAGATCCATTAATTGCCACCATATCACAGTAATTTCCACCCCAAGGCTGCTGAGGAGTCAATGCAGAATAGGAGTCACATTGGAATGAAGAGTTGTGGTCCACATTTTTGGGACCAAGATGCAATTTTTTTTATCTTATGCCATGGAAATTATATAGGAAAATCAGTAAAACTTTCCTGTTTATAGGTATCATTCTGTCATCAATCTTAAGGTTGGTTATAAATAGGATCTGATGACACTTAGAAAAACTAGAAATTACCAATTTAATGACAGATAATAAATAATAGGTTATTTATCAAGCAACTGGCAGTGTTGCCTTCAGAATTTGTTAGACTTCATCTAGAATTTTGTATCCAGTATTCCAACCCCTCTTAAACTCCATGCAAGAAAGATATTGATAAACTTTAGTGAGCTCACTGGATAGTGAGCAAGTTTTGTTAGTCCAGTGCCTGTAAGGAGGTCAGCAGAATGAAGCTGGATGCTTCACAGGGGTGGCCAATGGGAGGATAAACGGCAATGGGTATGCAGTGAGGCAAGAGGGGTTCAAACTGGATATAAGGAAAAATGTTTCCACCATCATAACAATCAAGCAGTGGGACAGTTGGTCCGAAGATGCAGGGCAGTCTCCCTCCTTGGAGGCTTTAAATGAGATTGGATAAAACCATGAACAGACTGATTGAATCTCAAAGCTGACCCTGCTTTGAGTAGGAGATTGGACAAGAGACCTCCTGAAGTCCCTCATAACCTCAACTATCTTAAGATCTTATATAATGAAGAAAATTTGTTTCTGGTAGTATTTCAATGCTTGGGTAATGGCAAGAAATTCTCACCTGTCTAATAATCTCATAGGCCCTGTCCACATGCAGGATTTCTCTTTCATAAGTAATAAAGGGAATATAATTGCAAAATTAAGGTGTGTAGAGGAGGGGGATGTAGAGCTGATGACATGAATAAGTCTATGCCATACAATGGAGTTCAGTGTAGAATTCCTTGAGTTAGCATGAACCAATCTCTCTCCAAAACTTGAGATACTACAGTTAAATGAACTTGGAGAATATGGAGCTGGTTAATTGACTGAGAGATGGGATCTACAGATTCAGAAGCAGGGGGATACAAACACAGTTGTTTCTTTTGGGTCCTGAGGAAAGCCCTTTCATCATCTGCACATTGTTCAATGACAGCAGCTTCCACAGAAGTGTGGGTGTGCTTGGGAGGATCTTTGGTTGACGCACAAATAATACTGCAGAGAACTAAATTCATGCCCACAGAGAGTTTGTTACTTTCAAGTCTTTTGTGACCTCCTCACAATAAACAACCAGGCTTTTTTTTTTTTTACAATCTTTTATAAATGGCATGAAATCAACTCTCATCAAATGGGTAATCTTAATTAACAATACTCCTATCATTATGTTGTCAGCCATCCTCATTTAAACCATTTGGAAGGCTATCACAGATATATTGTGTTGTATATAGAAATATTTGCTTTATTACTTTTCTATACATATATGCCCCAGTGCACAGAAAGAAACTTTAAAAAGAATTACTCACCCTGACAGCAGAAGAAAAGTATCTTTCATGACACACATACCCGAGAGCAGAGAAGGTTTTAAAAGTAGTACTGAGCGGAAGAAACAAGACTGTTATATGCAAGGCATTATTATTTCTGACCACAGGCCAATATCACTTGTCTACAACAAAAAACTTGCTCTTCTCCAGAAATAATGAATGAAATAAAATGCTCTATTCACCCTTTGGTTCTCAGCAAAACTCAGGGGAATGTGAACTGTAAGAACAAATATTTTCTAAGTCGGTATTTTTGCCAACATTGAAGAAAATGAAATTATGTTAAAAAAAAATGAGTTTGCTGTTTTGAAATTGAAGAAAGCTGCTGGTTAAATAATGGGTTATATAAGCTCCTGCAATTTTTACTGGTGTTTCAAATCTCTGCATTATTAATAAATATAAGTACCTGAGTGTGAATTTTATTTATCAATTATTACAGTGAAAAGGTGAACTCTACAAAGAGATGAAAAATTTAATTTTTCTCCATTATATTCTGCACTAACTACAAATTAAGGTTAAATTGATATCAATTTGTATCTCAGGAAGTTGTGCTGCTCATTTACTTCTTTTATTTCTAAAACTATATCAATGTCAAGCATCATGCTAGGACACACTGTATTGCTAAAAATGCTTGAACAGACTTTTAATTCTGAAGCACTGATGTAAATATGAATTAGCATCAATAGAAACACTCTACAATGATGTCAATGTGAACATAATCGGAATCTGACCTATTCTTTTGAAAGATGTAAAGCTCATATTGTAATTCCTTCTGTCAATAGAAAAGCCTTTGCCCAGACCACATTTTAATTAACTACCCTAAATTCTGTTTGCAGATTCAATTAAGGAAAGATATCCTTTATTTCTTGTCCTAACCTGTTCTTCAAAATTACAGAGCAGTTTACTGAATATATTATGAGTCATGAGTCCTGAGAAACTGTTCTAGCAGTTGTTTGGATAACACTTCATAATTATGAATAAAATGCATGATTAGAAGAATGGGGGAAAAAAGGAATTTACATTAAAATGTTACAGTTATCCTTAAAACTAAGGATAAATAAGCACAGAACTGGGGAAAGACCTCAGTAATCATTTACATACTTTTCTTTTGGAGTCCCCACATTTAGTTCACTATATGAGCAGTAATAACCCTACATGATCATTATAACATGGCACATTTTTAACTGTCTCTAGAATTGCTATAACCGGAAAAGCCAGAACAATCAAAACCAGAAATTAAAAAGCATTGATTTACTCATCTCAATAACAGGCCCAATATTCTATAATGAGTGAATTTATTCCTGGGTGTTTTGTGAACAGTATTCAATTACATTCACTATATATTCAATAATATGTATCAATTTACTTTTCAGATTAATAGAAACACCAGTTAGGAGGAGCCTTTGGAGGTCTCTTGTCCAGCCTCTTATCCAAAGCAGAGCTATCACCTAACTAGGGCAGGCCAGCTCTGCCTTTGTCTGGCTGAGTCATGAAAAGCACAAGGGTGGAGATTCCCACCACTTCCATGGGTAACCAGTTCCGGTGCTGCACCACGCTCCATATGGAAGTTTTCCTCTTCAGCAGACTGAACCTCCCAAGGTTGTCTGTTGGCTCTTGTCCCTTATTACATCATCTGCCATTACCAAGCGGAGTTCTGGATTTGCTGTCTTTGACAGAAAACATGCTTTGAGGGATTGCAGGCTGCCCTTGGGTTGCCCTTGACCTCCTTTCACTAGACTAAGCAAGCTTAGACCTGTCAGCCTCTCCTCATGTGTAGTAATATACTTTAGTCTAGTTTGTCTCGATAGCTCTCCACTGGACCCTTTTCAGTCTCTCAATATCCCTCTTGATTTGGGAATCTCAGAACTGAATGCAGTGTTCAGTGTGGCCTTACCAGCGGTGAGTCCAGGGTGTAAGAAAAGAACTCCCCCCAGTGTGGGGGCCTTGCAGCTCCTGTGCAGCCCCACATGCATTTTGCTTTACTCAGGATGAGGACACACCAATTGCTGTCATAGAACTTGGCATTCACAACAGTTCCCAGATTCTTTTCAGTGTTGCTGCTATTTAGCCAGTCAGTTCCCATCCTGAGTTGATGCTTGTGGTTATTTTGCCCTAGGGGAAAACTGTGTATTCCTTGTTGAAGTTTTTGATGCTGGCTGCCTCCTCAAGGTTATGAGGACTTGCCTGAAGAGCAGATTTGTTGTTTGCCTTGTTGGTCACTCTGCTGATTTAGAATTGTCGTAAATTTGCCAACAGCTCCTTGTTTCATCAAGTGCTATGTGTTTATAGCACACTGTAGTATGATATAAAGAAAAGAATTTTATCTTTTTTCAAGTGTGGATCCTCTGCCTTTTCCTGAAGTCTTTCTCTGGAACTTCTTTTAACAAGCATCTCCTTATTTTCATGTTCACAAATTTGAAAACTACATCAGCATTTGCTATCCCTGCTGTTCTGATGCAGAAACAGATGTCTTTTTCTTAAGAGTGATTTTGACTCTTCTCTTGGTTACCTAACTTTTGGCAAATTATATCTGGAAGAAGCTTACTACTTGTGAGTAAAATAGTCAGAGATATAGCGATTTCAACAGTGAAAGAATTCTCAGAAGCATCTAGCTGTCAAACTTTGATCATCCCCAGCAACAATATAAATATTTATTTCCTCTAATAACTATCACAGTGTTATAAAACCTGTTAGAAATACAAGCAGTCATTTCATTGCATCTGCAGGTAAGTGTGTCTTTCCTGATTCTTAGCATGAGATGCTATGTTTACAGATGCTACCAATGGTGACAGTACTGCCTGACATGCCTTTTTCCCCATGATAATAAAATATTTCTGTTAACAGCAGCTTGTAAAATCCACTGTGCAATTCATAGTAATTTCTGAAGGCAATGTTATGTTATATGCATATGTTATGTCACAGACCTCAAACTGTTATCAGTTGTTATCAAACTATTAACAGGAATCCCATCATATCATGGCATCATATCATGCTTTGTTGTATACATCAACAAAGTCCCATCAAA
>JAWWLV010000144.1:67494757-67517467 GCA_035041135.1 Platyrinchus mystaceus | reverse complement strand
TCTCTTAGATGGATGGCCTTAGGGGCTGACGAGCTCCATCTACCCGGGGGACCCGGGATTCGAACCTGCAGCCTTGGCGCTGAGAGACCAGTGTCTTAACCGCAGCAAATTTTAAATGTTTGAAGAATTTTGCCTCTTGCTAAAGCTGATCCTACCGATCTGGCGCGTGTTAAGCTTTTGATTTCTCTGTGTGTCACTCCCTAAAGCTGAATTACCACATCATCCTTATACAATTCCATATCCAATACAACATGAAGGAGATAAAGGAAGCCCACCCACTTCTCTGCACAGAAATGTCTATGTTTGGTCCATGGCCATTATCAGTTGGGAAGAGACACCCTCCTAACAGTCAACAGCTCCTTCAAAGGCAGGAACATATGAGACCCTATAACAGTCTGGCATTTAGATGTTGTCTGAAGAAAAGACACACTTGTATGAAAAAAAAATTTGAAAAAGTTATTATAAAGTATCTCTTTGATTTCCCCTATGGGGAAAATCTTTACCAAAAGTCTGAGTTTTCTTTGATTTTGTCTATTTCATCCTTTCCTCTTCTCAAAAAATATTTGAGCAAGATCATTAGGCTTAAGAATGTTTTTTTACTGACTGGATAATAATGAAAAAAGTTTCAGGCTGTGCTATGAATAGAATGAATCTCAGAATCCTAGTATTTTAAGATGGAAAAGGCTTGTCTTGATCAAAAGGATGGAGCACATGAATTAAGAAGACTCTTTGTAAAGCAAGGTCAGATTCTTGGATATTATATTGAACTGTTTAAATTTTTGCCATGGCTGAAATTAAAGACATTTTTAGACATTATTTCCTAAAGGTTTTATTTAGTCAAAAGTAAATGAGACTCTATCAAAGATGACATTCATGCTATGTCAATAGCAGAATATTTCTGCTGCTAAGAAAAATCAGATATTTGTTTATCTGCACATTCTTTTTTTTACACAAGTGTTAAAATACAAAACAATGCAAAAATTTGATGAGTAAAACATTACAACAAAGCACATCTTTCTTTTTAATTTTGTTTAGGAGAACAGAAGGGAAAGGTCTCAAACCCTTGTGCTTTCAGTTCTGTTAAGCAGATGTGCTCACTTATGATCTCTCACTTCAAAGATTTTTTACTACAATATTTATTTATATAAATTGCTGAAAGTTTTCTATCTGCCTTGTACTTAGAGCTACTGCAAAATACATTTTTAAACATCATAGGAAAGAGGAGATGAATAATTTTTGTGTTTGCTAGTTCCAAAATATGTCATAATGACTTTACCAGTGCAAGAATCTCTGGATTACCTCTGGCAGAAGGAGATGGAGGAGGGAGGACGCTGGGTTTTTTCTCTGTGTTAACATCAGTGGAATCATCTGGAGTTCATCAAGCACAGGTCTGTTTCTAGTATCAGTATTTTGAAACATGCTCTATACACAGTATGAGGCTACACCACTGGAGCATTTTTTTCCTGAGCTTGGCCTCACTAGCTGAATTAAATAGACTGCTTAGACCTTTGCAATTTTTCCCCTATAGCCACCATGTCCATATGACTTGTTCTTTCACAGACTCTTTCTTATGGCATCTGTCAGTATTAGTAGACAACAGCACTTCAGATTTCATGAGACAGTGCTCTGAAGAGGAATGAGACAATATGTCAGCTGAAAATTGACAAAATATGTTTGCCTCAAAAAGACATTCTGTTGTTCATACACTTCAGCTCATTCATGAGGAATCCAAGAGAAACGCTGGTATTAAATATTTTCAGCCAAGCTGTAGCCCATTGTGTAAAAAATAAAAATAAACTTGTGGTGAGACATAGCTAGTTCCATAGTTCTGGGGATCAGGACTATTAAATATTCCTCTAATCACTTTGTCCTGTTAAAATGGTTGTGTTGAAAAAATAGCACAACTAAATGGAGGATTTTCAAGGCTTTCTTGAAATCTTGCAGGTTTTACAGTATGGAAAGAAAGCAGACACTTAGCAGTGGTAGCCAGAACCTCTCCACACTAGTGACACAGTAACATGGATTATTCTGAAGCTCCTGTCTGCGTTGCACACGCTTGGCCAGAATTCTGATTTCGAGAAAACATTAAAAACAAAGCAGAACCTTTCTCTCCATCACCCCATGAGGCTCAGAAGCCTTTTTGCTTCCCTTTCCCATCTATCAATATCCAATTTTCCCATCAGTTTCTTTCAGCACAATGGTTAGGTGATGTATTGAAGAAGTGTTTTATAACGTTCTCCAATTAAAAAATAAAAATCTGCCCCACAAAACTCTCATTTGTATGTGTAGATCCTGAAGAACTTCCATTAGCTGACTATAGACTATACTAAATTTTCCTGTCTTGAACACTAAGAAAGGAACAAATCTTTGGCTGCCATCATCAATGTCATTTTCAAGGGCTGGAACTCACAGAGGGGCTGAGATGGGAAGGACTTTGGAGATCATCTAGTCCAATCTGCTCAAAACAGGATCAGCTAAATGAGATTGTTTTGGCCATGTCCAGCTTGATCTTGAATTTCTCCAAGGTAGAAACTCCACAACATCTTTGGGCAACCTTTTCCAGTGTTCAACCCCATTCACAAACTAAAAAAAAAACCCAGCATTATTTCAATTAAATGGAATTTCCTGTATTTCCATTTGTTCTCATAGTCTCTCTTCCTTTCTCTGCACAACAATGAAAACACTCTGGTTCCACCTTCTTTACGTCATCCCATCAGGTATTTATATACATTGATAAGATCCCCCAGTGAGCCTTCTATTCTTCAGGATGAACAAATCCGGCTCACTCAGCCTCTCCCTGAGTGTCTGATGTCCCAATCCCTACTAATTTTCGTCCACCTTTACTGAACTCCCTCCAGTATGCCCACGTCTCCCTTTACTGGGGAGCACAGTACTGGGCTCTGGATTCCAGATGTGTCTCACCAGTGCTGAGCAGAGAGGAAGGATCACCTTTCTCAACCCACTGGCAACAGCATTCCTACTGCAGCTCTTACCAAGGTCCCTTTCTGCAAATCTGCTTTCCAGATGGTTAGTCATGCAGCCACACTTGAAGCAGTCAGGATCTCCCCTGGCAGCATCATTGGTGCCCATTTGGAAGAGCAGCAGGAAATAATAATCCAAGGGCCATTCAAGCCTCTCTACAGTGTCCCAGATCTGAACTCCCAGCAACAAAGGAAATGTCCCTAGGCAGCAGATCTGGTTATCACATGGGGCCTCCATCCCCCAAAGCAGGGACTGTTACCACTTGCTGCTTCCTCCTTCCTCCATCAGACTTGGCTGCTTTGTTGGAAAGAGCTCTCCTAGTCCCTCACCTGAAGTTATGGCACTGAACATATTCTGTTGCAGATCTTCAAGTGGACACAGGTTATCCTGCTGATGCCAGAAGTCATCAGCTTCCAACCTTCAGCATCGTGGGAGTCTCTTGTTTCCCAACCTGATGGACACAGACTCTGCCTGTCCCTCCTTCGATTAGCCTGGGGTTCAGGTTATTGTCTCTGCAGGATCTCTGAGAAGATCTAATCAATCCCTTTCTGGTTGGCTCTGATGTTGTGCAGTCTGTTACTGCCTCCGTGGTTCTTTTACCTGGGAACACAGCTCCTCTGCCTGTACACAGCTCCTGCAGGCAGGGAGACCATCTCCCCCTGCCTCAGGAGTTCTAGAGCTTGTGAATTCTCTTACATCTCCCTTGAGGTAAAGAGTGTGTAACATGTCAACTTCAAGACAGATATGTCCTACAGAACACAAATCTGCTGATGGCAACAAGATCTCCATGCTGCAGCAATTTCAATTCATGTGTTCACTCACAAGAGCAAAATGGTTATTAAACTCATCTTACCTAACTAGCAGCACTGTCTGAACACATCACCCCAGTCACAAGCAAGCATCCCATGATCTAGTAAAAATTGCCAATCACATTTTTTTGTTTTCCTTTTTTTCTTTTTTTTTTTTTAAACCAGCTGCCCTGACTGCTTGCAGCCTTCCTCACAGATGTAGCTGTCACCTTCTCTGACCTCTGCTCTGTGGTCTTTCTCTGTTTAGAGTCTAGGCACTGTGAATGGGAACAACTTCTTAGATGTTGTTTCATATAACTTCATTGCATCCATATTATCTTTATTTTTATGTCTCATTGATCCCTGATCCCATTTCTGACCTTAGAGGAAATCACAGATCTCATCTTCTTAATTTCTTTTTCCCCAGGCTATCAGTTAAATAGGGCTGGGGTGAGACTTTCCTCTGTGTTTTTAATACTGTGAAGTATTTTAAGATATGGTTTGTGAGAAGGAAAAAAAGCAGTATGTGAAATACATCTGTTCTCTATCCTTTGCACTTGGACTTGTACTTTGAATGTAATCTTATATTTTGCTGATTATAAAATCCAATGATTTTGTTAGTCATTTTAGTATTTCTAACCTCAAGCACTCAAACGCAGTGAGCAAAACCCCAAAAGCCCTACAGTGAAGCTTAAAACCATGAAATCTAAAAATATATGAATGAGGACATTTCATTTCCTGGGTTAAAGCCTTTAGGGCATATTGAGGTCAAATTTTGAAACTTTTTGAGCAAACAGGAAGACTATAAATAAATCTCTTTTAACAAAAGTTTGTCTATCTCCTTCCTTTCAGGAGCATGGACAATGAGAATCATACCAGTCACAGTATCATAATAAAATCTGACAATAATGCCATTTTCTTGTTTGTAGGGTAAACAATTTGCTATTTTTGTTGCATGATGATTTTTCTTTTTTTTTATTTGCCAAGGCAGGATTTGCAGTTAATGTTGAATCAGACTTTATTTATTTAAAGTGTGATGGGCATCAGGTCATGTCCCAAAGGTGGGGAATAAACCCACAGGGGAAAATTTCTTCAGACAAAGGAAAAAATGAAAAGAAATGCCCTCTGTGATGGTAGAACTTTTTATCTGTGGAGATGAGGCTCAACAGCACAGCCATTCAATGGCACAAAAGCTGAGACAGATAAGGCTTCTGAAGAAGTAAAAGGGGAGGGGAAAACCTGACATGCAGTAATGGAGTGTCATTTTAGAAGGTAGAAAATGTGGCCTACATTTCAGTTTTCACCATCTTAAACTCTAGCCACTATAATTTGTCAATATAAATTGAATGGTCAAGTTACATACTTGGATGGTTTTGGCAGTTTTGCTGTCTCAAATACAGCTTCCACAAGCTGCTTTATCTCCTACACTTGAATGACAACCAGCCAAGTGGATGCCAGCCAGTCACGGGATGGAAATTAATATGAATAGTTTTGGGATGTATGGACACATGTAATGATAGCTCTGTGGCTTCTGTGAGGACAGTCTCTCCTGAGTTACAACAAAATCGTTATGTTTAGAAAGGGGGAGTAGAGTTATAGGTGTTCTTTTCTTCAGCTATTGTTATCCTGAACATGCAAGGACTGTTGTACTCTATTCATACCAAAGCAGAGAAAGTGGGCAATAAAAAAATGTAGGGTCTTCAGCATAAAGGCTCAAACATTTGATGAAGATTCAGGTCTGCAGAAAGCAGCCAAATGATATGCCATCCTTCTGGATACCTAGGGGCTTACCTGAGCAAACACATATCTTAATTACAATACATAAAATACTCCTGGACATCTCCAATACTCTCAAATGCTACTTTGATTGAATCTATTTCTTAGGGGGAGTGCTGCCCATGCTGCTTCTCTTAAATAACATCCAGCTCAGAGAACCACCAGGTATAAAGAAAAAAAGTAGTGTATTTGAGCTAGAGCCACAAAATGATTTATGAGGTGCAGTAATGAAGCATCATAAATCTAATTTTTTTTTGGGCCAAGCCACATTCGCAATCCTATATTAGGGGACTGGACTCTCAAAGTGTTGCCAGGGAAATGTCAGACATCTCAAAATGAGATTCAAAACAGTTAACTCTTTGGGGTGGGAACCATCTAGAACTGAGCAAAAAGGAATACCATCCTAAATACACATCCTAAATCTTTCCACTTTTTAAGCCTGCATCTTCCCCTTCAAAGAGATGAGCAGTTACTCTTTGCCTTTTACGTCCTATGGGAGCAAATTACCCACCATTACTCCTCACCTCACACTGTAACCCCCAGTACAAATGTGACAAGACTTCTCAACCAGGGTATTGTGGAGACAGGCTCAAATTCTCCCCTCTGTCTGAGGACATTTCAAACCAATCTGCCCACTTCTCCAGAGGGCATCTTCAGCACAGGGCACTTATGAACCAGTTACATTTTCCATTCTTCTGGCTGAAAATTCTTTATTGCACAAGAATAAACAAACAAATCGAGACGCACTGGAATAGCAAAAGCAAAAATTAAGGGTAGTTCTTCATCCTAGCGCAACACAGGAAGGGAATATTGTCAGGTTCCAGTTTCAGTCCCAATGTCAAAGCCTGCTTCTGCATTTTATCCAGGGCCTGCTTCAAGTGAAATGAATTTACCATTATGAATTCGCTTTGCATTTGCCATATAAACAAAGAATCCATTCAGTTTTCTTCCTTTATTCATTTTCTGTATAAGGAAACAGGCACTTGTACAGCAACATGTCACTTCCTTGCAGAAACAGCATGGAAAAAAAGACATAGAAGTCACCTATATCTGACTCCCTCACTCTTGCTATCAATGAACCAATATTTAAAAATACACAATAAAAATATACATCGACAACTGACAGAATATTTAGTTCCTACAATGAAGAACCTGCCCTGGCCACACATGGTTTTGAAAGATTTCTCCCTTCTTTTTTAACCATCCGTATGTAATACAAACCAAGCTAGCATACAACGTAAAATTTGGCTCAAAAACAGTGTTTAAGAATAAGGAATTTGCAAAATACTAAAATACAAGCACACATTTTACCAAAAGAAGTAGTTTTATCTTTTTTCTTTTAATGTACTCAAGGATATTTTCATGAATATCCTAGCATCTTAAAAATCTAGGGATATATTGTGTTTTATCTCTATTTTGTATTTGGAATATAAAAGGGCATCCAAGAAGAAAAGACTTATTAGATTTTTTCAGACTGAATAAAATCTTGAATTAGCTGATTAAAGCTGAAAACAGACATTCTGACCCCAGCATAACTAAAACACCCTGCAAGTTATATAGTGAAAGGCTGCTGGCTCTAGGTAGTGCTTGTTAAATGTGTTCTGTTCTTTCCATAAAAACATAACTCAATTTTCTGTATATGGTTTCAATTTGTTCAACTGCCTGTATAAATTACATTTTATTTTTCCTGGGGAAAATATAGTTGAATATCACGTCAAGAAATGTTGACTTTTTTATTCTTTTCAATTCTTTACCCCACCCTGCTCAATGGAGCTGCAGTTTTTCCTTTTGTATTTCCAAGTCAATGCCATTCAAATACAGGCTCCTCTTTGTTGCCATTTTTATGTGTAGCAGCGTCTCCTAGGAGCAGCAATAATCCTCATTAGCCCTTGCACAACTCCTAATCAAAAGGAGCAAATTATTTAGGTTTATACTTCATGACTCTCACTCTTTTCTTCATAAAATGTCAAAAAATCTCAGAGATCAGGAGATAAGCAGGTCTTTGCTCTTAGTCTGCCCTCACATCCTAATCTCCTCCTTCAGCAGGATGCTGAGAATTCTGGTCCTAAACCCCCAAAATTCTTGAGTAAACCCATCGATATGAATGACACTCCAGAGGTGCTGAAAGTTAAATATGTGCTTAAGTGCTTTGCTGGATAATGGCTGAAACACTCAGCATTGTATGGGATTAATATCTGTGTAATTTTCTATACCTTTTCTATCTACAGAAAATGGCCTAATTCTTTCATATAACAACACAAAGAGAGCAGAAAGTTCTTCTACCTGGACCAGGAAGTTTTGGAGGAAATGTATGAGGAAGGAAATATGATCAGCATTTTTCCAAAGTTAATAACTTAAAAATTAAAAAAAAAAAAAATCAAACCTACAAAATCATGTTGGTAGATTATGTCTAGTTAGTAATAGGTCCAAATCAGAAACTTTTCATAATTTTAGGGCATGTTTGTTTAAGCTGTATGGGAAAATTAATGCTAAGTCCAACAGTTTGGATAGAAATACTCATGAAGTGAGAAGTTTAGTTTGGAAATATGCCTATGTTGCACTCTTCTATTAAATAAATAAATGCCTTTGATTTAAAAATTTTGCTTTAGTCAGTCTCCTAACTGTTAATTTTCACAGACTTGGATGTGATGTGTCAAGCTGTGGTCACAGGACACGTTAAAGAAGAGGTGCTGAAGGTACAAACCCAAAGCCCTTAGACCACTTGCCACCAGCTAAAAAAACAGTCCTTTGCTCTGTGTTCCAGGGCTGGCATGAAACCAGGAACTCAGTTCACACAGATATCAACTATCTGTATCTTTGACTCCGTTTGGTGCTTTGTAAAGGGGGTACAGCAGTCCTGGTACCTGTGCCTGTTCAGCGTGGGATTTCAGGGCACAGTTACTGTGAAAAGGGACAGGAGGGAAAAGGAACAAGGCTTCCCATATACAAACTTAATTACCTGCGAAATACAGCAAGAAAAACTTGGCACATAAAGGAACAGCAAGTAGGGGCCTGCTTCTGCACACACAGAGGACCCGCTTTTCCATTTCTTTATGCTTTGTAATGTCATGCTTACGTGAAGAAATTAGGAATTTGTTTCTCTTGCTGGTAGCATTTTGCACTCACTTTTCAGAAGTAAATGATGAGTCATGATTGAAAGGAGAATGGGGTGTGCACGACTGGGCTTGCGCTTCTGCTTTGAAAAACAGAAAGTGTTCAAAAATTTCCCCATCTCATCAAGAGTCTGGGACAATGACTAAATATTTGTGTTCTTAATCCCTCCCATGTAGGTAGGTAGATGCATGGACGAGTGTGTATGTGTGTATATTCATGGAGAGGGAGAGAGAAAGAGAGAAAAGAGGGAAGAGTCCTTCTGACTTTAAACTTGATCGTCTGTCAAGTAGAAAAATAGTCATGGACCTCAGCAGTGTAATGCCAGCATCAAACTTTCTGACAATCACATTTAGAATATATGTTTTTTAATAAATGGAAAATAATTTAATGGGTAACATCTCTGTTTATGTAATACTGTAGTTCTTGCTGTTTTTTTGTTTGACTGTCATGCCCACCAACTTCATTTGATATGTAAGTACTCAGAATGTAAAATTCTGTGACATTTTCCAACATGTTGCAGGATCCTGCTCCTGAAAAACTATTAACATATCAAGGGAAAAAGGAAAAGCTTTATCTGGGACTGACTTTCCCTTTAATAAACATGCAACACCCATGAAAAGCCGAAGAATGGTCTTTTCTAGTTGATTTGAGGAAGGTCAATCCATGTTTAACAGCAGTGCATTCATAACACATTTTGCTGGGAAGGCAGAGAAATACCTGCAAGAATTTTTCCACCACTGAGAAATTCCAGGCTCTTTTCTGCCTGGTGCTTTGTGTGGTCACTGTGCTGAGCAGGCTAAAACGCCACTTTTTTTATTTGGTGGTGAGTCAAAGCAGGGTTACCCCACGTGTGACCTCTTCAGTTTTGAAGTACCCCTTTGTAAAATATCTAAAACTTGAGTCTCCAAACTGTACCTGTCTCAGCTGACCATTCTGCCACCTATTTCTCAAATAATTACCTGATCTGCAGATCCTTGCAGGGGAATGGACTGAGTCAGTCATGTCTGTGGGTATTACAAAGGGAATCATAGAGGAACAATAAGACATTTGAGTCACATTGGAAATTACTGTTACCTGACCTATTTAAATCTTTGAAAATTTACCCCTCTCATGGAGGTTTTTTTCAATACAAAGATAATTCAATATGTATTTGCAATGGTATGATTAGAAAAAGTAAGTAAATAACTTATGGCAACTGATTACTGATAATTCTTATCTGAACTGATTTGCCTCTTCCATGTCAGCTCCACACGTACCTTGACATAAATTGGTTCTGCATTAACCTGCTTCTGCCTCTGGACAGTAGTTCAGAAGGTGGAGTGCATTATTACAGCACAGGGAAAAGTTAAAAACTATTGCTGACTCTTTACTCATAAATAAAATATAATGAGCCAATTCCATTCCTAATATAAACCCCTCAATCCTAGGATTAATTTGATGATGTGTTTATTTGCTGAGGAATCTAGGCAATAAGGAGGAAAAAAAAAGAGTAATGCCAAACTTGGTGTCAATAACACATCAGAACACTTTCTAGAGATTGAGAGATTGTCCACAACAGTTTACTTTGTGAAAATTATTACCCCAGCAACTCTGCCAAGTATGAGCAGAGCACAAATTATGTGCTACAGATGCATAAATTAGACTAGAGATTATGTACCTGGGTTGCTATTCTTACATCTACTAATATTATTGACTTTGGTGACAGCACATGAAATTCTTGTACTTTTATGGGGATATACTTTGTGTCCTGGTCACAAACTGGCCTGTGCTGTTGTTCCAGATGGTTCCTGGTCTCTCACCACTGAACTGTCCCCCTCTGAGCTTGCTGCTACAACCCTCAGCCCTGTGCTGGACAAGTGACCTGCAGCACCCAAAATTAACCCCATGCTGATTACTGCCATGTATTACACAAGTTGCATTGAGAAGGCATCGGACATTTGCCCTTCAGTTTATAATTTGTCAACATACAGATCATGTACAGGACTTTGTAAACACAGAAAGCAACTGTTCTTCAAATCTGATGGCTAATGACTTTCCCATCTGTTGGCTGGAAGTCAAGGGCTGTTTGAACAGCACTTAGCACAACGTGTAGAGAGCACAAACACCACCCATAAACTGTCCCTGGTAACATATCCAACAGCTTATCCACACAAACAGCTGTTTTAGAAACCCACATTCACAGAATGTTGATCACAGTACCTGTAGCTTTCTCTGCATACAAAAATCTACCAGTCTAAGTCTCAAGGAAACCTAAAGGAAAGAGCACTCAAGGGCTGCACATCATTTCCACATCTCCCTGTTACCACTGGACAGTGATTTATTTGTGAAACTCCCACAGTAAATTCTTGCAGCTGACAACTGATAAAAACTGTGGATTATCAAATACTGAGCAAGTCAAGGAAAATGTCACAGGAGTTCAAGCCTGCAAAAAAGGCTGCACTCTTCTTCCCCTCTAGAAAACATATACTTAAAAAGCTCAAGAAGAACCACTGATGACTTCCTGCAGTCATAAAATTTCTTGCAAGATGGAGTGAACTGACAAGAGCTCAATGGCATTGCAGGAAGTCGGAATCATTTGCTGACTTGGAGGTTACTGTAAATCAATAACCAAGATGTTGGTGAAGTTTTCTTTGCTTCTCTACCTATAAATACAACACTTTGTGAACTGTCTGTTATGCAAAGCAGATACACGTGTTCTCCTCAACTCATCTGTCTGAAAGCATCAAACATCCTACAAGACATTTCAATTCTCTATCTCTGTTTGTAACACCCATTTCCCAAAAAAGAATCCAAACAACAGGCTTGGGAACATTTGTTTCATATTTAAAGGATAATGTGCTTTTTTTTTTTGATGATGATGATGATGATGATACTAATTTTTCCAATAAAGGAAACAGAAGTCAGGTGAGCAAAGGGGTCAGAAAGGTAAAAGATGTGCATGTTTGTTTCTAGTAAATGTTGTGCAACTGCTCCCTGTCCCCTCCAAACTACCACAGATCAACTCTCAACAAGTTGCACAACAATGCTTGTTTTGATCTGGAAAGATCTTTTTTCAGATGAGCAGAGAAAGATACAAGAAGATGTAAAACTAACCAAGACAAGCAAAAATGGGGCAATATATATTTAAGCAATCTCAGACAGAGCTCTCACCCAGTGTGCATGAAGCAAGTGCTTAAGTGACAGATGCAAAGGAATGCAAAGACAGCTTCCATGTCATGCAGTGGGGTTTCAGTATGCTATGGAAAAATTAGGGAATGTGCTAATTAAAGGGGTCTTTCAGGCAATCTTATAAGACACAGATTATATTCAGCAAGTAGATATGCATATCTAAATTCCAAATGTGAGTCATGACTGCAAAGGAGAAAAATACCCCCAAGAATTAAAAAAAAATATTCGCAGAGAATCGCTTTAAAAGAAAAAAAAAAAACACAGAAGAAAACCTGAAATATTCCAATGTGCAAAAGAAGAACAAATTCAGAATAAAATTCGGTTGTTTGCATATTTTATTCCAAAAGTTTTAGCTATCTCCACCCATGTACTAATGTGCTTTCCAGGTAAAATAGATCTGCACAACAATACTTCTAATAGCCTTCATGGAGATGTATTAACTCTTTTCCCATCATAGGCACCACTCACATCCAGAGGAATCTAGATGTGTAACCCATGGCCAGAAACTATATTTTTGTGCCTTTTAATGCCCAGGCAGATTAAAAGTAATAAACCAGGATATTAGATATTTTGACTTTCCATTTAAGATAAATTATATTTATTTTTAAATACACTCTGGATTCTTTCAGGGGCACTGACATCAAATAGGGTAAAACAATGTTAGGAGACATTAAAGACAACATGAAACCCCCTAGAAAATCACCACAGAAATGACCATTTGCTGGTCCAACCACATGGAGTAGACCCATTGCCAGAACAAGCTGCAGTAGCCCAATAACTCATGTCACACAGGACAACCCCCCAGAGTGATCCTCCCTCACAGTAAAACTTTCATTCAAAGTCAACTATTTGCCACCATCAGTTATAGATAAGGAAATATTCCTTTGCCCTCCTAATCTTCCAAACATGGGTTGATTGTCACAGTAACTCAAAAGGAAACTACCAAAATCAAGGAAAGAAAAAAACTCTCTGGGTTGTTTACTTCCCAATTTATTTTGGAGCAGATAAAGGCATTTGGTTACACCTGTCCTTTTAGCTGTAAAGCAGTAGGTGTAAGGGCGGCCTCAAAGCAAAGATCAAGGTCAACTTCCTTCTACATCTGTATTATTTATGTATTTACATAAACATTCATACAGTTTGTGCATAGAATCATAAAATCAGTTAGGTTGGAAAAGACCTCCTAAGATCACCAAGTCCAACTGTCAACCCAGCACTGCCAAGGCCACCACTAAACCATGTCCCCAAGCACCTCTAGCACATCTACATGTCTTTTAAACACCTTCAGGGATGATGACTCCACCACTTCCCTGGGCAATGTGTTCCAATGCTTGACAACCCTTTCCATGAAGAAATTTTTCCAAATATTCAATCTAAACCTCCCTTGGTGCAACTTGAGCATGTTTCTATCTCACTCAAGTGTCCTCAGAGCCTATTGTGAAAAAGCCCAATTAGTGCACCCAGGAAACGAAATTCAGGTACCTGGTATTTTAAGATGCTCTCACTCTTACCTGCTCTGTCCTTGCTGGGTTTACATACACAACTCCTGCTCGTCTTGCAGGAATGTCACTGGGAAGATCAGGGAGCCCAGTTTTATTCCAGACTGCCTACAAGGACAGTGGGTACATCTGCACCATCATCCCACAGTGTTCTGTGTGAGCACAGTTACAGCAGGTGTCACCCTCTCCACCCAACCCTGTTCCCAAACACTGTCCAGTCCACCTGCACACTTCTCTGGCTACCCTCTACATCCCTCTGAACCTCAGCTGTGGTGCCAAAATACAGCCCTGAGCTTGCAGATTTTATTTCCAAGACAGTTAAACAAAGATATGGTGTAGAAGTTCCTGTCATATTTACTGCCACGTTGGAAATTTCCAGTTCAACAAAATTTTTCAGCAATTAAAACTTCAATAGGCTCGCTAAATTTTACAAATACAATCTGGTATGTCAAAGTATTTTTGTATGCCAAACTTTGTTAGGTTGTACTTTGTTCCTTTTCCATTTCTGATACCCTGTAAGAAAGCATCCAAGTCTATTTGTAGCGCTTTTCTTTCATTCTAAAAACTCTGACTGAAAAATGAGGAAAATCTGTAAAATATACAGCTTTTCATACTGGAAGTAGGTGTGATAATAGAAGTGGATGGATTAGATAGATCTAATTTCTGCAGAGCACAGCTGGAAGAGTAGAGATCTAAAACCATAGAATCAATGCAACAGCAGCAGTAGTCTTTCAAAACCTCAGAGATGCAGTGCAAGTTCATGGCAAGCAGCTAAGGTTCATATGACCCATTAGTCACTGAATGATTTTATTTTTCTAGGCCTTTGAAGAACTTCTATTCATCACTGACTCTACAGCCATTTTTTGTTGTTTTTGCTGGGGGCTTTTTTCAGTAAGAGCATCCCATCATGAACTCTTTGCTCATTTTATTGAAGGGTATTTTTTGTAGCTCATTCATGGAAAAACTCCATTTAATATTTCTAAATCATCCTTGGGAAGAATATCTTTTGCCCTGAGGACACATCACTGGAGTTAGGAAAGAGAGCTCCAGAGCTGTGGCTGCATCCAGAATCCCACACTGGATTCTCCTATGGGGTCCACATTACAGAAACCACAGCAGAGCCATTCACTGGCATGTTTTTAATTATGTATATTTGTTACTTTACTTCGTGGTTTTCTAGTAGCTTTTACTTCTGTGACATCACTTTTTCTTTTTTTACATTAAAAGTCGGAGTCAGAAGGGGAAGCAGACACAATCTATCAGACACTGGGGAGGATTTTTCATACTAAGTCAAGAATTTGTAACCTTTTTTCTGTGCAGTTCCTAATGATGAAATATAGTGCTCCACCTCCCTCCCAGACTTTTGAGTTATGTTTCTGGACTGTGCATCTGTGCACCCCCCAGCACAGCCAGTTCTAATAGCTTTGAACACATTAATAAACAGATTAAAAGATGAGTTGTCCTTAGAAACTGATTGTTTGATGCCTGGAAAAAAAAATAAAATTAAAAAAAAAATAAAAGGCCTTTTAGGCAGTTGCATAATTTTATTTACAGAGTAACCCAGAACAAAAATTCTACTTGTGAACTATTACTATATATTTTGTTGTGCAAAGGGAAGAATACTCAGCATAGCTGGCACACAAAGTACTTCACAGCATCTTTACCCAGAGAGCTCCTCCTGCACTTACTCCTTCTTTTACCTGCGTTCTCGCTGACAAAGAAGTCTGTCAGACACCTTTGATTCACACATAATAGAAGCCTGAATAGCTGTGGTCGTGAGGAAATGTTAAAACAGCGTAAATACAGAGTGTGGTTCCCATCACACATGAAAGAAAACAAACTGAGCTCTATCTGGAAAATATCTCTCTCGCAGTGCTTGAAAAAAGGAACATCATGTCACAATGATTCACTGTTACATGCTGATTTCGAGTGAATACACGGAGAGAACACGAGCAAAGCCCTATTATCTACGTCCCACAGCATTGCAAAGGCAAGGGGCAGGCTGTGCTATTAAGGCCCACACACGGTGCCCCAGGACCTACAAAGGGCGTCTCGGTCCATGCACTGACTGCATGACTTCCCCTACACCGAGTGTGGGGCCCAGCATGTCCCCCAGCTATTTCATCATATCTGCCACTACTAAGCTCTCCGAGCCAACAAACGCAGTTTTTTTCCTACTCTTTGTGATACAACATGAACTTTCCTTGTTTGGTTTGTGTTCCAAGAGACAAATGATGGGGAAAACATTTCTGAGGCCCTTTCATTTGTCAACGACAAACGCAGGGATTTGTATGAAACACCAGCAAAATGGAAATATTGACTCCGAGCCTTCAGTTCAGATGAAAAGCGCTACCCAGGTGAAGAGTGTCATTACTGTTATGAATCAACTGCTCGCATGTCACAGGCGTAACAAAGTAATGTTTATTGCTGGTAACCTCTGTAATAATCATAGTTTCCAACGAGGACTCTTTAGCTAACGATCAGACTCTACGGGTGAGATTTCAAGAGTTGTTTAAGTTAATTTGGTGCCAGCTCACATGGAAAATTGCTGAGAGATGGGTGCCCGACTCCCACAAGGCCTTTGAAAAAAGGCTCATCTTGCATTAAGTGGAAGTGGGGGGGAAACGGAAATTCAATATACTATCACAGCAAAAGCAGAAAGAAAATGGCATATTGAGCAACTTTGAAGGAAAAGTTCTGTGTCACTGAAGGACAGACTGCTGCAGAATCTTCTTGTTTACTGGCATTCTACTTTACTTCACCAACAGGAGACAGCAGAAATTAAAAAAGATGGTCTGCAATGTCTCAAATCCTTCTTTTCTGTTCTCCACAGCCCTTAAGTGGCGAACTCCATTCAGCCACAATTCTATCTCCATCATTATTCAACATTTGTATAGAGAGAAGAGAAGAGACAGGTGCCACAAGGATGGGACCAGGAGAACAGTGGTACACGCTGCTGCTCAAGTTTCTCTCTGGCTCACATTACAATGTCACTGTTGATATTTTTCAGTATATACCTGGAGGGAAAGCAGGTAAAACTGTTGACTATAGAGAAGATCAGGGTGATGCTGATATGTTTCAAGCAAAACAAATACCTTCCACAGCATCACCTAATATT
The DNA here is from genome assembly GCA_035041135.1 of Platyrinchus mystaceus. Classification (NCBI taxonomy): domain Eukaryota; kingdom Metazoa; phylum Chordata; class Aves; order Passeriformes; family Tyrannidae; genus Platyrinchus; species Platyrinchus mystaceus. The sequence continues at coordinate 67,501,025 of JAWWLV010000144.1, read as the reverse complement.
TAGGCATCCATCCTCAGGCTGTTCAGTATCTCTTCAGCCCTAGAGGTCTTCTGTGCTCCTTGTGCTTCTGGATGTTCATTTAATGATAGCATAAAAACCACTGACTTGCATCTGAAATGGGACTGAATACTGCATGAGTCCAGACACTGATCTGTGTTTGGTGAGGAAAGCTTTTTTTACTCCCCCATGAGCTTTTACTCTCACAGCTCTACTCATGAAACCTGCTGTGTTTGGGTTTCAACTCTGGGATTCCACTATGATTGGCAGTTCCCTCTCTCCCCAATAATAACTATCCAAGGATGTCTACTTTTCTGTGGAAATACCTGTGATTGGGGACACCACTTCCTAGGGTGGACTGGAAACTGTTCAGCAACCACGGACAGCTGGAAACTTACCCTAAGAACTCAAGAAGCAATGGTCTACAAAAGCCACCATGTTTCCTTGAGTAGATAAAGGATTGATTGAGGGTATTATTGCTCTGTCTAACTTTGGATACTTAGTGGGTCAGATACCACAATCAAAGAGGTTGCCCAAAAGAGCAGGCACTGGGGCAGAGACTTCCACTGAACTCACTTATGCTTACTTAATAAATGAGAATAAACAAAGATAGCCATAAGCCTGTGGGTAAAGCTCTGTACTTGGACTGTGCTTACTTCTGAGTCAAAAATTCAGCTATGACAGGATCTTTATCCAACTCCAAAGACTGTTCACACTTCTGAGGACCTGACATATAGCAAAAATAAGCCCTGTAGTAGCAATTCAGAGTCTGCCATAACATCATGACAGGACAAGGGGTAATGGCTTTAAACTGAAAGAGATAGGCTTAGATTGGATATAAGGAAGAAATTCTTGAGTGTGAGGGTAATGAGGCACTGGAACAGGTTGCCCAGAGAAGCTGTCGTTGCCCCAACCCTGGCAGTGTACAAGGCCAGGCTGGATGGGGCTTTCAGCAACCTGGTCTAGTGGAAAGTGTTGGAACTGGATGATCTTTAAGGTCCCTTCCAACCCAAACCATTCTGTGAAAAATAAAAATTTATTATAAAAAATTATTACTATGATGATTCAGTTTTTTCATCTTGCTGAGTTGTCTCATGAGCCTCCAAATTAAATTTGTGGTAGAGCAGTGGGCTAGCAAGGATTGTGCCCAGTTTATGTCAGGAAACAGCTGACTTGCAAGACAAAATATTTCATGGGAACCTTTGTGAGAGTGCCAACCCCCACAATTATACTTGACCTTTCTCCTGCACACGGCTTCTCAGCATGCTCTAGCAAATGCTGCAGCTTTGCACAAGAAGAGCTGAGAAGCCTAATGATGAACAACAGGGTTTTCTGAGTGTGTTTTCAGTACTTCTTAGATATCATGATCATTTATTTCTTTCTATTTTAAGTTGCTTTTGTTGAATGTCCATTTTTTCCACTTAACAGGAGCCTGCAGTGCAAGTGGTCTGGTGCCAGGGAGTGGAGAGAGATGATGATGTGCAGCATCTTCTTGGGACCGACAGACTGCAATTAAAAGAGAAGATCATCAGTTACTATAGAACCCTGATCTTAGCATTTAAATTAGGGTAGAAAGATTCTTCCATTGCTGCAATTTAGTGATCAGGTAAATATCATTTGTTTTACAACTGGGCTTCATTTTGTCTTAAGAAACAGCACTCAGTTAAGCTGAAGGCAGCTGCTACTCAATGAAAATGATTCTCCCTTCCAAGTCCAGTATAAGGTTTTGACCCAGGTTTTGTCTTGCAGGTTACAAGAAGGTGGCAGATGTGCAGTGTGATTAAAGGGTGGAATGCCAGAGAGCTGTTTTTCCTGTCACAACTACATGATTTCCATTTTTTTGTCCCTTCAGTGATGCAATGACACCAAGGTGGAAAATGCTAAGCTTGACCTTGCTCAGAGTGCATGAAATCCCAGTGTTCATGGACTGCTGCAGCCTGTGAAAAAGGACTGAAAAGGGCTTACAAGGAGACAGCAACCATGCTGGAAACCCCAAAGGGCCTTGTTTAGATAAGGGCAAGCTTTCAGCTGGAAAATAAGCAGTGCGAGTACGAACCTGCAGCATTTGTGAATTACCTTATACATAGTGAATCTGGGACCATACAGGGACCCCCTAAAATTTACAGTATGAATGAGGTCTCTGGAAAGACCTCTGGTATAAGAAGACAAAATTAGCCTGGAAGAAAGAAGTGGAAAAAACAAAGCTGACTAAGGTTTTTTTTTTTTCATTAGGAATATCAGGAGTCTCAGGAAACCTCAAACCATTGTCTGTGTTTTATTTAAGCTGCATCTACTGATACGTGTTGACAGCAGGGAACAATCTCTATCCACTTTGCAGAAGTTTAATTGTCTATACATTTACACATAATATACCAGTATTCTGTAGTAAGGAAAGATTGGCAGCTAAGTTTGAGAGAGTAGATCAAGGATTTCAGATCCAGCATTGCAACAATCTGACTGGGGCATTTAAAAAAAAAATCTGCTTGTTTTGCAAATGGTTCTTATCTCTAGAGCCAAAAATAATTGTAAAAGATTAATCAGGAGTCCAAAGAAGCTTATTCAGCTTATTTTACTTCTTGTGTTGATGACACTGTCTTTTGTCTTCATCCAGTAGTGGGAAGTGCTTTATCATCTTCTGGTTTGGAAAAAGACCCAAGCAGCTAATGTAAAAAAAAAAAAAATATTCTCCTAGTAGCTGCAGCGTGATTAATTTTCCACCCCACAAGATCACTGTGAGTTTGAAAGCACCCTAGAGCTTTATATGCTGCATTATAGTCATCAAGGATCATAAAGCATCTTCTTCCTTCCGCACCACTAACACTTCAGAGAGCTAACATGGTTGAGCAGAATGAGCAGAGGGTTGAAAACCAGGACATTTTTATTATAAACCTAAAACAGCTTGTGTCTTGCCTTTGGCCTTAGTTACATATTGCTGGACACAGTTCTCTGAAGCAAAGCAGTCCTAAACTCCAGCTAAAGAAATTGAAGACTCCTGCCCATAAGAAATTGAAGACTCAGACCTTGATATCTGCATTATAAAATGGGGATAATAATACCAATATTTTTTCATCATGGACTTTGGGATCTATTAGTGAAGAGCAGTAGGTAAAAGCAAAAAATTTTAATTACAGTCTTTAAATCATTTTCCAAAGGAAAATTTCTCATTATAGTTGTTTCACATCATTCCCCCACCGCAGATAAGTACATGGAGGAAATCCTGCACTTTACATTTCCCTGTTGTACAGGGAAAGTTGACTTGGGGACATCTCCCTTTTCCACATCATTAGGACACTCCAATCCCAGCAGTAGTGAGCAAAAATTCTGGGGTTTAGGCTGCCTTTCCAGCCCCTGGTTGTGCTTAGATGAACTGTGGTATTTATAGGTACCTAAGCCCCACAGAACGATAGCAACATGATTACTTCTCAAGCTTATCCAAAAGTAGTTCAACTTTTCCATCAACCTACAATTCTTTCATCTCTTAGGGAGTAAAGGGAGCTGGCCAAATGGAAACACACCTGGGACAGAAAGAGACAGGCTGAGGCCATGAAAAGGGACAGGCTGAGGCCATGAAAATAAGCCAGAGAAAAGAGTGTGCATTAACTGATGGTACTACCCTTGAGTGGCCTCCAAGGATGATCCCTGGAGAATCAGTCCTTACTGGGGAATGTGTAGGAGCAGGAACATAGGGGAGAACAACTACAACTGTATTCAGGGAGCTGCATGATTTGGAGCAGGACAACAGATTCACCACCCTCCACCCCTGCAGACAGCCACACAAGAACCACAAGGACTACTGACAGAAGCAAAAATTAGACAGGACTTATCAGCATCACCAACCCAATATTGATTTGAGTCAGTTTTGCCCACAATTATGATAGAAAGAAACAGATGTATAAATATATTTGGGACACATGACCTTCAGCATTACTTTTAAGAAAATGTGTTTCTCCTTAACATCTTCTGGTTCTGTGTGCATGAATGAATTATACTTTAGACATTGTGTCAGGTGACATTTTAAAAAATTTGTACAAAGAATTAACTCATGTTTTTCAAGGTGGTTTTGTTTAAATAATATTTTAAAATAAAAGAAAAAGCATGTTGTCTGAAGCTAAGTTTCATCTGCATCTTTTTAAAAGGCCATTATGCTGGATTTTTCCCCTTTTATTTTTACTCACATAATTTTTCCCATCCTATCCTTCTCTCCTCCTTCTTCTCCACACGAATATTCCAAATGCCACAGAGATCTGTTTGGCTGCGTGACTTCCAGTGAAAATGAAAAATAAAAACCAGCAGTGTGTCCCAGTGTACCTTTATAAAAAAAAAAATTTAATTGAGTTAAATGTAGCATTAGTCTTCATTTCACATATTGGATGAATCTTGCTGAAGGCCTGCAGTTGTGTAGCTATACAAAGTCATCCCTTCAATTTACTTCTCGTTCACTTTGTTCCATTTCTGAGGTGATGAATTTAACACCTGGTGCCATTTTCCTCATGCTGCTTGTTCACTTAAGGATATCAATGCAAACCACAATCCATGAGTGTTTATGTTCAGTGTCACCCTGACACTTGCAGCTGAAGACAGAATTGCACCATTTAAATAGATTCATTTCCTTGAGATGGACCTTGCTACTGGTCTCTTTTCCAGCTGGACAGAATAATCAGGTTGTCTCACAGCAGCCAACAGAGAGTTTAGTCCTCAAACCCTCGATCTTCCATAAATCTGTCTGCAGAGAACCATCGCTAGAAATTCTTTGCTGTTTATGTCATATCTTGTAAAATCTATCGAGCCTACTCTGAGCATGTGTTAGTTTTGACTTTTCCTGAAGAACAGTCTCTGGAGGGAAAGTCTGAACCCCAGCATTTGTCTTTCCATGCATTCGGATAGGCAGTTGTGAAAGTCTCTTTCTCATGGGGATATTTTCCAGTGAGTCAGACTTGCTTCCTCTGGATTGACAGGCTCTGACAGCAAAGTATTAATACTGTCTTGCAGTATTAGTCAACTGGACTCCAACTGAGAGCTAAATAAAAAGACAGACCTTCATCCTGAAGCTGATTCCCAGCAAGGCTCCATTAAAGAAAAACAAGACCTTTTCCTGCACAATCAAGAAGGACTGAGAAAATTAAGCAGGATTTCAAGTATCTCTGAGTACATAAGGAACTGATAGTTGGGGCCACAAATTTTCTTCATAAAATGATCCTAAAACTTCTTTGTGTTCAGAATATATGACAAGAAACAGCACAGGTGCACTCTTTTTGATATACCTGAGCAGTCAAAAATCAATACCTTATTCTGCTTCTTGGTCAAAGGCAATTTACAACAAGAGTTGGCCGAAAAAAATCTGAAACATCCTTTTCCTTCTTTTTGTCATTGTAGCACAACTCAGATGAATGAAGGAACTAAGCTAAAAGCTGTAAAATCAGCATTCCCTTCAGATTCAAAATTGAAGAGGAAAAAATAAGAAATTATTTTACTTTCTAATCCCTGTTCGTGTTGGATCTTTACCTTATGCATAGACAAGTCTTTTTATTCTAAATAATTTCTGTATTTCCTATCAAAATTGTCTCTTTTTTTCTGAGAACTTCTACCATATAGACTTCTTCATTTCAGTTTCACTTCTGATATTTAAAGTGGAAAATATAGTGTCAGATCATTCAAAGAAGCACTTCTTAGAATCACAAAATTTCTATCATATATTACAGCCCTTATTTCTCCCTGGAAGAACTGGAGCTTCATTTAAGAGAATCAAAAACCAAATTCTTCTCAAAAGAGTGAAAGAGCTGGGGGGAAAAAAAAAAAAAGAGAGAAAGAGGGGAAAGGAAGCAAAGAGAAAGAGAGAAAATTAGCAAACCTGGAACAATCTAGCCCCACGTGAGCTCATTCATTGAAAAATTAAAAGTTCCAGGGGGGAAGACAGAGGGAGAACAGTTCAGTATTAAAGCATTGTTATTTGGTTTCCAGAAGTGCCTAAATCCATGAGAAATACAAGGATCTGGGTGCAGAGATACTTCTAAGTGTTCCCTGCATGTCTGCTGCATCGTAACGTTCTTGATACCTTTCCAAAATGTGGCTCTGAATTATTGCTGTCAGCTTGGTGAAGTGGGGGGTGTCAGAGCAAGAAATCCCAAGTCTCATACTGGTGCTGATCATCAGTTTCTTTTCTCTTTCTTTCTTTCTTTTTCTTTCTTTTTCTTTCTTTTTCTTTCTTTTTCTTTCTTTCTTTCTTTCTTTCTTTCTTTCTTTCTTTCTTTCTTTCTTTCTTTCTTTCTTTCTT
>JAWWLV010000144.1:67421999-67493783 GCA_035041135.1 Platyrinchus mystaceus | reverse complement strand
CCTTCCTTACTTCCTTCCTCCCTCCCTCCCTTCCTCCCTCCCTCCCTTCCTTCCTCCCTTCCTCTCTTTCTCTCTTTCTTTCTTTTTCTTCTTTTTCTCAATAACCTTAAAATAATGTTCCAAGGAAAACACAACCATATCATTTGCTGGAAGAAGAGCAAAAGAATGGAAACTGACTCAATATGTTCTGTAACAACTCACAATTGAAATTCACAAAAGTTGAAATCAGACTTATTTATACCAAAAATAAAGTTATGCCTTTTTTCCTTTTTTTTTTTTTTCCGTTTTTTTTTTCCTTTTTTTTGACAGTGAAAGTTAATCACTGGCACAGCTTAAAAGTGTCTGCAAGATTTGCCATCACTAGCAACTTATACATCAGCATTGGGTGGCTTTTACAAAGAAAAATCAAGTTCAAGTATAAATTAATTCAGGGAAGACCCATGACCTCTGCTACATGGGATCAGATGGTCACAGTAGTGTTTTTTAGCTTTACAATCTATTAATTGGATCTTTCTATTCCCTTCTCTGGGATCAACCTTTCAATTCCACTTGAGTTCCTGGAGATTTTTCCTCTTGGGCACCTGGACAGGAGGCAGGCCTATTAAAAATGCCATTAACCCCTGCAAAGCTCATTTAGCTGCTGCCATTTCTCATGTACAGACACCTCCTGCTCATCAGATGGCAGGGCAATGTCTAGAAGGAAAGCCCAAATCCTAGGATCCTGGGGCAGCAAGGCAAACCTTGGAAAATCCTTACGAGTACTGGGGCATCAACCACACATGGTGGAGCACATTGCAGGGGCAGAGATGGCCAAATGTGGCTGTAGGGCATTCTCAAGCTCAAATTCATCTTCCACCTCTAAATCTGGGAACTATGTATGGCTTGAACTTCAAAGTGCTCTTGAAGAAGCCAGCCTGAGGATGGATAGTAATTTATTCATAGAGTCTACCCACACCAGGCCAACCCACCAGTGTATGAAGGTGTATGAAGTTTGACTCTTGCTAAGCACAGTGTGGTTATTTTCGAAATGCTATAAACAACTGAGACTAACATGAGTAAGAAACACTTCATTCCAGAATGCTCAAATGTGATCACCCATTCTTCACTTAAAGACAGAACTTTTCCATAATTTTTACTGACTGTTCCCAGTAATCACAAATCTGTTCACTCCAGGCTTTCTCAAGAGACCAACCTGATTGTTGTTAGCAAAAAGGTTTTTCTTCCAATCAAGTTTTAATAGCTCAAGAATATTTATCTTTTTTTTAATGTGTTTTTTTTGGGTTTTTTTTGTTTTTTTTTTTATTTTGATACCATCATTCAGCATTTGAAACCACACCATGAAAAGTGCATATGAGACACCTTTCCCTTTTGGGCACACCCAGGTACCCCATTCCTCCAGGAGTGCCTTCAAGCATCATTATAACTAAAGAAGAGTACAGACACACCCAAAAGAGCCCTAAATTCACTTCTCCAGGCCCTGTTAGTACCTCAAGGCAGCAGCACGGACTTCAGCACACACATTTTTTTCTGCAACGTGACTATAAAGTGAGAACACATTCATCACCAGTCATAAGATAAGACCGAGATAAGACTAAACTGCTAATTCTGCAATAATTACTCAGTCCTTGAGACAGATAAATGGTTTAAATTATTTGGGGTTTTGGTAAATAAGTCTTTTAAAGAGACAGCGGCAATTGTGACTGTTATCCTTATTTCCATTTAGATCCTTATTTCCATTTAGATCCTTATTTGTAGTGTTATCCTTATTTACAGGGATAATTTTTACAAACGATGACTTAATAATACACTTTTTCTTAATAACTCAGAAATTCACTTTCTTTAAAGTAAGGGAGATTTTATTGGTGACTCAAACCTCAGCAGATCATGAGGCCAGAAATTAACTTAAATCTTCTCCCTCTATGAAAAATATTAGACACAATATTTTATATAATAACACTGTACTACAGCTGGCTGTTCATCAGAGGGAGATATTAAGTGCTGCCAGGTCAAAATCCTTCAAGGAGGACAAGATTCATCTCACTTAACCGTATATATCCAGTGTGGACACTTGTATCAAAGCCAGTCACCTTCAGTTCCTTTTATGTCACTACACAGTCTTAAAACTGAGTTCATCTGCCTTATTTTAGATGTCTACTGTAGGGTGAGCTGAATCACAACCTAAAAGTGCCCATTTCTCCCCACTGGCTATATAAAAAAAAAGCCCTTACAACTGGCTCAGCTGCAGACATCTGCACTGCAACCCTCTCCTGTTGATCAGCCTTGTGGCTGCTGTCTCCAACAATTGCCATTTTAATGGACTGAGAGGACATGTGCCAAAATATCACTATTGAATAGCATTAATAAAATTATGTAGGCAGCTAGTGTCAGTGACACAGCAGATGTTCAAATGCTGCAGAAACACCGTGACTTTCTGAAGGATGTAGTTGTAGGTGGCCTAGGAAAAAAAAAAAAAAAAAGGCAATTTTTTATGCAGATGCCCGTTTCCATGCATCAAAGTATGACAAGCAGTGGCTTAGGCAGTGATCTTGGAAGCATGGCAAATCCTTCAGAAAATCTGCAAAGAACTCCCAAATTCAGTTGTTGCATTTGCAGAGATGTGAATTGTGTGAATTGCACACTTGGTGTTTTTATTGAAAATAAGTAATTTTTTAAACTTGGACTACATTAAGATTATGAAAGAGATATCTCCCTGTTGATTAGAATAATTGATTTATTTATCTGTTGATTACAGAGATATCAATTACTATGAGGACCAGGAATATAAAAATCTTCAAAGACTTGCCTTTGAATTTTTATGTCGTATGAGTAGCTTTGAAAAGTTTCCTCAGGGTGTCTATTGAGTCATTGAAACTGCTGCTTTGTTTCACAGGTAGGAGAACAAAGAATTACAGTGCTCTTTTTACTGGGCAAGTATCTTTTTGCCTTGTTTCCTGAACTTATATCTACTCCAATATAACAATCCATTGTGACAAACTGTTTTCTCAGCTTATAAAACTCCCATTCTTTGGAGCTGATAGCAGCTGTTTTGTAGCTGTCATACCACATAATATGGGTAAGGTCACTCACTGTAGCAAATTTGTAAGCTAAATTAGAGAATTTTATGTGGTGCCAAATTTTAAAAGAAGAGATACCACATTATGTTGAACTGTGGTGTCCAGAGTTTAATGTAATCCTTATTAAAATCAATGGAAAGTTTACTTCAATGAGGGTTGGATGGAGTTCTAATTACACGTCGACAAATGTTTCCCGTATGCCAGTTCCAGTGTTAGAACTGCTGTTCATTAGATGTCCTTACAATGTGCTCTTCAGTTCTGTGGCCAGTGAAACAATTAACTGCTATTGTCACCATTAAATTTAATTAAAACTAATTTTTATATTGAACACCAGATAATTCACCCTGATATTTTCCACAATTTCCACATGTTTGAGGAGTGTAACTACTGGTGCTGACTGCACAATGACCAGCACCTCTCAGCTGAGGCACTTTTGCTTTCCAGACACAGCAAAAATATAACAATTCTGATTACAGTTCTCCTGCCTCGAGAACAATGTGCATGGCCTTTTTCTCTATTGTGTTTCTTCCCTTGTCAATAATAGTTAAGATTCTTAAAAATCTTAGACTAAACTACGGGTTCAAGTGTGAGTTTTCCTGCTGGTTTTAGTTTAGGATAGATGGAGATCTCAAAGGAATTATCACAGGAAAATCAAGGATTTTAGAATAATGAATCTCTGTTTGAAGTTACTGTGGAAAATGGGCACCTGATAACTGGACTAATATTGGGTGAACATTTTAATGAACTATTTTTAATACATATTTCATGTTCTACTGTGAGACTGGTCCTGTGTATCAATGTGTGTGTGTGTGTGCATGTGTGTATGTTTCCCAGCCATTTTTCTTACAGCTGTTGTTTGAGGGTTGATCTTTTTTCCCCCCAATGAATCATTGTTCTCTCTTTTTCATTTCTGTCTCTCTGCATTTAATTTGTCTTCTGGGTTGGGGGCCATTGCTGGCTGAGGATCTATCCTTCTTGTAACTGAGACACTGCTATTTCTGTTCCTCAGCCCCTGCTGCGCCAGAGGATTTATTTGTGTGCGGGTGTTTGTTTCTGGGCATTGGATTAGACCACTAAAGGAGCAGTTTGGGAGGTAAGGAATGCTGGGAATGGCTTTGTGTTCAGCTCTGCTGAGCTCCAGTGCCTGATTTTCAAAGTGTCTTTTTTACCTAACTCTCAGATTTTCCAAAGCTAGCTGTCAATGGCATGAGGCTCCTCTATTTTAGATGTCCTTGCTCTGCCCAGTTCATAGTAATCTTTCAGGCACTTCCTTTTGGGTGCCCGTCTCCACTTCACACTGAGCAATGGGTGAAGGTGGGCCCTGTAAAATTTCACTCCAGGCTCACATGGTTCTACACAGTCAACAGAATTATGAGTATTTATGGCTGGATTCTGCACCATGTTCCTTCCTTCTATGGCAAAGAATTATGTTTGTTGACAGCAACAATATGTTCATATGGAAATAAGCAGGTTTTCATAAAAAAAAAAAAGGCAAACTAAAAATTAAGACTATTTGATTCAAAAAGGAGTCACAAGAACTTCAAAAGCAGCTGCTCAGAACTTTAAAATTATTTCTCCATCCATACTGTCTGGAAGAAATAAGGTGTGAGTTCAACTACCACAAGGGATCACAAGGTGAGACCAGCAAGCACAAAGTCTGTGAGGCTTGTAATTAGTAATAAGATCTACAAATTAAGCAGCACTTGTCACTCTGGCTCAATAATAAAACTTCAGATACCCACAGAACCTGGGAGGTAGTCCCACCAAAAAAAATTCCATGAATAATACCTCAATGAACTTAAGACCATGATGCAGACTGTATTCAGGAGAGAATTTTCAATTCTTTGGCATTCTTGGTAAGGGAAACTAGAGTATTGCTCCAAGTGTTTAACAAAGCCATCTAGAATGGTCAACTGTAAAGTCCAATACCTTCTTTCTACAGTTCTAAATCTTCTCTACTTGGAAAACAAACAGCATAATTTAGCAACCTTTTTTCCTTCCTAGGGACAATAATCCCACATCACTAATGTTTTGTCAGTGCTCTTCACAGTACACACATTTTGTTTTGTAAAGAAATAAACATTTGGCTATTTTTTTTATAGCATTATCAACAGCATTGCAAATATATCAATTTAATATAATCGAGCTGGAGTGAAGAATGACTGTAAGATAAGGCTTGCATATAGTAAACTAAATTAAACAAAGCAGAAAAGATTGCATATGGTTCTAAGTAATGTTATTCTTCCCCTTAATCCTCAAATAGAGTTACTAAATTACACTTCCAGATTTAGTTATGATATTTACAAATGACTTAACTGTGCATTTAAAGAGGGAAAACTGGCTACAAATGGGGCAGGCTCATAATTTAAGCTCACAGTGGTGCCATCACAGAGCAAATGCTTATTACTGGGGTATTTTTGGTCATGGGGAATTCTCTTTCCCTAAGAACAAATCCCAAAAAAGCATATTTTTATTACATCTTCCAAATCTGGCATTCAGGCTTTATGTAAATACACAAGACAGAGGGCTTTTCTTTTTAAAATGCTAGAAACCAGAGGCACAGCTGAGATTTGTTGGAGAATTTTTCCTTTTAAATAATTTCTATGTGCAATCCAAACTAAAATAGAAACAAAACAAGATATGCAAAGAAGAATGAACAGGAAAGTATTGTATGAAAAACATGGCACCTTGCTGGAGGCTACATAAAATTGCTTCTTCCTTCCTCCCCTAAACATAGCACCTCTAAGTATAAAACAAAAGTTCAAAAGAAATTTGTTCGCTTTGTTTCTTTATAACTGAAAACAGAAGGTGCATTTTTTTTTAAATTGGATCATTCTTGAGTTCAGTTGCCCAGTTGCTGTCCAAAATGCTCTCTCATCTTGTGATATCCATTGTACTTTCAATATTTTTTTCTCCAGAATACCTTTCATCTAACATCTGTCTCCTTTTTCTTGGTAATGAACCACAGTGCAGACCCAGAGTTTGGAAAAACTGTAAAGAAATACAGTGCCCAAAAACTCAGATGTAGTACTGTGATATACAGAAAATTAAACACAGTTAATTTTGGCAGGAGCTAAATAAAGGCTATGTCATACAGTGAACTGAGCTGAGCAACTCTCATAACAACTTTGGATAGCAACTAGAGTCCAGGCAGCTCAGGTTAGTTAAGTACAAGTTTTATTTTAGCAAGAATTTCGTGGGTAAAGAAAGAAAAATGGCAGGAGCAACTTTTGCCAATAGTGCAGGACTCTGCTGTTATGAACTGTGATGGCTTGAAGTTAACTCAGTTTTTGGGGATTTCTCCCCACCATGTACAGTTTGCCAAAGAGGTACTGGCTATCATCCATCACAAAAAACTGTGTTCTCATATTTATATTTATATAGTTAGGCATCATCACATTGTTGTTCCTGAAACCAGCCCCAAACAGATCTTTGCAGTGTGATGGGAGATTGTTTAGGCATCGGCAGGAGCAGAAACTCCTGAAGGCTTTATTGCTATAAATCGTTTTACTGGCATTCATTAGTCCCATAGGGGAAAAAAAAAAAGTGCTTTGTACTTCTGAGATTCATTTCTAACAATTCTTACCATCAAACAGCTTAAAGATGATAAAGTTCCATGTCAGTGAAGAAACAGTGAAATACGCGACAATTAAGTTGAAAACAAGTCCAGTAGAGAGCACAGAAACCAGTCTCCTCCCTTAGGTGTCATTTAGGTTTTCCCCCAGCATCCAAATGTGCAAGCTGAGACCAAATGCAGCAAAAGTTCATTTCCTGAGTGTTACTGTTCAAGAATCATCCTCCAAAACTAACTTGGTAAGCTGAGCTTGCCTTGCCTGTCTCAGAAACTCCGCTCTAAACCATCTCCCGCCTCCTTTTTCCAAGATGAAAAAACCACTCTTCTCCCTCTTTTTTTTTTTTTGTGTGTGTTTTTTTTATTCAGAATGTAACACCTTTTCTTTTTTTTTTTTTAAATTTAAATAATTCTATCAAGTATGCTTGAGATGATACCTGGTCTCCCCTCCTGAACTCATTGGGATGAGTCCAAACACAAACCCAGCCATTCCTGGAGCAATCCTCCACTACACACAGCTTTTGGAGGTGAAAATCTGATGTTAGGCTCAATCTTTCTAGAATGCATAGGAACTTCTAATAACTACATTTTTTAAAATGCCATAACAATTTAAAAATCACATAATGTGAGTATTCATCACTATCTTTCACTTGCTTCTGGGTCTTCAGCAGAGACAATGCATGAGACTAATCACAGAGATCTGGTTTTTGGGGAGCTTTGTCTGAAAGCTTTTCACGCCTTTCACACCTCTCCCTCCAGACTGGGTTAGCACTGGCTGCTCACATGTTGCCCGGATCTAAAGGTTGGCCTTTCTTGCCTCCCACAGCTATTTTTGCTGGCATTTCTTGACTCCCACAGCTATTTTTGCTGCCAGAGCATCCAGGAATATGGTGCCCCAGCTGCCATGCCCAGTTTGTGGGTCTCTGAGAGCAGCAGATTTTTCCTTTCAGGCCAAGAGATAAAGTTCTGTAGCTGGTATGCAAGCTCTCTGCTTTCATCTAATAAGCAGAAGCTTTTTTCTGTTTCATAGAAGACACTGTCCTTGTTCAGCTGATTACAACCTAATGAAATCATAAATGCAGAGATGATAAGCTTCTCTTGGTGTTTAGAACTGACCTTAAAATCACCTTCAAGTCCAGATCCATGGACTAGCTATTAAACATCTCCACAGCACGCTGCCCAGATGCCCCCTCCAGCCACAACAGCAGCTCAGATGAACATCCTGGCATGCAGAGGAGACATTTCCACCCTCTTCCAGCCACCTTTCCGCATTGCATCTGGGTCTGGAGCATCACCTGCCCCTCACAAAATCCCCTGTTCTTCACTTTGAAGTCCTCCTTTCCCTTTTCTGCTGGCCACAAAAAAAGAGGAGACACCTTGTGTATGCATCATCACTAGAAGAGCTCTAGAAGGACAAAATTTACACCTCTGTTCAGGTTATAAGAAGCCTATTCCATAGGTTACACAACACAGTAGAGAGAGGGAAGGATGCTTGTGTTTCAGACTGGTCAAGGATACAGAACCAGTACTCACACCTGCAATTTTTCTTTCTGAAAAATGAGCAAGATAAAAAGTTAAAATAGAGGTTCTCCCCAGACTGCTATTTTAAAAGCCAGATGAAGAGTCCTGGGCTTCCCCAGCACTTTCATATGGGTTGAAAAAGTGGGTCACTAAAGGAAGCATGCCAATCAAGTGCTGAAGTGTTTCTGGAATTGCATCACTTGCACGAAGAACCATGCAGCCAGTGAACACCAGAAAGGCCAGCCTGCAGGTCTGTGTGCAGGTTTCATTGTTTGGTGGGTTCCTCCGGGTGGAAGTTTCTCTGTGCCTGAGCTTCTGGCTGCCGAGCAGCCGCGACTCGCCGAGCTCGCTGCCTCCCAGAGCGGAGCAGTGAGTCAGAACGCTCCAGGTCCTCCCCACAGGCACTGCACGACCTTGGGCAATTCACTTCGGGGCTGCTGGAAGAGCTGATATTGAACAGCGACGCTCGCATTTAGTGAAATAAATCAGAGGCCTTTACGCTGGCACCTGGCAGGCATCCTCACCTTCCAGTGAAAATCTGAGCAGCTTTTTAATGAAGTGTGCTGGAGCCACAAGCCCAGTTCTGCTTCCAAAACGAAACGAGAAAGCACGCCCTGCTGGATGCCAAAATAACCTTTTGAGCGCCCAAATTCAGAATTATGACTTTTTTTTCCTTGGTACTTCTTTTTTACCCTGTAAAATGGTGAGATTAATTTACCCATCAGTCACAACATTTTGAGGGTGGTTTGGCTGTTTGGAAACTTCTAAAACGTCCAGCTGAAGAGGCCCACCAAGGCTTAAAGTTCTTCAATAATCACAGCTATTAAAACACATATTTTGCTTATGAATTTCAGTGTTTGGTGCTTCTACAAACAGCATTCACAAGCTGTAAGCAGTCACAGTCAGTCATGCAGGAAGGAGAAATGGAAATTTTGGAAATGAGCTTATAGGGTGGGGGAAGTTTCAGGAAGGGGAATTCATATCAGTGAAAAACAGACCCTGTGCAGGACCTACACATGGAAAAATCACTCCACAGAGACCATAATAATTTCAGTTCAGTCACACAAAACTCAACACAGCTATCACACAGGGAGCAAAGGCTGACCACACCTCATATGGTCCTCATATAACTTTAAAGTCTGTATTTTCTATTGATTGCTCTGATTAGGAAGCCCACCAATGCATAGGCAATGGTTCAGCAGAGTAGTTCTTTGGCTTAGGCTGAGAATGTGTCCTAAACATTATGAGTCACATTTCTACGCCCACATTCCTGAAGCTCTTTTTAAGGATGCTCATTGCTAAGCTAATACAAACTGAAATGACATTGCAGACTGACAGAATAAAAATATGAAATGTGTCAGTCTTGAGGAAACTCAAGCACTTAAGACCATGTCATGGACAGTCACAATCCAGAGGGAGAGGTTTTTTTCAAAATAATGTAATTACTGCGTTTTAAGCCCTTAATTTCTGATCATTCACACTGGAAAATTTTCCTCTTCCTTTGTAGTTGCAAACTCCAACTACAAGCAGTTATAAAGGAATACAAAATCTCATGAGAAAATGTCCATTTTTCCATCTGTCTTGCAGTCTTACAGTCATCTACTTCAATATGAAGTGATAGATACATTTATATTGTCTCTAGCAGTTGTTCTGCATTTATGCTAAACCAGCTCTCCTTAGTGTCTCCTTATCTGTGTTTAATCCCAGTATTCTGAACTGTACTGTCAACAAAACAATTTTTCCAATGAGAAAAATTATTAATTTTCATGTGACCAAAATTAGAAAGTAATTCCACATTTTAGAACTTGGTTTCTTCTCCTTGATGTAACCTTGAGTCTGAATTTCCATGGGTTTTATTATGCAATTTGGTATAACACCCCTATAATTTCTTTCCTCTTTAGTACTTATGTTCTCAAAATTAATCCCATCTTAGAAAAGCTTTTTGTCTTAGAATGTATGCAAATAAATCACTGTATTCTTAGATAATGGAAATTGTCAGTGATTAAATTTAATTTGATAGGGTATGAGTGAAATTTCTCTGACTAGTTATCAACAGTGTCTTGATTTTAGGTTTGGCTTTATCATTATATCTCCTACACTTACAGCTGCCTGTACTTTCCTTCAGTAGTTCTCCGTATTTCTTTTTGCAGATTGTTTTTTGCAGGCTCATGAATATATGGGTATTTGGCAGGGATTTTGTAACCTATAATCAGAACTGAAAATTATAGTGATCCCATTTGTGTTATTATAGCTTAAAAATTTGTCAGACTTTCCATTTTAAACTTTTTACTCCAAAGAATCTACAACTGGTCTTTCTTTACTGCCAAATATTTCTGCAAAATTTTCAATAAGAATAATGCTATTTATTAATTTGGAATTTTTCTCAGGACTTCTGGCAGTGAGTGGGAGGCGATAGCTTCTCCTGCAATTCAAAGAAAAAAAAAATCTCTAATTTCCTGCTTCGTTATTCAGTGATTCCATTTTAGCCAAAAAAAGTTAGATGGGTTTCTTTTTAAGGACCTGTAGTATTAATATGGTAGTGGATAAGAGAGATTACTTGAGAATGACTGGAATTATTTCTTTTCACTGGAAACATAATATGTTCTTTCAACAGAGTGCCACGATTTTTCTTCCAGAGGAACAAGAAAATGGATAAGAGAATCAGCTCTCTACTCTGATCACACAGATTTATTTTATTTTTAAACACATTATCTTGCATATGATATTCTCACATATGATCTTCTCACACCCCACACATAAAAGCAGAAAGTGGGGTGTTGGGGATAGAAGAAGAAACCTGAAGAGGAACCAAGGTGAGACTGCCCAGGAGACACTCACACCAGCTGCTTCCTCGACACTTCCCACTGGCCTCACTAAAAGCCAGGATCCTTGCTTTGTGGCCCCTCCCAGCACCTCCAAATGTTGCATGCAACACATCCTGTCTTCTCTCTTCTTGCCTTTAGCAGGAGGGAAAAAATGCACAAATGTGGTAAAATTTGGCCTTACAGCTTCTGAAACCTATCGGTGAAATGACAGAGAGTGAACAAAATTCCATCCTAGAGAACAGTAGAATGGGTGACTGCAAGTATCTCTTACCTCATCACTCAAATTTTAGCTATTCTCAACTTCCAGACCTTCCAGACCCAAGACATCATAATTTCCTTTGAGTTTCAGCTGCCTATTCTGCCACCACTCCTGTGGGACCTTGGGCAAATAGTATAACCCAGATTTCCAGGGAAGCTGGGAAGTTACAGCACCTTCAGAAAGCTGTGGGATGGGGCAGCTTGCTCTGGTTTGGTGAGCTCAGCCCTGAACACTTAGGCCCTGACTAAATTTAGGCTTTGAGGCTATCAGAGGTGGCTCTCAAACACAGAGGTAACAACTGCCAAAAAGTGCTGCCATGTTCTCATTATCTCCGTTTACAAACAGGAGTTTGGTAGAACTCAATGCCATGGGAATTTGTTGTGCTGCAGAAAATGTACTGTAGGAAGAGAGACTTCAAGCTTCATTCTGGTGGTGCAGACCTCTTGGGTCTGTAAATAAGTCAGGAATCTTGCAAGAATAGTCCTAGTTCTGAGCATCTCTGTGTTTTCTTTCCAGTAATATATGGAAATCTTACAAAATGGAATTTTTTTCTCCTGGTATTTGGATGCATCCAGTTCTGGCCCTACTTAGTGAGAAAGTTTTCTTGCTGAGATGGGGGTTTTTTGCCAGTTAGTTTGCATAAAATGCTGAGGATTACAAGAACTCAGCTCCTGATGTACTTAGCTCATATATTTTACATAACTTTTAAAAAGGAAACAATAATTATGAAGATTATGAGATACCACATGCCAGTTTTTCCACTATGAAATGCACCCTGTTGTCAGTATTTCCATTCACTCTCATTGCCTGTAATCAAAGGCAGAGAGCATAAAACAGTGGAAGTCTCGCCTTCAGTGGATTGTCTCCAAGCCTCAGTACAGCATGTCTGACATGACGCATATGGAACATCTACTGCCTTTGAACTAAAACCTACAACAAGAGGTTCTTTAGGATTGCAGACAGCAAAGCTGCCAGCAATGGGAATGAGGGCTGAAAGTAAAGAATGAGAAAACTTTATAACCTCTCTCCTCTGCATTCTTGACTGCCGTGTTAAACCCTCAGCATCAAGGAAGAGTGGCAGAGATTAGAAGCAACCCTAAACATTTGCATATAAAACTGGACAAGACAAAAATCCCTGCCCTGTGAATCATATTTCACACCTCCGACCCCTCTGATGTCATTGAGTGAGCTTGCATTGCCTAAAACTAATCCATACAGCCGAGGGGCAGCTCTGGATCTTCTGCAACAAGCAGCCCATGCTTTAGGCAAGGAAGAGGATTCAGTGGTGTACTGGCTTCACAACACACTTTGCTGAAAGCTTGCTTGCTAAAAAAGCCATGGAGAAACTTTCCTGGGGTGGAAAAGAGTTGTTTTTTAAGGAGTTGTACAAAACCATCACTGACTCACTGGTTTCCCAGTGTGTTGCATCCATGGAGCAAACTAAAATCCCTGAATCCAGAGCACAGATCCACAGCTCTACCTCCCTGAGCTAAGAACTCACTCCTGAATAAAGCATTGTAGTCACAGGGCTCACTTTTTGCCTGCAAACTTTACATTGGAAACCCTCATGTATGTGACCCAAGCTAAACAGAATTTTTGGAGGTAGCATATTCCATATTTTTCCCTGCAGTTTATTGGCAAATTAATTCTAATGCACTCAAATTACATCATGAAGTGTAATGTAAAGATACTTCATGAAGGTTACTTTAATAGGGTGTGAAAATCTGATGAAGGGTAATTCAGAGGGAACTGCTTGGCCCATCTCCTATTTACTTGGAAACATTACTGCCTTAAAAAACCCTTAAATATACTACTTGTTTTTATGGCTCAAAAGCCTTTAATTTGAAGATTTTTATGACTCCCTTACAATACACATCGATTTAAATAATGTTTTAAACTAAAATGGATCATTTACTGCCAACTGTGCTTCGGGCATATCATTGATTAGTCCAAGTGTGATAAAACAACCTTGTTTTTATTCATACTTTAAGAGAATAATAAAACCTGCATACTTGGAAATACTGAAGCAATATCTTGGCCCAGAGCTATTTAAGTATGAATTATTCACATCTAGTTTATTTTTTTTTCTTTTAAATTCGTGAATCCCCAGAATGGTTTTGTAAAGTGTATCAGTGAAACCATGTTTCTAATTACTAAAGGGAGAGGAGGGGAATCAGAACACATCATACATGTAAAGGGGTCATTTTTTATTTGTCTTCTTTTGCAAGCCACTCTGAATCTCCTTGGAAATTAGTTATTCAATATTCTCACTATATTTTAATTTGTGGCCCAGGGACACATTTGAGGGACAATACAGAGAGAGGTACTTTGTTCAAATAATGTTTGCAAACAAAGTTATTCTCACAGCCTGTAACACTGGAAGTGCTCAAATATTTAGGGATTTCACAGAAAACTGCCTGGGAGTCTACTGCCCAGAACAGGTCCAGAGTAATCAGAGGAAATTACAGAAATAGAAAGAATTTTTTTGCATCTTCAGCAGAAAAGGTTCATGTAACAGTGGTAGGGTGCCTGTCTGGATATCACACTGCTGCAAGTGGGACTTTTTCCTTAACTTCTGTAAAATGTCTTAGGCAAAAATATCTTTTGTAAGTGATAAAACCAAAACATTCATCTGACTCTTGCAATCCTTCCATCCTGGGTAACCAAACAATGCTTTCTGCGTACACAGTGGTCTGAACCGTGACAGTGGAAAGAATGAGACAAAGATAATGCTTCTTCTTGTTCCATCACTGAATTTCAGCAGGACCTCAGCAACTCACTTCATCTCAGTGTGCCTCCAGTCCCTACACACACATACACACAAGGATTTGTTTTATCTGGAGCATAAACTCTTCAGTTTAGAAAACACTTTTCTCTGTATAGTACTCAGTGTAACCTTGTACTTGCTAAACACTGAATTAATAAAGATTTTTTTTTCTTATACAATCACATAAAACTGTATGGGTTGGAAGGAGATCATCTAGTCCAAAAAACAGGTTCAGAACAGGTTCAGCTATATCAGCCTATACAGGGACTTGTTGAGTTTTTCTTATCTCCGGAGTTGGCCTTTCCAAAACCTCTCTAGGTCTGTGCTCCTGAGTGGCCCATCTCATGGTGAAAACCCTTCTCCTTTTGTCTTATCAGAATTTCTCTGTTTCAGATCAAATCCATCACCAGAGGACTCCGAGAATAGTCTTGATTTGTCCTCTCCATAGTCTCCACTTGCAGGACAAAGCAGTAAGATCTCCCTTTGACTTCTCTATTTCTGGTCATACTTCATGTTCTCCAGCCCCTTGAGCATCCTGGGGACTCCCCACGCCCTCTGTTATGTCCATGCCTTTCTCATACCTTTTGAGGTCCCTTTTGAGGGGACCTCAAAACTACATGATTCTAAGATGATGTTCTCAAAATCATATGTTTTACCTGGAGGTTTTCCTCTCCTTTAAATATATATTTTTATATATATATATATCAGGAGTTCAGAATTGAGTACAACTACCATAGCTGTACACCAAGAATGATGTTGTATGTAATGTGGCCACCACACCCACAGAATACACCAAGTCTTCATCAGTAAGACAGAGGAAACAGAATAATTAAGAGTTACTGGAAAAAGGGAAAAGCAGCAGACAGCAAGCAGTGGCTTTAGTTGCTGATTGCTAACTTGAAAGCAACAACTCCAGACAGCCACAGAAGATAACATGGTCCTATAGAACAAAAACCCGAAACTACAGAGAATTGACAGATACTGAAACACCAAAAATTTTCTATGCCACTGACCACAAAGTCCCACCATATACCATTCAGTCTTACAAGCAATAACACTTCAGACAAAAATATATCACAAAATGGCATTAGCAGACCGTGTGGAGCCTCAAAAGGATCTATGCTGACATTTGCAACACTCACAGTTCTTCATGGGACTTCCAAATTTATCTGAATATTTGTTACTGAAGACACTTAGAGTAAGTCTGGAAAATGCCAAGCAACTCAGCACAGAGCTTGCAATAATAAAAAATGAGAAAAAGCCAGTCTTTTGACTTGGCTTCAGAGCCACATGTGGTTGCACTCTGCAGATGTATCTGCCATACTGGGCTTAGCACAAGATTAGCCTGGAGGAGTTGTGCCTTTTCTCACTTTACTCCACAGCCAGGTGGGTTAGAGGACTTGTCTGAGATGGAAGAAGCTCATATTTAAGTTAAACTCTTTTCATTGCATGGCTCTCTTTCCAGACTAAGGCACTTCTGCTGCACATGGCCACAAGCAAAGGTCTGGAAGTCTGTGAATTTATTGTATGACAGATAGTTGTTATAGATGTATCAACCAACAACAAAAATGGGTCTTCGAGGTGCTGAGAGTAGTAGATTTAATTTGCTCTACATTCTCTTATGAATATCTGGTGCCAGATATCAATCTTTAAACACATTAACATCCTCACTACAGAACTGCATGCTTTGAAAAAATCCCAGCTCCTGATTCAATTCACCGAAATTTATGTACCTCAAATTGTACTTAGATTTAGTCCCAACACCATGATGGGGATTCTTTGCACAGTTAGAGGTAAACCAAACCATGTGTTTGAATATTTGCACCAAGGGAGTCAAACAACAGAGGTATTCTCACCTCATTGACATTCTCCTAGTTTTATTTGGCTCATGAAACATTAAAATGCTGAAATTGGAAAAGCAAAAATGTATTTTAAGCTGCTGAACATGATGAAAAGCAATGCATTTTAGTAATATGGCGGATCTGTTGGGGAGTGATTAGACATTAATGACAGGTTTGTATACTTAATAAAGTTTGCATAGCCAATTTGCACTTTATAAAGTGTGGCATTGTTCTGGAGTGTGGCCCTGATGTGGACTTTATGAAGCATGCAGGAGGCAATACAGACTTTATGAAGTCCACATTGAGGATAAGTATCAAATTAAATAGGAAAAGCACAACAAGCTCTGATATTTGACTTGGAAACTCATGCCTGTCTGCCCCCTGAAAGCTCCCATTTCATTGATGTCATGGAGTGTCACTCAAAACACAAATCTTGAGCATATTTTATTATTTTGTGACATTATTTTAATATTCAGGTGTTCAGAGCTCTAAGTAAATGCTAGTTGTTAAAAAAAAAAAAAAAAGAAACTAGAAAACAGGTATTAAATACACTAGTAAAAAAAATTCCCCAGCATAATCATAGGTGGTGACTTGTATGGATCTTTGCCTGGTAAGATGTGCACTATGGAGAAAAAGTATGACTGGCAAAACTGTTATTCTGTGAGTTTCTCCTGCAGACCTCCTTCTTCTGAAGAAAGTTATAAATGGCTCTTGAAAAATAAACACTCATTATGGGGCAACTGGTAATTTGAAGCAGCAAGGTTTATAGAGAACAGCAGAGGAAACTTCTCTCAGGTGTAAGCATTGATCCCTGCAATGAAAAGCCATGGATCTTCTAGGTCTTCCTCTAATTACTCCATTTCTTTCTTCATAATGACCCAACTTCAGGAGGACAGGGAAAGAGAAAAGGTGAAAAGGAGGAGATGTGAAGGCGTCACCTCTAAGATCAGCCTCTGAGCCTCTTCACTGCTTTCAGAGGCGGTGAGAGGCAGGGCTTTGAGCTTTTGGGAGGATGTAGGAGGAACTGAACTTGGGTGTCTCACTTCCCAGCCAATTGTCTTCTGACCTCAAGCTATTCCGTTGTATTGGAAAAATTAAATTTCGGCTTCGGGAGGAACACATTTAGAGCTAAGCCTTGTGCTCTGATCATCAGGTGCAAATTTATCTTCAGATATACTGAGGCTATTCTTGAGACAGGGATCTTGTAAAAAGCATCAACACAGGATAAGTATCCATTGTGAAAGAACTGAGATATCCAAAGCTCCTGGACAGTGTGCCTGTCTTCAGTTCCTGGAGAGTGGAGGAAGGCACCTCAGTTGGCTGAAGCAAGGCACCTGGGGAAGTGGGAGTCAAGGTGCTACTTCTCTCTCTTGGTGTACCTTGTAGGCTGTTGCTGAGGTCACCCTGGGGCACCCAAATCCCCACAAATTCCCACTGTAAAGGGAATTAAAGCATCCAAACTTGATTTCTGCCAACCACATGCAAGGAGGCTCTTGCACTTGAATGTTGCACAAGGACATACATCCTGATGTCTTCACCCTTTTTAGTCAACATCATGCCTTCACCTTCAGTGAGGGCACACACTGGTTCTGAATGGCTATTCTCTAAGTTTCAGATGGGGCAAAATTTCCTTTATCCAAAAGGAAAACCTGCTTAATGAAGGATGACGGATGTTGGCTCTTATAAAAGTCACACTGATGAGACAGGTTATTGTCTCCTCCTCCTCCTCACACCCTTGTGATCCACTGTGCAAATCAAAGTTTGTGACCTTCCTTCAAAGCACTATAAATGCTTTTATGCCTCATTGTCAATATAATCTTATATTAGGTTTGGCTTATATAGCAGAC
Source organism: Platyrinchus mystaceus (assembly GCA_035041135.1). NCBI lineage: Eukaryota > Metazoa > Chordata > Aves > Passeriformes > Tyrannidae > Platyrinchus > Platyrinchus mystaceus. Next base: position 67,476,078 of record JAWWLV010000144.1, on the reverse strand, counting down.
AGAGAATGAAACTTCCCAAATGAAACTTCCATTTTTTTTTTCTTAATTTCTCAATGCATGTGTTGCCTGTGAAATACAGAAAGCAGATGGTTTATTAAAAAAACTGAACATAAAAAATTAACAGCTCTAAACATTGCATGGATTTTTCCCCCCCTACTTAGCAAGCTATCGATTAGATTATTTTAACTCACTTTTGAGGAAAACTGACTATTCAGAGACATATTTTGATTGATCACTCCACAAAACCTCTTAGTGTGCAAACTGTTCATTTCAGAATTGTAGTTTTAGTTGTCTTGCATGCAGCAATTCAGCAGGGTTTGAGTTACTACATTGTGAACACTGGAAAGGCTCTTTTCCTTTTCAATTAAAAAAATATTAAAGTATGGCATTACAATGCAGATGACACAATCTTTCCAGCTACCAAATTTATGAGCTAAGGTGATTGATTTTATCTAGTTTAAATCGGTATGAAATTGATTAAATGACCTGGCAAGTTCTGTCATTCGGCTTGAGAGAGACAAACCCGGTGCAGTGTTCCATCAGCTGCTTCACTGCCTGTCCATTACTTAACAACTGAAATACAGCAGTTTGTGTATGACCGGGCAACATGCAGATATTGGTTTAGAGCACATTATGAGTCTGGTAAATAGGTTTAGAGTAAGGATGTGAACGCAAACTCGCTGTAATTTTCTGTAGCGGTGTTTAAAGGGCTGGTGATTGGCAGCACAACTGATTGTATTGACCAAAAGAGCCGGGGACATCTGGCTTTCCAGCCCTACAGCTGAAAGACCATATGGTTTAAAAAAAACACAGTGTGAGAGGGGAAAAGACAGTTGTAGACTGAATACATGAGCAGGGGTCAAAGCTAAAAGAAGGCCAATCCTGCCACCAATGTTGCTCCAATGAGGGGTGAATGATGAAGGGCTGTTGGGCAATGCAGAAACGTTCTTGACTTCTTGACCTGATTGAGCTGATGGCTGAATGTCTGTGAAAAACTCAGATTAAGTGTTTCGGAGACACTTCACCTGAAGATGAGAAGAATAGTTTACATTGCAAATGCCTACAGCTTACAAATAGTGTCCCTTGTCCTTCAGCTCTTTCACGGAGCTTCAAGTGAGTACAGTGTAACTGTGTAAGGTCAAATTAGGGCATATTGCAATTTCCAACATCAATCCCAGTTTCCGATGCTTACAGTTCTGGAAGCGATGCCTCCATTCAAATTCATGGGAAGTGAATGGTGAAGAGACCAAAGCCCTCCATTCACTCATAATTTACTGTTTGATGCCTTTTTTTCAAATTATAATGTCAAAGTTGGGGTCATAGGCATAAGAATTTTGCTTTTGCTGTTCACAAAAAGTCATAGTAATCTTTTAGGCCCTGTTTACAATGTGGGCTGTTAAAAAGCAAAACCTTTACTAGATTCAAAAAAAAAAAAGGCCATTTCTAAACATGCAATAAGAAACTAAGACATTGCTTTACATAAGACCAAGTGCAACACAGTAGCATATCTTTCATTTTTGTCAGTGACCAATGAAAAAGAATATATATTGAAAATAGTTTATGAAAATTGTGCTCAAGAAACAAGGGATGTAGAGATCTTTACTCTCTCTAAGTCACAATAATACATTTCAATGACTAAATAAACAAAATTCACACCAAGTTGGCTGGCATTTCGAAATGTGCTAACTCAGCATGCCACTGAAGTTTCTGCTGAATTGAGCACTTTTTAGTCTTTGAAACAAACATCTGTGATTCAGTGTGATAGATTTCAGTATAGATAGAGAATACAACAAGATGTTTTTTAGAGAAAAACATCAGTATGAATGAATGGTTCTTGCAAGCTCCACAATGCCCACTTTTGAATTACATTGAATAATAGATTTCTCTCCAGATTATTCCTATCAAATAAGAATAATCTTTTGTATTATTAAGTCAAGTCAATAGAGCAGATAAAAGGGTATTATTTTTTCCCAATACACGGAATCAACCATTTTAAACTGGAATTTTTGCATAGTATACTAAACTACAGCATTTGTATATGTCAGTGGTTTAAGGTGACTTGTGCATTGAATTAAAAGCTGGCAAGGCACTGTATATGTAGTGCAGCAAAGCACACTACAAATCCCAGAATTTTTAACTTCTGTTGCTTGTTTTCACAGTCTCCCTAGGTAAGGTTACTCAAAGTAGTTGTAAACAAGAGCAAAAGGGGAAACAAGAAAATTTGCTCTGGAATGCTTAGGAAAAGGATGTTATTTTCCACCACCCAAGATAATTAGCAAATATGATCCCAAAGCTTGAACCAGTTTCAACCTTGAACTCTTAATATTTCACTAATCAAATTAATCCCAACCACTGGCTATGTGTGGCATTTTACGGTTCTTCCCCCAGCTTTCATAAAGGATTTTACACAATATGGGCCCCAAACCAGACAACTGCTTTAATTTCAAGGAGCACAGGCTGTAAGCAGAACATACGGTCATTACTCCTTGCAATCCCAGACCCAGCATCCTCAAGGAAGCGTGAAAGTTCTCTAGATACTTGCAAAAGACCGTTGCAAAACATTTAATTCCGTGTTCAGTAATAATTTCGTCACAGGGTTCAGATGATAAAGTGGATACAGATGTTCATTAGCAACAAGAACATATGCAAACAATGAAGCGTTCCAAGAAGCTGCTGGAAACTGAAAAGTCCAAGGCTGACCATCAAGTGCTGCAGAGTCACAAACATCTCTCTTTAGACCAAAAGAGAAATCTGACCATTCCACCATCTGTAGGAGTCCAAACTAGATTTTCTCTTCCTACCCATATGTCAAAGGTAAGGCCATTTTATACTGGGTATCTTTAAGTGTCTTTAAGTGGCCTAAAACTGATCTGGAGCGCAAGTCCCATAAGGAATGGCTGAGGGAGTCAGGGATGTTTAGCTTGGAGAAGAGGAGGCTCAGAGATGACGTTGTCACTCTTTACAACTACCTGAAAGGAGGGTTCGGCCTCTTCTCCCAAGTAACAAGCACTAGAACAAGAAGAAATGGCCTCAAATTGCACCAGGGGAGGTTTAGATTAGATTACAGGAAAAATTTCTTCATTGAAGGCATGTTCAGGCATTGGAAGAGAAGGGGTGGAACCACCATGCCTGGAAGTGTTCAAAAGGTGCATCATGGATAGGGTACTTGGGAACATGTTTTAATGGTGCAGATGGCAGTGCTGGTTTAACAGTCGGACACATTGATCTTAAAGGTCTTTTCCAATCTTAGTGATTCTATTAGTCTAAGCATGCAGAAGCGTTTGCAGCTTTCCAGCTGACCAGCATTTGCTCCTAGACATCTCTCAATACAAACAGTCTTCTCTACCTGTTCCCCAAAATCTCCACTGGCTGAGAGGCAGAGATTCACAGCCTGGCTTTACTGGGTTTATTTCTGGCGGCAACAATAGGTAATGAGAAAGATTCCTCCTGGGGCCTTTTCCAGAGGTATTTTCTCTCCCAGCTTCCCAATGGAGGAGGAAAACACAAAGAAGATCATCTGCAGGGAGCGACAGCTTCTGTTTGTCACGTCAAACATTCCAGACTCTATCCCCAACCTCTGGAGGGAATCACTCACACGGAGAAGATTAGCCAAAAGGATTAGCATGCAGCTGGATTATCCACACACACAGCTCAGCCAACTAATAAACCAGCACCTTTATTCATTTTCTATGTTTTAACCTCCTGATTACCAGACTTCTGATATTCATCCCTTTGAGCATCACCATATTTCGGGGGATGCTGAACACACAATTGATGACGATGAGTTTGTGGCTAACCTGGAATGTCTGAGCCGTTTCTCATCAGCCACAAGATGTCAGTGTTGCTGAATGTTATTATTCTTACCTGCACAGAGGCATTGATAGATGTTGCTGAGGGTGGCTGTCAACACGAGGCTCTACACAGTAAGTCTAACAAAAAAACCCACAAGAAATAACACAAAACCAAGGTCAATAAGAATTTGCATAGCAAAGTGTGATTTGGCATTAACCATAATAAATAATATTTTAACTACACGGAAATTGCTGTTACCTACTCCTAATCCTTGGGTCTTTTTACAAGTCCCAACTCACAAGTACTTGAGCATGGTAAATGGTTCTTGCACAGCAACATCACCAGGAAAGGAGTAAGCAGAGATGACACCGGAGCTATTTCGTCATGAAAAAATTAGTCCATTCCTCCAGAAATTAGGCTGCTCAGGAACCTTGACTCTACCAACTCTCACTAAATATGATATCTGAAATTAAAGAACATGCCAATAGCTATCTCCCTGCTTTATTCTTGGTATGTGCTTCCACACCTCCCTGGCTCTGGCAGCAAACTCTGCCCCCATGGCTCTATCAGGGAGATCTTTCCATGCCCAGACTTGTTTCCTCTCTGAATCACCTCCCCAATTGTATGAGCACACATTTTTGTAAGGCCAAATCAGTTTACTGGACTATCTGGTTTTAAAACACCCTTTCCTCACACCCTTTCCTCTTCCCAACCCTTCCCAAAAGGTCAAGGTCAGGCAGAAAGGGAACTTTTGAACCGATATTGTTGTGGACTTGGTGTATTGTGAAACTGCACCTCGGATTTCCTCTGCAGACCGACTGACCAATATGTTGATTATTTTTCTGCTTCCTTCTTCGTTGCAGGAGTTTTGCTTCACCAAACACTAACCTGACTTCCACTTCTAAGTATAGCAGAGCACGGGTACATTTAGCATGAGAATTCCTGTTTACATTGTTTGCTGCCATTCATGTCCTCTGAACTTGTTTACTTTTGGAATCGCAGGAAGCATGATTTTGTTGGGAGTGGAGACAGGATTGTTCACTGTGAAAAAAAAATAATTAGATGAATATAGATAGATTAATTTATACACATTTGAAATTGTAAAAATGTGCAATGGCAATGTGGCTATTTGAGCTTGTAAGTTGACAATTTAATAAGTTTGATCCATCTATTCTTTCTTTTCAAAAATAGAATCACAGAATCATATAATGGTTTGGGTTGGAAGGGACCTTAAGGATCACCTAGTTCCACCCCTGCTGCCACGGACAGGGACACAAATATATCTCCCAATAGCAATATACAAATATATCTCCATGAATATATCTCCCAATATGCAAATATATCTCCCAAAGCAAATCTAAATATCTGAATTATGGGGGCATATTTAGGGACAAAAGAAGATTTTACCTAACTCTTATAATCTCTCCCTGGCTACATTCCTTGCCCCTCCTTTTCTCCAGAAAACACAACCTGTTCTTTGCAAAATGACTGCCATAGATAAAGCAACAAAAATAAACCTCGGAGAAACTCTTTCCCTTTTCCAAAGCTTCCCTCCACTTGTGCTGAACACCTTAACTAGGAAAATCCATTTTCAGTTTAATAAAAATCACTCTTCATGACGACAACTCCTGACATCTCCGCCCTGTTCCATTAAACATCCAGGTTGTAGTGACCATAAATCCCTGTATTTGTCTCCATCCCACCTTTGCATTGTGTTGAAGGCAGTGGCTTCTCTGTCTGAGTCAGAGATCTTGTTTGCTTGACAGGTTCCTGCCTCCCTGTTAGTGACAGCAGGCACAAAAGCGCCAATATTCACAGTTTTAGGTCGCTGGTGTGCCCGGCTGCTGGGCAGAGGCGCCTCTGGCTCCTCACTGTGGCACAGTGACCATTTGTCTGCACTTTCCAGCTGCCTGGAAATCTGGTAGATTCATGCCCAAAGTGGTAGAGTTGGCAGGAATGCAGTGGTGAGATTCTCAGAAAAACCTGATGCTTTCTGTGGAACTGGCTTGCCTCATTAAAAAGTTGCATTTGCCGGGGTCATTTCAGGATGAGGAGGACTGGGATTCATTTTATTTTTTTTTTTTCATGGGGTCCCACTTGGTTAAGAATGTTTTCATGCAAATTCTAAGATTTCCAAGCTATTTACCAAAACTACCTAGGCTACAACCCCTCAGGGAGATGGACATTAGTTTTCAATGGAATTCCTGGAAAAGTTAAAGAGGTGACTGAAGCACGGTTATTTGATCCAGCTCATATGTAGGTAGCAGGCCAGCTTAGCTGAACAAGGTAATGTGCTTCAAATAACTAGAGCAGTCTAAGAGGTAAACGTTGGGATGGCATGGGAAAGGATTTCATCGGCCCCAAACTAATAAAAAGAGGGATGGAAACACAAGACTTAGGAACTGGAGAGTGGAGGAGTATCTAATTTCAGGCACTCTGGTGTGAAGGTGAAACGGCCTCATTAATGTGCACTCTGGCATAAGCCAGTTCTGGCATCAGAGCCCTTGGGGTATGCCTTTTTCACCTGCTTTTGTTTTTCCTTCCCCCTAAAAAACAAGGAATTTTGCTGGTGGGAGGTAGGGTGAGGCAAAATCCTAGATGTTTTCTTTTTTTGTGTGGGGACTTGCAGAAAGAAAAACGCAGTTCTTCTTTTAAATCATAAAAGGGCAAACTTCAGCTGCATGGCTTTATTCAGTTTCACATGCAATAACCTTTCAAATGGTGCTTGAAAGTCAAGTCAAATTTCAATATAAATGATATTGTCAGGTTAGCATTAACGTATGAGACACTGCCCTTTATGCTTCTCTATCATCCCTTTGAATGTGTTGAACAGTAATTTTAATAGAATCATAAAAATCTTCAATTTCCTCTGTAGATTTAACCAATGCCAAGAGCAGTAAAAGAGTTATGCTTCTGTCTCGTTTGTAAGGTTTGTGATTATTTTAACATCTCCATTTTTGCAGGTCTTGTGTACTTAGATCCTAAGCCTGTTACCCCTTTGCTTAGAAATACACTCCCAGGAAGAACTGCTCAAACTCTTTTGTCCTTCCTTGGATGTCAGAATTGGAAACTACAAGTGAAAAAAAAAAAAAAAAGGAGGTATGGAAATATCAAGACACCAGTGTGTTTCATAATTTGACTTCAGTGAATATTCAGTACTGTGAATTAAACAAGGGCACTGGAAAGTTATTTAAATATGTATCAGATGCAGAAATTTAAACTCGCAAAGTAATTTCTTGAGAAACATTCAAATGACAGAAAACAGCGGGGAGAGCAAAGATACAATCTCACCTTAAACAGGAGTCTTTCAACACGTGGCTCTATCACTGCAGGAGGGAAAAATGTATCACCAGAATCATGTCACAAAAACCGTGGGGATAAAGAGGGTGCAGGAAGGCTGCAGGAAAAGTGTCTCCCTGCACATGCCACTTTTGGAGGCCCCAGCACCCCATCACCAATGCAGCCACCTCACTCTGGTACAAGCAACCATGCAAAGGGGTGGGAAATCAGCCTATGCCAGCTGGGAGCTGGGGATGCAGCCATTCCAGTACTGGAGGATGAAGTAGCAGTGGTGGATCAGGTGTGGAGAGCCTGGCTTATCCTTTCCTGCAATGCAGCAAACTTGGCCATGAGCAAGCTCTCCATCCCCCCAGCCAAAATGCAACCCTTGCCGAGCACAGATGGGCATTCAGGGTCTGTCATATCACCCTGCCTTCCCACACCCAGGGCTTCCCAGCCTTCCTGCCCCACAAAACATCCACTCTGGAGGTAGCTGTAGGTTTTGAGCAGCTGCCTCATTCATGATTTCCTTGTCCAGTTTCAAAGAGGAATCATTTGTACCAGCTGAGAGCCTTCAGAAACAGTAAATGCTGCAGAAAGAACTATAGATTTCCATTTTTTAATTCTGTGTTTGGGCTGTGAGCAAGATGTGGCTGCTTGGACAGAGGTAGCTTGATTAGCACTTCAAAATTCACCAATATAGAGATTCACTTAAAAAAAAAATTGGTAGGGCTTTGGAGGAATTTTGCCTTTACATCTCTGGTGAAAAGCTTTCATCGAAAGCTCCTTTGATGTTTCTTAAGGAAAAATATTGGTTTGGCCATCTGAAAAGGCAAAAGTAAATATACCATCTCACCTCAATCCATCTCACCTCAAAGTTTCTGGGGCATCATTTCTGGGATGGAAGGGGCATTTTGCTGCTGTTATGAATATTTTCCCGAACTTCATCCTACACAGTTTCAGTGACTTGTTAAGGTGTAAAAGCACAGCTTCCAAAGAACTGTGGAAGTGTAACTCCACTTTCAGTATGCAGGCACAGAAATGGAGTTACTCGAGCTTCTTCTGCCAGATATTGTGAGCTGCCCTCAAAAATGGGTTATGGCATTAAGCCATAGGTTTCACAGTATTCCAGGCAAGTCTTCCCTTGGATGAGCACTGGCAGGTCATCTTATTTTTTGGATGCTTTGCTACAGACACCAGCTGTATGATTTCCATGTGTCTTTGCTATGACACCTAAAGAACTATAAAATACTATAGGCCCTGAAAGTGAATGTCATAATCATCTTATCCTGCTGCCTTTTTGACACAGAACTGTCTGGCTCCACTCAGTATCTGTACGAGAGATCTAATAATGCCTCTTTACAAGGCCACTGTGAACAGAAACATAGTAGTTTGGGGGAATTGTTAAGATCCTGTAACAATGAGAGGGAAGTCTAGGATGAAACTAATAATCCCACATAAGTTACTGAACAAAGCCAAAGGCAATACTTAATAATGGGGAATAAAATACTTGTGATCACATCATCTGAGAGTTCAGCACGATGCAAAAGAATCAATGTAACACTGTAATTTAAAAAAAAAAAAAAATAATTATGGTATTCCTTAACTGGATTTCTTAAGCACTGGATTCACCCTAACCATTCACAGGGTGTAGGATTTTTGTAGTCATGTATTAGCCATGCAATGCATCCTCTCTAAATTCACAGCGTTTTGATCTAAAACAGCCTGAATATATGGAGATGATTTATTGTGTGCCTAATGATTGACTTCTTTTCTAATTACAGACTGCTTCTAAGTACAAACTATTATTTTAATTTCTTAAGAATTGCCTTTAATATTTTGCAAGGTAAGCAATGATTTTGTAGGATTGCAAATCCTTAGGTTAGGATTAGCTGCATCCAACCTCATCCCACATTTATTTTTGGCAGAGATTGTCCTGAGACTTTATACTTTAAGCATCAGTCATGCCATGAGACCAACCTACAAGGACAATCTTGGATCATCCGTTTTTCAGAAAACAGACATGTATAATACCAGTAGGACATAAACCTTCAGGTCCAGAAAATGCTTAATTGTGTTTCTGAATTGGGCCCTGGATAACAAATCAGTTACGGTTATTTGCAAGTTACATTTCAATATCCAGCTTTTCAGGCTGTGTGTTTTTGTAGTTGCAACTTTCCACCTCCCCCGCACTGATTTAAGTGATGTTATTCTTGGCTAATAGTAATTGTGAGAAAATTGAATTCCATCTGTTTCCACCAAAAGCAGAAAATAGAATGTGAGAATCAATAGAAGACTGCACTTGTTATACACATTTGTCACAATCAGTGACTTTGCTAAGGAAACATGTCCGCAAGTATGATTTGCAAAATAAATAGCAAGTCACAGCATCTGATCACCAGCTGGCTTAGTTAGGAGTCAGAGACTCCTCTGACAGCTATAGATCATGAACTTTTAGGTGTTGCACAGCCCCTCCAGAATCACGCAAGGGGGGAAGATGTCTTTGACCGTACAAATGGATGGAAGAGAATTTTAATACAAGTACAGATAGGGATGTGCACTCATCACCAAGTTTTTGGGTTTACATCTGGTAGTTTCTCCATCTTAGATGATCACTTTCTCACATCCATGCTGATTGCTCCACAGCCCTTGTAATTTCATACATAGTTACTGTGATTTCTCTATGACTAATACCAGCATCACTTCAGGTTTTCTCCTTAGTGTTGTCAGAATTGAAATCTCTGTGGTTCCCTCTGGCTCAGCTATCCAACCCAAGCCATTCAATGATTCATGGTCAGGACCAAACCACAGAGGCCAACACACAGCACTTTAATAAGTCCTAGCAAGCCTGTGTTTCATGTGCAGGCACAGCACCACTTTGTTTTCAAATCCATATTCTAGCCACCCCAAAGGACATACCAGTGTTTTATCTGCCTGTTTCTATCTCACCTATTGCCCGGGTGGGTTATTTCAGGAGTCCTTCAGTAAGAATTGCTAAATTCCTTCCCAGAGTATGGTGTGTTTAATGTGTACTTTGTCACAGTTTTGCAACACCTTTGCCTAATTCTGCTACAGTCCCTCTGTAATACAGCATATTTGTGCAGATGGTGCTGTGACACAGACAGTCTCAGCTCATGATTTCTTGCTGTGCCAACAAAACCCAGTGTAGCAATGATAGGAGAGCATCTTTCATCTCCCCCAGGCACCATCTCCCTTTCCAAGTGGGCAGTGTACCCTCTGCAGGCTATCCTATCCCCAGCACAGCTCTGGGGTACAGGAAGGTAGGATCCATCCCTTCCCTCAGATTGGTTGCTCTGTAGCTTGGGATCTCCTCAGCTCTGTGCAAACCTCACCTTCAGGTCAGTGGCCAAGGATGAAGCTGGACTCACCTCCACCCTCTGCCACCAGGAGGAGGACCAAGGCCACCCCTTAGCCAAGAGTCCCTCCCAAGAACAACAGGCATAACTCACAAATTTAAAAGGTGATTTGGGGATTCCTTGTAAAAACTCACAATCATATAACTAGTATGGTTTTCATAAAACTTGGCTGCTCTACCTTAAAAGCTCAAGCGCCTTGAGCTTCAAAGTTGTTGCCTGTTGTTTGCCCAAATGCATACAAAAAAAAAGGTGTGTTTGACTGCTGCACAGCAACAGTAAAAAGAGAAGTCATTAACAAGGAACATGGTTAGATGAATAATGCCACTCTGTTAGTTAGCAGTACACCTGCATCTGGAACTCTCTTGGCCATACCTGGGCTTGAATTTTAGCGGAGCGTACACGCAGTAAAACGTGGAAAGTCCAAAGTGGTTAATTACAGTGTTCAGCAGCCTAAAAAGACTCCCATAGGCAGGGAGATTTAAGGCAGTACAATAGCCTGCAATTTAGAGGGAAGCAAGTAAAAGGTGACAGAACAGAGATGTGTAACACAAAGAACCACTTGGGAAAAATAGGGTAAAATTAGGTGTTTAGTTTTTCCTAGAGGCTTCCCTATAGGTCAATGCAGTTACAACATAAAAATTCTTAAATGAGTCAAAAAATATTTTCTATAGGGACTATCAGCTATGAAAATGTCAGAGGGAACAAGGAGTCAACAGCTTTAAAAGAGGGTAGAAGCTTAAATTTATATCTGTAATTATCCTAACTAAAATAAAACATATGGAGATCAGACTGTAGCAGGGTGCAGAACAAAAGCCAGTTGCTGAATTCTAAGCTCCAATGATGTGGGCTTATCATATCAGCTGACAGTAAGATGAAGCTTTGATAATGTCCTAACAATAAGCCATAGTTCCATAGTACAGTGGGTGCCACATGCAAACAACATTTTCCAAGTCTTAATTTTTAAAAGTCAGGGGGTTCACAGATGTCAGTAACACACACATTAGCATAATATTCATTGAGGTTACAGAGAGAGATGCAGGTATTATTTCTTTCCCAGTCAATGCAGAATCCCTCCCTGCCTTTTCCAGCACGAAATGGCCAGCTTAGGAACAGGGACAGCACGTGACTCCAGTCAAAGTGAACGTAATGGGAAATGGAAAACCCTGAATGGGACAAAAGTTCTTGAGTTTGGTGCCAGTAATCAGATACTTCTAAGCTTGTTTGGGTTTTGTTATTTTTTGGTGGGTTTTTTTTTTAAGGAAAAAAAAAAAAACAACCAGTGAAATAAATCATATCTGGGAGGAAAATTAAGCTCTCTGAGGATGAAAGCATGAGTCAACTGAAAAGCCAAGATCTGAAGGTAAAAGCTGTGGCAGATCCATATCCTGCATTAATCAAGCAGATACAGAGAGATGTACTGTCCTGACCAGCTGGTTATCTGTTTCCTGTCTTCAGAGTCAAGATGTCCCAGCCACATGTGCCCTAGCACAGGCTGAACTCTAAACCAAACCCCACAAAAATGATAACCAGCATCTATCTTGAGAGCAACAACCGAACCCAGGACATCTCAAACTGAAATTGTGAGCCTCTGCAGGCAAGCAGAAAGGTCATAGCAGGGCATGACAAAGCCACATCCTCTGTATATTAGGCACAGAAGAAGGGAAATCTAATACATTTATATATATATATCTATACATATGCACATAGATGTTGGGCAGATAATTACACCCACAACATTATAAGCCCAAGAACAGTAAGTTTTGAAGGGGTCAGCATCTCCTTAGATGAGATTTCACTGCTTGCCAGTTACCCATCTGTACATGTTTTTTCCTTTAAACAACAACTGTAGATTCATATTAATACAGGTTTCTTAAAATATTATAAAAGGTCCCTATCCTTTGTTACAGATGAGTTGTGAGGGGATTTTGAAATCCCTTTAGATTTAAAGATTTGGTGTCTGGTCTTCACACATGAGTTTCTGAGTTTTGAATCTTTCGGGTGAACTCAAGTCTGATTTCCAGGTCACTTCTCATGACTTGGTTCTTGATTCTTTTTTGTACTGCCATCTGCTTCCATCTGCCCTGTTTCCCAATCCAGGTTGTAGAGATATTTAGTGTTTATGACTGCAGGCAGGTAAATTCCCAGCATCCACTGCAGCAAAGTTCTGATTGTGAATTGTGTCATTAGGGTGCTGGGACTGCCCCTCAAGGAGGAAAAAGACATTTATTGGCCCAAGAAGCATCCAGGGGAGCCACTATATAAATAGATTATAGAGAGACAGAGAAGTGATAAGAGATTTGATTATATACATATGACTAAATGATGTAGATAGATTAGATAGATAGGGTGAGAGAAGAGAGAGAGAGAGAGAGAGATTAAAAACACCCTAAAATTGAGGTGTTCTGGTTCATGGGTTACTCCAAAAACAGTCTTATTTGGGCCCAATAAAGATGAGTACTGGCTTGGCACCCAAGACGGTCATGCTCCAGTTTCTCAAACTGAATAACAGATAAACTCTGAGTAACCCTCTTCCAATTTAAAAACACTGTCCCTTGTCCTGTCACTGCCTGTATAAACTCTCCACCCTTTTTATAAGCCCCTTAATGTACTGAAATCTTTCTAAAGCTTCCTGCAACAGCTTGCACTTGCACTTGCAAACTGTTGTCAGTGGTGCTGCCCACCATGCCACAAGCTGAACAGACCTTATGTGATGTGAATCTCCCTGCACAGAATCCCTGTGTGCTGTGGGAAATCACCTCTCCAGGGACACTTTGCTACTTCTCTCTTCCTCAGCAAATACAACAGCAACAATTCACAAAGCTCACACTAATACTGAATATCAGAGGTATATAAACAATACCTCAGCAGTGTTCGGCACATCCTCTGAAGGTTCATGCTGTAGTGTGTGGGTGAGTGTCCTGAGAAAGGTAGTTCTGTTTTCTGGGCAATTTGTGAAGAGCAAAACTGGTCCCAGCTCGTTCTTGCAACAGCATCTCAGCACAGAGCTTAGCCACAAAACATTTCCCGTCCTGGGATATTTATCAGCTGAGCAATCTGCAAAAATCCCTGAATTTCAAGGGGAAAATGTGACAGATTGTTTGTTGAATGCAAGCTACTAAAAGTGGTAAATTACTTTTTTTACTACCTCTCCCGATAAAGGCAGCTGAACACACAAATCACTGAGTTTGCTGGAAGTCTGGAAAAACTCACAGTTCCGGAGTTAATCATTAATATTGTGGGGTTACAAGGAGGTATTTTTAAGATTGCCACAGCATGTGGGAAATTCCCATGAGCATTCCCTGCAGGTTTTCAAGAAATAGCCTTCTCTACTTGGCTCAGATGCTTTTGTAATTGTTTACATAAATTGAATATGAAGTATCAAGGTCAGATATTTTCCAGAAAGCCAAAGCAAACAATTTACCATTCTGTCGTAGAAGAAAACACCAGAACAATTCCAGCATAGGCCAACTTCCTTTTCTTTCTCTTGCTTTATGTGCTATTACACTATATGGCAGAAAATACTGAAACTCTGATTACTTAAAAGCATGGGCAACCTACTGGATACAGAAACCCCTCAATGAGAGGGGTAGCAACAAGTTTAGCCTCACCTACTCAAAGCAAGGCTACTTCCCTTCATTTTATTTTCCAGATACCTGCAGTATCATCTCAGTTCCCCGAAAAAGCTCTGGGAACCTAAAAAAAATTATATTCATGAAATTATAATTGCTTTTTTTTAAAGGGATCTCCGTCTCCCAGTTAACATTGTCAGTGGAAAGGGTAGCTGACCACAACCTTTTTTTTTTTCCCCCTCTCAAATTAATAAAGTTCCTACCAAATCAAAGCATTATCTGCTGACATCTTTTCCCAAAAAAAGTCCACTCTGACAATGATCTTATGATCTTTGTGCTGCCTAACCCCAACAGCCTTGGACACTTTTTTGGAAGCTATGTAACTGGAAAAGTCATCTAGTCCTTCAGCTGCCCTTTTCCATAATAACCGTACTTAACTGGGACAGAAAACTACCGCAAGACACCCTGGCTATGACCCCTAGTCAGTCAAAAATGTCAGTATTTCTCCCAGGAGGGGACAATCTTCTTGACCAACCCCCATAATACAAACACCACGGATTTTGTATGGCTGTTTAGCTTGAGTTTGTATCGTAACTGGTTGTCCTGACCTGCTCTCACTGGGAAGTCACTTCTGTAAATAGAATCACAGAATCATTTAGGTTGGAAAAGACCTTTAAGATCATCAACTCCAGCTATTAACCCAGTGCCACCAAGCCCACCACAATATAAGTCAATACATGAAGTGCAAAAACTATTTTAAAAAAAAAAGTTAAGATCACATAAAATGAGCCTGCTATGCAACACTAGCAGTTTGGAGATTATATATCTAATGAAAGGCTAATACTTAATGAAAGAAAATTAAATAAGGAGCAGTAATAATTGAACTGTAGCCCCTCTGATATGTTCACAGAACAGAGAACTAAAAAATCCTATGAATCCAAGGAAATGATACATGAATCAACTTTAAAAAGAAAAAATAAAAAAAAAATCCTACAATACAGAAACATCAAGAAGCCCAAATTTCACTTTAAATACATGTTCAAGCATCTTCATCTCCAATTCTTTCTTCAGCAAGCTGAGCACCCAGCATTTGCACTGCTTGAGAAATTTCACCTGACATACACAGCTGGAAACAAATATTGGTCAGTAAAGTGTTTCTAAGAATTAAACATATTTGAGAAAAATACCACTATGTATTTTAACCATGTTCCTTTCACCTCCTCTTCCCTCTTAAAATTTAGCACTCCTTAGGGCACCAGAGTTCAGCAAAGACATGGAAGCTTCCTAAAGGGGGTTCTGCCTACCCAAACACCAGGTCAGATCCAAGACTGGGCATTTGCCAAAGGCTGCTTTAACAAAAGCTCCTAAAAATCCTCGCTACAATTGGCAAGGAAGCCCTTGAAAAATAGATATCAGGATGAGAAAATACAGCCACCGAAACATAGGTTTGGGCCAGGGCTCTTAGTAAGGACCCAGATCAATTAGTCTGAGCCCAGAGAAAAATGAGGGAAGGTTTAAACACCATAAATTATGAAGAAAGATTAAAAGGATGGGATTTGTTTAGTCTAGAAAGGAGAAAATTAGGAGGAATCATGATAGCAGTCTCCAAACAGAGGGACTTGTAGCTGCAGAAGAAAGGAAATTACCATCTCCTGTGATCCCTGGGAGCCTGGGAAGAAGCAATGGTGTCACACTGGCCTCAGGGGAAACATGAGCAAGGCAGTAGGAAAGAAGTTTCTAACATTAAGCAGTGATAAGGCCTGAAAGCATTTCCTAGGAAGGCTGTGGGACCTCTGTCACTGGAGGTTTCTGAAAACATGTGAGGCAAACATATGCCAGGAGCAGTTAGTGTGAAGCCAATCCCACCTGGGTGAGGCGATGGACTGGGTGACCTCTCAAGAGCTCTCCCAGCCCTATTTTCAATTATTCTGCTCTTCTTTACTTAAGATCTGTGGAGTGATGTGCAATTGCTTGTCACAACCTGTTTATAAAAAGCAATTCTCTTATAAAATTCCAGTAGGACACCCCAAGACAGCACATTGGAAGCAAACACTAAATCTTATCTCATTTCTTCACACGACTGCCTTGACACCACAGACTTCTTGTCCAGTCCTGTTTTCCATCTAGCTGTCACAGGTTAGCTCCAAGATTTTAAAGAGCACATTCAGAAATGCAGTTAAAATATAAGTCTCTGTCTCAATGAATAATTAAAAACAAAGCTCCAGATGTTTTTAGAAATAGAAAACATTGTTAACTAATGCTGTAATTGATAGTAAGACACTAGGAAGGAAAGGCACACTGACTTGTATATATCCTCCAGTCATGTATTGAATTCTAAGAGCAAGAGGCACTAAAATGAATTCAGCAATTTGGTTTTGATGCACTAAAAACATCTCTGGAAAGAATATGAATATACTGCTCTTACATACTCCCCTTCCAGCACTCTCATTAATTCAGATTCAAAACTACTGAGGTATTTAACCTTTTAATTCTATTTCATTGGGAATAGAGCTGAGTCCAGATTCATACATCAAGTCCAATGCTATCCTGAAGAGTCTTCCCAAGGTTGGCTGGACATGGCAGGGTCCAATTAAGGACTCCAAGCATTGTCTGCCCACAACTGTGATCATGGGGGTGTTCTCTGAGCAGGCTCTACCTAAGTGCAAAAAAATCTACCCCATAGCTTGACATTTCTTGCAGGCCTGGAGTGCTTGGCAAAAGGTCAGAAAAACACAACAAAAACATTTCAGAGTGTTTTTCATTACTTCCTCCCACCTAAAAATGTTCCTCTGTTTTTAAGGCTGTGATCTTTCTTTTCAGAAAACACAGACACTAAAATCTTTCTGATTCCAGGCCCACATCTTTTTTTTTTTTTTTTTTTTTTTTTTAAACATCACTCCCCTCATTTTTCAGGAACTCATGTGGAAATTCAAATAGCTTATTTTTGAGTTAATGTGCGATTGTACAATGTCTACCGAAAACATATGAGCAACCATGCTGTTGTTTGGTCTGACTGTCTGAATTGTGTCCCGTTTTCTTTCTTTTTTTAAAGGTTTTGCTGCTTCAAATCCCCATTTAGATTCTTTGTGATTGTTGGGATTGTTTGTCCCTCTGCTTGGTCACTACCAGAACCCTGAAATACAAAAGCAAGAGAGGGAAAGAAGAGTATCTCCAGGTTGTAGCTGGAATGTAGGAAATTTAGTTTGCCACACTGGTTGCCTGCTAAGTGTGAACTCCAAGTGGAAGTCTCTTGTGAAGCTCTGTCTCAAACATCCTGAATGATCACAGAATCACAGACTGGTGATTCTAAGGTTGGAAGGCACCTTAAAGATCATCTAGTTCCAGCCCCACTGCCATGGACAGGGACACCTTCCCCTAGACCAGATTGCTCAAAGCCGCATCCAAGTTGGCCTTGAACACTTCCAGGGTTGACGAGTCCACAGCCCTTCTGGGCAATTGATAATCAATGATAATTGATCTTACAGTGTACTGTTTTACCTTCATCCAGCCCACCATAATGGGACTCAGCCAGAGAGGAGGAACGGGCTCTTGTTTAGACATCCATAACTCTTTGTAGCCTGTGAAGATGTGTGTGTTTCATTGTTTTAAGTGAATTGCTGTTTAAGCTTTTTTTTTTTTCCCTAAATCACAATATCAGAATAATGATGGGAATACTTTAAACTAATGAAAGAATATGTTCTGATCATAACTCATTAACTCTAGTGCTACTATCCAATAATCCTAATTGCAAGTAATAGCTTCTTTCTCCTTGGAAGGGAGAATTTCAATTCACTGCAACTTCAAAGCAATTTAACAATAAGATTGACAATGGGAACAAGAGAAGAGCCACATCTATTTACACAACATAAAGCAGTGCTTGCTGTACACCAGTGTTTTGTGACTGACTGAACAACTGGGAAAACTCAGTAGGGCTGCTTTTTGAAGGGAAAGATGGATACATGGAAATTCATTTGGGCACAAGAAGCCGATAGTGAATGCAACAGCAACACAATTATCTGCCTTCAAAAGACAACGTAGAAGGCACATTTCTTTATTCATATGATGCTATTAAAAATAAATAAACTCACAAAGTGACAAAGGCACGTGGCTGCAGTATTATTCCATCATGAAACATTCACTTCTGGAGAGACCTTCTGCAAGGACAGGAGTCCCCCAGGCTCTGCTGCGGAGGACACAGCCCTGCACTGCCGGGAAAAGCTCTTCCACAGAATAATTAGACAACAAACCCAACTGTGAAAAGCTTTGGGAGTCCAAGTCCCCAGTCCTCATCCTTCACAGTAAATAAAGGGTAAGTGATTGCCTTTGTATGAAAACAACCTTCCCCTCCATGTCCGAGAATGGCAATGGGAATTGCAGAAACGTCCAAATTCGCTCAGATCTAATGGCACAGAGCTGTGGCAGGCAAGCCTGGAGGATTACAAGAGAGTAATCACTCTCCACAGTAGTTATTCTTTGTGGTCTTTGCTTTATAGATGCTGCATAGATTGGTCTCCTCTCAGTTCCCTGACTGAATTACCTCCTCCAGTCTGTGAGCTATCCCATCAGATGTTTTTGGGATATCCTGGAACAAAGTGGCTCAAGGCTGAGGTCTGATAGGAACCCAGAGACGTCCAGCCTGGGGTGTGGGTAAGTCATCACATGCGTATTGCAAAACAAATGTCAAAAGTTTTCAGCATTCACAGGCAAACATAGAACAGCCTTAAAAATAAAAATAAATGCAAAGAAAGGCTTTACTCTTTCTTCTTGATCAGGACTAGTGGCTCTTCACACCACTGCTGATGCATCAAGGATCCCCCCTTTTCCCTGCTCTCACATTAACGCTGTGTTCCACCCACCTCCCCGTCTCACTTTGAACCAAGGAGGACCAGCTGATGTTTCCCCTGAGACCACAAATATGATAGCAAGCCCAGCAAGCAGAATCACAGACCACTATGGAACCAGATTTTGCAATCCTTTTTGCTCCACTTCCTCCCTTGAAATTAAAGCCTCATGTGTCAGTGTCACACTACTGCAGCCAGAACCCTTCTCCTCCTCCCTTCAGCCCAGTTTCCTCTGCTCCGAGCTGACATCAAGGACACAGCTCCCTACAGCAGCAGCCTGAACTCTGGAAGGGAAGGCTGTTGTTTGGGTTTTTTTTCCCATGTCCCCAGTGTTGGACACAAGAATTAATTCAATCCATAATACAGAGGCTCTTCCCACATCCTTTTCTGGGAATATGGGGAGTTATTGATTTCCTCTCTTTCCTGTAAGGCTTATTTCCTGTGATGTGTTTGAAAAGCAAATTTAGAAAATACAGTTGGCTGTATAAAACATGAAATACTCTTGTGTTGGTGATGGGAGCTGAGAGGGTTTTGAGGCATTTCAGCCTAAGCCATGTCAGTCTTTGAAAAAATTTAAATTACACTGTCCACAGTAGTCGGGATTAATTAGCCTTATTTTCTCAAGCTTTTCCCTTAGATTAATAGACTGCCAAGAGGAAAGAACACAAAGGTGCTCATACCACCACATTTGATAGCATTTAATCATCCTTGATATTTAGTCTTCCTATAGCCCTGTCTGTAGCCAAAGGAGATATCTTACAAGGGCAGCACAGAGATCACTGCTGGGAATGGGCAGCCAGCAATCCCTGGGCAGTCCAGTGAAACTTGTATCACCTTTCTAGATGTTTGACAAGAGATCTTGCTTTTGGAAGGCTAATGCTGGAGGAGATGGGAGTAAAAGGATGCTTGTACAAAGGACTTAGCCTGAGCTCCTACTTGTACCCAGTCCTGCTGTGCCTTCGGCCCTTCCTGTCTGGTTTACTGGCGGGAGAAGGATCACAGATTCTGATGAAACCAGGGTTGGAAACAAAACTGCTGTTTGAGACAACTCTCGGAAATTAAAAAAAAAACAGACCCCAAACAAAAAAACCCCACCAAACAGCAGAGACAGACAAACTTGTTCCATGAAGACCAAAATATTGCAATGTGCAAGCCTAAAACATGCAAAACTCAGGCTGGTCAGTCAGAGCACTTCAACTCTTATTTCTGAGAAGTTCAGTGAAATACCAACCTTTTATTGCTTTTTGTTTCCAGAAGGGATGTGGCAATTTCAGAATATCAATTTTGAAATGTCACTGTCTTTCAAACAGACCACTCTGCTGAAGTTTAGCCTTTCCTGCCAGTACTTTTCACTTCAAACAATTGGCAGGTCCTGAGGAAACAATATTTAGGTAAAAAAACCAAGGTTTTTGACCAGTTCTGAAAACCTTGAAGAGCACACTGCAGTGTGGATGTAAGTTACATCAGTCAAGTGCAAATGTTTCCTTGGCTCCTTCCCACATCTTCCCAAATGACACATACCAAACGGGTCTTGTTCCTTCCCTCCAGACTGGAAAGTGAGCAGATCACTTAGGGGCCCTGGCACCCCTGCTGCATTCAAATAAACCACACAATAAAATAATCGGCAAGGTTACGCTTCAATTTTCTATTTGTCTACACACTGAGCATACAGAAAGCTGGTGCTGAAGATGGTGGCTTGAGAGGACAAGTGAATCCTCTATAATCATGGTTTAGCTTCTTTCCTGAAAGATACAGGTGCTGGCAGTTCAGGGTATTCTAACTGTCCTGCGTTTGGATGACAAGATTTTCTTAAAAGAAGAGTTGGCTTCAGAAAACAAGTATCCATGTGCATGTTCACTCTCCTCCTCATCCTTCCCCAAACTTCTCCAGCAGCTCTGTCCTCCCAGTTGCTACCATGTGGCTGAGCATGTTTCTGCTTTGAAGGGAGAGACATCTTCCCTGCCTGCTGCCAAAACTAAAAGCAGTTCCTGATACTAATTCAAGTTCTCGGAAAAGTGTATTATTCCTGTTTGCAGCTAATGGTCAGGTTAGAGATTCATGATGGAAACTGAAGGATCATCAAAGTCCAACTCCTGGCCCTGCACAGGACCACACCAAGAATCACACCATGTGCCTGAGAGTATCGTACAAAGGTTTCGTGAACTCTGGCAGGTTTGGTGCTCTGACCACTTACCTGGGGAGCCTGTTCCATTGCCCAAGCACCCTCTTGGCGAAGAACCTCCTCCTAATATCTAACCTAAACCTCCCCTGACACAAACTTCAGGCCATTCCCTCTGGTCCTGTCATTAATCATCACAGGGGAGAGATCAGTGTCTGCCCCTCTGCTTCCCCTCGTGAGGAAGCTGTAGGCTGCAATGAGATCTCCGCTCAGTCTCCTCTTCTCCAGGCTGAACAGACCAAGTGACAGCCACTCCTCATATGGCTTCCCCTCAAGGCCCTTCACCTTTTTTGTAGCCCTGCTCTGGACACTTTCTAATAGCTCAATATCTCTCTTATGTTGTGACACCCAGAACTGCACCCAGGACTTGAGGTGAAGCCACACCAGCAAAAAGCAGACTGAGACAATCACCCCTCTCGACCAGCTCGTGATGCTGTGCTTGACACACCTCGTCAAAAGCCCTATCCTGATTTCAGGCTGCCAGTAGACAGGACCTGACATCCTGAAATCATCCTCACAGATGTTTTAAGAGTGCAAATTCAACCTGGGTGGCAAAAAGTTGAGTGATCTGTACACCTTGAGATCACCTCCATCCTGGGAGGATGCTCAACTGTGCGTGTGCAGAACCAACACAGAGGCTGGGCTGTCTGCTCCCCCACCTTAAGCCTTTCTGTAAGTGTGTGTTTATCTTCAGGCATAAAGTTTTTTAAGGTGCTTTCATTGGCTTGCACAGGGTGCTAGACAGCAGGATTAATGGCTGTTCTTCAAAGCTATAAACTGCACGGTGTGTTTGCTCAGACTTTGAGCCATGAGTTACTGCTGTAATTAAATCCAGAAGGAGAGACCATAATAACATTCTGACTTGATTTCCAGTGGCAGAGCATTGATTAAGAGAGCTACATAATAAATGAAAGGCATTTCAGAATCACACTGTTGATGTTATCTGTAATTTTTTTATAATTAGAAAAGCCTAAAGAAAATTGTATATTATAATTACATGCATTATTAATCCTACTCTGTTATAACATGAATTCTTCTATGATTACAGGTTGCACAAAAATTTTGTAAATTTTTATAAGAGGTCCAGTGTTTAAAAAGTGTGTCCAGGTTTACAAAAGCCCTTTTAAGCAATAGATAAATTGGACTACATTCTTTCAAACTGTTTAAAAAGCAGAGAAAGTTTGAGTTTATGACTCAAAAATTCAAAGGGGAACAAATAGTTTAGGGTCAATCATTTTTATTTTTAAAGTCCATGAACAATGAAAAGAACATCAATACAGCTACCTTCTATGCAGTCCTTCACACAGAAGTCTTGAATAATTGAATGTAGAAGGAGGTACACAGCATTTTTAATGATTAAAACCCTACAATTTCAGCTCCTTTGGAGTAAAATGACCAGAGCATAGGGTTTTATTCTTGAATAGAATTGCATTCTGCCATCCTCTATGATTATTTAGTGTATGAGGTATCTTTTCAACTCTTTTCATTTAAATAAGAATAGAGTTAGCAGAAGAAAAACAGAGATTCTTAATTCACTGAGAAAACTGACCTCAACATAAGGAAAAAAAGAAGATCTGGGGAACTACGGACCAGTCAGTCTCCCCTCTGTGCCTGGCAAGATCACGGAGCAGATGACAGCAGTCAGTGTGGTGGGTTCAACATGCTGCAGGCAAGGGATGGATGTCATCCAGAAGGGCCTCGACAGGCTGGAGAGCTGAGCCCATGGGAGCCTCATGAAGCTCAACAGGGTCCTGCACCTGTGTTGGGACAATCACAAACACAAACACAGGCTGGGAGGAGAATGGACTGAGAACAGTCCTGAGGAGAAGGACTCGGGGGTGTTGGTGAACGAAAAGCTCGACGTGACTTGGCAATGTGCACTCACCAGAAAGCCAATCACCCTGGGACACATCAAAAGGACTGTGAGCAGCAGGTCAAGGGAGAGGATTCTGCCCCTCTACTCCACTCTGGTGAGATCCCACCAGGAGTGTTGCATGCAGGTCTGGAACCCCCAACAAAAGAAGAACATGGATCTGTTGGAGCAAGTCCAGAGCAGGCCACGAAGAAGTTCAGAGGGCTGAGCATCCTCTGCTATGGAGACAGGCTGAGAGAGCTGGAGTTGTTCAGCTTGAAGAAAAGAAGGCTCCAGGATGACCTTAAAGCACCTTCCAGTACTTAAAGGAGCTACAAGAGAGCTGGAGAGGGACTTTTCACATGGTTCTGTACCACAGGACAAGGGGAATGGCTTTAAACTGAGAGAGGGCAGGTTTAGATTAGACATTAGGGAGAAATTCTTGACTGTGAGAGTGGTGAGACACTGGAACAGGTTGCACAAAGAAGTTGTGGCTGCCCCACCCCTGGAACTGCTCAAGGCCAGGTTGGACAGGGCTTGGACCTACCTGGTCTAGTGAAAGGTTCCTCCCCATGGCAGGGAGTTGGAACTGGATGACCTTAAAGTCCCTTCCATTCTATGGCCCTATGAACTAAGTTGTTCCTTTCATTACCTATTTTCTATTCAAAGCTTAATTACAGCTACAAAACCAACAGGATAAACAGCAAGATCCATTAAAAGCCCTTGGAGTGCTTGATGGTTACCACAGCATCTCTAAGGCTTTATGCACTCACATCAGACAGCAGGCAGATGTCATACAGTATTTGGGCTGAATCATCTGACATATTTGGGTCAACTTCAACATATCTGCTAATGTCTGATTCCCATTTTAATTAATTTGATGAACAAACTCCATATCTAAAAAAAAACCAAGAAAAACTTTACCAAGTAGTAAAGCCAAAGCGAAGTACCTTCACCATTCTCATGAAGAGAGAGATAACAAGATCCACTGGTAATGAGCCACAGACCAATCCTGAATTAACAGCAATGAGAATATGAAGCTGCAAGAGGGTGGAAGTGGAAAAGTACAAATACAAATAGGCAATTCTCTCATTTCTGACCCCATAACGTCAGTGATCACCCAACCTCAGCAGGAACAGCCACCGTGCAGGACGGATCTCGAGATCGCTTCTTCCCAGAACCGAAATCTGTGTGCCAAGACCACCAGCATCACAAGACCACCCAACGCCAGCCTCTGCCAGCCAGAACCATACAACTCCCATATGGCTCATGGAAATAAGGCTGCATTAATGCCTGGTAAAGACCATTTGGAGAATTGTTAAAAGGAGGTTCTGAACACGTTCCAGTCACTGAGTGTTGATTCTGGCAGGAACAAACTGAGTCATGCTCGGTCCCACACTGAGTTGCTGCACTGCAGTCTGGGGCTCCCTCCAGATGGTTACAGATGCCTCTGAATGGGGACCAGCTGGTTAATGTTTTCTTGCCTTGGTTACATGCAGATAAAACCATTTGCGTCATGGTTACTTTTGACAGAAAGTGGTTTTGCTTAATTCGCTTTTGGCTCAATAAAGGGTGTTTTTTAGCTGGAGACAAAAGGGTTATTCTGGCAGGTTATGGAAATGTCTTGCAGGTTTGCCTGTGAACTAAATGCTTGATCCAAACTTGACTGAACTTCCTTAAGACAGACGTAAATGTCCCCAGTGGTGCTGTCACATGAAAAGCATTGATTGTCTTGTTCACTTTTTAGCTGCATTTTGCCATAACATGCCCTGACTGGCAACGAGCTTTGATTTCAAGACTCCTGGAGAGATTCCAACCTAGAAGAGCATTAGTCACCATCTGAGTTTTGTCTTCATCGACTTCTCATGGTATTTTAAGATGTTTACCTTGAAGAACAATTATTCCAGCCTGAATTCTTGTAGGCAAGAGATTTCCTTGTTTAATCTTTGTAACTGTTAATAATTAAGAGGTATTAGGAAGCAACATGAAGGAGAAATCTTGCTCCCCAGCTGCCCAGGATTGTATCAGGACAGAGGTTCACCTAGCTGAAACAACACTGATTAGACTGGGAAGTGCCACTGTATCTGATCTTACCTTGGAAGTTTCAATGTCAGATCTCATCCCTAGAATACATTTGACTTTTATCTTCATTATAAAGCAAAGATCCCTTCCAAAGGTCTTCCTGGGTTTCCCTCTCTTGTGGCAAGAATTTGCTTTTTTCTGACCTGTCAGAACCCACTGTATTAAATTTCCTTTCATATAGAATTCCTTCACCAAAGAATTTTGAAGGACAGGACTTATTCTTTATACATTTGCTGGGGTAATCCAATTCATCTGTCCAGATTTAAATGCTAACTGATCAGTTAGATTTTCTTTCCTTATTAATAGATTTCCTTAATAGTACTATTAGAATATTATTAATTTCTTTATACATTACTTAAAAAGTCAAATATTAATATTTTCCTTAGTCATCCACAAACAGATCAAGTATCTCATGCTCTAAAGTACTTCTTACTCCCCTTTGACAGTGAGGTCAAGACACACAGGACTAGGAGTGTAGATTTCTATTTTTGGTCAGATTAATCATCCGATGAACCTTGAGAATTTTAAAAACAGACCTGTTATGAGCATGAAGAATGGGTGTCACAGTAACAAACAGTTCATTTCAACAGGAAAAAATTACTTCTTGTGAAGAGTTATCATTGACTATGATATAAAAATAACCACAGATTACCTTAGCTGTGTCGGGAAATGTGCTTTGCTGGTAGCATAGACATGGAAATATAATATAAATTGTGTACATTTTCTTTTTCCACTAACTGCTTTCTCTGCCATAAAAAGAGCCTCTGACTGCTAAAGCAAATTGATTCCATGTGCCAACCCCCCTCCCCCCCAAAATTAGTGAACCTACTAGTGGATGCACTGCCTCTTTATGGAAGCCCATATCACTTCCTGCTCTGGGAATAAGTCTGATGGGGTGACTCAAGATGATCTTACGTGGCACACAAGCAATTATTGCTGGGACAAGAACTCAATTCATACAAAGTTGTATTTATCCTTAGTTTGAAACGACTCTGCTTCAAATTATCCAAGTGACTCTACAGAGACCGTGTTCAGCAGTTAACTCATTGACATTGCAGTCTCCAGATGGGCAAAGACACATCACAAGGATTTATACACTTAATGAATAGCCAAATACTCCTTTAGAATACTATCTAAATATTTTCTAACAAAGCCAAAAGGTCACTCTGATCTATTTTAGTGTATTGCTTACAAAAACCATACTGCCTTTGAAAGCAATACATGTGCTGGATTGTCCTTAAAGGTGTTGTAATTCTTGCTGAATATAATTAGCCACACTGCTTGCCAAATTATGGCAAAAACTGACACCTCCTGCCTTTGAATAAACTTTGCTTTGTGTGTTTAAACTCCACATGTGGGTAATACCTCTGGTTGATCTGCATGTGGTTGCATTTCAGCTG
This sequence comes from Platyrinchus mystaceus, assembly GCA_035041135.1. Classification (NCBI taxonomy): domain Eukaryota; kingdom Metazoa; phylum Chordata; class Aves; order Passeriformes; family Tyrannidae; genus Platyrinchus; species Platyrinchus mystaceus. The sequence continues at coordinate 67,449,707 of JAWWLV010000144.1, read as the reverse complement.
CTGGCCTGAGTTTTCAAAGCTAAATCAAGTCTGACAGGCTGAGACATGACACTATATTCCCACTTCAGAGACTGTGGAGCTTCTCATAGGAGAAGCCCAGAAAATATTTACTTCTGCATTATTCCAAATCACAGAAGGAAAAGGTGAATGTAGAATTTAACTGAGCTGTTTGCTTTAAAAATTCAATCGAAAAAAAAATAAAAGGGGAAAGAAAGAGTTATTAAAGACAGATCAGAAATGATAGATCAGAATAAGAGTGTTAAAAACACTTAAAAATGCTGGAGTTTTCATTCCTTGGAAGATCAGAACAGAGTACAAACTTACTATCTAAACAGCTTCCCAATTCTTGCATCAAATTTCTACACTAACAAAAAGCCATTATGCAGGAAAGCCTGTGCCTGTAAACAGACTGTATCACGCAAGGCCACGACTTGTCAAACTTTATCCTTAGGTGATGTCCCTGTGTCTTCATTTAAGCCTTTTCTCAAAAAAAAAGCACACAGAATTGGGGCCACTGTTTGCTAAAGTTCCCTGAGTTGCTTCAGCAGAGGTAAAACCTGCAAACACCTTTTGGACTAAACCCAGGGCTTTTCACTGCCATGTAGCAAAATTCTCTGCTTAGAAACAAGAGAAATCAAAATAATTATCGTAGTTATAAACATGTGTCTTCAAACAGCTGGAATGAGCTTCCCAGTGATGGTAAATTCTGCCTCCTCCAGCACCCTAATGAAAAGAGAAATTGGTCAGAAATCAAGCAGAAGTTATGGAGAAAGGATTCACTGGGTGAGGGTTGATGGCTAGAGCAATAATTTGATTATGTGTTTTGAACCGAATATCCATGAATCTAAATCTTTTCAAGGGTAATGACTTTGATTATGTCATCCCTCTCCTCTTTATGACACTGTTAAGCAATTTGCAGGACTCTTGCCTGATCCTTTTGTCTCTCCTAAGAGAAGTCTGCTATTTCACAGAGAGAAATGTGTGAGGTTATTTGCTCCTGCTCGTAGATGGATGCATGCTCATATGTCGCCATGTTAACAGAGGTTATATGAAACATGGTCTCATTATTCATTAGAAGCTCCTGAAATAAACAGATTACTTCAGCCACACAATACTGATTTTTTGTGATCATTGAACATCTTATCCTATGTTGCTTCCTGACTCCAACAGCCTTGCTGTGAATGTGAAGATCAGAGAGGGAGAGAAAATGGAAACTAGCACCTTGTTTAACTTTCAGCTTGGTGCCAATACTCTTCTTATTGCAAGACAGAATAATCAAAGACCCAAAGTAAATTAATTCTCTATTCAAACATTCCTAACAGAAATTATGTATGGCAGAGTTCCCTGAAAATCACCAGCATATGGAGAATTTCTTCAGAGATTTACAGCTCCCCAGGCTCTCTCAGATAAAGACAACATATTTAGAGAAGGGAATAGCAAGTAAGAGTGACAAACAGCATCATGTTGCCTTAACAGAACGTTACCATCCAAGTGATGCCATCTTTGATCAGTTGGAGCCAAGTCCTCCCACATTGTGTTTGACAACTGCCCTGTCCCTGCTCACCTCAGGTATTTAATTACACGTAAGTGAACAGCAATAAATGAACGGAATTATGCAAAGCAGTACCCTCTCAGGACAGACATAATGCCACAGCCATGAGAGTTTCTCCCAGTAAGTCACATATATCTCTAGATTTGGACAAAGTTATGGAACAATAGCCCTGAAAGGAATGAAAGATGCCCTCACTTGAAGGCAGTATCAGCATATGACATTCCTGAGAGATGTTTGTCCAACCTGTTCCTAAAGACCCTACAATCATAGGAACTTCACAGCCTTTCAAAGAAACCTATTCCACAGGTTCCTTCCCAGCCTATTTGTTTCGCAAAGTGTGTCTGGTTAAGAATACTTTGCACTTGTCCCCTGCTGAATATAACCCTGTTTATTCAGAAATTTTTATAATGTATTACACAAATATAACCCCTTTCACCAGTATGCTTGCAGCCCTTCTCACTTTTATGCCTGCTGCAAAGTTACCTAGCAAAACTTAAATTTTTTTCTGAATTAAGCTATGTGACCCTTGTGCCTCCCCAAACTAATCCACAAGGATTTTTTTCACAGTAAAGGAAATTAAAATGGTTTAACACAACTTATTTTTTACCAACCCAGTTGACTGCTATTTATCTTTCAATTATTTTTGTAAATGTTACAGACAATTTGTAATGGTTGATTTTTTTTTCCTCTTGAACTGTTGTTAATCGGAATGAACTGTAATTCCCAAGCTACTTTGGGAAAAATATTTTTTTCTCCTTCTCCAGCATTCTTCAAGCTTATTGTAATTATCTGCAGACAGCTTTCATTCTCCACTGAGTAGCAGACCAATCCTCCCTTTGATCCTCCTCATTCTATTAATGGATCTTACAGAATTATTTCTGGTTATCTTTGAGGTCTCATTTTGTGCCTTGGCCTTTCTGGTTTCAACCCTGAATGCTTGTGCTGTTCTTTCGCATTTATTCTTAGAAATCTGACCTCTTCTTTTTTTTCTTTGTGTTTCTGACGGGTGTTAAAGTCACAGAAAAACCCTTCATCATCTACCCAGCTTGGCACCTACTGAATTTCCTATTCTTGCATTTGCACAGCCTGAATTCGGCCTTTAGGTTACTCTGAAAAACTGACAACTTTATCTTTCATTAGTCTTACGTCTTAGGAGTTCTTATTTATCAAATTTGAGTCCATTGATATCTGTCTTCTCGAAACCCACTGCTTTTATCACAATCTCTCCCACCTTCTGACATGGAAGTCCTTGAGCAATTTAAAAAAAAAAAAAAAAAAAAAAAAAGATAACTCATCCAGCAAGTATTACAGTCCCCCACCATTTAACAATAGTTAAGTTGAATATACAGAGGAACAAAATGTAGCACTTCGGCTGCCAAGTAGGAAGAAACAATAGTTTGGAGGGGAAACTTTATAAGAAAGGAGAATCTACCAACATGTGCTCATGTAGTGTGAGAACAATCCATAGCTTCAGAGGGCCTTTAGATTGTCTCCATTCAACGAGAAATTTTCTGATCCTTGATTCAGTGAGCCATGCTCTCTCAATCCTAAAGTTCTGTCCTACTGATTACCAAAAAAAACCAAAGTCACGATCTCAATAGTGCAACCGACACAGAAACCATGAGCGTGACGCCTCTCCTTGAGCCACGGCACACATGCATTTCACACTCTCGGTACACATTTTCATCAACATCTTTCAGTTTCGTCTGTGGACAAAGTATAAGTTTTAATCTTGAACTTCCTATGATTCATTCACAAAATAAAGCAGTTCACTGTGCCCCAGCACAGAAAGGGAGCTCGTCTGGGTCTCTTTTGAGGTGCCATTCATCAGCAGGCACCTTAGATTTTAAGCACTTACTTAAAGACAGAGTTTCCCCTAATGGAATAACTTGGCAATTAGTCCAAATCAGCCTTTGACTCACAAGCTTTTAACCACCATCCAGAAGTAGATATTTGTACAACTGTGGTTTTGGAACAGCATGCCCCAGTGCTTAAAATAACCCAGCAATACCTAGAATCACAGAAACCAGCACTGACACCAACCTCTTCTTCTGCACTACTTGCTCCATACCAGCCTTCCCTTCCCTGACCTGCTGCCACTTCTCCATGGATGGAAAGCAGCAGATAGACTGCCATCTTCTCGAGGAACTTTGCAGCTCCTCTCTGAGGTTTCATTCCTAGGCAGACAAATCCCAGATGTATAATAACCCTCTGGCTATTCTGCATGTGGGATTGACCCTGTTTGTTTACATGTGGTCCTGATGCTGCTGAGAGAGACCCCTGAGAGGTGGGGAGGGGACATGGAGGCTTCCAGGGACTGGGCATGGTGTGCAGCAGCTGATGGCCATGGAGATGGAGCCTGCCAGCTGAGCTGGCTGCAGCACACAGTGCACTCCAACAATGCTCTGCACACATGTGGAGACAGTTCTTTGGGTGCTCTCAACACCACAACAGGTGGATGCCTGTTTCAGGCCTTCCCCTCATAACACAAGGCTTACGACTCTTGAGAAAGAGGGGAAAATAGGGTTAGGGGTGTTTAAGATGCCTGTAAAACAATAAAAATAAGTTGTGAATAACCAAACAGCACCAGCCGTTCCCTTCAATACACCTAAACACATAGTAAGAGAAAAAGACTCCTTTTTTTTTTTTACTTTTTTGTGCAATTAGACATTTTAGTCTCTGGCCTGTAGAAATATAGGCAACAGCTGCCCTTTTGGCTGGACAGACTAGCCCCAAAACACTGTAGGCACACCAATGGCCAGTTATTTCTGGGAAGTTGTCCAGGGGCTGACCTCAGTGCCCAGCCTTCTGCAGGGCTGGGAGCAGCCTCTGTAGGAAAGCACACGCTTTCTCTTGCCTTTTGGGGTGATTATCAGCAAAGAATCACCCTTGCAACGCATCTCTCTCCACATTTGAAGAGGCAACAGAATATCCTCAATGGAAAATCCCCACATCTGAAAGATCCTGTGCCTGGAAGCTGTCCAGGGCTTGCTGGCCTGCAGACCAGATTGTGAGCTTCATCTTTGCAGCCAAGAATTTTCCCCACTGGACCAAAGAAATGCAGGGGTCTGTTTCCAAGCAGCAGCAGGCAGGAAAAGAAAAGTGCATGGGGGGAGATGAGTCCAGCCAGTCCAGAGAAGGCAAATGTAAGCTGATATTTTGCATCCCTAGCCCCTGTCTGCTGTGTGGTCCAGCAGCATCAGTGTTCATGTGTGTGTTTCCCAGGAAGGGGATGGAAAGAAGCAACAGATGTTAAGAAGACAACAAACTTGAGCCCTTCCAGGGAGAGCTGCCTGCAATGACCATGGGAGAATGTGAAGGGAAGAATTGGGTTAAACGCCTTTTCCTCCTTTCCACAGGCATACCACCGAACCCACCAACTCTGCCCCAGAACCTAGACACCAAATGGTCTTCTACTGAACAAGGTCCAGCCAAGGGAGATGCTGACTGTCTTTACTCAGTCATTTCTGGATCAATTACTCAGTTGGGGCTTGGGTATAAATCCTAAATTAACCTGAGATAGCTTAAGCCCCATCTTCCACAAACTACTGAGTATTTGCCTTTGGGACACTTCATAAGAAGCAATTACTTAGAAGCAACTTTCCCTATCCCGTCCCCTTTTTTTATCAATGTTGCATTCCTGGGCAATGCAGAGCGATGAGGTCTTGAAGGAATAACTGCCTGTTACAGTACTGACATCCAGCCCAGCCTGTGAGATCAGTCTTGGTGGGGTGAGGGATTTCTCACTCCACCCAAATTTCATAAACTTATTCATCTTGTTACCACTCACTCCCCACAGCAGCTCTTGGTCCAGGTGGGAAAGGAGTGTCCTGAAAAATTAATTAGGAGATTTAAATATCTGGTTAAAAGATAAGTGGAGGGAGATAAGAGAGAAGGAGGGGGATACATTTTAAGGGGACAACAGACATAAGGATGCCTCTGGTTCTGTTAGGTATAACCTGTCTCTGTCGTAAAGGTGGATCCAAACATCTCTACTTTAGAGACAAGATTCCTGTCTGGATCTTGCTATTCCCCTCCATTTTCACATGAGGTCAAACTGCCCTTCCTGCAGTCCAGACTGATCTCTGCTGCACCAGCTTTCCTTTAAAATTTTCTACTACTCTTTTTTGAGACCATTATAGTGGTCAATACCAGGGGAAATTAGGTTTCCTTTGCTTTCCATAACAGCATCTCCCACAGTGTACTGGGCCAGAGAGATGTAAGCTTTTATTAGCAAACCAATGTTTTATTACTAAATCAGTTTCATCACTGCTTTAGGAGACCGATTTGACTGACCAGGTTTGCAGGTAGAACTTTGGGTGTCAGCAGGCCTGAATCAGTCACTGCCCTCGTGCTCTGCCCAGAAAAGCTTCCTATCCATTAAAGCTTATCACATCTTTTCCCCTCCTTTGCTGAGAAAAGAAAGGGCAATTTAAAAAAAAAATAGTAGTAGTCTGAAATAAATTAACACTACAATAATGAAATAAAATTGTATTAGAGGCAGAGCCTCATGCAGAAGGGCATGAGAACTGAGTGCTCAGAGTGCCACGCCGTTCCCTCTGGGGCTCTGCACTGGGTAGGCTCTAATCAATGACACATGCCATTTCTGCTAAAGACAGCCCAAAGGCACGTCACAGTGAATTAGAGGGACAATTTCAGCCCTATCCTGGATCTTCCTGCTTTTATGACTTTAAATCTGATCTTTAAGTTTGTTTGAAAACAATTTTTGTGGTTTAATTAGCTATGGTGACAATAAGTCAATAGCCAGTCTAACATCATCTGGTCTCCTGAGTGGGAACAGTGAAGTACTGAGTCTGTGGCAGAACTAAGAGTCTATCTATATATCCTAAAAGCCTTACAAGCCAGCAGCTTGGCTCACTCTCCCATGTGTACCAATCTGCTAAATGTCCCTATATGTGCTAATATTTTCAGTTACCACCTTCTAAAGCTTGAAATAACATATACATGGTTTTGTTCTGAACCCACATCTAACAGTCTGTGATCTGATAGTTTGAATCTTCTCTTGTATTTGTCTAAGCCTGAATTAATTTGCAGGGGAGGCACGATTCAATCTGAACCTTATTGATAAAACCAACTAATGGCTGGAATTTACATAGAAATAATACAGGCATCAAAAGCTATCCAGGAGTTTGAAGCATCAGAAATAATCACAGTGCATTGAATAAGATCATATGAATAATTCAAGAGCTTCAGCATCACAGTTTTGGATTCCTATAAGATCACTGTTCTCTTTTACAGAATTGTAAGCCTAAAAAAAACCCAAAAAAACAAACTCTTCAATCCAAACTCTTCAATCCTGGTACATACATTTAGCTCATCTTAAAAAAAAACATTGCCCTCCTAGTAGCTCCCCATGACTGATGAGAGTAAATGTAGGTGTGTCAGGCCAAAAACAGTACTTCTTTAAGCTGAAGTTTTCTAAAATATCTACTAACCCCAAGGCAGCAAAACTTCTGATGGGAAATAAAAAACAGGTAACACCCTTAATTTTATTTTTAGTTTTATTTTAAACAATTTTCCCTAAATATTTCTATCCTGCTCTACCATTAACACAGGACAAGGGCAGAACACTGGGCTAGCCCTGGGCACCCTCTGGCTACTATAAATACCCTTTTTCAAACAACCTCACACAAATTCCTTTTTGAGTGCAGCTTGAGTGGAAGCTGTGCCAAAATACTTCTTGCAGTGATTGTGCCCAGGGCTCTACACTACTCCTGCACTCACTGGCACCGTCCAAACTACTGCTCAATTGCGTCCTCTCCTTGGCCCACTTGATAAATGTGTCTGGGCAGAGAGAAGTTGTGGATTTCCCATTCCTGGAAACGTTCAAGGCCAAATTGGATGGGGCTTTGAGCAATCTGGTCTAGTGGAAGGTGTCCTTGCCCACAGCAGAGGGTTGGATCTTTAAGGTCTCTTCCAACTCAAACCATTCTGTGATTCTATGATCTTTCTCACACCTGAATATTTACATGGCTCTATTGCCCATTTTTATTCTCTATTGCCCTTCCCTTGATGCTTCAGCCCCATTTTCTCAGAACTCAGCAGGCTGCTTTGGCCCTTGCACTGAGTGGAAAGGGTGGCCTGGACTGCAGGAATGAGCAGCCCCTGGAGGGGGGCAGAGGGCAGGCCCAGATTTCAGCCCTGTCTCTAAATGTATTTATTATAAATGATACAGCAGGATCTTGTTTGAATAGATAATAGACAGGAAATTAACAGTTAAGGCTGAAACTCTAGTCCTTCATTCCTGTGATTAAAAGAAAACAGATGTCATGCTGAAAGAGAAATACAACTTCAGCTTTCATGTAGCACTGTCCCTCAAACAGTGCTTCCCATCAGGCATTATTTCTCTGCAGAATTTAGCCATTAATTTCCTTCATTTAAAGTAAAAAATACCCACAGAACGTTATAAAACACTCTGTATTCCCAAACAGACAGTTCATAATGGCTCATCCTGAATATGCCATTCTGTCCCTCCACACAGATATTAAGTGGCTGAGATAAATCGTGGCTTGGGGGGTTGCTGAGGCATCATGTCAGAGATAGCAATGGATTACAAACTTCCTCCTTTAGACAGCAAACACCCAATTACCAGCATCATCTTCCTTCATGCTCTGAATAGTGAAGGAGGGGTTGTCACCCACAATTTTTCATTTCTCAGTAGATGGGGGCTGATATGGTGATGCATGTTGCAAACAAATGCATTGATATCCAAAGTCATTCATAAACAAAATGCCACACTGCACAACCCGTGGGGTGAGAGCAAGGAGCCTGCTCCATCTCTGCATTCCTGCAAAGGGGAGGCCTGCAAATGCTCTGAACATGTTTGCACCACAAGCAAATACAACACTAGTGATAAAAACATATTCTTCAACACAGCACGTACAATAAACTGGTTTGATTTCATAGCTGTGCTGTTTGAGCAGGAGGTTGGACTAGAGACCTCCTGAGGTCCCTTCCAACCTGAATTAACCTATACAATGAAGGGAATAGCTTATATGTGGCAGCTGAAGTCAGTCTTTACTGTTTGTTCTCTCCATAGCTCAAGTAAACAGACAGTTCAGAAAAGTTAATTATACTGAGCAGCAACAATTAAACATCAGTTACTTAATGAGAAATTAAATGTTTGATAGGAAATAGGGGTGTTGTCAAAAAGATTTTGAGTGCATGGCATTTCTTTTTGGCCACATACAATAGCAGGGGTCTTTGAACAGTGACCCCGGTGAAAGCTCCTCTTCCAGGACAATACAAAGGCAATACATGACAATACCTAGAGTGATGTGCTGCCCCGAGGTTCTTGTCACAGTAGAGCTCACCAGCTCCTGACCCTTTTTCTTTCAGGGAATGGTGCTGGGGGATTCTTTACCTCTCTCTGTGTCTTTTAGGTCAGACCCATCACATTAAGCAGCTACAGGCTGCATCCAACCATCAGCCCTGCTTGGACAGCCCTCTGCACACTTTCACCCAGCTCACAACATCACCAGCCTGGATTACTGGTTGTCACACTGGAGGGAGGGTTTTATTCAGAGGGACCTAAACAGGCTGGAGAAACAGACTGATGGGAACCCTGTGGAGCTCAACACAGTCCTGCCTCTGGGATGGGATAACCCTATACAGCAGTACAGTATGGGGACAAACTGGTGCTGTAACTCCGGCTCTGAAATCTTCTTCTTTGGAAATAACCAAGATTTGACTGGGCAAGGCTTGAGAAACCTCAGCCTCCTTTGAGGACGTTCCAGCTGTAAGCACAAGTCAGACAAGATATCTTCCAACCAAAATATCAGTGAATTCAACCCCTGACCTCCCCAAGAGCTCCAAGCATGTGAGAAGTCTCCTAACTGAAGCTCTTTCTTGCTGCCTGATGGTTAAGATTTTCAGTTCAAGCTTAAAAAACGTTCTTCAGAAACTTGCTAGCAATAAAACACGAGAGAGCTATCTAGAAACAATAATTAAACATAAATGATTAAAAAGAGATCGATCCCACTTGCAATCATTGAAATATGCCAACTTGCTAAATTACAGCATTGGCACAGACCTGGATGCCTGTGCCCATTTTAAACAGCACTCAATGAGAGCTGTGCAGAGAGCAGGCTGCACATGCTGGCTCTTGTCCTGTGAGCAGACCAGCATGTTTGAACCCTCAGTGACCAGAGGAACATGGAAGGGAAACCCCCTTGACTTCATGGGAACTCAAGGATAAGACAAGAGTTCATCAGCATGGCTTGGACAATGGGATCACAACTTAAAACAGCCTGGTGTGGCCAGAAGGGTCTGGAAATTCCTCTTAAAGTTTCTGCTTGGGGAAAAGTACCCAAAACTTAGGAAGAAGGGAGTGCAGAGACAATGGCATCTGGAAGAGATGGGCAGAGGTGGGCACATTTCTAATCACAGAATCACAGAATGGTTTGGGTTGGAATTGACCTTGAAGATCATCCAGTTCCAAGCCCCCTACCATGGGCAGCAACAACTTCCAGTAGACCAGGTTGCTCAAAGCTCCATCCAACCTGGCCTTGAATATTTGCATGGATGGGGCAATGCTCTGGATAACCTGTGCCAGTGCCTACATGCTGCAGTTGTAACCTGTGTATTGGAAGTGAAGCTCACACTCAGCTCCAGCAGCATCCAGACTACCTTTCCCAGCAGTTACCCTGATCCCATTTTTTGCTGCCCAGCAGAACTCTCCATTTTTTTTAAATATTAAGATACAGCACTGGCATGTATTCCGATGAACAAACATAGGATAAAGCTGCAGATAGGAAGGAAGCAAGTACACACATACATTAGCCCTTGTGAATAGGGACTGAGCATATAGGTTGACTGGATCTCTTACTCCACCTACTTCATTTGCAGGTTGAATCATTCCAGCATGAAGAAGAGCACTCAAAAGGGTACAAGGCCTCATACAAGAGGGCTCCACTCTCAGTTAGGGCCCATGGCATGCTCTAATTGCTGAGGAAACAGCGCAAGATTTCCGTACACCCGTGCTGTCAGCTGGAAACAAAGGAACAGGCATGTACAGCCCGTCCTTGGGAATCATCTCAGGTCCCTTTCACCATCACTTCTGCTACAGGCGTGTATCAGGCTGCGTGTCATGTGCGTCGCCTGCTTTTGTTAGTCATTTCATTTGTAGGCAAGGGATCATGTCTGTTGCTCCCTTAATTATGGAAAAGTTGTCTGTGCACAATTTAAACAAGCCCCCGTTCTGCTCTTTATCAATATTGAACACGCTTCCTGTCGCTCCAGTGCTCCAGCTTGCAGCCACACAACATTTGTTCATAGCTGCAGGCTATGTCAGCAAGACTTTGATAGAGCAACAAAAGGGTTCCCCGTTCAAACAAACAGCACTGGTGAATCGACCGGAGAGGCGCAAACGCTGTCAGGATTGCAGCCGGCTGGAGCTGCACCTGTTCGCTGCTGGAAATGAGCGCTTTCAATATGTACACTGGATACTGTTACAGCACCTGCAACTCCCTTGGGAGGTGTTGCTGATGCTCCCTCCCAACCTGGGATTTCAGCTGTGCCTGAGCATCCAGGCACCTTCTGCAGCCCTTCAGGAGGCTGGGGCGCTACTCTGTGAGACGCCATATGGATGTACGGGAGAGGAAAATCTCCCTCGCAATGGAGAGACACACACAGGGTACCTTGAAGGACTTGAAAGTTCTTCCCACTGTCCACATGGAAATCAAGCTCTCACCTTAGGTGTCTAATTTAGGCATGCAGAGCTCACTGCTGTCAATGCTTCCAGGCAGCACTCACAGCCCTTCAGGACGGGGCAGCAGCCCTTGTGTTCAGCAGAGGTTCCTTCTGGCCTTCCCATCCCTGGAAGGGGTTGGATGGCGCCAGGTTGGATGGGGCCTGCTCTAGTGGAAGTTTTCCCTGACCGTGGCAGGGGGGGTTGTAACTGGATGATCTTTAAGGTCCCTTCCAACCCAAACCATTCTATGACTCCATGATCTACAGCTACAAAGGTGTAAAGTTTTTGATAGGTTTTACCATTGTGCTTCTGTCTAATTAGACAAACACTTGCAAACACGAGCTGTGCACCAGCATCATCACGCACAGCAAGAAACACTGTATTTATGCTTTGAGACAAAATCAGGCCTTTGCTGATTGCCAAATGCCAGGAAACATTAATGAATATGTTTTACTATAGAGGATAAATGCCATCAAATCTATCATATCATGGGTGAGAGATTAACTTTCATTTGCATAATGATTAAAACAAACTTTTGAATCACGGAGGTAATAATTACTTGCAGTTTTTATGTGAGGGTTGATTTATTTCTGGTGGCTTTAACACCAGTTTTCATGTGATTGGTGATTTTGAACCCTTCTGTTCTGAGCTGTCCAGACTGACCTAATCTTAAAAAGGCTTTGAAGGTCAGTACTTTCTGAAATTGAAACTTTGCTGAAGTTCTCCTCCTGCATATACAGAAAAATCACAATTTGCTTTTTAAAATCCCAGCTGTTGCTGCTCAGTCTCATGACCACGAATGAGCGAGAAGAGAGGAAATAGAAGAGTCTTAGCCCACAAAAATGCTAGCAGGGTGTGACTGGTTTACTGCAGAAACAATACTATAACTCAACATACAGAAGAAAAATTACACTGACCAGGACAATCCAAACAAATGTCACATCCCTGACAAGTCCTGGCACTTCAGTTTTAACTGACATCGTTGGGACTTGCTGCCAGGTGAACTCCAAGTGTTAGAGCCTGAATATTAGTCAGAGCAAAGGTCCATCCAGGGCCTTGTGACTTGCACGAGAAGAAGAGAATGTCACTCCTGGCCAAACCCCCAAGCTTCTGACAAACCAGGAGTTTAGCAACAGCTCGAGCAGGATGTGGCATCTGGACCCCTGTTTTATTTTGGTTGCCACCATGTACTGACCTCATCACAATTCGTCAAAGCCCTTTCTGAGTCCACCTTTGCTTTTGTAACAGCCTGTGCCAGGAGGGTCAAGTGACCTCAGTTACATTCTGGGTTAAAACTACTTCAGTGAAATAATTTTGTTGCTTCTAGTTCTTGTTTTTTGTGAAAGAGCAATGAGTCAAAATCAGCTATTGGCTGACCAAACCCTAACTTCAGAGGGGACCTTTTCCAAAGGCCCTTGTTCTTCCACAGCCATTACCAATTCCTGGACCCTTTCCAGTTCTGCTTGGTTCTCTTCAGAGAGTGTGGCCAGCTCTGCAGTAAGCATCGAAGCTGGGAGCATAAACTGCCTTCATACAAGAGAAAAATAAGGCTCATTTTACCTTGCCTGGAGGTGTTCAGAAGCATTTGCAGACACCTTCATATCAAGTACTTTAGGCCACAGCTGAGACTGCAGATGCAAAAGTTATAGATTTATGTGGACTTTCAGCAACTTTGATTTCAGGTCTCCACTGCACCTCAAAGTATAGTGCCAGGGGCTAAGAGAGGCACAGTCCTGAGGTTTAAAAAGCACACTCAGCATGTCAGGGCCCATGTGATTCCCACTGCTGGTTGTTAGCTCAACTTGGCACATCCAGCACTGCATTTTGGGGAAAGCACGCTGGAATTATCAGTGGAGGGGCTGTGGTGCACTGTTGTGGCCAGAGCACACGAATGAAACTTCAGGCCCAGCAAAGACAGACCAACAACCTGGCTCCTGCTTCCCTCTGGAGCTCTAACCGAGGTCACCTTCTGGCTTAGGTTTGAGGTTTTACAATATGACTGACCACGTGCTTAACTCAGAGCCCTACCTGGCTTTGGTACAAGCTAAAGCCAGAACGTGCAGTTAATGCCATTAGAATAACACGCTCGGTCATTCCACCAATGGAGACACACACATCTCAGAAATGTCTTTTGCCAAAGTGTCCCCCTTTTTTGCAGCTAGCCTGCTGATCAGTCCATCAGCCAGGAGTGCCCCTCATCACTTTGCTGCAGCCCCACAGCACCCCTCTGGCACTGCAGCTCCAGCAGAAAAGGTCTGAGAGGGTCACCAAGGCACACCAGGCAGCACAGCTGCCCCCTCCTACTTCCCACCAGGCACACATCCTCCCTCCACCACAGCAGAAGGAGGAAAGGGGGAGATTTCTGCGTCTCCAGAACCTTGTAGGCAGCTTTCTCTTTCAGGATGACCAGGATTGCTAAATAAAAATGACCATACGAGAAATGAGTCATCAGAGCCATTTTCAACCAGACTGGGTAAGCAAGAAGCAAAAACACACCGATGCCAGCAGCTCAGCCACAACTCCAGGTCCCTGTACCCCTGGAGATGGGGCAGGCACTGCTGCTGTTCCCGTGGGGAAAATACTACAGCAAGCTCTCTGCCAAGGGCTGATGTGAGCACAACAAAAGCTGTGTGTACACAGCCCCAGCTCTGCAAGCACAAAACTGCAGATAGAAAAATGAAATTGTTTAAGGTGGTGTAAGTAACGACATGAATATGCAGGAAGCCTATAAATTCTTTTCAGGCTGCTTGCAGATTTCTCATGCAGGAAAGGTGAGGCAGGGAACAGTGCAGATAAGGACTTGACTGGGAGGTTTATTGATGGAAATGTGATAAGCAAGAATGAATGGCAGCACTGAAAAGATGGTCCCACTTCCAAAGAGTGGGCAAAAAAGAATGTTTAGCTGCCTTTGTAATCATGTGGCTTTTATTTCTTGCTGCAGTTGGGTATCACCTGGTGTCCCTCTCAGTTATGCAGAAATTGGGACTAATACAATAAGAGGCCCTTTCCCATGTGCAATTTTCAAGTGTCTGTGGGATGTTTTACTGCTCAGATGAGAGCTAACACTTTCCAAGGCATTTGAGTCAGGTAGGAATGCTTTCCTTCTCAGATATGACTTGGATCTCAGTCTGCAGGGTATTCAGGCAGTTAACTTCTGGTAAGGCATTCAGCTGTCACCAATAGTCTTGAAAATAAAAGTGGGATGATTAGAGAGGCAAAAAGATGTCAAGAATCTTTCTGTATCAGGGTTTTAGGAGTCCTAATGCTCTTCAGATTTAGCTCCAAAGATCCAAAACTGATTTCCAAAAATGGAGCTCCAGATCATCCCCACGGGCTCTGCAGACTCACCTTCCCACTTGTACCACAGCAGCCAGGACTTTCTGACAGCCTCTCAGGACTCACATCTCAGTGCCCTGAAACCCTACGATGGGGTTTCCAGAAGGGCTGAGGGGAAACAGGACATCTTGTCTCTTGGTTTATTCAGCACCACTGGGACCTTCAGCTGTGGCTTCCTTATCCTCCCTTTGCATCCAAATGCTTTTTAAAGACATGGCTAGGAATCAAGCAGAACTGGACTATCCCTGATGTTCAAACACCTTTGTTTCACATTATCTGTCCATGCAGAAAAGTGCTTGAGCAGTGGTTTTCTCCTTTCCTGTGATATCTTCAGATGTTTTTTCCACAGGAGTGCAGCTTCTCTCTAAGACCACTTGGAAGATGACCTTTTGGCACAAAAGTGTGCGTGGGAGCATATGGCCAATCTTTATCTTGGCATGCTGGAGGGGTTAGCAGAGGTTGCTCCCAAACCAGGTCACTGCTGCTGCACACCTGCTGCCCAGCTGGAGCTGCTCGTGCTGGATCCAGCACAGCTCCACAGTGCAGAAGGGGCCATCCCATGCCCAAGGGGCCCCTGGGGAAAATTTACAAGACCCCAGGCAACTTCTACTTCCCACTCACTACCCACTCATCTCAGTGCCTGTTAAATTTAACCAGCCCCTCTGAAATTTAGGTTTGGAGTTCAGTGGGATGGCAAGTTTCACTGTAAGATGTCAATAGCACCAAGGGCATATTTTAGTGTTTAGCATTTCTGATTCAGCCTGGAAGTCCATGGAAATGCCAGAGCATTGCACTGCTCCTATAAACCAGAGTCAGCAGAGAGGGCTGCAGCTGTATGAAATACTGACACCGCTCTGAAATGATATATCCCTGCAGTACCGGCCCTGCTCTGCAAACTGCAGTATCAGCCCCACAGCTGAGTCTTTCTAAAATGGTCATCAGATGACTCATGCAAGCTTCTTCTTCAGGAAAATAACAAATGGGGTGGCTGAATGCAATGAAGGCCAAAAAAGCCACAGAAGACTCATCTTCTATAAAGCCTTGCAATTACAACCAAGACATGATAGATTATGGCAAAACACCTGCCAATGTAAGACTCCTGTACCCTCTCTCGAGGTCTAATACAGATTATGGCTTAAAGTGTTAAGCGCATTGAATGAGGTCAAGCACTCCTGAGGTCCTGGTGATCCTGATGACTTGGGAAAGCAGGGTTCACATCTCTAGAGGACCCCGCAGAAAGTCATTTACAGGCGTTCAAGGAGCAGCAATTCCCTGACTGACAAAGGTGCAGTAGGATGAACAGTTATTGTATGGTCCAGCCCCCTTGGCTTCACTTCTACAATGTAGCTGCATCTAAGACCACAAACAGGGTATATGAAGCAGAGTGAACTGTGTCCCTGTGTCACCAGTAGACCTAGAGATATCCCACATCTCTTCTGACTGTGTCAAAGCCTTTAGGAAGGAGACAGGGCTGCTTTATTGACAGGATAGCACGGGATATAGAGCAGCCAGCTTAAGTCAGGCCCTTGCTCCTGACTTATCCCATAAGTAGGAGCACACTTGAGTAGCACGAAGAGATAGTCTGGACCCAAGTTTCTGACCCTGATGTCTACAGCTTCCATGTACCAAAAATAGCAATTAGATATGGCCTCCAGTGTTAATGGTCATAGAAGCACTTGAGATTAGACAGTCATCACAGTTTTTCCCACTTAAAGACAGTTCATTTTATCAGCCATCTGCATATTAATCTTAATTCTATTACAGGCACTAAAAACCCCCAAATCGCAACATCTTGAAACACCACTCTCAAGACCAGTAAAATAGAAGATGTTTAAAATACAGGTTAAGAATGAGGCACCACTGGGAAGGCAACATATGTATCAGCACTTAATACTTATCTAAGGTGAAACGTGGCACTGTACAATCCCACACAAACTCAACTGATGGGTCAAGGCTGGACTTGAACTGTAGGTAGACGAGCCAGTCCCAAAAATAGGCTGCCAAGGCTCTACTACCTTCATGAATATTTCTGTTGTGGTGGCTTGGAGAAGAGAAAGTGGAAGAGTTGTTTGTTAACCTGATGGTCTTTCTGCCTCAGCAGAGGGGCCAAGGACAGTCCTTGCTGCTGGTGCTGCTCAGTGAACCACCAGCAGGACTCTGCTCTGGGCTGTGCTTCTGATCTCCAGAGCAGAAAACAAAGCTCTGAGCAGATCCAGCCTGGTGGAGACATGATGGAAAAAAGGTCCCTATTTGTTTTGTGCTGGATTTTTCCCAACCCTCTGGATTAATTCTTAACACATCTGCTCTTCACAGCTAATTGATCAGTCCTGAAAACAAAACAGAACTCTCCAAGACATCCTTGGATACTTCTTTTACTGCAACTTGTCCTATCACTGGCAATGACAACCATCCATACAGCAGAACACTGATGTAATTCCCTATTTGGCTTCCAGCACTGGTGTCAAGTTACTGCTATATTGAATTAATCACATTTAGTTGCTTTTGAGATGCACCTGGAGGCTGGTAGAATAAGCCCTCTATGAAAATAAATATTATGCATAACTTAATTGGAGAATGCTCAATTGCAACTTTGTTTTCCTGAAAAAAAAAAAAAACACACACACAAAAAAGAGATATTTTGAAATTGTGAACAACTACAACTTACCTCTTAGGCAGATTTTCTCCAAATTCATAGAATGAATTCCATAATACTTTCTCAGGCCAAGTTAACTATCCCACAAGCACTGTTGTGTGATTCCAGATGGAAACAACTGAGCAGGATAAGTGTGCAACTGTGCTTTTCAATGCCATGAAAATTCTAGAGAAAAGCCAAAGTGGACAGATACCAAAATATTTTAAACAGGCAAAACCTTCAGTCCAGATATCTGAGAAAGTCATTGATGTTTAGAGCATGAATGACATCCTGAAAACCCGTTATTGACTCACCTTGGAGTCTGTGACAACTTAACTAAGAGGGGATAATTGCCTTACAAGAAAAAATTCACAAAAAAAAGCTGGAGGAACAACTTCAGGATATCCTAGCAGTCCTGTAACAGTCTTGCACCAGGACAGATGTCTTCCATCCAGGGAGGTGAGCAAACTAGACAGGGAACAGTCAAACAGCCTGACAATTCAAAAGGACAGAAACAGACGTTGAATCAAGGAAAATGATCACAACATTTCAAAGACAGATGTTCTGAGCAACACAGAAGTGCAACGTTCCCACTATTGGGGATCTTTAGCACAACCATATCTGGGTTCAGGCCTGAAAACTTGCTATGAAATACAAAACCTTACTAGTGCATAAGCTGTTTGCTGTACCTGGAGAACATCACCTCTTCCTCACTTCTCCCTTCCCATGGGAAGACTTAGGGTTGCTGCTTTTCCTCTAAAAGTCCTGCCATAGTGAAAAGCACAAGCACCAACCAATGGGGTGTTTCCATCACTGTGATCAATAGAAAACTCCTCCCCATGTCTGCCATCCACACAGGTAGCTCCCAGGAAAATAGGAGACATAAGGAAAAAGCAATGGAAAGGAGAGTTTTCAGGTCTTTCCATGTCTTGTTGGCACACCCCATTTATAAGTAGCATTGATCTCCAGCTAACAGGAGACAACTGAAGCACAAACTCTTAAACTGCAGGCATTCACCCCTGGAAGAGTTTGGATTCATTTGTAAAAAGAGATTTTTTTTTTTTTTATTGTGGTAGATCCAAACCACAGTGAAAGATTTGGTTTCAATTTCACCAATCAAAGCTGGAATATTATTTTTTGCAGAAACTGCCTTTTCCATCAAAGAAATTTTCAAATGAACATTTCTGATTGGTTTTAAATTTTTTTTTAGCATCCCTTGTGAGTATTAGGGTAGGTTTCTTGATATAGTCTGTTTATTTTACTTTCACTCTTAGAAGTTATAAAATCTGATGCAGTTTGAAACTTCAGTAGTATTTTGATTGAATGCTGAGATTATAGCACTCAATAAATGCTACAAATCAAAAAATTATAGCTTGCACAGACTGAATTGTTTAAACAAACTTTTCAAGGCCCAAGTGAATGCATCTCCAGGAGTGGATTGAGATGTCAGAGGAGCAAAAACTAGTCAATTTTGTAATTCAAGAAGGACTTTTCACTCATATAAACTTAATGTAGCCCAGACAAACTTACAAAGCATTTAAACCATGCAACAATTTAAATATTCAGTTTAATAATCTAGTTGGTTTTAACTGCAATTCCTGGAAATGCAGTATTGTATCTGGAAAGCATCTAACCAGGAATGTGGCACACCAAAGTACCATGATTTTCTCTTGCTCTTTTGGGACAGTCTTCAGACAAGGAGGTTTGAAAAAGATCACACCCTGTAAAAACACACATTCTTTTTTCTGATGTTGCTAATACTGTTCCACATGGTTTCAAATATGAAAATATGTTTGAATAAATCCTCATTTAATATCTTAGATTTGATTCTTCTAGTTGTAAAGTTGGATTTGGTTACTGGATAAAAACTTGAATATTTTCAGGCAAGCCTAATAACAACCCACCAGGCATATTTGTAAGTCAGATTTTGTTTTCACATCATGAGACACTGATTAGACCTTGCCTTCTTGCACATGACCAAAGCTTGAGCAAGGTCTTTCTGTCCTGAGAGAATCTATCTCAAAGGAGGAATTACTGTGGAGGAATCCTGTGGCAGCCTTTGACACTGAAGCAATACCTGCTAAAAAACAGACACCCCAAATTATTTCTTTTAAGAATTTTTATCTGAAAGCATTTCAGCAGTCTGGTTACAGGACAGCACCATCAACATCTGTCTTGGCACAAATGAAGGGTCAGGAAGAAGCAGCTGGAGGGAGGAAAGCATTTCTTAAAGCTTCCATCATAGCCAGGGCACTATGGATGGATGCCTGGTCTTTACTCTCCTGAAGGTTTACAAACACACCCAGAGCTGACTTTGAGTACCTGATTTCCAGACAAAACTGTTGCAAGCAACACACCGTACATCCTGCCTCTCTGTCATGTACACTTGCTGTCCTTTGCTACACAGGATGAACAAAACTGAAACCCTGCTGCTCCAAATTCAGGTTCAGCCTCGTAGGGTGAGAGTTTCTCACCTGAAACCCTGCTGGATGCCAGACCCCTGCTGGCCTGAGCCTGGGTGAGCAGCACTTCCAGCAGTGCCACCATGTCTACAGAGTTTAATTTAATTATTTATATATATATATATGAACAAGAAAACAACTAAATTGTTGACTGCAGCAATTCCAACCAGCTCACTCTCCAAGCAAATGATCTTCTGTCACGTATCAGGCCCTTTTAACAGTGAGGGAAGCAGGAGCAAGGCCAAGAAAGTTACCTTGCCTGTGGCTCAAGTGAGAAAACATTTGGGATTTGCAGAAAATCTCTTGGTCATAGGTGAATGCAGTGAACAATTTCCCAGTGCTAAGAACTTATCTTAAAAGCAGAGCTTTGAGCACACGACATAAATCACATTTCTGAATGCTTCTCATCCTTTACTTTTCTCAAATCCTGCTGGAGAGGTACAGAAGGCTCAAGTTACAGAGTACCAGAGCTGCTGATCCACAGCAGAAATGACCAATAACAACTGCCTGACCCCCTCAGCCACAGCCTGCTCTCTGTGACTGCTTGCTCTGACTCTCTGCAGAGGCCCTGGACCAGAGAAACCACAGCTTTGATGGGGTGATGAAAAGATCAACCCAGCTGATGTCTTTTTATAGTGTGAAGGTGGAAAAAAGCTCTTCTCACTGCACGATGCCTCAGCACCTCAGAAATTCATTGTGGCTGCTGGGGAATGCACTGAGAATCAGACACGAAGCTGCTGCTGGAGCAAAGTCACAGCATTTTACCCTGGTGATGAACTTTTCCTCTCATTTCCATTTTCATTGAAATATCAATTTGCATTTATTAAAAAGCTCTTACCCTCCTCTCCTGAAAAAAAAAAAAAGAAAAAGAAAGAAAAAAAACAACCACCCTGATCTAAAGAAAGAGATTGGTTTACATAAAATCCTATTAGTTTAGCTGATTGCTTCCAAAACATTTCTGAGAAAGCCTTCCATTACCATACAAATGGTGCTGGGTGTTTTGCAGGCTAACTGCTGGAAAGCGTAATGATTTGGGCAAATATTCATTGAGGCAGCTGCTTCTGCGAGCGGGGTGTGAGTGTGAGCCCGCTGCACACCCTTAAAGAGAGAACGAGAAAGAGCTGATCTCCTCCATGGAGGGAACAGCTACCCCAGCCTCAGCCATCTCCCCACATCCCCCCAGCACCATCCTAAAGCACACATGTGGTGGAGCCTGGGGGCCCGAGAAAAAAGAGGAGGAGGAGGACAGAGATGACAAGGGAACTGGGGAGAGGAGAAGTCAGCCCGGAGCGAAGGAGTGTGGGGATCACGTGCTGGAGAAGAGCAGTGAGGAGCGTGCCCACCACCACCTTGGCTGAGAGCTGCCTTCCTCCCCAGTGCCATCATTTTCCCCTCCTCGCTGGAATAACAGTGAGATCCCACAAGAACTTCCCGGCCCATGAAGCCAAGAGAGCCAACAATGCAAGAGGTTTACGGGTCCCTGTGCAAACAGCTTTTGGAGGTGTTTGCATCAATCCTGCTGTTCTGAGCAACCTCACCTAGTTGAACATGTCCCTGCTCACTGCAGGGGGATTGGACTAGATGGCATTTTAAAGGCCCCTTCCAAACCAATCCATTCTTTGGTTTTATGATCCCTGAAGCACAGCTCGCTGGTCACCCCTTTGGGATTGCAGGGTGCAATCTGGGTGATTCGAAAATAGCCAGGAGTGAGGAGGTCACCTTGGCTGGGCATTGCGGTGGGCAGGAGGGTTTGTAAAAGGGGATACTCACCACTGAAGGTCTTGCAAAGTCTGCAAAGATTTTGCCAAGTCAGGGCTTTTGAGTGACTGATACAGTCCCCTGCTGTCATGTGGATGATGCCTGACCCTTTCCTGTAAAGAGAAAGCATTTCTTAAATGCTCCCCAGAGGTGATTTTGTGAATCAGACAGCCATGTGAGCGCGGCAAGGATCCAGATCCAAAGCACGGTCACAAATTTGGTCAAGATCCCAAATCTGGGAAGTGTCTGAACAGAGCTTGTTTTTGTACTTTAACAACAATCATTGCAATCACCTTCGAGAGAACAAACATCTCATTAACCACAGTCATGGGATGCAGCAACATCAGTAACTACTGTAATGCAGAAAGCCACAAATAGCCTCATTGGCCTTTAAGAAAAAAATGTGTAGGGGGGAAAATATCAGTGAGGACTAAAGATGCAGCATGAGAGAGCAGTAAAAACTTAAACATTCAGCAGCTATTCCACATAACATTTATAGGCAATTTCCTGTTCTAATAAGCCAAAATTAAAAAAAAAAAAAAAAATAGAAGAGCTATGGTACCAAGGAGATATCATCAACCATTGCTGAAAATAAAATAAAACATCAAATCCCTGGGACTTTTCATCAAGGGGATGATGAAAGGAATACTTAGCCAGTCCTAAGGCTGTGTCTCAACTTCCCTGAGAGCACCTGCCAATCTCACACCACTGACTCCAAGCAACCAAGCTCTTAATTATCCTGTCTGGGTCTGACCAGCACTGGTAACCAGAGGGTCCTCACTCCCAGCCTGTTTTAGGAGCTCTGTGTGGAAACAAAATGCACAGGGGGATTGTGATGTGCTCCTCCATTTCAAGCATCTCAGCAACCAGTGATGCAACACAGGCTGGGCTGTTAAGGAAAGCCCCCCAACAGGCAGTGGAGGTGTGTGTTTTAAAACATGCACCCAGTCAACTCAGCAGCTTTGTCCCCATTCTGGGAAAATTTTCCTAAAGACACCTTTGTCCTCATTTTATAATTTTCTGAAGACTTAACACATCATTTGGGTGTCAAAACGGCACCAGATCTGAGCAGGCACCCTCCTGCTTTTGTGACTGAGGTGACAAAGCACAGAGGGACCACCCAACAAAAGAGACTTACTCACATCTGGCCTTAATCCTGACTTGCAGAGGAAGTTGGAGGGATGGATGTGTTGAGGGACAGCCCTGGTGAACTCAGACTGTGTCTGCCTCTGTTTTTATGCTGTTCAGCCTGGCACGGGCAGCACCAGCAGCAACCTGCTTGTGTGCTCACGGCCATGGTGGGACAGCACAACACCCATGGCAGGTCAGTGGCTGTTCTGATCGCTGACCCTCCCTGAGCAGCGAGGTTGGACCAGATGACCCACTGTGGTCCCTCCCAACCTGACCCATTCTGTGATTCTGTGACCTCAGCTTTCTGGGAACACAGGACTTGGAATAATCAACCAGTCTGAGAGCAGGGGCAGATCTCAGGCCTGACACTGCAGATCAGCAGATGCAGAGGGACTACCAAAAACCCAGCTTCCTTTGCCTGCCTGCTCCCAGCCTGGGGGTGTGAACAAGGAGCAGCAGGCAGACAGCAGACAAAATAACTTTCTCCCTCCCTGCACTTCCAGCCCTGTCCATGATTTTCCAGCTGCAGCCTGTCCCTGATGCCATGAGAAAAGTAGAGGGGAGCCAAAGGGAGAAACAAAAAAAGCCCTTTCTGAAGATATCGGGCCAGTTGTACACTGGGAGGGAAAACCCTTGCTGATTCGAGCCCCCTTCCCATCTGCTCCATGGAGGTGACTGGCCGAGGCAGCGGAGCGTGAGATTTGATTATAATTATTGTCTTAATGCAGAGCTGAAATTGTTCTGAGCACATGGAGCTTCTGGGAATAGGCAAGCATCCAAAATAATCTTTGGGCTGCAAACTCAGTGACGAAGACATGGCATAAACCGATAGACATCACAAAACCCTTTGGAGTCTACTTCCCATTGAGCAGGGTTGTCCCTGTCACTCTGCAATTTCACCTCCAGACAGCTCCCACTTTCCTGCCGGCCTTGGCAGACACGTTGTTTTTCAACAAGGCAAAAAATACTTATATCCAGGGACCATAAACCAGCCCAACCCAATTAAATCAAACCCAGTGGCTGCTGGGCTGGGCTTCTCTCCACAGTCAATTCCGATCCGGTGCCTGCCATGGAAAAATGGTGACATTATGGACTCCAGCAACACAATTAGGACCAAAGCCCAAATCTATAAAGGTATTTAGATGCCTAAGTGGCAATTGGACATCTAAATATTTTCATGGAGTGACACACAGTTCTTGGGGCAGAAGTAGGCTCTTTTACAGTAGAGAAATGAGCTCGATTTCCATGTATATTCCTGGGAACTCCTGTATGACTCTGAGCTGAGCAACACCTGTAGCTCAGGATGCGAGAAGCCAGATGCAGGGAGGCCACAGCGCCTTCCCTGGCCACTCCTTTCCCTCTTACACTCCAGAAGTTGGAAGCATTTACTACTCCCCTGCTTCTCATTAAATAAACTCAACTTCCTGGAGTCCACGCAAAGCTTCCAGCAATCGGCAGCACACAGCAAATTAGAACTAACACATTTGCTGGCTGGAATGTATCACGTTGTACATCCTTGGGAAAGAGGTTTGCAGCAGTCCACGTCATGAGTGGATGCTTTTTTGCCTGCTGGGTGGGTCCTAGTGGTGCAGCAGAGCTTGGTGGGCAACGGAGGGGATTTTAGACAAAAATTGGCCAGTGTGCACAAGGCTTAGGAGTTTGGCTGCTGGCAGCAGTGAAGCAGGATTTGGCCGCTCCCCTGAGTCTTGCTAATACCCAGATACTGCGAAGGAATCTAAATGGCTTATGATATTCCAGGTGGGCAAAGCACTGTGTAGGGTAGGAGCTCACATAAAGTCGATCCAGGAGAATTAGTAATTCTTCTGGCTGTTACATCCTGCCTAATTCTAACTCCTCGAGGAATTATTTCACTGTAGCATCTGCAAAATGAGCTATGAAGTTCCTATTGTGCTGACTTGGCTGTGGGTACCCCTGCAAAGGAAATTCAGTTAAAACACCCTTCAGAGCAATTCAAAGTTGGAATGGACAAGGATAATCTGCAAGCAGGTTGTGCGGGCACCACTCTGAGTTTTGAATGACAGTCCCTCTCAATGTCTCAATGTTAAAGGTTTCTTTTTGTGACTCTCTATTAATGCATGGCTCTATTTCCCTCTTCCAGCATGCTCCATCTGAATCACGTTTCCTCCTGGTATTTGGAGGAGCAAGCAGCAATAACAAGTGTGAAACCTCTGTGGCCTCGCCAAGTGTGAACCAGCCTCCCTGCTGGGAAAGGTTCTAGGAAAGGACATTTTGGACAATAGGAGCAGGCGCTGCCAATATTCTGTTCTAATCTTTTTTGTCAAGTGCAACGTGTTTTTGTTAATTTTACTGCTGTGGCAGACCTGTGAGCCCTGCCTGCTGTGCCCAGGCTCCTCTGCCAGCCGTCCCACGCCGCGCTGATTCACTTAACCCCTGGGTTCTTGCACATCTCTATTACTCCGAGCGCTCAGAGAAAGCCCTGTCCACTGATTATAAATGCTGAATAGCTTAAAGGTATTTTATATATGATTAAGCACTTTATAAGTCTGTTCATGCAAGCATCAGGCCAAATTTCCTCATTCTGTAGGCATTTGAATATATTTTTTGCTTAGTGCGATAAAACCATTTGTATTCATCTCTACTGATTCCACATTGTTTTCCCTTGCTCAGCAAGATGTATATTACAGTCTGTTTAATTGTGTGTTTGATCTTTACTACTTAACCAGCTCTATTTATCATTACAATGCATCAGTACATTATAAAGCTTTCAGGCACATTTATCAACATAACAAAGCTCCCACAGCCGAAGAGTCCTCCAGGGAAATAAAGCAACAACAACAACAAATACTTCAATGCAATTCACTTAACAGTACAAATATTTGTAATTACAAAAATCTTTAAGAGTGCTTCTTCCATAAATGGTGTGTTTTACTTAAAATTGCTTTCATAATGTGATGGTGCCTCCAATTTATGCAGCTGATGGGTTCTCCAAATTAAAGAAAGCAAGGCCAAATTAACTGCTTTCTTATACATTCCATTTTCCTAATGTGAAGGAAGAACTCAAGTTCACTGATGTGCTATTGAAAATTTGGTTACCCCTAATAAAAAGCAAACATTTAAAAAACACTAGTGCGTGATTAATAACTGCTATAAAAACGTTACAGCATGAATGCAATGTTACAGATAGCTGCAAGCCATGTGGGAACTAATTCTACAACAATCAATTAACTATTGATTGTAATGACTGTTAATCATCGATTAACCCTTTATAAAATAACAAATACATTACCCTTGCTGCATATTGGGACCACCAGGTTATATTACATTGCTATTTATGTTTCTCATGCCTATCAAAGACAAATACATGTTGTCAATCCAAGGTAATTCCAGCACCATTTTTATGTATTTAACATACTTGGAACATCTGTTGTTACTCCATTAGAATGTTTGGGTTCTGGTTTTTTTTTTTTGCTTTTGCCTTGTAGGAAATTATTGCAAACTGAAGGACATCCCATGAAGTCAGTGCACATAAACCAGCTGAAAACTGGTCATCTCACAGGAAAGGCCTGGGGATATTTGTTTTCTCTTACCATTCAGTGAGTTATACTCTGATTATCTGTGGAAAGGGCCTGACTGGGCACTGCAGCTCTGCTCCCTGCTGTGGCACATGGAAGCGGGACCTGGTAACACTGGGCCTGATCTGAGCAGGCAGCCAAGGGACTGTGGTGGCACCCTCAGCTGAGCTCTGGGCACCCTGTGCTTTCTGTTCAGAAATCAGGGTAGTGCCCAGCAGAGCTCTTCACACCTCCAGCTATCCTTCCACCTACCATGAAGTCTCCTGCCTCCCAGATAGTGGCAATGGAAGACTCACCTTCACCTGATGGATCACAGTATTAAAGTAGCCACAACTTTTTGAAGCCACAAGAACTAAAGGTGAATCTATGAATACAAATCTTTAAATGTCAGCACTAATTTTCTGAAGGCAAGTACTCAAAAGTTAGCAAAATCCAGCTTTGGGATATTTTGTGAAAGCTCAGTGTGGCCACATGAACATCATGGTGCTGAAGTGACAAGCACCAAGCTGCATTTTCCATTGCATTATATACAGCCTTCCATTCAGAAATCCAACAGCCTTCCCCTTAGAATACCAATGCTACATTAATAAATGACTGGTCAAAAATCTGTTTCACATCTACTGTTTCTCCTTAGACCTGATTTATTTGGGATTATTATTGTGCCTAATTTTAACATGTTTACCTTAATGTCCGGTCTGTCAGGGACACAGAGGCACAGAAGGAATCAAATATTGCCCGTGTTTGTCACTGTTCTGGAACAGGAGATTCCCACCACCTTCCATAACACGGTATTCCAGATCATTGCTTTGGGGCAAAACAAATTCTCTGCTTTTCCAAGTGAAACTTTTGCCAAAGGAGATGGAGTGAATGTGCCACTGAAGCCTTCTCAGGACCCAGGTGTGCAGCAGGTGATTTTCAAGTCCCAGCATCTGTGAAGAACAGATGCAGCTACCCAAAACCAGGTATGACCAGCAGAGCAGAGGGGGGCACAGCTGCAAACAGTATTGTCAGGGAACAGGACAACAAGGGCAGGACAGGCTTGGATGTGTGAGAGTTGACTGAACGGAGCCAGCCAAAAGCACTGCTGTCATCACACAGAGGGAACTGGAAACTTCCCCACGAGGGCCCCCAAAAGCTATTGAGAAAACAAAAAAAATAGACTATGATGGAAATCTGTAACTTGAGACATCTCCAGCAGGCAAAAGCACAAGGATGTATTCCATAGAGGACAAAAATCTCATAGAGTCAAGATAACAAACACCATAATCTATGCCCAGGCTTCAGAAAATGCTGAGGGCGTCTGTTTGCCCTCTGTTTGTTTTTTTAGGTTTTTTTTTGTTTTGGTTTTTTTTGTTTTTGTTTTTGTTTTTGGTTTTTTTCTGTTTTTTTTTTTTTTTTTTTTTTTTTTTTTTTTTTTTTTTTTTTTTTTTTTCATATTTGTGCCTCTAAAGTCTTTGGAGAAGGAATTATCTTCAAATATTTATTTATCTGTTTTTAAATAGAACCTCTGTCCTGAACAGGTCCCATCTATAATTTAAGAAGGGAAATGACACCTGAACTGTGATTAACAG
>JAWWLV010000144.1:67348362-67421899 GCA_035041135.1 Platyrinchus mystaceus | reverse complement strand
TTAAATAGAACCTCTGTCCTGAACAGGTCCCATCTATAATTTAAGAAGGGAAATGACACCTGAACTGTGATTAACAGGTGAGGCAGTATGGACACAGCTTTCCAACAGTCTCACCAGGTTGCTTAATACATTACCCTCTTCAGACTCTGAGATATGATGGCAAAATCTCCTGCCAAAATGCTCTGTGAAGGCTTAAGCCTTGAATGACCGGCACAGGAATAAGAGCGGGAGAATTTACAGACTTCCAAAGGGAAGATGCTGCATGCACAGTATCTAAACATGCCAAAATAGCTTATAAAAATAATATTTACAGGGGCAGCTTAGAGCATCGGCAGGGAGAGCCCAGCCCGCTGTTTCCCCGGGGGTTTCACACGTCGTTTCGATGCACAAAGTGCGTTTTGCCACCTAGTGGCTATCGCGGAGAGACCTCCGGTGTCCTGTGCCTTTGTCACCCGCGGCGCCCATCAGCTCCCAGGAGGGAAACAGCGGAAGGGGTTAGGAGAAATCAAAAAAAAAAATAAAGCATGTACAACAGTCACGGGCCAGACCACCTGGAGTTCTGAAATTTAGCAGAGCAAAGCTCCTGTACCGCAGCACCCGGGTGCTGCCGAGCCAGGATACGACCCTGGCGGGAAGCAGAGGGCACGAAGGAATTCTGAGAAGGGAATTTGAGAAAACAACAGCTCAGCATCTGACTTCGCTCCTGCTGCAAAATGCAGGGGTTGGCATGGAAGAAGCTTAGATCATCCATCCCGCTGAAGCCAAAGGTTTGGGTCGGTACGGCAGCAGCTGCCTCTTGGCACCTCCCCGAGCTCAGGGTTGTCGGGTGGGAAAGCACATTATTACATCGCATTCTTCTGTTACATTTTCATATATTTAACTTGCTGCAAAGGTCAGACTGCCAGTGCTATCCCCTGACACCTTCAACCAGGCAAAGGCTGCAGTAGGCTGAGCAGACACAGCAATTCTGGAAGTCCAGACCCCTGGAATGAACAATCTAAAAAAGCATTAAAACCCTCCCAACATAACACCGACAACGAAACATTGCCCTTTCTTCTGCCCAGGAATCCACGTCCCCAAAGGGAGTCCAGAGGCTGATGGAGCTGAGCCTAAGCATCTGTTTAAGAGCACTTCCAACATTCTGAGTTTTAAACCACACAGTAATAGACATTGGGGGTGAATTATCAGATGCAAATTATCAAAACAGTTTTTCAAAGACAGCGCTGCAGGCAGGAGAATTTTCATCCTTCTGTGCCCTCTGGGGAGGGATTGTCAGTGTCCTGCATGTATCTGGAGAGAGAGGGGATAAGGAGCAGTACAAGGAA
Source organism: Platyrinchus mystaceus (assembly GCA_035041135.1). Taxonomy (NCBI): domain Eukaryota; kingdom Metazoa; phylum Chordata; class Aves; order Passeriformes; family Tyrannidae; genus Platyrinchus; species Platyrinchus mystaceus. The sequence goes on along the minus strand of JAWWLV010000144.1, from coordinate 67,420,574 downwards.
GTACCTCTGCTGGATGGCATTTCATTTCTGCTCTGTGCACCTCCTAAGTAGTGAAGCCACTTTGAAACTAGAAAATTATAGTCCTTGCCAAGAGACCAGACACACTCAGACCTGCAGAGACTGTCCCTGGTTTACTCCACTGTAATCTCAGGCACTTAATTTGAAAGACTCCATATATTATGAGCTATTCCTCTTGAGATTTCACTCAGATCACAAAAGACAAGCAGAAGAGAGAGCCCAGACAGATGAATCTAGATTTAAGAACAGCCACCATCTAATGGTTCAACAGCCACAAAGGAAAAGTGTGGTGTCTCCTTAGTTCTGAACTCACAGCTGTACCACAGAAACACCACGAACTACAGGGAATCACTGGCAGCTCTACTGACAATTAACTGCAGATGAAAACTAAAGTGCTTTGGGGATCACTGCTACATCAGAAATCTCATCCTACTTCCAGCAAAGTTGGACATTACACATGAAGAGAGTTCTCCTGAGTTTCAGCCCCAGATCCAGTGTTGCTGGAAAAGACATTCACTGGAATGACATGTTTTGCTGCAAGTGGGATGTGTGCCATGATCCAAGGGGTCACAATTTAAAATTGCTCTTTTAACAGACTTAAGACTTCTATTTTCCTGTAAAATAGGAAAGTATTTAATAAGCTACTAGTTACATGATGCAAAACCATGCCTTTATCCCTTGAATTTACAGAGGTTGAAAACCACTAAAATAAGCTTTGAGCCACAGTAGAGGTTTTGCACCTCTTACCTGTGCTTCTTGCAATACAAGGGCTGTATCCTGACCTTAAAACAGCTGGTCTGCAGCAGGGAAAGAAAAAAGAAAATGAAACCTAAAGCTGTTCAGAGCATGAATTCTTGAAAACCTCGTTTCAGCCACCCATTTCAAAGGACAGGCACCCCACTTCATGCCTGGAATGGAAAGTGATGGCCTTGGAGTTAATTACAAAGGGCTGCAACTTAAGAGACAAAAATCTATCACCACAAATTCATCATGATAACATTTCACATACATTTGGCCTTAAAAAATCATGAGCAAGCAAACAGCAAAATTACGAAAACCTCGTGTCAAAAGGAAGCTGGAAATCCCCCGACTCCATTTCCCACATGGAAACTACGGGTGCTGATAACAGAGCAAAACACTAACGGCAGATTTTCTTTCTGCTGTGATTTAAGAACAGTAAAATACAGCACAGACTTAACTTTACTCGTGGGCTTAACCAAAATCCTACTGAACAGCAGCGGAGACTTAAAAGGGAGTTACTCTGGTGCTTTTAGGTGTGCTGAGGACCAAGATCTGCTGCTCACCGAGCTCCCAGGGAGGGGGATACACTGTGGAGCCAAGAGCTGTGCTGGAGGCAACTGGCTTGAGAATTCAATCCACTGCATCGGGTGGGACACTGTGAAAATGGCTGGAGGGGTTTGGAAACACAAGTCTGAGATGTGACCTCCTCAGATTTATTTTTAGATGTTGATTTGCTGTCCTAACTATTAGGGTTTATCCAAGAAGCCAGCCATAAGCTCTTCCCAAACTCTACAAGGACTCTGCTTTACCAGCACAGACAAATAAATAGCACTGTCACAGTGACACATAACTGTCTGCTTCTAATACATCAAACTTGACATGTAACAAAGGGTTCTTGTGGCAATTAAAGCTATAACCTTGCTCCTTTTTATTACTTTAAATCTTTGCAACTCAAACATATTCAAGTATTTAATTTTGGGGTTTTTAAACTTCCTTACTTTATTTATTGAGTTGATCATTAACACTTCCAACCAGCAACTGCTTATGCTTTTTAGGCAGCACATGAAAGAAGGGGGATAGATATGCAGATAAACACTGTGCAAGCAACAAAAGCCTTCAAGGGATTGGCACGCTCAGAGAATGACCCACATCACCCTGGGCATGTCCCAAATGCCTCTAATCATCCCAAGGACATACTTTTGTCTGTTTGTGGTGGCCTTGACGTTGCCACTCCCTGCCCGCCCCCCCCCCCCCCCTCCAACAAACAGTGCTCCTTCAAGAAAACACTCCCTTACAACTCTGAGCAAAAGTGTATTTTCCTACAGAAAATGTAGGAAGAAAACTCCAGATGAGGAACTGCATTAAAAAAAAAAAAAAAAAAAAGACCAACTGGGTGATCCCAAGCCCCAAACGGGATATAAAAAAATCAAACACAGGACATGGGTTTAGCAAGGTAGTGTGCAAGGAGGTCAGCCAAGGAGAGCTGAAAAGCTGAACAGCTGCTCTGTGTCGAGCTGAAACTCACAGATGGAAAGCAGAACTGACCAAAGGACACTTCTAAAAAAGAGAAGAATTCTAGAGGCAACATTCCAGGTCTCCCGAAAGCTAGAAAGAAACAAGGAAGAAGGAGAGGAGGCAGACACTGAGGGTCGAAGAGACTGATATGAGACCCAGACAGGGTCCATTCTGCAAGAGGCAGACACACAAAGGATGCAGGTGATGGGATGAAAGAGAGCACTCAGACTATGAGAGCAAGACCACTGCCTTGAGCATCTACTCAGAAGACAACAGCTGAAAGTCCAAGATCAGAAATCCCGCAATTTCATCTGCAGAAGATAACCATACTGGACTATGTAATTCCAAAGGGCTAAAGTAAAGAGCCACAAAGGAAAGGATGTACAGTGCAATGAAAGAAACTGGAAAATAGATGAATAACACAGTTCAGTCTTCCTGGAAGATGTGTCACTGACCTCAGTACAAAGGCAAATTGGCTAAAATGTGGCATGCTCACTAAATTCAAGTCAGCCTACATGACCTCATGTTCAACATGAAACAATAACTGGAATTTGGAGGCAGTTTGGAAAGCCAAATTAAATAAAGCCGTTTAAAAATTACAGTGACTGATATCCCCCATTTAAACAAACTATTAAAGGAAATAGCAAAAATCCCCATCACTTGACATTTTAATATAAATACGAGAAATCTTTCTAAAAGATTTACTCTAGTCAAAACATGGTATCAGGTTTAATGAAGACACATATCACATTTAACAGCTTTACTAAGTGGTCAGACAAAATGATCTAATATTACTTTCTGCCTTTAAAACCAATGACACTTCCTCCCCCCCCTTTTTTTTCCCAATTTACAAAAGATAGAAAGGTTGGAGTGAATTGAATAAAGGAAGTACTGGCAGTGCTGCCTTCTCCTTCAAGCAGAACCACAGACACTACTGAAGCATCCACTAAAATTAAAGGAGAAAACTCTTTGGTCTGAGGCACAGAGCAAGCTGGGAACAGCCAGACTGCAGCAGTCACAGTCATTTAGAAAGCCAGCCTTAATCATCTGAGGTGCAAATTGGACAAGAAAATAAGACATTTTCTCAAAGAAAAAAAAAATCCTTTCTAAAGGAAAAAGCCTGGAGGCTTGTTAAAAAGGAAGCTGAAGTGGTTTACCCTAGATGGGAAAAGCCTCTAGTTGTTGTTTTGGTAGCAATCTTGTATGACCTTTAAACACTGTTCTCACAGTTTGGATTGTAAAAAAAAAAAAAAAAAGTTATAGTAAAAAAAAAAAAAAAAAAAGACCCAAACACAAAACCAAGCCCCCACCCAAGCTGCAGGAACTTCAGGACTGAGTCCCAGTAACTCCAACTGCAAACCTGTCCCAGGACTCCCTGCTGACAGAAAACTGAAAACTCCTCCTACCCCTATTTAAGCCTGTCTGTTCATGTACAACATTTCTGTAACTTTCCTCCTTCCTCCACAACATTTGCTATCTACAGTCATTTCCCCAGCTCTGCCTTCACTTCAAAGCTGGAAAAGCCAAGTTACTCTGATTTCCTCTCACATAAGCCCTGCACACCACTGGTCATTTTGAGAGCCCTCCTCTGCTGTGACTTCAGCTGGAGCTCAACCTCTTGAATTCCTGACCAAAATTACACAGCAAACGCTCCAGCTCCCATGTAGCATCTCCAATTCATTCCCAGACCTAACAAAGACCATGCCAGATTCATCTGCCACCACGCTGCTCCCTCCCACAGCAGCAAACCATTAGTTCTACCATGGGAAAACACTCATGGCTCCTTTTTCTGACAAGTTTTTGGTTTGACTTGCAACTACTTGATTTTGCATTCTCACAACTGGCATCTTTCTGCCCACTCTTCAACACCATCTTGTGTAGGCTCCAGAGCCTCCTGCCATCCCACAGCCTTTCAGCCAGCAGCAGTTCTGGCATGCTTGGCCTCCTTCTTGGCCAAGACTCCTAATTCAAATAATGCCACCAAAAGAAAATCATGTTCAAGGCAGGCACTTAGATTAACCTCCTCTTTCACCTTTCAGCACCGCCTCAGATCATCTGTGGCCTCTGCTGCCATCGCCTTCACCACTTTTGTGTTTTCCCACTAACTGCATCTTCTTCTGTTTAGACTTTATTTAGAACATCCTTTACCAGATGGAGGAAATCTAATAACATTTCCACTACCCAGCAAAAGCAGTCATAAAAGATAGAAGGTTACTGCAGCATAGCAGCCTTTGTTTATTATGGGATGCTTTTCCAATTAGTCATTTACTCCAAGTTTGGGGGGTTTTATTAGATTTTTTTTTTTTTAAATTTAGCTTTTCAGACCATAACCCAGAAGTCAGTACCCATCAGTTTTGTCATTGCCTAGATGGCTTTCCTTTCTGAAGCACGAAACTGGATTACTCTCCCCTGGTCAGATCAACAGATATGTCTCTAACAGTAGCATAAAAAATATTGAACACATTACCACTGCAGTGGCAATGCCCTGTCAGACCTGTAAGCCCAGGATTTTGGGCTCAAACCCTGAAAATGTTTGTGCCAATGGCTCAAAAGCTCCGTAACTGAGCCCGAGAAAGGCACACAATAAATACCAATGTCTTCATTTCTAGTTCATCAATGTATCGATCCACTAGAAACAAAGCTGACTTACACAAGCCGTGTCCAAACTGATGCAAGGAAAGCACAAACCCTCTTGGTCTGCCTTGGGAGATTTGGCTGCAGATGTGACTGCCAGCGATTCTTTGCAGCCAGATGTTAAACGTTTGTTTTACATATGTTAAAGAAGCAACTTCAGCATGACAAAGCAGCATCCTAAAATATGAACTGCCCTTGAAATATGAAATCCCACTCCAACAGCAGGGGACTGCATTTGGTTTTTTGCAAGTTTTTTGGCAACAAAGCTCTCAGAAATGTCTTTGCTGGAAAAGTTTGCAGTGTTAGGGCTGTTTTCTGTTCTGTTTCATGGAGGGAATAGAAATGGCTTTACCATCAAGTGCATTGCAATGGATGACATTTTTAGCTCTAAATGTTCAAGACAAAAACCTGCCACTCTTCCACGGAGACAAAATTTCATCTTATATAGTGCTCCTTGGGTACAGGCCCCCAAATTTTAGTCTTTCTTAATTCACAGCCTCCTATCATTTCCCTAAGTGGAGGCTGCTCTGTAGACCTGCAGGAATGGGGGACAGTAACTTTTCACAGAACCCATAAAACCAGTTCACTAACCTTATGTGCACTGTTGTTAGTTCAGATTAACAGTGAACAAACAGACAAGACATCACCAAGGTGGTTTATGTCCAGTCTCACTTTTGCCCACCATGGATTTCCTTCCTGCAGCAGCTGAACTGTTCTGTCTTGCTTTTTTAAACATCTTATCCAGGAGCACAGGAAAGGCCAAAACAGCATCCAGCTGAAATCCAACCTGCCTTGAACACACTTCTGCCTTTGCTCAGGGAAACAAACTCCTGCAATACAGCAAATACAATTACATCCTGCTGCACACTTCCATCATCACAAAAGCAAATAAAACAATGGACACTTCTCACGTTGGACTTCGGCAAAAGACATTTATTATTATTATTATTATTGTTGTTGTGTTGCTGTTGTACCTCCTCTGCTCTGCCCACAGTGGTGGCATAAATGCTGTTACCATATTGTAGCTGATGATGCCGGTGTACAAATCAAAATCCATCTTAATTTCAAACTCCATTAGAAACACAGGAAAAAAGATCAACATTTACGAAATGTAAAGGGAAAAATGGTATGGAAAGAATTCTTTTTTTTTTTTTATTTTTCAAGCTTCCAAGACAGTATTACAAACAACAGAGAGCAAAGTAAAGCTAGAAATGAAATACCTGACAGCATCTGTTTAAAAATTACAGCTAAGAAACCTAATAAAAGTTGAATAAACAGTTACTAGAAATAAAAATTTTTACACATATGATATTTGTCTGGGATTTTTATTTCTTCAAAATAATTCATACAAATGGTTACAGTCACAAACATGATTTTAACCAAAAATATTGCTAGCCTACCACATTACCAGGAAGGAATCAATGTAGGCAATGAAATGCTGCTACTTTTCAGTAGTCTAGTGCCTTTTCCAGATACCACCAATAATATATACTTTAACTGGTGACAAAAAGCACAACGCTCGTTTATACAAAACCTTTTTTTTTTTCCTCAAAATCTCTTTGCAAGGTTGTCATCATTTTGAAATAAGGGAATTTATGCCAAAATTAGGAGAAACTGTTTTTCTTTTGTTTACTAAATTATTCTAAAAAATAAGACAAGCAGGTAGAAAAAACAATGCACTGTGTGGCGTAGAAAGAAAAATGGGAAAAATTCATTGTCCTGAGAAGTTTGCCAACTGCCTCATTTTTGGGCATGTCTTAAAATATAAAAGAAAGGAATTTTAATCTCAAAATTGGTTTGTTGAATGCCTCCCTTATGTTTTTCCTTGTTGACAGCTAAGCAAACAAACCCTTTTTAATGTTCTAAAAACTGTACACAGACAAGTACATTCATGATATAATTAACTACTAACTTCTCTTGCTTAACAAAGAACCCATAGGACACAGAAACAGTGAATCAGTCCACTGGACAGGGACAAACTACAATTTATACGGAGGAAAAAAATGCTTCCAAATCTTCTTTTTTTTTTTTTTTGTCTCCCACCTTTTCCTTTTATACTGTATATTGGACCAGTTTCTAAAACAAAAATCGTCTCCTCCTGTAAGTTCATGATTTTGCCTTTAATCAAAATCCAGGGTTGTGTCTTGTTGTTTTGTTTTGTTTTTCCGCACGCTGAAGTTGAGCTCTCCGATGCTGGGAATGCTGTTTTCGTGGGCTACAATTGGTCGCTCGGGTGGTCTCTATCGGCTTCTGGTTTGACAGTTTGGCCGGGGGAAGGAGCGTGGGGCGGGTGGGCTACAGCAGGGAGGCCGTGTGATAAAGACATGGGGTTGGGGACTATTCCTTCTACTGCTGCAGGTATGCCGGTGGAAGCCACGCTTACAACGCCTGGGGGATACCTGCTGGGAGGAGAAAACAGGAGCACACGTTACAACCATGAGGTGACCGAGCAGAAAGCCCACCCTGACTCCTCCCAGAGCTACAGAGATGCTTCTTTTGTCTTCAGGGCAGCTACAAAGACAGGGAGTTAAGCTCCAGGTGAGATGCCATATGCAGATGCTGATAAACAAAGCAGGAGATGCTGTATTTTACCCGAATGAGAAATAAAGGTTTGCTAGATTGTTTCTTCAGATTTAACGGCGTGAGTGACAGCACAGCAAAGGAAAAAAAACTGGAAGTATTGCTCCTCTCAAAGCATAACCTCAACCAGAAGTAATTCTGGCTGACTCCATGCCATATCTGTTCTCTATGACTTTTCTTCAAGCTGACCTTCAGGGATTTTTTTTTCCCCCTCTTTCATTCTCATGTAGAAGGTTTAAATTTTCACTGTTGCGGTTTGAAGAAGTATCTCTTTCTACTACTCTTGCAGTCCTAACTTTCTGATAGCTCCCCAAAAAAAGCAATTACACTCCTACACTCCTCAGATGATATTCAGATGCCTCCTGAATCTGAATAGCTTTTTCAGCATAAAGCTTGCCACTGCACTTGTCTGAAAGAGAACCAGTCCTAGTCATACAGAGGACAGGTGCTTTAGGCACCCTGCAAGAAAGAGAGATGCAAACACAAAAACTGTGGACGGTTTTAAAGATTCCTTTACCTGGACAAACACCGAGACCTAAATATTTTATGAATTCAACAAAAAAAAAAAAAAGTCACTCTCTGATTCAGCTTGATTTTATGATGGCTCTGACATCATCAGGCTAAAAAACCTCTTGCAAATCTACTGCCTCAATCCCAAAGTTCAGATGTAATTGGTGAACACTGGTATTTCGCAGTGCTGTATATAAACAACAGCTACCCATGAATTTAATAAAAACATGTTTTCTTTTTAGTCAAATACCCCAATACCTATTTGCAAGTTATGCCACACTGGCCACTTAACACTGACTCTTTGCCTCCCCTTCTCATCACAAAGCTGCACATCCATCCCTTGTTCTCCCCTGATGATTATTCTGCTCATCCAAGCATCCTAAAGGGAGTGTTATCCATCTGGAAGTCTAAGCACACAAACCTACCACTCACTGTGGCTTTTGCTACCCAAGTATTTACTCAGGGCTGCATGGGAGAAAAGGCACTTGTAGGCTTGTCAAGCCTTTTCAAATATCATGTTATTGTGCTGTTGATTTTCTCCTCATCAGAGTTTAACGCTGAATTTCACCCCATTTCCGCAGCATCTTTTCTAAGGTAATAGATGTTTGTGCTGCTCATCCTAAATTCCCCTCAAACTGACAGAAAATTAGTGCACAACTTACACAAAACTCAGAGGAGGAAAAAGCTGGATGCAAGCACATTTACTTGTTCTTTTTGATTCCACCACAGAAACCATCATGGGAAGTGCTTTTTGCAAGCACTGTGCCAGAGGGGCTCAGCACGGCTATCCAACATGGCACAGGGACAACGAGGACACCACACACTGCTCTGGTCATCCTGGGAAAGTTTCCTACGGACCAAAAGGCTACAATCTGGGATGGATAACCAGGATGTGACAGAGCACACCACCTGTAGGCCAGATAACTTTGTTCCCAATTGTACACATATTTACAAAGGGTTTCCTATGCTAATTCCTTTTCCAGAGAGGTTCCTTAGAATTAATTTGCAGTTGCTAATGGAATTAGTTGCTTGTTTCAGTAACTCCATTTGAATCTTATTAATCAAATTTGCTTCAATTCCTATGAAAACTGTCAGACAGGGTATTGTTTTACTTGCTCTAATTTAATTTTGAAACAGCTTATCTGTTACTCTAGGTGCTTTGCAAAACACAACATGACATGAACTTCCATTTAAAAGTCCTACACAGCAGCTGTTCCCAACATAATCTCTACTTTCTAACAACATATTCCCCGAGCTTCAACACGCTGGAGCTGGGAGCAATCAAGGAGAATGCAAATTCTGCAATTGCATTTTCCTCAGGAAGAAAAGCCAGAGCCTCCCCTCGTGAAAATGGACAGTGCTGAATCAGGAGCATTAGCAGTTACCTCATGATCACATTAAGCAGTTCAAACTACACAGCCTGTATATAAAATTTCCCCTTGGACACTAAGTTATGATAGCCAGGACTCCACCTGCCAGCACCTCTCCTCGGGTACAGGTTTCCTCCAGATTTTCAGTAACATCCAGAGGCCCTACAATTGTTTGTGGCAGCAGCCAAAATACAGGAAACATATTGCTCTACAGAAACTGTATTTTACTTGACAAGTCCTAGTCCTATTTTGCTATTCTCTTTTTGTAATTTTTGTCCCTTTTCATTTAATCATCAGTGTTGTTCAAATCCTGTCTCTGAAAGGAAGGCAAAAACTCAACAGCCTCTGCCCACGAGCATTTCTATTCTATATAACCTTCCCTTTTGTTGCTATTTAATGCTTTTCTATTCTTAACCAGAAAATATACTCCCTCCAGCACTTGATGAAGTTTCTCCCTATCTTCCTCCTCTGGCAGCAATAGGACATTTTTGAGGTAAAATGTGAATTAAATTTTTGTAAAAGCAGAAACAAGACATCAATTACACCTCCCCTGTTACTTCAGTCTTCCTTCCCCTTCCCCCATGTAGTCTTAATTCAGGAAGAAAAATACACTGTAATTCTTAATTACAATGAAAGGCAACTTTAATTTCTATGTTAATCTGCTGTATTTTTTAAACTGCAGAAGCACCTTGAACTCACTAGGTGAAACTCTGTTTGAGAAACCGAGTCTGTCCCAGAAGAGGTTAAAAATTTAAGTGCATGCTGTTATCATGCATTATAGAGTCTGAAAATCACCAGTGAAGTACCTCAAAACGAAATAACTTCTGAATTACCAAAATCCAGCTATTCTCATCCAAGTACCTCTCCAGTATTCACAGATACTATTCACAGAATGGTTTTGGTTGGAAGGGACCTTAAAGATCATCCAATTCCAATCCACTGCCATGAGCAGGGACACCCTCCACTAGACCTGCCTGCTGAGACCCCCACGCAGCCTTCTCATCTCCTACCTGTCAGAAGGCAGGGAGATACATCAACATGTCTAAAAATGGTACAATCACTGCTTACTGATTGTTAAATTCCACTTTGCACATGACCTGCCTGCTCTGTGACACAGGAAATGGCAGGGGGTTATTTAACAGGCAGCTTGGTAACAAATACACAGTAATAACACAAGACTGGGGTGTATTATGCTGCTTCACCAAGACCACCACAAGTAATTCCTTCTCAGGAATATTGTGAATCTTTACTCATGGGATAGGTCCTGTTTGTGTGACCTTTTGTGCTGACAGGGTATCTTGCATTTCGCACAGTAAATGGTTTTGTTTTCCACCGACTACGGTGATATTCAGGTCTAGATTATATTCAGCTGACAAATGCTCAGTGCTCTTGGCTTGTGATAATATCTGATAATTTGAGAGTTCTGTCCTACATCAAAACACAAGTAAATGATATAACCAGAATAAAACAGCCTCGGTAGTTTTAGTTCACCGAAAGAGCTATTTGCGTTTTTTAACATATAAATCATTATCCCAGGTCTTATCTTCTAATGCAATTACATGACTACAATACAGTTATTAGCACATCTGAAACTTCATACTGCCTTGTGAAAGACTCCAGAACTCACTTAGCTGAACATAATCTTGGATCGCAAAGAAAAGATGGAAAAATTTGGCTTAAACACTCAATTCAAATGCTGTACTTAATCCAGGTAGGAATTAAGCATTAGCAAACACTGCTATTGAAACCAATTTCTTCATAAAACCTGAGCTTCAGGTGCTGCATATTTTGTACTGCACATAATAACTGCCTTCACCCACATTCAAACACTACTCTATCACCTCTCCAAAAAGAAGCTTTTAATATTTATTGTATAACTTCAACTTCTGCCTCAAAATTCCCTCAAAATGAGTTTTATTTTGTGTTTGAAAGTAACTGTGAAGTCAGAATTTTAAAATGAATTTTCTTTATTGAAAAAACTGACTGAAACAATGTCTTAAAAAGTCATTCAGACCTTTGTTTATCCTGCTTAAATTGAATACATATGGTCTTTACCTTGTAAATCATTAACTCCCAAAACATTCCTAAGTTAAAATTAATTTCTGGCTGTGAAGCCTGCTTCTGCTGGACTTGTGACTCCCAAAATGAGAACAGAAACCTGCATTTTATTTGGGCATGGAACCCTGTTCTTAACTGCCATGACAGGGTTGGAGTTATTACCCCCAGCCTAGCAACACCCGCCTTTAAGCCCCAATTACACTCAGCCATACCCTCACTCCTCCAAACTGAAATCACTGAAACCACAGGCTGTGTGGAGAACACAAGTTGCCTGAACTCTTCATTTAAGCAAATAAAAACACACTTCTTCAGATATTTGGGGCTACGGGTACTTTTTCCAAAAATAAAAAATCTTCACATTACATGAGATAAACACACATTGACCAAATCCAAGTTATTCTTTTCCTTTAGTGCACTTATGGCTGCTGACAAAGGGATTATGGCAGAGGGTGGTGACACTCCCCCATCACCTCTCCATCATTTTCTGATGAGACTGTTCCAAGTCACTGGGACAGAAGAGCTTTGCTTCACTTCTCAGCTGTGCACAGCTGCGTTCCCATATGGAGCAAGTAACACAAAACCAGGGATTCCCTCCCTATTAAAAGCACAGGGTAGTGCTCCAAAAGATGGGCAAAGATAAGGTGGCTAAATGAATAAGGACAGGGGAAAGATTAGGATAAAGAGGTATGACAAAATAACGAAAGGATTGCACTGTCCCTCCCTCAAGGCATCAAGGGAATCATCTGTTTGTAGCTTTCTCAGCCACTTTCATCCTGCTTATGTGTAAATACCATACTGGAAGATTAAAAAACTGCAGATGTTTTTCATAAATAAAAATTGTCTGAAGCTGGCTACTAGGAAAAATCTGCTGCTAGAACAGCTGCTAGGGATAAAGGACACAGAGAGACTCAAGCAAACAAAGTAACTAAGGGATGTGCATATTGGATGAAAAAAATTGCCCCTTTCTATTAATTATTAAGACCTGCTTTCACAGTTGATTGAGAATAGATAGATCAAGTCCCTCAAATGCTTCTGCTTAAAAATTAAACATATAATTTAGAAAATGCTGTTTTAAACATATTTTCATAATCACCACAGGCTGTTTCACTGTTTTCAATACTGAGTTACTCTTGTGTCTGGAGGCCACAAACCAACACAAGAATAGTTTACTATTGAAAGTCTATCTGCAAGCTACTGCTGCATCATTACCTTCAGCAAAAAGAAACATAAATTTCCACTGCACTCACCAGAGATGACCAGAATTGTTTTACTCGAATATACAAACAAATGTATATAGTTCATATACTAACCAAACAAAAGAGATTATAAGAGAAATCATAGTTACACAGCATGACTGACTTCAACTACCAAAACCAGATTATTCCCCTGAATGCAACAATTATGAAAACAATACAGCTGGTGTCTAGTCCAAACCCACTTCATTTTTTAATAGAAAGGTCTTCTATCTATTCTTGAATACCTACATCTGAACTAAGGAGGTATTTCTCCTGTATCTTCAGCACTCTTACCTGTATGCAGCACCATTAAGCTCTGGATGAACCACTCCAGGATCCATGCTGGCCCAATGCGTGGCTGCAGTCAAATGATCTTTGTTAACACAGTTTTTCAGACTGTCTGGAATACGACCTGGGATGAAGCGAGGGAGAGGAAGTAAAAATACATGATAATTGTAGGACTTATGCTCTTAACACGTCTATGTTAAAAATAGTCAAAAATATTTGCAGATTTAAATAAATACATTACACTGAGAGCTTGGTTTTGATCCTTATTGTTTCTCCTTTGCCTGGGACTTAATAATAGCCAAAATATTCTGCATAATATTGATTTCTCTCTCTTTGTGTCTTGCAAACAGGGTCTCAATAAAACCCAGATCAACAAGATTCATGCTTTCCATGAAGCTGTAACTTGAATATAGAGCACGACTACCATTCAAATTCAGTAATGCAGCCTCTTGCTCCGAGTCTTTAACGTCACTTTCCTCCTTTTCCCTCCATTTGTAACAGCAATTAAAACACTTACTGAAGAATGTAGGATTTTGAATGGAATTCTGCCACAAACCTGGGTATTACCAACACCCTCTCCTGCTGATCTTCCCCTTATTTATCTCAACTGCTCTTCACATTTATTTACTATTATGTATTAACCCTCAGCCATCCCTTTCATTCCTACAAAAAATGAAAATACACAAGAATTTCCCTTCTTTATTTCTTCAAAACCTTTGCTTAACCTCTGAAGTATAACTGAAGTTTTAAGGCTGTCAACATGATTCAGCACATAACTGGACAAGCCTCTGTCTTTATCTCCACCTCTGCAACAAATGACACGAACAGATATAACAGGTTTTGTTCATGGCAACAAAAATATTTCCACCTATTTCAACGGGAGGAAGATCAATTGGAGCCAGTGTTTTTTCTGACATCTGTTTTAATGTATCTTTTCTGAAGTTTAATCTCACTGTGCATTTGCACAAACAGGGGTAGAAAGAGGTAAGTTTGGGTCCACCCCTGCTACTGTTGGCGATGGTACTCCAGAAATACTTCCAAAAAATGACCATGCTCCATCATTAAAAAATTCAGGCTTTTGTCTTCAGCTTCCAATTGGAAATTTGATTAAGGAGTTCATACTCTTTGCCTGCTCTTTCTATCCATCAGCCTGGCCACAACAGGGCTGTAAAAAAGCCTGTCACAAAATTGCTTTTCGTGTAGTGGATACCATCAAATACTTATTACTCCATGACTTGCACTGATGTCAGTAAACCTGTCACATCTCCTGTGCACAAGCTGAAAAGGGTTTTTTTCCCTCAGTATCAGACAAGATGAGGTACATGCTCCATTATGGGTGGATTCCTACCACTCTCCTGATTAGAAATCATATTCTAAATGTAGCTGAAATACACATCCATCTCAAATTCTGCCAAAATTGTCCACATTTTTAAACAGTATCTTTCTTCTTCTGATGTTTATCCTTCTTAATCATGTCTTCCTCTTTGCCCCTCTCATTCCTCATTTTGCTAACTTCTGTACGCATGTTCTACTAGTTCTCCCCTTAAAAAAAGAATTTATTTATTTTAAACTTGCATTTGCCATGCTCGCCTTCCCCTTACTTCAACTACTGTTTTCAGTGGTCCTCTTTATTTCATACTTGGAATGCTTTCAAGTTTAAAAAGATACTTAAATATATTTAATCTCTGCTTATTATTTTTATTTTATACATCACACCACCATTGACCTCTTGGCAACAGCACAACCACTTAACATCTTTATTGTCAGATGGTAGCCACAGTCTACATTCCTACTGTGCACCTTTTTCCAATTATTTTCCCCATATACACCCTCTCTCTGCTGTGTTCCCCTATGGCTTTCACATATCCATCTTTATCCCACATGTCCTGTATCTTTCCTACATTTGTTTCACGGCCATTCAATGTCATTCTCACCTCCCTAACGCTGGTCTCTGTTTGATCTTACTACAAACCATATGCAAACACTGAAGTGCTGACAGCCCCGATCCCAATCAGTGATACAGATCGCTGAGAGCACAATCACACACTTTAAGGAATCGTGGGTCTGCCCTCCTAGGCACCTATGTTTGGGCTATTGCACAAATTTGACATAAAACTAGCTCTGGATAGCTCTTATTTAGTTTTCAGACTGTAGCCTATTAATGCTTATTTGCACATTAATCGTCCCCCAGGCAGGTACTGGGTGATGGTTTGTGCAATCTCTCCCGGAGTTATCTGGGAGCAGGGAACAGTTATACAACACCCTGACAAACAAATGTACTACTGGAGTTCTTCTGGAGCACTGGCACAAGGATCAATTCCAGCAAAGGCATGGTCAGGCTCTTTAGGTCACCTCCAAAACAGAGAGAAACAGTCCGGTAAAGGACAATTCAGATCAGGAGTTTAAGAGGGGCCTTTAATTAGCGTCCAGGAGAATCTTCTTTCTGAACAAAAGCTATAAATGAAACTAAATTGCCCGGCCTCTCTAGGCACAAGGCTACAGAGGGAAGGCTACTGCCAGTGCTTTTTGTACAGCAGAGCAATGTGTTGGCACTGAGCTACTCTCAAGGTGACACAGATGGCCCTGCATGTCTGCAGAGCATTCAGGCTGTATTGCCAAGGGGGAAACAGCAAAGTCCAACTAAAGAGGAGACATTAGTGCTTAATGAATCATTTTCCAGTATGAAAATCCTTCCTTTTATTTTAGGCTACAAGGGATTCAAACCAATGCCAAATGGCTCAGTCTTCTCATTTTATTTATTAGCAGTGCATGTTCGAGACGTAACTGTTTTCTCTTATGTGAGCAGTTTACAATTACATGGTAGTTATATAACAAAGACACTCTGCCCTTTAAAATGCCAGGCTTCTTTAGCAATGCTTTAAAGAGAGGAACATCTAAAATAGAATAACCTCCCAACAAAACACTTTGACGTAGAGAATCAGAACTGTTCCTGACAAGTATAAGGGGGAATACAGGAAAAGCTAAGAAAGGTACCAGCAATAGCAGGATGCCTTGCAGTCAATACTTACATGCAGTGAAGAAGAAAGGCATTTAAATACACTTAAATACATTTCTCTTATATGAAAAAAGCACTTATTTTGCAGTGACTGCCTTCTTCTGTAATTGCAAAGAACCTCCAAAAAAACCTGTTCCAGTTCTCAGAACAGACTTAGCGGGCATTTGCTCATTTCTATGTTCCAAATACTTGAAATGGTAAACAAAACCTAAGGCTGGTATTTTTCAGCATCTTCCAAGACTGAAGAAAAAAGGTTTGTTAAGAAGAACGAGGTAGGGAAGGAGCCAATAAGGTGAGTCAATACCTGTGATCGCCCTTCGGATCTCTCGTGCTGCTTCCTCCCGCATCTCAATTGAGGCTTGTTCACTATACCAGGCTGCATGTGGGGTACAGATCAGGTTTGGTGCATCCTTCAAGGGGCCCTGACTAAAGCTAAATGAAGATTTAAAACAAGATCAAATGACAAAAAATATTGGGGGGGAGGGGGTGTGAAGTGGGGGGGGGAATCCAGATGGACTTGTACATACACAGATTAATTTTTACAACAGAAAAGAACTGCATTTCTATTTCTCGATGGGTTTAATTCTGTCATTAATTTAATACACTACTCATGGTATAAATAAACAACAATCACCTTTTATAGACTCAAAGGGTAGAACCTAAGTATAGCAGCAACATTAGCTTCTGTCCAATGCACTTATTGTAACTACAGCCACTGCCACTCCAGTTCTGGGGCAGAAATGCATAAAGCAAAACCCAAATTAAATCAGGATGCCATTCCATTTGTCCAGTTCATCACAATTTTACTTTTACTGCGTTAGCCAACAAAGCTCTGTTCTTTCTGTCAATGTGACATTTGGTCATTTAAATAAAAAAAATCTTACAATTATTTCCAAATCAGAAGTGTGACCATCAGCACACAAGTTTTTTTGATAACTCAGTTGTTATTTTTCCATTATTTCTAACTAATTTTTTTTCTTTCCCGTTCCTTTATAGAAACACCACAGAAAGAAGGAAATTTACTTTACAGATTGATTTTCAGGGAAGGCAATGAATCTGTGTAAAAGTGTTATCACAGATACAGAGTAAAGAAACTGAAAATAATGGAAACTTGCTCCTCCTATTTATTTCCAGCTTTAATAATCTCGCAGTCAACTGTAACAACAGGAGAACAAATACTTTAAGACAAAAGCGTTCTTTCAGAGTTGGTCATAATTCAAAAAAGAGATAGATTTCATCTGTAGTTCAATAAACATCAAAATATCTGGCAAAACTCTTGAATAAAGAGTTGCATGCTGCGATCAGATAGACATGCAGCACTGAAGCCAAAGGAAATTGTGGCTGTAATCCTGCAACTGAATCTCTGCAGATGGCATCTCCATGCAGTAAATGGGGCTTCCTAGAGGTGCAACGGGCTGCTCGTGCAGATCCGAGAGCGGAACTGGGAAGAATGTATGGAGCTGGAAGTCCCTTGAGCTGTTAAGATTCTGGCTTTGCACAGCACTACTGCATTGTAATGACTACATTTAGGAGTAAATGAATGCAGAGTATGCATAAATAAAATTAAGTATTTGTGATGTGGCATTGTGCCTCAGTAGATATAAAAATTCTGACTAAAGGGATACTATTCTAATTTTTCAAAGCTACTATTCCCCAGCCCCAAGCTGGTATGAGAGATACTGTCCTCTCTCCAGTCTTTACAACCCGCCCCGTATCTGTTTCTCTTCAAAAACTTTTGTGGATTGATCCAGTTAAAATTAACATTTCTCCCTGTCCGGACTGAAAAGACTTGTCACATACAAGGACTAAGCTACAGCAGCCTATCCTCAAGGACATATGAATAGGCTCATTTCTGATTAAGAGTGCAGATATTGCAGTGCCAATGCCACTTAGGGGAGTGGTACATTTCTGCCTTGAAACACTGGACTTCTGAGGCATTCAAAAACTCAGGCTTGTGCTATCAGCCCTGCTCTTGACAGCAGAGTTACTACTCCCATGATAAAGGGTAAAGCAAAACACAGCCTGCACTCTTGACAGCCTTCCTTAACTTTTTTTTGCAACCTATTACATTTATGGTTTTCCTGCAGAGGCAATCTGGACAAAAATATGTCTTTTCCTTCAGAAAGGTGTCATGAAGCAATTACTTCTCACACCACATCTCAACTCTTTGCCTTTGAAAGACTCTGTTCAGACCAATATTAGTTGCCTCCAGAGCTGCATCAATGACAAAGGCACACTCCCCTCAGAGCCACGGCCAAAGCCATGCCCAGGATTTGAACCTGAGCCCCTGCTATTTCCACTAAATAAACCCACTGATTTTATTTTTTTTTTTTTTTAAGGAATTAAATCTTGGATGTGGCTTTTTTACACTTCTGACCACATACACAAGCTCCATCTACATTTGCATTAGTCCAGTGCTGCACAGATTCATGTTGCTTTGCTAAGGAGTCTTTAGCTACCAAATGAACGGAAAACTCAGTTTACTTGTTGCTGTTGATTGTATCATGCACTAAGACTTAAAAATAAGAAAGTGAACGAAATAAAAAGAAAAGAAAAGGAAAAGCACCTGAATGGTTCTGACTCATGTACATCTAAGGCTGCCCCTCGTATCCTTCCTTCCTTCAGGGCCTGTGCAAGTGCTTTTTCGTCTACTAACCCACCTCGAGCTGTGTTGACCAGGAAAGCCCCTTGTCTCATCTAGGGAAAGTTAAAAACAAGAATGATGAAATAAAAATAAATGAAATAAAATCGTTGTGGCATTATTTTTTTACTCAAAAGAAGCATCCATTACAACAAAGGCTATTCAGCTGGTTTAAACTGTAACACAGTTGTCTTCCCTTTCCATTGGAAAGTACCACAAAATGTGATGCTTCTAACATAAAATGCTATTTCACAGCACTTAATAAGCTTTTGTTTCTTGTAAGTAGTGTCTTTTAATAGAAGCGTTGTTTCAGATATTGTGCAGTAACATGATCAAAAGATACAACTGTGCATATGAAAGTGACAGATCATTTTATGCCTTTTTATTTCACTGTGAAATTGCATGAGACAGAAACTACAGCACATTCTTAAACAAATTCATATTTTGTGGCTTTCAACTTTCACACAAATAAAAGCCTACATGATTTTTTCAGAAAAATCAATGCTTTTGGATTTTCAAACACTTTTCCCTTTAGTTGCCAAAACACAGTAGATGTATGTATTATTTATTTTTGTTACTTCAGCTTCCTCCTCCCCTGTGAGACTTTTCAAATAAAGACCTAAAGAATTCTTCTATTATTCAATTAAAAGGCATGAAAATGAATTTGGTTGAGAACGCTGTGTGCCCAGGAGAGAAGCTGTGCTGTGCATTGTGCAGATTAGCATTGTAGATGACACTGTTTGGGGAGAACTACAAGAATTTACACCACAATATATCCACAACTTGAAAACAAAGTGGCAGCTTAAATAAGAGAGATGGTACAGAAAAAAATATAAACTACTACATCCTGCTTCCAGCCACCCTAATACTTCATCTTTTACCAGATGTCTCAAACATTTCAGTGCATGAGGATAAAGGGTATGAAGAGCAGGAACCACAGTGAAGATGAGTTATAAAAATCTCATTTTGTACTGACTCTCATCATACGAATAAGAAAACCCCAACATTCTGACACCACCTCAACTACTTGAAACCTACACATCAAACTAAACCTTATGTAAATGGATCCTCACGCTGAAAGACTGATTCAAAATGCCAAATTCGTGAACAACAAGGAGGTTTGGATGAAAGTCAGCTATGAGGATTTTTTTTGTTTTTATGAGATCGCAGGGAGTAGAACATACATATGTTTGCAGTATTTTATAGGAGGAAAAACCACCATATTTTACTGGCCAACTCTCTACGTTTAGTTTGGCCCTGCCTCTCTCCATTTGCAGATTCCTGGGACAACAGGGAACCATCCATTGGTGTATACTGCAAAACCAAACTGCACTTACAGGAGCAGAACTAAAGAATACTTTTCTCAGTTTTACGTAATAAACTTGGGAATTAGAACAGTAAAGAAACGGGGGCAAGATCTTAAGTTCGTTTATTAACAACACGACATTCCTTATGAGAACTACCACTGCATCTCCAATACTTGGATCAGCTGTGAGAATTATTATTAAAATCAGCACAGTAAGGCTGACCAAAGAGACAATCACACCTGCTGTGCCATATGGATTCATGGGAGCTCATTTACCCTTCCCATCTCTGTGCAAAGGGGTAACTTGAGTTTAAAGTATAGCTTGGTGAATTTATATGCCCTCTGCAAGTCTTGAACATTTTCACTGAAGTGAGCCTAGATAAAATCTTCTATCCAATCTGTCCAACAACCTTGCTTCAGTTTTCATTTTATGGCTATTTACAAAACTCTAAAACCAGTAGTAAGAAAGTTCAAATCAAACAGAACATGGCTGCATAAATGCATTCTGGTGGGAATGAATTAAGTGACTCATGATAAACTGCCAGGGTGGATGCAGCTGGAGATGATCCTTAACAATGGGTGGAAGCTTGAAAGAGCTTCACAGCTAGAGCTGCTGACAGCTGTTAAATTCACCTACACTAAACCTGCACAGCTGCTTTAAAATGTATTGTGTTTAAACAGCCGTGTCTTCTTCTCAAATCTGTAAAACTAAAGATGACCTCAGCTCCTCTTAAGAGCACCTGATTATCACAGGTTCAATGAAACACTTCTGTGAGCTACTCTGGGACTACAAGGACAAGCAGGATGGCTTGCAGAATGCTGACTAATTCAAGGGAAAAGCTACTCAAGGACGGACACCAAATATTCAAGCACATTTTAAGGTTATGTAATTTCAGATTCTAAACAAAATTCAGGGAGAGACTTTAGTGAAATGTGATGCACCACACTTCTCTGTATGTTGTTTAAAAATTGGTTATTACATGAGCATGCAATTTTGGACAGAAGTGGCATGCAAGGCTCTCTATAGAAATTTTAGGCCAATTCTAACATCTGTCTGCCTAAATCATGATCAGGAGACAGAAACTAAGTAGTCAGAGGTGTTACAATTTTATGGTTTTCACATCAGCTTTTACTGTACAGACTGCTTCACCCAAACTCTTACAACAAACCAAAAACTATCTTCTAACATTTTAATCCTTGCTTTGATCATGAAAGGAAACAAATAGCAAAAATAGATGCTTGCAATATACTTTCCAGTGCAAATTTTATTATAGGCATTTCATTTCAGATGGTATTACTCAGTTTTAACATGTTTCTCTTTGTTTGTTTCTCTGAATAATGCACTAAACCTTCTCCAAAGCTTGACACATTTATCCACCTCCACTCAAAAACTTCTTGTGACAAACTGGCCCTAGTTTCACATCTGCTGTACCATGAGTGACCACTGCTCAGTGGTCCCACTGAATTCAGTGTGATTCTGTTTGGGTCCAGATGTCTGCCTGCAAAGACAACTAACCATGTAATAACCACTGAATGTACACAGGCACACAACAAAAGGAAATGTTCTGGGCAGGGTGATGGAGCTCTGTTCTCTTAGAGGTTTCATTTTAAGCTTCTTAATTTTTCTGAGTTTTAAATCCCAAATCCTGATTTTACGTTGGGATGGATTTGCAAAATCCTTAAACTCTCAAATCAAGAAGTGTGTTATACTGTCAGTTTTCTGCCATGATCCTACATGACCGTGGAACATGCTCAGTAAGTATTTCAGTTCTAAAGTTCAGGAGTAGTGGGTGCAAACTATTTCTCAGAAGACAAGCAATGATTTTACTTCAAAAGAGTGCTACTGTCATTGTTACCAACACATACAAACACTCTATATGAAGAACAGCAAAATCAACTGTTCTATCTTAGGGTTTCTTTCCTGTACAGTCTCCATTCTTACATCTCAGCGTCGTATTTCTCACTGTCACCTATGCTGAGGTCAGAGTCAGAAACCAGACATTTAATGAAAAAAGTTACTATCAAATTAGTCAGTAACAGAGCATTTACTGTACCCAGATTTTGAAATTATTTTACTATTACCTAAAACTTTGGGGAGAGGATAGTACTAATTCCAAGAAAGATTATTTTTCCCAGTAACACAATGCTGTAAATGAGCTCCATCCGTGAAGTGCTCTGTGAGCATCGGGACTGAGCACAGGGGGGAGCCATTTAGTCATAATCCTTAAATTGCATCGAAAGAACTCAAACTGAGGAACAGGAGTGAAAGGCAGAACTGCTACCTGAAAATACGCATGTAAAGGAAGTAGCTACTACAAGACATAGGAAAAGTACTTTTACACCAACGCCACTTTATTAAATCTGAACGACATTAAGACAAGGAAATTATTTCCGCAAATGCAATGTTACCGAGTCAAAAAGACAGTAAAAGCAACAATACATAAGCCACCAGCTGTTTCCTAATCTACTATAAACCTGTATGATCTCAAAAGCAGCAAAAGGGAAAGAAATTTCTATCAAATGAGAATCTGCCTATTTACATAAATAAATGCTACACAGAGTTGGCAACCAGCACCGGTGTGGAGGGCGCCCACAGAGATTATTACCTGCTTTATGGTGAAGTCATTAATAAGATGATGATTGTGTTCATTCAAGTTGCAGTGCAGGGTAACACAGTCACTGTGGAACAGCAGGTCCTGCAAAGTGCTCACCCGCTGCAGTCCCAGAGCACGCTCCATGCCATCCGAGAGGTATGGGTCATAGAAAATCACACTGAAGCCAAAGGCTTTGGCACGTAGTGCTACTGCTTGCCCAACACGCCCTACAACAAGACAAACACGGAATGAGAACAGATGTGGAGCAGCTGGTTTGAGGCAGAGCCCTCCTTCCTAATGGGAACGCTTGTACCAAACTATAACGCTTTGTACGGCAACTGGAAGAGCAGAAAACGGAGGCAGCTCCCACCCCACTCGAAATCATCACTAAGATCAGAAATGATACATCTGGACTGCTTCACACTGCCTTGTTTGAAACAAAGCAGGAGGTTTGCACCTTTTGTAACCAGATATCTGAAATGCCAGAAGATGTCACGTAATCTGCAATAATCTGTGTAATACAAGGCTTGCCTGCTGGGCCTGTTTATGGCAAAACACCACTGCCTGTGAACATATCCTGCCAAGGACTTAGTCTTACCCATGTCAAACCAGCTGGCTTTAATAAAAAGCTATAAAGTTAATCCACAAAAATGGATGCAATGAAAGATAATTTGTTTAATCTGAAGCACAACCATTCTCAATGCACGGAATCGCCTTTCTGAACTAGTATTTTCTTTCATTTTGAGCAACACCCTTCCAGCATTAAAACACCTGACAAGAATCCTGTCATTGAAGGCTTTAAAATAAATTTTATTCAGCTACCTAGATGATAAACACAATGCATCATATGGCACTAGTTAAGAAGAGTGCAGTCTCACTCTTGTATTCACATTGACCTCTGCCTTTCTATTCCACTTTCCTTACTGTCACATTTCAAGAGTTGTGCCCAAAGTTGCTGTATAGGAATGACTCCATGCCACATGTTATCAGGAGGTGTGTTATTCCCCTTTGACACACTACCAGTAAAACACAGAGAAAAAACCTGAGTACACTTAAATGAGTTACAGCTATTTTGAAGAGCGAGAACTCACACACTTTTCAAGTCAGAAGCCTACACAATAAATACTCACGTTAGAGTATTACAAATGTTGGATAAAGATGTTTCAAAAGCATCACTTGACAAAGCATAATAATAATGTCTCATTTGAAAAAAAAAAAAACAAACCCAAAAAAAGTCAACAAGTTTTCTTTTGTAACATCTGAGTTTGTTCAAAAAAGTATCAAATTAACCCAGGGAAATCCCATCTCTTCCCAACTGTGCTTGAAGGGATTTCCCTCTGCTTTTCAGTTTTCCTTTGAATAAACTTGAGAAGCCACAGGAAGAAAGGTTTTTTTGTTGATCATTTAACCTGAACACAGCAATTCTGCAGTGCTTAGTGACAGATGTGCCTGGAATACTAAACAGTATGTCAACCTGACAGGGGCTGTCTGCTTATCTTTGGGGACAGTGAGTTAAAACACTCCTCAAAATCTTTTATTTCAATACTTGCATGCATGTCATTTGTTTGCTTTCCAAGCTGTTTTTGTAAATTTGAAAGAGAAAATTTTCAGCACACTGTATTATTTTCAAATTTTGGCATGTCCACAGCTCAAGGAATCAGTGACACAACTGTAAACATTTTTTTCTTTTTTTAACAAAGCAAATAGCTGTTACTTCAGCTCCATTCATTTTCACATGCAACATTCTGTCATCTGCTCTTTCTTACACTCTTTACAACACTAATACCTGAGGGGATTCACGACAGTGAAATCTCTCACAACAGACTCTCCAGCAGAAGCCACACTCCCCATTCACTGCAAGCAGGCCAATAAACCAAAACTTTCTTCAATGGGCACAGAAGTTTTCTTCTGAAACACTTGGGAATCATGCCTGTACTTCTAACCAGAACTGTCCTATTACAATCAATTTATGGGATAAAACTCTTCTGCAACTGGCAATTCATATTTAGTCTCAGTCATTACACACACATAGAGATGGACACATATCATTTGCCAATTCCTTTCTAAACTAAAATCCAAACCCCACAAAACCTATAATGCTTTTTAAGCTTTCCAAAAAAACTTGTAAAGTAGAAGACTCTCCTGGGCATGAGGGGTGGCTCAAAACCCACCTCAGCACCTCACAGGCAATACAGCTCACAAATCACCCCACCTTTTGGACAACTCTATGTTAAGAGCATATAGAATTGTTATGAATGTGCATGGCTGCTTCCACGGAAGGCAAAATCTTAACTTCAAAACTTTTTGTTCTGTGGTGTGAGAAGAATGCAGAAAATGCATGTTGCACACAATTGCAAGAAAAGCAGAAAGCCACAAAAGCCTATTTTAGAAATTAGAGATTTATACAAAGTTCTAGCAAGGTCCGTGCATCATTTCCAAAGAGAGACTCAAAAACATCCGAGTCTCCTATTACAGTCTCACCCATTCACTCCCCCAGAAGTCTCACAACTTCCCCCATGTGTCCCAATTTGTAGGTGTCTCTAACCTTGACTCTGCCAATGACCTGAGTGTGACAGTACAGCAGCTGCTGTTGTCACTGACCCTGCTCAGCCCTTGGGCAACGAACACTCTTCCTATGCTGGTACTACAAAGTTTCATAGAACAACCTCGATACCATGGAAACGTTGATGACCTGCCTGAAGACTTCTCTGGAAAGGAAAAGTGCTTTCACTTTGTAGCTCTTCCCTGCCTATGCAACAGCCATGGAGAATATGGCTAATTTTTCCAGCTTCTTGGAGAACTCTGCAATGCAGACGGTAATACCACCCAACTCTTAAGCCTTATTGTCTTATAATGCAGGTTAGTAATTAGGCCAACATCTAGGTAGGACTGTGGGACTGTTGAAAAAATAGAGCAGGTGAGGAAAGACAACTGAGTGATGACATTCACTATGATGTGGAGACAAACTTATTTGGAAGAATTTCACCTTTCTCGAGTGAGGAAATGCATTAGCTATTAGTCATCAACGTTTGTCACTGGGAAGGAAGGGGAAAGGAATGTGACTTCACTGCTATAAAATTATCATTAGAGCAGAACCAGGTCCACCTATCTATTCATTCAATCACTTACATGCTGCTGATCATAAATATTCTTTCTTCAAAAAAAATCCTATATGTCTAAAATCAAGGTGGAAAGGTAGGTTGTTTTTTTTTTTTAAATGCAGGGCTTATTAACAACACTTTTGCTGCATCACTTGAAATACAGGATACTGGATAGTAAAAAAGATTAAAAGTGACAGAGACAGCTGTTTAATGATGTGATATTATTATATATGTAATGCTCAAAGAATCCCACACTTCACAAATACAGAAAGAAACACAGGCTGTGCCCTAAGGAGCTCAGGGTCTAACCAAACACCACAACAATGACAGATGGGATCCAACAGGCACGTGGAGGAGGCATTATGCTGTTGAGTCTCTGCTTATCTTCAAGCTCAGTACAAGAAGAGGATGAGAGATGGGGTTAACTTTAAAGGAAGAGCACAGAGTAATAGGATTAAGCAGGATAGACCAAGTGTCAAAGCAGGAATATGCATGAGAGAAGGCAAAGAAAAGCGAGTGGGTGATGGAAAGAAGGCAAGTGAGTCACGAAACTTGGCTAGACCAGTGGATAAGTGAGAAGCTGAAACTTTGGAGGGAATGACATAGTCATTCCCTAGCACAGAGATAGGCAAGAGCTAGGGTGTTTCTCTTTGGCAGAACAAGAGAAAAGCCCAGGAACAGATGCAAAGAAGGCCTGGAGTTAGCTGTTGCAGCAGCAAAGTGATAAATTTAAACAACCCACTGCTGAAGAGACCACAAGTTTTAGACCAGAATAGAGAAACACAGCTGTGGTTGAGAGGAGATGATCTCAGACACACATTAACAAGGACAGAAACTGCGACACTACACAGAACTACAGAAAAGGACTTGGTAACAGATGATGAGAACTGTTTATTTTGTGTGTAATACATTCACTTCACAGCATCTGAGTGGATCATCACTTCTGACAGTGACATGTTAAAATAATAAAATAATAAACTGAGGTGAAACTCCAGACGTGGGAAGAGGCTGCTAGTAAAGCAACACAACCTAAGGACAACAGTCTTTTGGAGTCTTTTGGTTGTAAATACGTGTTTTAGTCTGAAACTAGAGACAAGTAGCCTCTTGCAGGGATCTGTACTAGAAAAGGGAGTACCTCACAGCCTAAGTGTCTGAAGTGCTCACATAGAAACTCTAGTACAGCCACCAGTAGCACAGTCTACATTTTAAGTTTTCATTAACACAGAGCTACACAGGAGTTTGTTAGAACAGGTCAGAATGAAAGTGTTGTGCCTACTCACATCCATGCACAAGAAGGAAGAGTGGAAGTTTCCAATAGTGACTTTACAGCTTAATTTTCCTTGAAATTGTGAATATTCTATTGTAGGAAAAGATACAGGAACAACAAAAGACTAGAGACAATGACTGGTTAATAACAGCAACAGATTTGTGCCTTTAAAATCAGATTTTGCTGGGTTTTTCTAATATACCATGCAAATGAGAGGTTTGTTTTTTAAAACTAAAACCAAAACCTAGCATTCTATAAAGCTTTATGCACATATTGGCAAGGTGATTATCCATTTGTTTCTCTGTACTTTTCAGTCATTCACAGCAAAACCAACACACAACATTCACTTAAGGAAGTCGATGATGAAAGACTTTTTCTAATCTCAAGTCTGAATTAGTCCAGTGGAAAAAAAAAATCCAATGACACCAGGACAGATATTTTCAGCATATATGCATGTGAGATACAGAGCATGTGAACCAAAACCTTAAGTTTCAAAAACTAGGTATGCATTTCCATTTTGGAAACACTGCAGGCAACTATCTATTACTTATGTACAGATGCTGTGACTGTGAGTGCAATAATCACTGTGTGTTTAAATGAGATGCATAATTACACGAGTATAGATTTGAGAAAGCAACTTCATGACTAACTTCTTTAAAGTCATATTTTAAAGGCAATTCTTTGATTGTGAAGATGTTTTTGGTGTATTGCATACTCACTTAAATGAGTACTATGTAATGCCAGGCTATTTTCAGCTTCCAAAAGTAAGAGTTTGTGGCCAGAGTTATTTGACAGCAGTGTGTAACTGGAACAGTCATTTAAGTATGATGCTTTGTTGTCAAAATCATATTATTAATTCCTGTGGATGAATAGCACAGCAATTGCATCCACAGTCCATCAGATCTGTGTAAGACTAGCACAGGACTGAAAAATTTTTATATAGAAACTGACTTGCTTGTTTTTCTTCTCTGCTTCTGTAACAGACAGTAATTAATTCATCTCAAGCAAGCCTGTCCATCTGTTGGATGCTGAAACACATTTAGGGCCACTCAGAGAGGTAAGTAGGTGATTTTATTAGGCCTGGAAACATTTCAAACTTCCTTGCATATATTTTTCCTCTCATTACAGCTGAAATACAATTTCAGATGCAGCTCAACCAAATGCACAAAGTAACTGCTCTGTAGGTTGTTACTGCAGAGAAGACTTTTCAGTTACGTAAAAAATGGAAAAAGGAAAGAAGGCCAAACAGAACCAGATATGACAATGGATAAGGAATAAAACACATCCATGTGACACTGGGTTGAAGTACCAGGATCCTTGTCCTGGAAAAGGGAAGTGATGATGTCTCCTTCTCTCACAACCAGCGTGCCTGACACCAGGCAATATGGCAACAGAAATACGTACAGAAACACGAAGCATTGAGAGAATATCAGCAAAAAAAAAATCAATTTTCTGAGGAAAATGATTATGTCTAAAGGGAAAACATCTGAAATGTATAAACACCAGGAAAAAAGAGGGATTATACACAATGTGTGACATGGAGTGGATGAAAGGGTCCCTTTTTTATAGCTCAAATCTTCGTAAGTGAAGAGTATCAAACCACCTGTCAAGACAACATACCTAATCCAATAATGCCCAGGGTCTCCCCTCTGATCCTGGCAGCTCCAGAGGCCACTTCCCGAATCTGTTCAACGCTCTGTACTCTCGTGCCTTCCCGCAGAGCCTGGTGGAGCCAGGTGGTTCTCCTGTACAGGTTCAGGATGTGGCACATGGTAGAATCTGCCGTTTCTTCTACGGAGGCGGCTGGCACGTTACACACTGCAATCCCTGCAGACAAGGGGGCAGAGCACACCAGTTGCCAAACATTGCTTACTTCTTCCCGATTTCACAGCAGCTCAGGAGTATGATGTTTAAAACTACAGATATTTCAACATGTCTTGCACAAATATGAAGCTTCTGACCATAGTGGCAGACAGAATACCTGATGTAATAGTTGATAAATATGTGCTAATTTATTTTTCTGATTTTTTAACTACTACTGTGTTTTTATTCATTTCAAACTAAGGCAAATAGTAAACAGACCACTGAAGCCACAAAAGGTGAGCACTGAAGATGTCAAGATAGTTTAAAACCCGAGTCTTGGTGAGCGTTTTACATTTCCACTGAGCTTGGTGTTTTGAATAGCAAAGAGAAACCTGCCTTGCTTTCAAGAGTGTGGTCAATGATCATTTAGGTTTAATTGTGACTTGGCTTTTTCCTGCTAAGCAGATAGGCTCCCAAAAGCCATCCATGCAAGTGACAAAAAGGATAAAATAATTTATAATGGCAACTCTTAGAAGGACCTCACAGGATGACTATGAGTACTTCCAAGTCATGTATGGGTAATCATGACACAGGGAGGGACAATCTGTTATGTGCTGCACACAGGTTTGTGGAATTACAACAAACAGAATCCCAGTCCTTTCCTGGTCCCTCAGATTAAAGAGAGAACCCACTTAAATGTCAACAGGAAAATGCAAAATCTGCTTCTGCATGGCATGTAAAGGTAATGCCAAATTAAGTCCATGTTGCTAACAGCTGAAAAGTTACTAATTGAAACAGGCTTAAAATCAAGTAGCTAAGAGTGCTACAGATTTCCACAGAAAACTGGAAGGTGGATTGATTCAAGACTCACAATACGCCTTTTTACTTAAAAAAACCCCAAGCAGATGGGACAACAAGTGATTGCAATTGCATCCAAGTTACCCCATTCTCCTTTTTACCTTCTAGTACTCAATACACAGCAGTTAAGCAAAATGTTTCCTTGAAAAAATTTGTGTCCTTTTTGACTTGTCTCTCTTCAGTCTGTGTACTGCATGTTCTCTCTCTAATCATCAGCTCCCACAAATGTTTGTCTCTCAGTTCTGCTGATTGAGACAACAAACAGCACACAGTATAATTTCACGGTGGAGGAAAAAAAAAAGTGTTTTGTATCCTAAAAACACCCTGTTTTCACTGTTTGGGTTTTTACATAACTAAATATTCAGCAAGTCCTCAACTAACAGCAGAGTATCTTATGAAGTAAGGAAGGAGAAACACTCTCTTCAATAATAGCAATAACAATAATATTACACAATAAACTCATATTTATCTACATTTTACATTCAAATGCCTTTACTCTGCTGCCCATAACTGATTTTACAGCTTTCTCTACATCTCTACATCGATAAAAACAAACACAAGGAACCTGCAGAACTATTTTTCTTTCCTCTTCCGTGGAGATAATCATGTCTGCTGAGTCACTGCCCTTAAAATCACAAAAAGATATACCAGCACCACTTGCTGGAATATTAATCCTGGCATCCTGCGATCATCAATGGTAGCAGGAAACTCACACTTTTTAAAAATGGGGAAAAAAGCTGGGGGAAAGGTATAAGACTGAAAAATAACATCCCTCTAAGTACATCACAATAAACAGCTGCATTTCCTTATACAAAAAGCCTTTTTCGTGGAAGCAAAAATGCAGGTTTTAGATGGCAAAGTAGATTTAATAAGTGTGTCTCTTAATAGCTGGCATCAACCGAGTAATGCTTTAAAAGGAGCTTAAGGAGTTACATTATGTATTTGGGAAGAGAAATAACATACCTTTCTCTCTAACAGATTTCCTTGGGAAACTGAGGGAACAAAAGTCAGGTAATTTCTCTCCTGAACTGCAAGAACTTCTTTTTCCCTATTTTTCTCCAACTTTAAAACCAGGGGTTTTTTGAAAGGCATAGTGAACCACAAAAGGCAGCAAGAGAGAGGCAAGGAGATGAAGAGATATTTCACACACACTCTCATCTCATATCCATCTATCTGTGCTCCCTTCACTTTCCCCTTTTCTCACTGTTTTCAGTGCTTTTGCACACAGGTTCAATACTGAGAAATGCAGGAGTCATCAGGCATTACCTTCACTCCCACTTCACTTGAATCCAGCTACACCCATGACTTCTACAGATTTCCTAGCCAACAATTAATTAAGTGGAGAAAAAGCAGATTTTATCCAAGAAACACGTTTTCATGCTTTTTAAGAAGATAAAACTGCTAATATAAAAATAATGCTTAATAGGAAAAGCTGGCAACAACCCCGTGTGCCAGCTCTATGAGAAGTAACTCAAGAAGTAAGTTCAGGACTATGTCAGATCTGTGGTTTAACTCTAAGTTACATTTCAAAAGTGAATAAAAGCTTTTCATAGATAGCAGTTTACTCTCCCATTACCTCCTTGAGATGTGTATTATGTGCAATGGTTCAACAAATGGAAGGCAATTTGTCCCAGGAGTGGTTAGTATTTCATTGCAACCATTTCACCCAAACTATTAAAATCAAGAGATTTTCCTCTGTAATCCTTCCAGCATTTACTGGCTTTTGATAGAGTGGACAATCCTATTTTGTAAATACAGGGATGCCCGAACAGGTTGGATCCTAAATCAGTCTAATCACAACACAGGACCTGAATGATAGGGAATGTGGCCATTTAGCATTTCATATGAATGAGAATTTCCCAAATCTGCTGTACTCTGCCTTGAAGAACTGTGTGGCTGCATTTGTTATAAGATTGGCCAATCTCTACACAGACATATGTTTTCTGGGTCTCACAACAGGTGCCTGACTGGGGCATTAGTTACAACAGGCAGAACACAGCCTTGCACACTCTCAGACCTGATCTGCTCTTTGTAAACCCAAGAAAGGAGTGGCTGGGTTCCATCTGCTGTGCAAACTACACTGCCATCAAAACAGGTGAGTGTTTTACTATCATTAGCTGATAAACAGACCACACTACAGCTCCTCACTACACCAGTGGGGTTATTGCTAGGACTAAGCACTGCCACAAATGTTTCTAAGATCTTCCCAGAGTATAATGGGAAACATACTCGTCACCTCAATCTTGGCAAAAACCTGAAGAAAATCTTTATACCAAGTGTAGGTTTACCTGTAGACTACAGGTAAGAGACAGTTTAACCTAAAGTAAGAAAAGTACAAATCAGACTGTTGCTTTTGTTACAGTAAAACACTAAGCACCATCTCTTCGTAGTTGCAGTAGCTAAATTTATTCTGAAGCAGCAACAACTGATTCTCCTATAAAATCGGTATTTCTATTTTATGGAGTGGTTTAGTACTAAATCTCATGCATCATAAATAAGTCTCAGACAGTTGATAATGATCTCATTTTTTATTCAAACAGAAGTAGTATGCCATGGTGATGGAATTATATTTTGTAATTGGATTACAGCAGTAGTAGTTAAAATATACAATTGGGGTAAAAAAGAAGGAGATGAAAAATTATGGCCTTACTCCTTGGGTTTATATAGAGCAGGCAGATTGTCATCCTGTCACAAAGCTTTTAATATTATCACTTAATTAACTAATGCTAGTATTTCCATAATGAGTTTTAAACAGTCTGATGAGAAAATTATACAGCTTACATATGATGCTGGTATAAAACACATAGGAAACATTAATGCAAAGATTTAGATGCTATCAGATTTCTGGAGGCAAGTGTAAGATGCGAAATAAAGTCTGTAACAGTCATACCTAAATCTCCAGCAGATTTGATGTCAATATTATCAAAACCACTGCCAATTCGGACAATTATTCGAAGTGCTTTAAATTTCTCCAGGTCTTCTCGAGTTAAAGTGATAGTGTGATACATCAGTGCACCCACTGCTTCATTTAGTACCTATAAATAAAACAGGAGAAAAAAGACTTATTTTATTTTTTTTCTTTCACAGCTTAATCACATACACATAGTTTCAGGTATTAGAAGATTGTAAAAGCATTAAATCCAATTTTGTTTTGTTTGTTACAGGTTATTACTCCAAATATCTTTCAGACTCTTGGTAAGTCTTTTTTATCTGATGTCTCCATTCTATCACGATGGGATCAGCTTTGGAAGAACTGAAGTGACCTCTACTTTGTTCTTATTAAGAGGGAAAACTTTCTCATTCTGCAGGAGATGCTCTGCAATACCAAGCCCTAAATACAAGTGCCACTGGACTGCATCTGCACACTCAGATGAAGCACAATACAGGAGTGAACAGTCCCTGCCAACAGTGAGCATTTTATGCTCAGGCAGCTGACATTCAGCTCTGAATGGAGTTACAGAGCAGTATCTCTTCACCACATACACACACAGTGGTTACAGGCATTCACTGAGCTATTAAACCACTTGATACCTGAATAGAAAACATTCAGGGATCATTACAAACCCCTTCCTCAACAGAGACTGAAATCTGTCAATTCATACCTAAGAACAAAAGTGTTTGCCCCTCGGTTTACTGATACTGCAACTAAGCTCTCACTGAAGGAAAACTGGATGTCATATGAACTGATATCAACTGAGATACCAAAGCTGACATTATCCAGAAAAAAAACCCAAATCTCTGAGAAATAAGAAACTGCAACAAAGCAAAAATGTTGCAGAAGGAAAAACATGTGAGAGACCACTAAAAAGAGCAAAAATAAAGGATATTCAGACCCTGTCACGGTAAGTTAGGTTAAAGTGCATCCAACCTACTCAAGAGCACCTAAGAAGAAGGGGTGTGGAGAAGGGGATGGGAGCCACACATGCCCAGCAGTTTCAAATTCTGCTACCAAACAGTGACACTGCATCCCACACAGCTGATACAAGCTTATTTTTCAGAAAGCAGAGAATATTTTCCTCTTTGTATGCAAACTGGAGGATTTCACTTCTTCAAAACATTTCTCTTGTGCTTCTACCTTCAGTGCATGTGCTAATATCCTAATTGTTCTACGAGACACAAAACATGCGCGAATCATTTCAGTAGCTAAGCCAGCTGTAATGACTTCAAGAGATTCCTATGACACACTTCACATGAAAGTTCTGCAGAGGCTCTAAATTTCTTATTCAATAGACTTTTAGGTCTGGTACATGTACAGATTCTGTCATCTGAATTATTTCTGCTCATATGAGCATTGCCTAGTGTACTGCAAGGTCAGCAACAATAATCAACAACAATATGTACACTTTTTAAAACACTATTGCAGCAAAACACAGTCTTGCACTCAAAGGATTACAGATGTTGGAACTCAAGATCTGCAGCAGTAATGCTTGAAATTAAAATCTACAAAGAAAAAATTTTTAAAGAAATACCAAACTCCATAAAAATGAAAGAAAAGCACTTCAGAATAGTTCACAAAATTATTTATGCTATTTCAACATGTGTTTCTGGACTGGGAACCTCAGTTCTAAGTCAGATAAAGGCCAGAATTCTTTGAGCAGAATTTGCATTTACTAGTTAGAGTAAGAACTGCAAAAAAAATTACAAATTACATATCCTTAAAGAATGCAGCTACAATATAATTCAAAGACCAGCTGTAGGCTCTGATCGTATTGAAACGATTACACACACAGAGAACTCCTTGATTTTAATGGTAAAGTCCTTTGCAGATTACATCTATCAGTCCCCAATCAGAAAGACTGCACTCATCAGGACGTGTTACCTTGAGCTGTTACACAGGGTTAATGAAAACCTAAAACAGTTTATTGGGTTTGCTTCTCCAGCGACACTACAGTTGGCATGGACCAAACCAAAAGTCACGTCTGAGGCAGCCAGCACAAGAAAAAGTGCCCCTCAGAACCTGAATTCCCACCTAAAATGCCCTTAAGGTTATTTCTGGTCCAACCAGAGCCTAAAAAAAGTTGTTCAAAAATCTCCCAGTTGCAGTGACAGGGAAATTTCTTCAAGCTCAGCTGCAGCACCTGTTACTTCAAGCCTCAGGGTCCTCAAGTTCTTCATGATATCCTGGTTGTCTCCAAATAGCCACGTCCTCTATTCTGTGTTGTGTCACATATATTTTCCCCTGCCTCTCCAAGGTTGCTCTGGATGGCTGTGCTGCAACATCCTCTGTGTAGTTTTAAGACAAACAAAAACTGAAGAAACTTAGAACTTACGAGGACACCCCTAAGGCTCTTGTGACAGCCACACCCTCCTCTCCCAGACTGGAAAAGGCCAATGGTGTGTGTGTTTTGTGGGTTCAGAGCTGCCAGTGCTTTAAGGACTGCATTAATCAGGGGCTAAAAGACAGCTGAAGCAGCTGACATTTATGTTTTAAAATCAGAGTGTTTCACTGGGGAAGCAGCTTTTCACTTCATAATCATGCATATTTTATTAACTCAGCCAGTCAAGACCGTCATTTGGACTCTAAGAGCACCGGTCTGGACCCATCACACCACATTTTTGGGACCATCTAGGTTATGGCTTGGCACTGGGAGGAGACAGAAAAGTATTGGAAAGCTTGGGAATGTGTTCAATAAAAGGAAAAATATTTCCTAGCTATGGCTTAATGCTGACACTTTCCATTTCCACAGGCAGTTATTTACTCATCATATGGGATATGGAACAAACAGATGCAAATGACAAATCCTTTAGAATTTCTTTTTGGTGACTGAGCCTCTCCTAGTATTATGGACTAGGAAATCCACTGCAGCAAATATAATACTCTGCAAGTGTGTATTGCATCACATTAATTTGATAATTTAATTATGTTACTGCTTTTTGCAACTGGCAAAAAATGCTGAAAAGGCAGAAAATAATACCAGAAAATCTGAAGTTAGAAACAATCAGATTGGTGAATGTTAATAATTCCACTTAAGAGATTAAAACAATAGTGAAAGTTTCTGTATTTTTGGAACTATTTTCATGAATTCTATTCTCAGTCATTACATACATTAAATGCACAACGAATTCTGACAAGCTCAGCAATATATAAAAACAAAACTTGACCTAAATCTGAATATAACACACAAAACTTAAATCCAGCATGAATGTCAACAGTTCCAGAAAATTAAATAATCTTTAGAAAAAATACCTGCATTGGGGCAATTTACTGATAATTTAACAGAAGCACTCCCAGTGGTGGATGGATGAGAGAAACAGGGAGTATATGTGGGTTTTTTCATTCATCTTCTGTAACAAACTTGATGGAAATAACTTTTACCAAGTTCTAGTACAATTTTATTACAAAGACATCAACTTGTGTCACTTTTGAGTGAGATAACAATCCAGGCAAAAATTCCAGATCAGCCCAAGTCTGCGGCAGTCAGACAACACTCTCAGGATCACTCAGGAGGAAATGCAGAGAACGAGCAGAGTCAGCTGTGCTCCAACAGCCACTCCTGCTTTTATCACACTGCAACTGTGTTCAGGAGACGAGTTACTTCTGTAACCAAATGATTATGTAGCTGATCTGCCCCATTTCCGTGCCTTCTGACTGCCTTCCAGGTAAAGCTACAGCTTTTTGCAAGCCCCTTCCATACCCTCTTCCATGAGGTGACAGCCTTTCCAACCCAATGGCTTGGACAGGTCTTTCTGCTGTTCTTCAACCCCAAAATGACTACTCCGCTTTCACAACATGCCAGGACCCCAATGCTCTTAGGGAACAGATGACACTGCAGTAGGAGACATTTCTATTTCTAAGAATTTAACAAATCCAGAGTACTGACTACCAAAGGTTGAAATCTTTTTTAAACATCTTCTCATCTATTTTTTCCACCTTCTTTCAGCACCAGACTGTTCTAGCCATCATGCCAAACATCACTTAGGCACCACAACACGCATGCCTCATTATTTGGGGAAGAACTCTTAGCATCTTGTTTTGCTTTTACAAAAAAAGTAGCATATTGTAACATGCTAAGAATCCAACAGCAAGGCCTCCTCTTCTTTGAGCGTCTAAAAACATTTCTGGATTTGACCATGAGAGACTGATCTCAGAAGCTTGTGGATCAGATCTAGAGCACAGAAACTAACAGTACATACAGTGCCAAAGTATTTCAACACAGAGACAGAAAACATCTCTAAATCACATATTGACTATGACAAGGTATCGTAATTGTAAAAACCAGCTTCTAAAAAACCCTTAACTATAAAGTGCTATATTTCATCTGGTTCTAGAAACTACAGGGTATTGCATTTCTTGGAGTTTGATGTGTCATCTCCAAAAAAAAAAATATGTTCCAATATCACCAACAGACTTGAGATATTTTGCACATTTGGGTGGAAAAAATGTACTTTACCAAAACTGAGTAGGCCTTGCCTTATTTAACTTGCAAAAAGCAGCTGCACATTGAATTTGTAACCAATAGTCTGTCACGCAGGGAAGGCTGCACAGACTTGTATTTGCTCTCAAAGCCTCACTTAAAACATTGCCAAGGGTCCATGTGAACCTAACACCATTAAAAGTAAAAAGCAAAGCCAGTATGCTCAAGTGGTATTCAGTAGCTCTGCAGAACTGTGCTGCTTTACACAAGTTCCTGCTTCTCTTTAGGAGACTCTCAGCT
Source organism: Platyrinchus mystaceus (assembly GCA_035041135.1). Lineage (NCBI taxonomy): Eukaryota > Metazoa > Chordata > Aves > Passeriformes > Tyrannidae > Platyrinchus > Platyrinchus mystaceus. The sequence goes on along the minus strand of JAWWLV010000144.1, from coordinate 67,383,384 downwards.
CCCTGTCAGGTTCCTGTGATCCATGGTGCTGTCAGCAACCCCCCTCATTTCATGTTTAGGAGGGGCAGGTCCTGTCTGACCAACCTGATCTCCTTTTATGACCAGGTGACCCACCTGGTGGATGAGGGGAAGGCTGTGGATGTGTCTATCTGGACTTCAGCAAAGCCTTTGACACCATTTCCACAGCATATTCCTGGAAAAGCTGGCAGCCCATGTGTTCCAATTCAGTTCAAGCCTATCAGACACTACGACATCTATACCAAAGGATCACTATGTCATGTAAATCATTGATGACAACACATCATCCCACACAAACCTCGGTCAAAAAAACTCTTAATAAGCACCAGCAACATTCAAGTCTTTATGACTCTTAGAAAAACGTGGTTATGGGAAATGAAAGTAAATATTAGTTGACAGCCAACTGTATTCCTCAAATCTGCCTGAAAGGTTGATGTGTGCTGCCTGCTGGGAACAGCAGCACCTCCACTCTGCTTTTTAAGGGGTGTTAGTTCAGAGGAGACACTGGCACCCTGCCCCTTTCTGTGATGCTGCTCTTGACCTGTAGCACTGCCACTGCAAAGTCCAAGAGATGGTGGCACAAGGGCCACCATCTGCCAGTCCTGGGTTTGTACATATCCTTACTGTGATTGCTATAGGGTAACTATTTTGTATAATGAGGTGTAACTTAGGGTTTCCTTTTGTTAATGTTTTCAAAGTCTTTCATAAGGAATCTCATCCAAGGCTCATTCAGTAAATTTACAAGGCTTTGGATCAGCTCCAAGGTGACAAGTTACTCCCAAGTATACATTACTGTTAGAACAAGGCTGCTTCCTTTCAATCTATGTTCTTTGAGAATCTAAATTTGATGGAAAACTAAAATGCTTCAACTGCAGCATGAATATAAACAGCACTGATGGTGTAAACACAAGATTGCAGCTTTACTTCTAAACAAGGAATTGGAAGCTGAAAAAATTATCTTACTTAACCATTGCTGTAACAGGGACAAATCAAAGAGCTGAACAACAGCACCATTCTCATTTTGTTTGTATCAGTTTCAAAACATTTGTTGCTTTTCAGCTCTTCTTTGAAATGGTCTTAGATAAAACTGTCATCAGTGGAACTGTTTCTACATTTAATTCCTGTGTAAAAGTGTGATTGAAAAATTTCAAGTCCTTCACTGGTGAACAGGAAGCTGAGCTTTCAAATTTTTTTAACTTAAAACTAAAAATATGGAAATGCAGTATCACTTTGAAGATGATTTTATTTTGTGTTCATAAAGCAGGAGTCAAGGGATCTGACACATTCTACCTCAATCACTGCTAAGGCTGAGGCACAGGTTTACCAGACAGACTCTTTTCCCACTTCCACCCAAGAAGACTATTCTCTTCAGTGTTCTGGTGAACTGGGTATCTGCTTGAAGCTGTAAATCCAGTCAAACACACACATCTTTTTCTCCTACGTGACGTAGGAAATCACATAATTACAGAAAAAAGAGATTGAGAAAAGGTACTCAGCTTCAAACAAACTCTTGACTTCTTTCCAGGCTATAAATTTTGCTTTATAGACCATTCCTAATCAGTTTTTCTTCCTGTCTTTTCATCTGGGTTTGCAAGAATCACTATTTCCCCTCTGCTTGGCCGAGATGTCCATTACCAGCTCTTGCACAGTTTGTTTACATTCAGCCCTCTGGATCTACACAGCACTTCCATGTTACAGAACACACAGCAAAGGTCAGGAAGCCCAAAGAGCAAAGAACTTGAACTCAAAAAAATCTTCAGCAACACAAAGATCTCAAGGGTGTCCTTGAGACTGTCATGCCTTCAGAGGTACAGAAGTGGAAAGGAGCAGCAATATTGTAGAAATCAGGAGTGCTGGGTAGGATGCCAAGGAGCCAAGAAAAGCAGCAAACTGCGTGAATGGCACTGAAAGGAAAAGGAACGGAGAAAACAGCAGGACAGACAACAGAGAATGAGATAGAGAAAAAAGAAAGTTGTCCTGGAATGAGGATGGAAGTAAACTAAGTATTTTTAAATATTTTTTTTGGATGAGCAACTGTGTTTTTGGCAGAACAAACCAAAACACCACATACGCTTGGACACAGTGTTAGACGGTTACTGAGAGAACTTATTTACACATCATTAATTGTAAAATAAAAAACAGTTTAAGTGCAGTGAGTAACTTTTATCAACAGTAATGTAATCTCTAATAAGAAAGAAATTTAAACACTGAAACCTTAAAATAATTTTTACCCTAAATGACAGAAGTTTCCTGATAGGATGCAATGAACCCAGTTCCCAGTTATCCCATGATACAGTTTGGCAAACGTAATGCTCAACTTCACACAGTCATATGCAATATCTACAAAAAACCTGAACTTTGGGGTTAAGGGATAAACACATCTATTGTAGCCTTTCAGACTGGCTTGAAAACAAACTGCTTTTTCTAGGGAGAATGGGAAAACAACAAACCAACCAAAAATCAGCAAAACCTTACACATTACTAATTTCTGAAGTGCAGTCAGTGTCCTCTAAGCACAGTGTTATTTCAAAACCTCGGATCACTCTTAGTAAATGTCAGTATTCACTGAAGCACTGGCAGCCTGATTTTCAAAAGGAAGGAAACACATCTTCACCATCCAAGTTGCCTTCCAATGCAGTGGAACAGGGAACGAATGCTTTGACCTGGGATGAAGCAGAGTTCTAATACATTTTATTATTTACCTGTGACTTTAACCTAGTTACTTATTTTCCACACTTTAATCTCCCCACCCATAAAAAGTGACTGAAAAATGAACTCTTGGCATAGGGGAGCTGCTACAGAACTGCAACTCAGGCATTACCCAGTTTAGAGAAAAACTTTCTTTACTCAGCACACACAGTAAGGTATAACAGTATTTGGTAACATCCTGCTTTTGTCTCTGCATATAAATGGCATTCAAATCCTCATTTCTCTTCCCTCTCTATGTGTGAAAATCTCTCAGCCTCCTTGCTCCTCTATGATAAAAGCATCTAGCTTGAGCTTTGCTGTCTCACAAACTGCTACAAATCCCTTTTTCACTAATTCCTTAAAATATTAAGACAATATTTTAAACCAGTCCTGTTACTGAAACCTTCTCATGACCAGCAAAAATACCTTCTCTGGGTTCTAAAATGTTCATTCCTCAAATGCCAACTCCTCACACCCTGGTGGATCAAGGTTCCACAGCTGCACAAGCTGAGTTTATACCAGTCCTCACTCTCCAAGCCATCCTTCTGCAGTCTTTCACTCCCTTTCTCCCCAAGCGATTCTCAGTTCATGTCTTTCCCCCCCTCCTCCATTACATGCATCTACAGTCACCCATCCAGGAGTATCAAACAATGTCAATCACCTCTTTCAAACCCCATCCTAAACTTCCCAGTCTCTGACCTGCCTCCTGCAGCTTCAGACCAAGTGTATCTGTATCTGCTACCCTATGAATTCATTAGCTCTTCTTAAAGACATGAAATACAAAGGAAAAAATAAATTTCACCTTCTGCTTTCAGCAAGCTCTTGTCAACACTAAACCTTCTCCTGATTTTCAGTCATCTCATCTTTCACAACAGGGAACAGCCTTTTGCAAATTAACATCCATTATCAAAATCTGTATTTTAATTAACAGGACAGCATCATTTAGTATGGCCAGGAATGCGCACTCATAAATACACGAACATTTTAGATACTGCTTTAAATATGTAACTTTTCACTTTAAAACTTTCTGTGAAAACAATTTTATATTTAATAACGCACCGTTCCCAAATAAGGTGTTATACAAACGGTACTAAAATACAGATATTTCTCTAATATAACTCTAAAGATAGTTGCAAAATAGCCATTTTTTATCACAGATGAACAGTGAACACTTTTCAAACAGAAGTGAACAGTGCTCAACACTTCATAAAACTGACCGCTCAGTCTACATTAAAGTAATACAACACTATGATAATGAATTAACGTTTGTGATTTTTGTTGCAGAAATTTACTACCTGGCAGAACAATGGCACTCTGAAAGCCCAAATGTTTTAGGACTGCCTCATCCTCCAGAAAAATGAAAATCTTATTGTGGCAATGTACTGATAGCTAGAGAAAATATTTCTGATGGATTACTAAACTCACTGAGAATGAATTATTTTTGTACAATGGAAAGTAAAGGATGCAAGCTTTAGTATAATCCCCTCAATAAAACACTTGTGAATATCAGCAACAGATTACCTGTGTCGCTCATCAGATATTTTAATGCTTTTTCAAAGCTACCATTTGAGAGACACACACTGACTTTCATTCTCAGGATCTGAACAGTTCATTTACTACACTGATAACAGAAGGTACCCGGTGTTTCTATGCCCAGCATTTGTGGCACACGGGAATTCCCCAGTTTTGATGCACCAGAAGTGAACAATGTTGACTGCAGTAAGCAAAGCATAAAACTATACAGGTGGTGCAGTTGCCAATGTTACAGTGTTCACATGAAGAGGAGACTGCTGTTATCTACTAATAAAAGTGGAACAGCACTTATATTACTTATTCTCCAAGTGTCATTTAGAGCTTTTAAGTAGAATCCAGATATTTCACGTATTAAACTTCTGACAGTGGTGCGAGACAGGAAAACAGTAAAATGAAAGCAAATTTTTAACATGACTGAAAAGAAATGCACAGAAATAAGGTATTTTAACCCTTGATATATAATAAAAGGGAATTGAGAAAAAATCTAGGGTTGAATATTTCTCCAAATTAAAAAACTGAAATATAGTCTTTAACCCTATAAATTAAGCTTTATTTCATTAAAAGCCCCCCAAAAAATCTCTGCAGCTCCAATTATGAATGAAGACTGGAAGTTTTCACTTCCTTGCACGTGTTCTCAAGTTAGGTTCTCATTCACTGCATTTTCCACCTAAATTTTGAGTCTGCATTTGTTTTGAAACTCTTCTGCAGTGACCATTCCCAGTGCACAAGGCTGCTTAACCCAACCTGCACAATTTCTTGGCTAAACAAAGAAATTACAAAGTCCCCCACACAGACAATCCAATACTGGGATTTGTCTTACCAGACAAAGGCTTGAGTAACAGAAATGTTTCCAAGGAGCATTTCAAAATGCCATGCAATAATATTTTTCCCAGAAGTAATTCTCTCCATGAAATTAATTCAGTAAGTAACCATATGGACAACATCCAGCCAAAGATACACTACACAAAGGCAATACTTCAGCATACAGACATTTGAATCTTTGTTTCATCATCATATTTCATGACCTATTGGAAATGACCGTCAGCTCACTCACTGAGGTGATCGGCCAGTAACTGAAATGCAACAGCTGACCAGGATGTCAGAGCAGACACAACACTGGATCTGATCCCAATCGTTAAAATACCTGCATTTTTCCCAAACATCTCAATTAGGCCTCTGGAATATTACCTTTTCGTGGATTTCTTGTGTAGACTGAGCATCACAAAATGCCACTGTGGCTACATCCTTCAGAATAGGCATCTCTACTGTACAGTCCCTGCCATCCAGCAACGCTACCAAGGGGCGCGGGTGCATCGGCCCGTTCATGATCGGAGGTCGAATGCCTGCAAGGAAACAGAGAGCACGTGTTACTCAAGCCATGCAAATGTAATTAAAAAAAAGGTCTAGCCTGTTTATTCTGATGGCAGAAAAAGATTTCAAGAAGGTAACAAAACAGGAACAAGTTTACACTCAGCAATCAACTAAATACAGAAGACCTAAGGAAAAAATTCCACGGAGGTTCAGGAGGCTGAACAGCGAAAGATGGATAAAACCACTATGGGAATAGTATATTTGTTTTTTAAAGATACATCCTTATTGCACTATTAAGAAGTGTCTGTGCTATCTTATCCATGTTTTGATTGGATTCCACACCTTAGTGAGCTCTAGACAGAGTGAGAAATATCTTGTCCAGGCTTGCAAGAGTGTAGCTTATGGAATATCATAAGCAACTCAGTGAGGATTTGAGTTCAATTTACATATATAATGATGATTCTGCTGAGACTAAAATTTAATTGAAAAAAGCCTACAACAGCAAAACGTTGCATTTACTGAGGATCCAGTGTCCAAGTTTACAGGCTAATTACTGATCTATGTAGGTCTGCTTAGACTTAAAAAGTTTTACAAAACAGTCCTATATAGCTTAGTCAAACACATCATACTTAATCCACTACTGAATACTCTTATAAAACATGAACAAAAGGTCTCTCCCTAAACCAACATCACTCTTGGAACATTGTGGAGTGACAAAGACATTCACATTAAGTATCTGGGGTCAGGAAAATCAGTCCGAAATGCAGACTTTATTTACATCCTCTTTACAGAGTCTTGAAATGAAAAGTAATCCTTAAGATAGTTAGAGAGCATCTTTTTAATAGTGTAGATGGGATAAATACACAACAGTACTCAGCAGAATAATATTAAACCAGGAATAATATTAAACCATTACATTTACACAAAAGTAGTTAAGCGTGGGTGGTAAAAAAAAAAAAGGACTTCCTGAAGAGATAAGGAAAAGCAAAACCAAAAGTACATGGGGTTTTTTATTTCTTTTAAAATAAGTTTTAAACACTGCAAAGTGAAGCAGGCTGGATCTTTCTTATATGCAAATATCAACATATTTTTTTCGCAATGTGAACTTTAAAACATTGCATATTTCCTTGATAATCCAAGTTAGTCCAACATTAATGCAAATGACAGAAGTTCCCCAGTTAACCTCTACAAGCAATCCCTGCATCTTAAGTCCCAGACTGGGTCAGAAAGCAAGCCCTGAAAGACTGCTATCTGCATTTTAGGTGGATGGAAAATTATTAGAATCCCAGCTGTATGAGGTATCTGGTGAAGAAAAACAGCTGCTGGGAAGAGAGATTTTCACAAGTCAACAGAAGCAGCCTGTTAGTCCCCCACTGGGACCAGGCTCAGGTCTGGGCTGAGGAAGTATAGCTAAGGAGACTCCTGCCCTCACAGTACAGCCTCAAGCCATAAACTCCATGTCCACCCCTAACCAAGCCAGGATGACAGCCCAGCCCTACTACAATCTGGTATTTAAGTTCCTCAGGCATAAAAACTGTTTGAATAGGTAAAGAAAACAGAACAAGAGTCACTACATTTGGCTCTTCCCTGTTCTAGTCACAGTGTCTCCCAACATCTGATGATGGCAATGGACTGACCCTGCAGTGCTCTCACCATAGCACAGAGGCACTGAGATGTGAAAAGTACTCACCAGCCAAGCTTTCCATGAGTACAACACCCATGAAAACTATGCTCTGTTGTAAAAACACCCACTCCTAACCTCTACTGTGACAGACATGCTTAGAAATGCTTCTGGTACACGTATTCTTTCAGTAACATCCAGCCACCAAAATTAGATGGGAGCCTTTTAAATATAATTTCTGAAAACTGCACATCCTGTTAATTTACTATTGATACCTGTTTGAACCAGAAATGGCCACATAACCCTTATACAGTAATTTTTAGTATACAAACCACACATTAATAACGTGGTACACGTCAGGAACACAACAACAATATACAACAAAGCTACATAGTTACCCAGAGAACAATTACTATCTTTTAATGGGAACTTGATTATAAAACCCCACATTAAATTTACTTTAAAAAAACTCCCTAAGATAAAGCATGTTATAGACTTGCTCATGTTTCTTTCAAAGCAGTCTATGTAATAGCATTACCTAAAATGCAATTAAGTGTTGAAACAAATGTAAAAATGACATTGCAAGTCCTATTCATTTTGTTTAAAGTAATGTTGCTCACTTTAGAGCTGAAATGTTATGGTCATTGTCTTGTCAGTACAGCAAAGCCAGAACTTCAATGGCAAGTCTGAATGCTAACTAAAATTCAAAAAAAACCCCAAACAAACAAACAAACAAAAAAACACACCAAAAAAACCCCCCAGAACTTCTGATACTCAAGACATTGCAGATGAATGAGGAAAAATATGGCACAGAGCTACAAAAATATGCCATAGAGCTACAACTGAAGCACCTCTGTCAACAGCAAAACACAAACAGTCTAAACATAAAAAAGATGAGATTAAAAACTCTCACTTCCAACCAACGCTTTTCTGACTAGAGGTATCTCAGAAAACCATGAAATGCAACAGCACAAAACACAGCCCTTTCAGATAATGATTTCTCTAAAATACACAAAGGTGTGGTCTGGTTTCCCCCTCACACCAGTGTATCTAAAGATTTCAACCAAGTTACCTGTGTAGCATCAGTGCTAAGGGGAATACCAGACTGAGCCACAAAGCACAGAAACAGAAGTCAAAATACAAGGACAAACCCTCCCCGAGAGAAAGACTTTGTTAAAAAGTCCCCAGAATTCAAATACATCCAGTGACCTTGACCACGAAAACCCTACAAACCTTCGCTTGCCAAAATCCTTTCTGAACTTCAGCACAGACTTCCCGTTGCACAATCCTTCTGCCTAAATATCCTGTCCCTGAATCACAGACAATAACTCAACACTTAAGTAAACTCACAGGAACTTCATCACAGTGGCAGCCGCTATTTAACGTTCCCGTTCGGAGAGATGCGGCTTCACTACGGATCACAACCTTCTGAACAAAACCCTTCCTCTTCCACCACTTAGATCCGTTCTGCCCATTTCTTATCTAGAAATGTCATCCTGCACCGTGCCTTTGGCTTTGCAGCAGACCCTCGGAGAGGCAGGAGAAAGCAATGTGTATTTAAGAGCAGTATTTTCCATGCCTGCATTTACAGTAAATCATGCAACTCTGTGCCAGAGAGAAATAACTGTAGAGCAGTCAAAAGTGACATTCAACACCACAAATGTGAAACTAATTTAAACAAATAATTTCACTTAGCTGGCTTATTTAAGTATATGGCATTGCATTTCACATTACACAGATAACAAAAATTATACCATCCACCCCCACATCCTATAATCTTTCATTATGGGAAAACAATCTCAGTTTATCCTAACTCAAGACTTTCAGGAACCCCTACCAACCTGACATTTCTTAATCTGAGCTTGATTTCCAGGGTCATGAATTCGATTTCTCAATGCTTTACAATCTTCAGTATTCTGAGGCAAAATAGCAGCCTGTCATTCCATCCTCATTTCCATGTCTTTAATTTTTCTTGCAGCCTCATGTAATCTTGAACCAAAGCTTTTAAACTTCTTATCCACTGCAACCTCTGTAGCCTGGATGGCGTTCAAATTTTTACTAAAAATTAAACACAAACAATACATTAAAACAACATTAAGGGTCTGACTCGTGCTCACAGAAGGCAGGAAACTCGAAGTTTAAAGCTTCTCACTGCATCTGTACCCTTCCCCCTTTGGCTGCTGGCTTTCCACCACACCTGCTGTGCTGCCACAGGCCATTAACATACCAGGGAAAGCAGCAGAGTGTTAAGGCACACAGGGCACCTTGCTCAGGACAGCAGGTGTGTTGTACATACACGTACCTGGAACAGGCGGCACCGCTCGTGTGGCCAAGGCTTTGCCTGGGTGAGCAGGGATCCAGGGATAGTGTGTGATCTCCAACATCCCCCCCGTGCTGGAGGGCCAAGCGCTCCAGTGAGTACCAGAGATGGAGTGAGAAGCCTTAACTCTGATCTTGCTGGTTTTGCTGGGTCTAAGTCAGGCCCTTAAGGTTATCCAAATGTATTTACGCAAAAACCCGAAGTTTTCCTGACGGTTCTAATCCAGCAATTACTTTGGGGTTTCTGCCCACTCCTCCCCCCAATATGGAAATAATCTGGTGGTGAAGCTCTTGCCCAGTAACAGCTACTGTGCCAGTGAGTGCTGGAATTTTTCTAAATTAATACCAGGTATGAGGTGCACAGACAGAGCAGCTCTCCGTTATTCACCATGTGAATAACTAACAGCAGAGTACCTTGCACAGCTGCAGTCTGGACCAGCTCTCTTGGAAAAAAAAAACCTACCAAAACCTCAGTCTAGTCCAGCTTTTATGAAAACAAAACAAAACAAAACAAACCCACTTGGAAATTGAAAAAATCAGTTTTCAGCTGCAGAACCCAAGAGGAGGCCAGCCCCATGCACAAGCACTTCCACTGACTGCAGGTCCCACAAACGGGGATTAATCAACTCAGTGTCCAGGTTTGCAGCAAAACAAGAGAGGAAGGGTCACGAATTATCCTACCTCTATACCTCTAGCACCATGAAGATGGTGTCAGTGATCAGACCAACCTCAGAACAACCTGTAGTTTTTAAAGTAGAGAGAAAAGGAGCTGGCTAAGCAAGGGTAGTGTCCTCACCGCTCCCGAATCCAACCTGTACCTCCTGTTGCTCCTGAAGGAAGGGTGTTTTATTTGTGCTACACTCCAATGGGGATGAGTTGAAGCCAATGCCATTAGGCATGCTCACGACTGGAGGGTAAGAAAGCTCTTCCTGACATACTCTAGGCTGTTAAAATGTATTTTAAACCTTTTGTAAAACAATTTTTCATGTGATGAACTGACAGTAACTGAAGTGATCACTGCACAAATAACAGAGGCTGCCACTGCTTGCTGACATCAGAAAACAAACCAAAATGCAACAAGCAAAGCTATTAGGAATAATGGTGATTAACAATGTCATTTTCACATTTTTCTGCTGCTGATTAATGGAACATCATTAGGATCAGGAATGTCTCATATAAGGCATACATGTTAAATTAACTGAAGGACATTGTCAGGTTTGTAGGCCCAAAATTTGACCTACCTTTCATTTTCTTAAATCTGTTTGCAAAGTCCATGTAATTCTTTAAATGTGTTTTTCTTTTTTCAAAACAAATGCTTCAATTCTTTTTTCTGAAAAATACATCAATGCCAAAAAGCACAACACTTATCAGTAACCCTATAATGACAAACCAACAGGCACATGAAATGGAGGAGAGCAGCCTGGCAAAGGACAGTTGTGAAATCTCTGGGGATTCTTACACGTGCAAAGATTAAATAAGCAGGAAAAAATCCCTTGACAATGTCCTTTTTAAAGAATTTGTGTTACAAAACTTTCTTTATACACTGTAAAACATCAAAGTGATTTACGTTTTTAACAATATGCAAAGTACTGAAAAATCTAATCAATATTTACAAAAACAAGAGCCAAAAATGACAGGTTGGATGTTCAACTGATTTACAGTCTTGCACATGTAACATGAGACTAATCCCCTGTGGCATTTACCTTTACTTTATATTCTTACCTAGGTGTAAATTCAGTGAGAGCTGTCATTTATTTACCATAAACCCTCAAAAAAATTTGCATGTTTTTCAAAACTAAATGCTAATATTAATGCAAGTAAAGAACGAGTTGTCAAAACAAACAAAAAATATCCTCCTCATAACACGAACACAGAAGCTGTTATGAATTAGGTTTGCCAATATGCACTATTAAAATTCCTAGAAACATCATACTTCAAAAACATATTTTAAGGTTCCTGACCTATCATGCATTTTTACACTTTGGACTTTGTTTTGAGAGTCTCCTTGTTTTGTGCACCGTGAACTCAAGTGACATTGAGATTCAAGGCAAAGCAAAACTCTTAAGAGCAAACAATTAGAAATAAATTTTAAAACACACCACAGGTACAAGGATCAGTAAAATGGATGCAAGGAAAACAAGAGTGCTTACCAGCCTTCAGTGTTTTGATATTCAGCATATTTAGACACTGAATATGCAACACAAAAATCTCCTGATTCCACCAGAATCTGAGCCAACACTTTTTGCTGCTGCCTTCAAGACAAGCAGGATGTAATCTCCCATGATTTAGGATGTGGGACTGGAGGGGAGAATAATCTTAAATAAAGAACACCAACACGGGCCATGCACAAAAAAGTGACAGCCAGCCTCGGAAGACTGAATCACTTAGCAGATTAAATTCAATTTAATTTCTTTTTTTTCTCATGTCACTTAATGCTTCTAACTACGTTTCCTAAGATTTTTAGGAACCTGCTGCAAGGCTTATTAAAATTTATAGGAACAATTCCAAACTGATTTTCAAAGGAACAAAATCTGGACTTTACAGTATAAATGCAAGAGAAAACTGAGTTATAAACTTCACTTGCAGCACGTGTTCAATCCCTGTGGAAGTCCCCAGGGCTCAGAGGTTAAGGCTGAGCACACTGAAACTTTCCTGGAAGAGCAGAGCACACGAGCGCTGTTGGCGCCTATGCTTTTTATTTACCCAAACTCAGTAAAAACAAGTCATCTTCCTTCTTTTCTTTTTAATTTGCAAGAGACCAAGAAAAATACAAGTGGTTTCCTGTGCTGTGTTGACCCACTGATGTGCAGAGCAGTCACACCCCGTTGTATCCTCCCGGTGACTGTGCAGGTTGAAACGCACCCAGAGCTCTGCAGGACACTCACAGCTCCTGCCCTCACACAAGTGTGAAACCATCACCACTGTGTGATCACCACCCTGGCCCACAGACTTCCACAGCACTTGGATTTCTGCACTCATCATTATTTCACTACCTGTGAGAAATGAGCCTGGGTACCCAAGCAATCACTACAGCAGAAAACACAAAGGCCTCAACAAATTGTTGGGAGACAATGCTCTTACTTGATTTTCCCTTTTGGTACAATCAAAACAGAATAACTCAATGATTTCTATTTTGAAAAGTTCCACATTTCCCTGCTGTTACTGGAACCCGAATCACAGTTCCTCATTACTTTTCCACACTCACATAGCAGGCCAAATTGCCATTCTTAGACATTATTCTGACAACCGCGAGGATATGGGTTTCTGTTTTATTTCTTAAACAGTGTTCCCTAACCAGTCTTTTTTAAATATCTAGTAATTTTGCTGTTATTTGTCTAGCATCTGTCAGTGTCCACACAAAATCCTAAGTGCCTGTCAGGGTACAATAAAACAAAAGGTCCCACAAGGCACATCTTGAAAGCCTGTGATGAGAAATAAAGGTCCGATAAGGGGAAACAAAATCATCTGGCAACATTTTCTATTACTACACATGCACTTCTAACTTCCACAAGAAAACTGGAAGTATTTCACATCTGCCAAAAAACTACTCAAATTACATATTTGGAGCATGCTGTAATGATATGCCTAATCTTAACTAATACTTTTCAAAATAAGACTGAAAACAATATGAATCACACCTATTTAATGTCAAATAAACAAGCAGTAACGGCATCATAAGCAATGACAAAATGTTTTAATTTTCTATCCCCATTTACAGAGCAAAACAAATTACAAGATTCAGTAACAACTATATCAAGTACCAATACCAGAAAGTCTAAGTCTCTGCAATAAAGCATACACAAAAACCAATGTTGCAGAATTGCTGCTTTCGAGTAACACATACATGAAAGTAAACCCCAGAGAAAAGCAAAACATTTTTAAGGGCTGAGCTTTCTCTGGATATGCAGCATCTTAGTGCCTGTCCACACTGAATATTTCAAATATTTTTAGCTTTATTAAGTAATAAGGAGGGGGGAAGATAATTAAATGAGCAATGGTGGAGCTGCCCTAGCTGAGTTCACTCCCATGCATCCCAGCTTCAGAGAAATTCTGGCTAAGGCTGCCAACTTCTGATACTTATTCCATGGCTTTTACGGTGACTGTGGAATGCCCCTGCCCACACACGCTGTGGCAAAAGCCACAAAGTATTTGGTAACTTACAGGAATCACTGCAGGGAAGCTGGGGACAGTCCCTACAAATTAGGAAGCAACGAACTTGAGAATTATGACACTCAGCAAGCACGTTTGCCGTGACTGCGGACATCAATTTCCCAGTTATTGATGGGGCAGCTTCTTCAAAATAAAGAACTGAAGGCATGAATCAAGTCTGCATCACAAATGTTCCCACAGTTCACCATATGCTGGGTGTGTATCAGAACATACCTCCACTTTCATCCTCTCCCAGGACAACCATGGAGCAGGCTGATTGTAACAAGTGGGGGGTAACCCACCCTAACACACTCCCAACCTCTAGTTTAAAATACAACTGAGCTTATATTTCAGACCATAAATTTTATAGGTTGGTGGGTGTGACTTAAAAAAAAAAAAAAAAAAAAAAAAGAGGGGGCAGAAAATTCCTGCTGGCAGTAACTGGAAAAACAATCTGCTTCAACAATTGCACTAGGAGCAGAATGATTAACTCCCCGAGCCATTCCAGTAACAATACAGATCATGCCAAGACTTACTAAAACACTTTCCACGGAAGAAGCGGGACTGGAGATTTTCAGGACAACATTTAGAATAAATAACACAAGCCTAGAACAGGTTGGCAAAACAGGGCTGTGCTGCACATGAAGGGAAGTGCATCAGTGGCCTGTCCCCTTGCTCCTTGAGCCATGTACTCAGTACAAAGCTTGCAAGCATTGCTTTCTCGCTTTAAATCGAGTTATCAGAACTGCCATCTTGGCTGTGATTTGGATAAAAGCTGAACAGCCACATAACGTTCATTTAAAATGCAACTCCCCTAAGGAATGACTCTTGATGTGCCTGTAAAACATTACGTATTTGAACTACGTAGGAAAAAAGAAGAAAACAGTAATTTGCTCTTCCAAAAACATTATTCTTACAGCCAGTTATTTTATGCCAGTAGGTTTGGGGTTTTTTGTTTGCTTTGTTTTAAACCACTGCCTGAGCTGAAAATCTGCTTTGGGATAAAACACCACTTTTTAGGCATTGTCAGTGTAACCACTTTCAGAGTATTAATTTCACATTATGTTTTAAAGACACTGACAAGTATTTATTACAACATAAAATTTCTGAATGTAACCTGCACTAATGGCTACTCTGTCTCTGTGCTTCTTTTCTCATATTTTAGATGCTGTACAGGATGCTGTCCCCAAGAAAGAAACCCAATAACCTGAGCAGAGCCAACATCAAAGGCTTCCTTTATTCTGATCCCAAACACCGAAAGCAATTTCTCTAACAGCACACCTGTACTTTGACCCAAGAACGTTAAACTATTACCTGGGACACTCCTTAGTTTCCTTATCAAAAAGTCTGAAGATAAGCAAGTGTGGGGCCTTGGATAATCAAATTAGTTTCACAAGATTTTTTTTTTTTTTGAGGTCAATAGAACACGTTCGAATGACACTAAAAATAACAGCATGGAAGTATTGTACACATTGAACATTGACATCTCCAATTTCTAACTCCTGAAACTCTTTTTTTTTTTTTTTTTTTTTTATTTTGGGAAAGCAGCAAATGTGATTCACCATCCTCTCAGCTGAACATCATGATGCTGTATGTGTCAGCAATCCTTAGTGAAACAGCAACAACAAAAAAAACTGTGACTCTTGTTTAGGGATGGGAAGAAGGGATGAGAGTTGGAAAGTTCCTTTATGACAGACAGCTAAAAAAATTTTTAAAAAACAAATATATATATATATATATATACACACACACACATATACATAATCCAGACTTCTAAGATCAGCATAATTAATACAGGTCAATTCAACACAGCATTAAGGTTTCTGATAAACAAGGATAATAAAATCCCTCAAGTTACACTTCATTATGTTCTTCTGAAGACCAAAGCAACTCTGACAAACGCTGAACTTCTGCAAAGGGCTCTTTAAAGCTCTTTTTTCTCTCCCTTTCTGGTTCCTCCCACAGCCACTGACCTCTGCTGTTCTCTGTCAATATTAAGAAAATGGATGATGATGACTACAAACTAGAGAACAGTGCTGTTGTAAAATGAGAAAATTTGAAGCATAATGAAATCAAAGTCCTGCACCTCCCATCCAGGGTCCTCTGCAGCTGAATCAAGCTTAAATAAACAGCTTTTTCTGAAAAGATATTCATTTTGAAGGTAAGCAAACAGGATGTATAAAAATGACAAGCTGGGCCAGTAACAACAGTCCAAGTGCCAAGTAAAACAGGCAGTTTAAGGCAAAAGCTGGATTTATATTATCATGTTACATTTAATCATAATATAACCAAAGTGTATGATGTAAAAGAGCTGTTCTACTGAGCTTTTCTTCAAGTAGAGATTTGAGTTTCAATTACAAAGGCTCTGGTCCCAACATCACAGTTAGAGCTGTACTGAAAAACAAAGTTAAAATTGGGAGTTATTCCCATGACTTGATGAGAGAAGCAAAATATTTCTTCCCACACATACCACATGCTAAAGGGGTTTAGGGAAGGTTTTTGAACATTTTGAGATGCTTGTCACTGAACTAGTGAAGAGTCAGAAGTGTTTAAAAATGACCCATATTTGCATTTTTTCACTAGGCTTTATAGTTTCTTTTAGTCTCTGCAGTTTAAGCGTTTTCAACTTGAAAAGGAGCTACTCACACACATTAAAATGCTTTGCAGATAATTATAAATTTTTCAGGGCACAAATCATGCTCTATCTCTGTAAATTGCATGAAACATTTATCGGTGCTAAAAACGTCCATTGCAGGAAAGTATTGTGAAAGGAATTATTGAATCCCCTATTAAGAGTTACAGAATCTTAAGGCAAAAGGGGAGCAGGGCACCCTTCACTCTTCACACACACTGCCTGCCAGGTTATCTCTCCGACTGTGAATTCTTTGCGGGATCGAGCGCTGTTTTTTGGAAAATGAATTCACTACTCCATTTCCCCGTAAATTAAGCTGGGATGTCAGTCTGTAGTTTTATCCCAGCCTTTTCTGTGCATGTTTTAGCCTAAAAACATAAACTCGCTCCAGCTCCCGTGTCCTCCAATCTGCAGGCAGAGCCACTTAACAAAATCTGCCCACGGCACGTCTGTGCGTCACACAAATGTCATCTCCCCCTCTCCCAGTGACAGCCTTCGACTTGTGCAGCGCCACAGTTCGTGAAAAACGGACAGTTACAAAAAAGGGACCCCTTTTGGAACAAAATATAGACTGAAAACAGTCTGAGAAGCAATTACGGTGCTCTGGTTCACACTCAATTAGATGCTCGATTTTACTCGATTAGTGAAAAATTCCCAAATAAAGAAACGGCGCTCTGTGATTTTTCTACACTTTGTGAAACTGCAAACAGGAGGGATGTCAGTAGCAGGATAAACAGCAGCATGCTGAAAGGCTGCAGGAGCACTGTGTTTCTGAAAGCAGACAGGAAACACTCAAATTACTTGGAATTTTATCATTCTAAGATAATCAAACAATCACCGAGCACATGCAAAGCAAGCTCAAAGCGTATCTTGAAACTCATTCTGTTGTTCAGAAAATGGACGTGGCATAGAGAAAGACACTGGAAAACGAGTCTAACTGATTCCTACTGCCTGTGATTTCTGAAAAACTGGGAGAGAATGACAGCTGAGTGCTTGCCCAGTGCAATACAACAGCTATCAGATCACTCCCAGAAACCATTATGACTGTTTACCAGAACATCATGGGAGAACACGAAGCTTGTCCCTTGCACTTGGGATTAAGACATGAAAGAGTAACAGCTTTAACACATTATTTTCCTTTTTTTCTGAATGGAAGGCAAACCAAACCAGTGCAGGTGTATCACTGTAAAAGCAGAAAACTAAGTTATACTTCTGCTCCCTAACTTTGGTTACTGCCACTCTCTTTTTGCTTATTAGGTTCTTTGACAGCACAGCTGTTATTTCAGAGGAAACTGTAGCTCTTAAAATATTTTCTTCAGATCAATCTTTTCATTCTTTCTGCCCCTCCTCAGTCAGGACTATCAATCCCAGTTACAAAAGGAAGAGGAAAAACAAGTGCTGAAAAATAACTCTCTGTGGTGAAAATTGTACATCCCCGAGTAGCCCAATGAGGGTCATTTTCTTAGGTCTGCACTGTAAACCAGGTTAAAATAAAGTACACATAAACAGTGAATAAGCAGGTGTTGGTCAACGAGCTAAATGCTTTAGGAGGAAACTCCACCTGTGCTTTCTCATTTTTTCTGAAAAATAATTAATTAGCATTATTTCCTTATAAAGTCTACATCACACAATACATTGTGAAATGTGACCCTCGGGGGCTTAGATAAACCACTCAATCAGAACTATATATTCCTTAAAACATTTTCAATACTTCATATAAAGATAATTAAACTGTGATGTCAAAAATATTTAAAGGACAACACAATTAGTAGCTTAATGCTCTGGGAGGTCTGACAAGGACCCACAGCAGAGTATGGGAGAGCTTTTGATTGGGAAGCCTTTGATTTCAGTGAGTAGTCTACCCAACCTGTGGAAAAATTAATTCAAGAAGGACACCAACCACACACAACAATCTGGTTAAAGAATTAAAAATATGTACAAAGAGGCTGTGCTTGTTACTGAATATTTCGTTCCAGAGACAACATGAAAGAAGACGTCAACCTAAGCCAGAAAAGTGAAAATTCAGCATGGGGATTAAGTCAATTAATAGTGGGAGCTTTATCCTCATTGTGGTTCTCACTGCTGCCCTTCCAGGACCCAGAATGCCATCAGGCACTGCAGGGAAGGCTGGAGAGGGAAAAAGTAGTTTAGTGCATCTTCTCTCCAGTTACTCTGCAAGTACACCAAGAAATTGAAAGGGTGGGACCCATTTATTTTTCACTCTTCTCTGTCAACAGACCCATTTGTTTACGAGAGAACGAGTGTGGGGGCAGACGAAGAAATGGTTTTATTCTGCATGATGAGATATTGTCACACAGGAAGCAGTAAGGCCCAACTTTTCACAGCTGCATCACGGTGGGTGAAAATCTGATCTGGAAACTGCTCTAAAAAGCCCTTGTCTGCTGCAATAAACTCTATTTCTCAACCTCTGAGAAAACCACTTACAAGTAACTACAAGAAAGCTCTGAACAGTTTCAGTAGAAGAGTTTGGCACAAAACAAGATATTTCTTCTCCACCGAAGTTTTTTAATAGTAAATGTGAAAATGTGGGGGTTACACCTATAGGGATTTGTTTGTTTCATTTTATAGTTAATTTTTTTTAAACTGTCCAGAGGGAGTGAGCCATATGGTTGCTGAGTAATACTGTGAAATTCGTAACACAGGACTAGTGGCGTGAACAAAGTATTTCTAATCTGCAGATCTGTAGTTCTTTTACTGAAATTTGCCAAAACCTGCATAGACTTATGCTTTTTAATTTGAACAGTGTGTACTTTAACTTAAGAAATAAAGAAAAAGCAGGGCAGTACTACACCCAAACAGGCCAGATGAACTGATTGTTTATTAAATATGTAAAATGGAGTTATGAGCAGTACCAATTGAATTTGTTTGTTCTGCACACTCTCTATCAAATGATTAGTGAAACAAAGTGGCTGAAGCCTGGAGCGGGATGGAGAAGTATGAGCCAAAGTAAATGAACTCAAATCTTATTTTTATTCTGCACATCCAGTCTGTATAAAGCTCTGTAGCTGATAGGAATGAGACTGAATCTCATCCTAAAGAACTCAAAAGCAACTACACTGAAGGCAGTCTGCTTACAGCAGGTTTTAAATTAGACAGTTATCTCTACTTAAAATAGTATTTATTCAGATAACAGTTTCAAATCTTTAGAAATGTGAACAAACACTAATAGTCTAATTATTCCTCATGAGGATGTGTGATAGCACTTCTAGTTTTTCTCCAAGCAGCAGTTGCTGCCACAGACCATCACATCACCACGAATGCTGCTGCAGTAACTGTAAGAGCAGTTCAGGAGTCGATTTTTGACAGTATCGAGGTATTTCAGAAACTTTAAACTCCTCTAACTAAAATCACAAAACATCTATGAAAGCATTCCCCTACTTTCAGCAGTACTGATCAAAGCAGATCTCCAGCCTTTTCCACGGGAAATGCAGCAAATCCCCAGAAAAAAACAGGCCATTCTTCCAATTAAAAATAAAAAAAAAAAAAAGGAGAGGTAATGTCACTAAATACATTAATAAAAAAACCAAAACAACTAATTGTGAGTGTTGTGATTTTGTGTTGTTGAGAAGTATCACATACTTTCTGGGCTTAAATGAAGATTTTGTGTTAGTCTTTGTTTCACTGATTCTGTCAAATTATATGTATAAAAACAATTTCTATATGAAGTACTGTCTTCATAATACAGTGCACATGATGGAGTAATTATTTTTTTTCCTCTGTTAAAAGGAGGAGTACATTTTCCTCTCTAAGACAGAAGGAAAGATAATTTACATTGCATCAGAAAGCATGCAAGTATTAATGATGGGGAATGATGAAGAACATAAATGGCTTCTATTTTCACATTCAAAAACAAGTACCTGCAAATTAATTCTAAAAGCAACTGGCCTATAAGGGAGCCATGTTTCCATGCCAACTGATCACAGAAAGACATATAATTCAACAAAAAATGAATAACCTACAAAACAAGACAATAAAAAGCAAGTAGAAGTGCTGGAAATCAAGATCCTGACCATACCCAACTATTTTACAAGAACAGCAAAGAACACAACAAAGGATGCAATTTAAGACATGAATGGTGTACAGCTAATGACACTTCATCATCACAATACTTCTAAAAGCTGTCAGGATACAGAACACCTCTATTAAGGAGGAGGGAACACTTGTACAATTCTCACGGAGGTTTCACAGTTGGTGGACATGAAAGCGTCAAGTGCCCATTGTGCACATCTTTCATCAGGATTTTGGGTTTTGTCTTTAAGAAGGTCTTGTTTTGTTCCTCGTTCACAGAGTCGTTCTGGGGTTCTGCAGTCGGTCAGCAGAGCTGGTTGCAAGGTGAGGTTGTCCCTACCTGAGTGTTCCTTGCAAAATGAAGCCCATTAGGAATGAGCAGATATGGATCTGCACATAAGCGGCTCACACGAAAACGTGCACAGATGTAACCTAATTAATATTTATATAGGTTTGATAATCTGTTCTAATTAATATTTTCTATCAGTATGAGCTAATTCGACTTCACATTTGATAAAACCATGTTCCCACTGACAATTGGTTTTTTACTGCAGCAAAAAAAATAATTTAGAAGTTCACAGATAAACTCATGGGATATACAGTCTATACACATATGCAGTTGTATGTGGAAAAATCAGACTTAAGCAATAAAGCTTAGAAATATTGAACAGATGAGAATGCTACAGATGTAAATATAGCTGGTTCCAGGATACTGACATGCAATAAAACCAGCAGTTTGAGTATATGTTCCTTAAAACCTCAAGAAATAAATAACCCCCAACTAAAAGGCCCATAAACCCTGTGTTCTAAACTAATACAGACTGAAGACAGGACAATAAATTTATTAATATGTCTTTATCAAGGAAGCAACAGTGCTTTTCTTCCAATTTAGTTCTTAAAAACATACTAAAAGTCGTTAGGGGTTTGAAACTGATGAAAAATTATGGTCACAGAACTGGAAATTGGAAATTCCACCAATAATGGGAAATGCACAATTAATTTCAGTGCATTTGAATTTTACTGTTTTGTCACACTCCTCATGAGAACAGAAAATTACAAGAGCTTGTACTCACTCTACTGAATGTGAACACAGATTACATGACAATAGGCCTGTACACTGCATGGAAAAATGCAAAGTTTACATAAAATGATTTTTAGTTTCATTTACTATCCTCAGTCTGTGTAGGAACCTCAGTGGCGTAAGTGGATAAAAGAAAATAGTTATGCAGCCATGTTCCAACTTATCTAGATAGCACTAAAGATTAAGGGTTTCACCAGACTTTCTTCCTCTGTCTATTCAGAAGTTACTAAGAATTGAATTTTTAGATTTAAGTTCCTTGCTGGCCTTTTAAACAGGCACTGATAACAAAAAAACATGTGTTTTCCAGAGAAAGCTTTGCCATTTAAAGGCAAAAAGTATATATATTCTAGTAGAAAAGACCTAAACTGAAAAGTTCTTAAATCACCAAGATGTTTTTTTCAACAACAGCAATGTTTATATCACAGCCCAAGACAAATGCACAGCAAACATTTAGCATCTCTGAGATTCTCTATGCCTCTGACTACCTTTCCTCAACCTTTCCCTAAGGCTGGACACTGCCAACTGACCCAGCATTTCTGCAGCTCTTGCAGAAGCCAAAAAAATGGTTATTCATCTGTGTGGAGAGGTCATGACTTCTGTATATTTCTTCATGTATAAACTACTACTTTTAGGCAATACACACTAAATTCCTGTCTGGGATCCTAAAAAAAAAAAAAAAAACTAATACAAAAAATGCACACATACACTCAAGACACACTTAAGACTATTCCTAATTGATAAAACTCTGTATGTAAAGTCACGCACTTCACAATAACCTTTGTGGTATGTAACCTCTTCAGCAACTCCTAAAGTACAAAGATATGAATTCCAACAGGGAAAAATGCATTTTGATAAATCCCTATCTATCTTAAATATTATAAAAATTACCCCTACTCAGAACAGCAGCAGCAACTGAAAGCTGTCTGACAGTACCTGCACTCCCAGCTCCACGCTTCCCTGACAATTAATTCCTGCTATGTTTTGGAAGGACCAGGGGTGGGCAAAGCTGAGTAAGATGAATGGTCAGTTCAGCTTCTCAGACCTTTACCTCTTTTCATCTATTGTCAAAGACTCTCTTCTGTTCTACAAACACCTTTCTGTTTTTTGGAACCTTCTGAAAGTCAGTTTTCTACTGGTGACATCGTTTCACTAGCACGTATGAAATCAGAGCACATGGATTTTTCACACAGCACTGCCCTGAGCAAGATCCTAAATGGTGAGCAGAAGATTCCATGTTATTTAAATATCAAGAGGAGAACAATAATGAAATAAAGAAAAAATAAATCATTCTCAACAGAGCAACAACTGGGAGGGCAAACAGCAACAATTTCATGTTCGGCAACACTTCTCAGCCTTGGCCAGCACAGTCTGTTTATATAAATGGAAGAAAGAATGCTGCCCTGAACTTGCCCATTATCCCACAGAAAAGGTATTGTGGGAATGCTAACTTTCACCTGGCTAACTTCCAGATGCCACCAGGAGAAAACACCCTCTTAAAATTTTAGCCAGCTGAAGAATATTCCACATTTTTCACGTTTTCTAATTATTCCAAGTTATGTATAAACTAACATAGGCCCTGAAACTAAATCCATATAAAATGGTCATAACAAGATGATGGACTACTCTGCAGAAGAATGAACCAAGGAGTCTCACATCCAACCAAAACAGCCAGTACCGTATTTCACAATCCAGGGCAGCTCTGCAGAAAGCAGACACATTTCTGAAATAGCAGAAATGTTTGCAGTGCCAGTAAGAGCACTTGCTGGACAAAATGAGTAGGAACTAAAAAAAAAAGTGCCATCCCAATTTCAGGAATGCAGCCCAATGCTGTGATGCTGAGCTGGCACCACGTGAAAAAGATGTCATTTGAAGCCTGCATTCTGTCGTACAATTAAAAAGAGACAAATGCATCGTGCTATGCATCTAATATCTATATGGGCCCCACAACTGACACTACAACACAGAATCACAGAATTTTTTAGGTTTGAAAAGACCAGCACTGTCAACATCACCACTAAACTGTGTCCCCAGGAGCTACATCTATATGTCTTTTAATATCTCCAAGGACAGTGTCTCAACTACTGCCCTGGGCAGCCCTTTCCAATGTCTGAAAACCCCTTCTGTGATGAAATTTTTCCTAATATCCAATCTAAACCTCCCTGGCGCAACTTGAGGCCATTTCCTCTTGTCCTGTCACTTGGGAGAAGAGACTGACCCATACTTGGCTACAACCTCCCATCAGGGAGTTGTAGAGACAAACAAGGTCTACTCTGAGCCTCCTTTTCTCCAGGCTGAACAACTGGACACACTCGATCACCTCAATGTCCTTCTTGCTGTGAGGGGCCCAAAACTGAACACAGGATTAGAGGTGCAGCCTCAGCAGTGCCCAGCACAGGGGGACAATCACTGTCCTGTCCCACTGGTCACACTATTCCTGATCCAGGCCAGGATGCCATTGTCCTTCTTGGCCACCTGGGCACACACTGGCTCATGTTCAGCCACTATTGACCAGCACCCCCAGGGCCTTTCCCGCTGGGCAGCGTTCCAGCCACTCTGCCCCCAGCCTGGAGCTCTGCAGGGGGTTGTTGCAATCCAAGGGCAGGACCCGGCACTTGGCCTTTTTGAACCTCAGATCACTGGCCTCAGCCCATCTCTCCAGCCTGTCCAGATCACTCTGCAGAGCCTTCCTGCCCTCCAGCAGATTAACACTCCCACCCAATTTGGTGTCATCTGAGAAGCTGCTGAGTGTCCTCGATCCCCTTGTCCAGATCATGGACAAACATATTAAACAGAACTGAAGCGAGCCAAGCACAGCAACTGTGTGGACTTGAGAAGACCCCAATACAAAATGAGCAAAAATCCCCTTTCTGTTTAAAACAGACGGCATTTTTCTTGCTCTTTTCCATCTGGCACTTCAAGGAGCTGTCTTTACTTAACAGTCGTCTTGAAGTTTTTAATAAGTCGCACAATGTGCAAACTCAAACTGAAAGAAATTACCCCTTACTTCTTCTCTTCCAAAGTTCAACTGTTAGGCAAAAATAGCTCGCAGTCACGTCTCTCCATCTCAGCAGGAGTGCTCAGTGCCAACACACCATCCCCATCTTTCAGGGCACAGCACTTGAAGCTGCAGCCTCCTCACTTACCAGCACTTTGCCGGTTCGTTTGTGTGCACATCCTGTCAAGCTAATTGGTGAAATACAACTTCCCGATTCAAATGTACAGGAGGGGTGGGGTTTTTTTACTATTTAAAGAGGAAGAGTTTTAATGGTGGAAATTACATTTTTAATTTGGAAAAAGCAAGCCCTTCCATCACAGCAGAACATTTTGCACGGTGCTGCGTTCAGTCAAGCCACAGGTTGTCTTTTTAATAAGCGCATTTACCTTAATTCAGCTCACAACTGGGAGCTTGCTGCCTCACAGACTGCTTCCCTGTGATAAAACAAAGCACAAGCAAGGTCTACCGAGCACCTACTTGGAGCACCATTAACTAGAGAACCCTAATCCTAATTTGGTGCCATTTCCCACAGATCCCAGAGTGTTTTCCCAGGTAAGCTCATCATCACTGTGTGCACCGAGTGCAGGATGGGACTGGGCACAGAAAAATTTGGTGAATTATCCCAGGTCACTTCCGAGGCTTCTCGCAAGTGTCAGAGAACCACCATGACCATCTGGGCCATTCCACAGCCACCTGGGACATCTGCCAGCACTGCCATCTCTGCTCCCCTCTATCTTCCAATTCTCCTGTAAAAAATTAGACCAAATTTGCCCTGAAAGTCAGATCCCTGCACTTCACTTGACTTCAGCGCTCACCCAAGATTTTAAGTAACAAGAAACTTCTTCTATAACCAAAGGAAATAAACAAACAAACAAAAAGATTTTAAGAAGGTGATTCAGTTTTCATGTAGGACATAAATTTCCTAATATGGGTCCTTTGGAGACATTCTTATTATAGAGAGGTACAAATCCCAAAGAAATTGTATTTATGCCAAAGTATACTTCAAAACTAGCACACACATGCCCAACCTAAAGCCATTGCAAAGTACCACATTTTGATTTGGTTTTGCTGATTCCTAAATATCTTAATGCAAATGTGAAATAAGCCTAGTGTACTCTTAAACAAGAGTTCAAACAGGCTTGCACTACCTTAACTAACTTGATTTAAAATTGTACTTAATTAAATGCAAGCAGTTTCCCAGGTATCATATGGCTTATTCATGGCCTGCTTCTTTCACTATGCACTTCTGTGATCAAAGACATCTTAGATGTAACAGGCGAGGTTATTTACCATTTATAAAAACAACCACTGTTTAATCTTCTTTTTAGAATTAGTCTTCCAAAATGAAAGTTAATTTTTACTAATTCTCTTTGAAAATCTGAGAACTAGATGACTTTTGAGATCCTTTTTT
Source organism: Platyrinchus mystaceus (assembly GCA_035041135.1). Classification (NCBI taxonomy): domain Eukaryota; kingdom Metazoa; phylum Chordata; class Aves; order Passeriformes; family Tyrannidae; genus Platyrinchus; species Platyrinchus mystaceus. The sequence continues at coordinate 67,357,597 of JAWWLV010000144.1, read as the reverse complement.
CCTGCACACACACACAAAAAAAATGAAAAAAAAAAATAATAATAAAAAAAAATATTCCCCTCCTGCCAATAAATCTTTAGGGCATTTCAATAGCTGCTAGAATTCTGTAAAACATACTTCGAAATATTCATCATTTCTGTAAGATAGTATCCCCAAGACAGTTAAAAGCCCCAAACTTCATTTTCAATTTCTTGGACGTCTTTTTTTCCCCCCCTTTGACTGTGGGTGCAAGAAAATAGTTTCTATTTATGTATTTCTTAACAGACTTTTTTAATGTATTTTTTTCAAACAAAGCCACAAAGCTCAGAAAAATCACTAGCAGAATTTCACAGGCTTAAAAAACAGTCCAGAGGGAAGATTCCAGAGAAGTTATGAAAATCAATGCAAAACTGCAATATTCACAGTACTTCAAGTTCTAAATTACCAGCTCCATGCAATAATACACTGTTTTGTACTTCCTTTATTCACAAGATTAAGAAAATAAGACTCATGATTTTGGAGAGTCCTCATAATCCTGGGTCTTTCAACTGAGTGGCAGAACTTGTTCCTCAACTGCAAGTACTGAGCCAAACCAATCTTTGGACAAAATTTTAACAAGAAGGGTTATCCTGTAATAACTTGGGTTTAGTGTGTAGGATGCAGCCAGAATTCTGTGGATTTGTGAGCCCACTCCAACTCCCGTCGATATCAACCGGAAGCTGAGTAACTCAACATCCTGCAGGATCACAATCTGCTAGCAAAGGAAAAGTTGTGCCTGCAGCTCACTGTTCTCCAAAATTCACCTCTGAAAACCTTTTCTATTTCTTGCTCTGAGGAGATGGTTTTCACTGCTGAATATACAATGCTACATTTCAATTTTAGAGGGCTGCAGAGTGGTCACGAGATAAATACCAAGCGTATTTGTACGCCTCTGTATCTGCAGTAAGTAAGAAAGGAAAGTCATCTGCATTCAAGGATTCAAAATATGAAACCTTTTGAACAAAGACATGGTAAGAGAAAGCCTTGAACTGAACTCTGACAAATATACAAACAACACACACAACCAGATGCGAAAGGCAACGTATTGTGAAACCCTTTCAAACCCATACAGTGCTATGGGAATTAAGTAAACTTAAAACTCCCCTGCAATACTCTCGTCATAGCTAATTTGTGATTTCCTGTACGCTCAGTACTAACAGCACAATGGAGCCTCTATTGTGGGCCTCCTCCCACAAGCTTTTAAAAAATGCAAGACATTCTTTTTATCTAGACTGGCGTGGCTAAAATACATCCAGCTCTACACAGATAAAAGGTCATTTTAGATGCTGCTCTGGCTCACAAAAATAAAATAAAATTTAAAAAAAAAAAAAAAAAATCTGCTGCCTGGTGGTGCTGAGTTTGAAGTTCACAAAGGAGCAGCGCTGTGGAGGGTGAACTGCTGACCACCAAGCTCGAGCATGGCAGATGTAGGAAGCCACATAAGTTTCAGGGCAGCAAGAAAAGATCCCACACTGAGAGCTATCTGCAAATTCAACACAATTCAAACTGGCTTTGAGAGTCTCACAGGAGCTAACATAAAAATGAATGAAAATTTGACAGAATTCATGGAATAAAGCAACTGCAGTATTAGCTACAAATCTTGACTGAGGGGGAAGGCAATGTCTCAGATGCAAGTAAGTGGTTTATGGAGGTACTGAAAATTGACACTGCATTTTTTTTATCTTAAAAGATCCTGAAGCCTAACACAAACCAACCAAAAATGATCAAGACTTTCTGCTGGTGCAGAAATGAAAGACAGTAACCCTGGCACAGGCCAGGTCAGGAAAGGAGCACAACCAACACAGGCACACTTTTAGCATGCGGGAGAGAATTTGGTGAGGACGCAAAATAAAACCTAAAATACTGCAGTGGCTTTGATCAGTATATTAATGACCTTTCTTAGTCAAAAAACAGTGTATTAAGACAGAATTAGCTGGCCAGTTCCAGTCAGCCTGGGAATGCACACGTACAACACTGAATTACTGAAGATCACTTCTCAGTAACGCTGATTATATGAACGGGAAAAATCAACGACGTGGGAAAGGCTGTGATACACATTAATACTGCTCAGTGAAGCACCAGACACGCATTAAGATGGTTGGTAGACCACAAATGTGAAAACGCTCGTTACCCGGTTGAAAATAAACAGTTTAACGTATCTGGTACAACACATTAAAGTGAAAAAATATTTAAGTATCAGTTTAAGAGTTTGGAGACTGGCTTGTGGTTATCTCTGCTAAACACTTTTGTCCCGCATGACTCTGCAAAGGCTGAAGCTACACACTCAGCAAGAGACAAACTGGCTGCAACCATCTAATGAAATTTGACTCATCTGGGAATTTTGATGAAGTGCTCCACACCACTGCTTCTGCTAAGCCGTATATTTTCTTTATGGGACTGAGAGTGCCATGCTGCAAATATGCAAAAAGCAACATCAATTTTGGGCCGTTTGGCTTGAAATAGAAGGTTAATTCTGAAAATCCATATTCAGGTAAAAATCCCACAGAAGCCGATGGAAATTTCGCAATTATAAATTAAAGATACTGGGATCTGCACCAATGGCACAGTCATTGCTGTCCTGTCAGCCCCCAGCAGCACCTCTTGCCGATTGCAGGTCTGACTAACAGCTGCCTGGGGCAGCTCTCCCTTCCTGCAAACCCTCCTGCACATCAGCCCAATCCGACTGGAGAGCACACATCCTAGTACAGCTCCTTTCTGGCTCATTCTCCCAACTTGTGACTCACCCAGGAGCTATGATGACATACTGCAGAGCAAAAAAAATGTATGTGTAGTAGATGATGATGAAAATACCCTGCAGTGCTGCTTCTCTCCTGTCTTTTCCCTGAGCTCTGACTGGCCATTCCTCTGCTTGGCCAGGCACACAGGGCTTTATGGCACAGGGTGTATGCTCCTGCCATGGGAGAGGAATACAGCCCCATGGGAATGCAGCGGGGACAGCCTTGGAGAGCCCGATCTGCCATTCCTGCTGTCATCAGATAGCAGCCATGGGCTAATTCCTATTGATTGTGTTTAGAGAGTGGGAGAGAGGGACAATCTGCCACATGGCAGCAGCAACAGCAGTGAGCCTGGCTTTCCGAGGCTCTGACATGAGCAAAACTGAAAGCAGGACCACTCTGCTGCTGCCCCTAGAGCTCAGCTGACCTAAGCCACTATCTGCTGTGGTCAGACCCTGTTCTGACTGTCCAACAAGGGTGAGGGCCTACATCCCTCCTGCACAAGACCAGACCCATTTAGGTAAACATGTATAACACTGGGCTGCCCGCTGTGCTTTCCCCAACTACCGACATTTCTCGCTGCAGGTCACGTGTGAAGCAGGCGCAGAAGGTGCAAAAGCCACGCCTGCTTTAAAAGGCAGCAAAAGGTGCTTTCTTGTCATGTTCCCCACGGTGGTGTCAGAATTCACTGTTATTAAAGCTTCCATCACCCCCTCCCGCCCTTATCACGGGGTGTGTCTTTGTCCGACAGCAGAAGATGGAATCTATCAAAAAATACTGGGGCTGTTCCAGGAGACCATTAGTGCACATCCAACAATATGGAACTTGGGCTGCACGCAGGAATCTGGAACTGTGACTCCAGTCAAGTCAGAAATGTTTTTCTCCTTCTTTCCTTTTTTTTTTTTTGTGAGTTGGCATCAGAGCTCCCCTAAATAGACTAAAAGGAGAGGAGGGGTAATGTGGCCAGCCCTGGCACACACAGACTCAGAAAGCACGAACAACCCTCACTGCAGACTTATGTAACTCTGCCGGTGGTGACACAACTCGCTGAAAGTGTTTTGGGCACAGAGAAGGGACATCCAGTGACCTGTAAACAGAACTGTTAAAATATGCCTTAAAATACCTCACGTAAAGCAAAATTACATAATCACATTACCTCGTGCTTTAACACTGAAACAACAAAGGCTTCATGTGCAACTGAAATAAAAGCTTTCTATTAGTACCACAACTTCACAATTACCTCAACAATTGTCCTCAGCCCCCAGGGCCAGCCTTTTCTGCTTTCTGCAGAGAATCCCTTCTGGCTGACTACCCTGGCAGGTTACACTGTAAGGAAGTTCCTCCAAAAGTCCCTTGAAATAGGCAAGTATTAAAAAAAAAAAAAGATGAAAATGCAGGGATGAGCACCAGTCGTCCAAAATAAATACCAGCATGAAACATGCTATTGCATTAGCAGTGCTCAGTTCAAAGAAAAAAATCAAACAATGTCAATTTTCAATTATGTTGATTAGACACAAACTGGATAATTAGTAAATGGAATAATAATACAGGAAACATGATATGTTTGAGATGAAATGACAAAAATATTTCATAAGAGAGACAAGTTAATTTATAATCATCTTCCTCAAAAATTAAATTCTTGCTCTGCTATAGCAAACATAAACATGTTATGTTTTGCACATCAAAAAACAATTAACCTATTCATCTAATGCATAGATTTTTTTTCACTAGAGGTTTCTTTTGAGTGATTTCTTTTTATTTGGGGTTTAATTTTACCCTGTGAAGTTGTTTTTTTTTTTTTTGATTATTAATTCATTACTGTTGGGGCACCCATGGGATAAGAACCTGAGTTTGGGGAGCTGTCCCTAGAGCAGCTCCCACGTGGGTACCCCAATAGTCAGAGCCACGGGTGGGGCTCAGGAACGCCGAGCTCCAGATCCTCCCATCCTGCCGCACCGCAGATAGCAGCTACCAGGCGGCACAAATTACAGGAGCCCTGGGACTGTCTCGTATTCCTCGAGGAACCGGACTGGTTTCTGGTCGGGTTTAAAAACAATTTGGAAGTTTTTACTCTCTTCAACCATCAAAACAAAGCCAAACATCAAAGGGGCCCCAAAAGCGCCAAAAAAAAGTCTAATCCAGGGACTCTCAGCACCCGTTTTTGCATCATGAACAGTTTGGGACAGACTCCATTTCTCCTTCACTCAACACCGTCACACAAGGCCGCACACCACCCTCACCCAGCCAGTGCTGATGCTGCCAGATTCCCAAAACACTTCTGATCACATTAATCCTTTGGAGAGATGGGCTGAGGATCACCATGCACTGGAAAAGATCCTGCCATAATCACAGCTCGGACATCCTAAACCGCCCACCGCAACTGGAAGCGCTGCCGCACTGCTCCAGTTCTCCCAGAGGAATACTGGTGAGGGAGCAAAGGGTTACATTTCAGCAGGAAATGTTAATTTTAGATTTATCTGCAGTGCATGTTTTCCTGATCAATTCGCAGATTAAAATGAATCATCATCTTTGCTCTCAAGGCAGCAGGGGAGAAAGAGACCCGAAACTACAGCTGGGAACTTCTGTCTTCCCAAACTGTAAATCCGTTGCTTTGCTGTCTGGGTTGTGAGAAAGCACGTGTGGGTGAGGAACTAAGGCTAAAGGGCTCTGTACTACAACTTTTATCCTCACCTTAAATTTTAGGACACGTATTAAAAGTGTAACTCCATCTCTACTCTCACACTAAATAAATAATTATGGGGCCAGGAGGTTAGGGAGCCTCAGAGGAGGCTGCTATGTTGCTGCACTGCCAACTGCTATGGGATTTGAAAAGCTTGACACATGCTGGAGTATCACCTCATCAATGTTCCCAGCTGGCTCAGGAGGCAAAAACCTGACTACTACTCTTAAAGGCGGGTCTCTCACACACAGGCAGCCAAGCTCTCCAGATAAGCTTCAAGAAACACAGTTATTACAAATGCATGGCAGGTAAGGCAAGACAAAAAGGCAACGAGCAATTGTAGTCCAAAATATCTGCACGATTTTGAGTGCTGTATTTCACATAAGCAAATTAAAGATCAAGTTGCTCCTCAGCGTCTTTGCTTAAAAGACATTAAAATCTGTGCCTTTCTGCACACTTATCGCTGTTCGAGCTATTTTCTGGGAAAATAAGCTTTTTTAACTTCCTTATTTTTTTTCCCCACCCATACTTATGGCATTCATGTGAACAGGTATTTCAGGATACTGTCAGTTTTGTCCCCAAAAGGGATGGCCCAGCCTAGTCATCAACCTGTGGTTGATGTTCTTATTTGATAAGGAGGGACTGACTTTATGTTTCAAAACATTGGCAAGTGCACCACTGTATCTGTATGATAACACTCCACATTATCCAGCCCAATCCTAATCTCTGGGATCACACTTTTGGCTGAGCGCTGCAACCGCTCTCTTTACATTGTAAATAAAACAACAGCTCTCAGAAACGGGGAGATTAATAAATTGAAGGATCGCCCGGTTTTAACAAAGGGCAGACACTATTTATCTTTATGATTCAGAAGGACAAGTCAAGAGGTAACCAAACTGACAAACCTAAGGGCACTCGTAATTTGTTTTATCGTGCTATCAGAACTCCACATGATGATAAAGTATCACAGCATATACAATATTTACGATGATGAGCTTTCCACGCGCAGTGCTCTGTGCGCTCCAGCACCGCACGCTCCGGCTGCTCCTTAACTACGTACGACAACACTGAACTGAAAAATTCACAAAGGTGACTGGAGTACTTTCATTTCAAAATAGCAGTTTCATTGACTAAACTCTTCTACTGAGCATGACTACAGCAATTAGTACTGTACAGGATTAGCACTGTTTTAGCTGCTAATTCAGTAATGAAATAACACACTGCCTGATGGAGAAATATTGGATCTGTTATTTGGGGAGGGGGGGAGGTGTTTACAGAAGGACAGACAACAGACCACTGACTCTGCACCAGTTACACCCTCTATGCCATCAAACTCCATTCACATCCCAAGTGTTATTTTACATTAACAAAATGACAAAAATGAGGAGCAAGTTTAACCCTCCTGTTTCTCTCATCTGTTTATGAATTGCAGCCACCTCAGAAACACCCATTTCTCCTTCAGGCTGGGGGCAGAGGGCTGTTTGCTTCATTTTGGTTTGGAATACACCAGTGAACTGCAAGTGGGCAAAATATTTTGTCCCTACCTTACTCTGGGGATGGCTGACATAACAATAAACCCAAGAAGACGGTATTTGTCAAACACTACAGAATTCCAGTATTGAAATCGTGCTGCCTTTGGGGGTCAATAAAGAGCAGTGTTATAAAATACACTAAAGTTAGCAGTTTGGGCTGCTAATTTTACATGCCTGCCTCACCAACGCACAGCTAAAAATAGATAAAACAGATAAGAGCACAGAACAAAGAGATGCACTGGACAATTATCTTTCTTCTAGCAGTCTGATTTATACTCAGCTTTTTAACCCTTTCTGTTTATAAAACAAACAGATTTTTAAAGTGTTACTCAATGCGATCTCAGTCTGAAATTATTTAAATATATTTTATTTTTCTTAGTATTTTCTTGCTCCCTTCCTAATGGGATATAATAATGAGATTTAAAATATTTTAATAAGGGCATCAGGCTACTTGCCAAGGGGCTCGAATACTAAATAAGAATATTTACATCTTTTAAGACCCTGGAGGAGGAATCACTGCAATGCACTCGAAACACGTACGCACATCTCAAATATGACACTTAATTTTAATTCACTGGGAAAGAAAGTACACATTCACTTCACTTTATTAGGCCTCATTATTAACAATGAGGCCAAAGGGATGATTACCTTTAGCTGCTCCATCGTGGCCTAAAAGCAAACATTCTTCCTGATAAGAACAACTTATTAAAATATAAGGCAATGTTAAATTGTTCAATTTTTACAACAGGAGAAATTTTGAAAACCCACACTGATGACAGCATTTTCTACCATTATTTTGTCCAGCTTGGTACCATGACTGAAATCCTGACTTTTGTATTTAAATTTTGAGAGGAAAACAAAGCAGCATAGAAGACTGACTCATAGCTACATGGTAAACAGGCTCATTCTCTGCTTTGTAGGCTCCTTTTGGTATCATTTGCTTACGAAATGATAATGTTTATAAACAGAATCGACATTCTGTCTCCTTATGTCTGGGGGCAGGGGAAAAAAAAACAACACCTTCAGATTAACATGAGAATTAATGCCGAGCAATTCTGGAGGTGTATCTGAAACAACAACCCGTGCATATTATTCATGCTACCTTAAAAAACAGAGGCATAAATGCATGTTTAAAAAAAAAAAAATAAAAGAAGGGAAAAAATAAAAAAGAAGATGAAAGAAGAGAAATTGATATTTAGGGCGCAGAGCCTTACCTCTGATACACAGCCCGTTCGCAGCTCTGCCAAAACCACCCCACCAGCCAGGCCTTGAGCACTTTTTACAGCAATAAAACGGCGCTTTTAAACTTCCTGTTTATCCAAACACCGGCCCAGCTTTCCCGCAGCTCCGAGCCCGCACCGCTCACCCCACGGGCGAGAGGGGGCACGGAACACCCCAAATCCGTCCCGGAAAGACGGAACACCCCAAATCCATCCCGGAAAGACGGAACACCCCAAATATCCTCTTGGGGGACAGAACACCCCAAAAACCCCTCTCCTGGAAAGGCAGAACACCCCAAATCTCCTCCTGGAAGCACAGAACACCCCAAACCCTCTCCTGAAGGACGGAACACCCCAAGCCCTCTCCTGTAAGGACGGAACATCCCAGATCCATCCTGTAATGACGGGAACACCCCAGATCTCCTCATGGGGGACAGAACACCCCAGATCCTCTCCTGGAAGAACAGAACACCCCAAATCTCCTCCTGGAAGGGCGGAACACCCCAAACCTTCTTCCCCTGGAAAGACGGAACACCCCAAATCTCCTCCTGGAAGCACGGAACATCCCAAGCCCCCTCCCGGGCGCAGCTCCAGCGCCGTTGGAGTTCGACGCTTCAGGACGACTCGCAATCCCCCCCCCACGCCGCCCGCCACTCATTTTTTTTTTATTATTCCTCTTTATGTTTTCACCAAGAATAAAGCAGCAGCAGCAGCAGCAGCCACCGGGCAAAGTTGCGCCGGCGCTGCGGCCGCCAGGGCACACGGCGGTGACGGGCACACAAAGCGCGGCGGCCGCTCGTGTGTGTTGTGTGTGCGGTGTGTGTTGTGCGTGTGGTGTGTGCGGTGTGTGTGTGTCTCTGTCTCTGTGCCCCCCGCCCCGCCGCGACCAGGCCGGATGGTTACCTAGAGGCAAGCCCTTGTTCAGGAGGTGCGAACTTCCCATGGAGGCGCCGCGCTCCGTCCGCGCCCGCCGCGGGGAGGAGGGTGGTGGTGAGGAGGAGGAGGAGGAGGACGAGGAGGATGCCGGGGGGCAGCGCCGCTCGGAGCCGC
>JAWWLV010000144.1:67291617-67342303 GCA_035041135.1 Platyrinchus mystaceus | reverse complement strand
GATGACAAGTTATCAGGCTTGGATTTCATCCTCTTCTAAACTGAACACTGCTTTGTACCCTCATGAAATACTGCACTACCAGCACTCCACTATCACCCACTGCTAAGAGAGAGGTTCATTAGTGAGCAAAAAGTGACCTCTAGTGAATCACCACGCCAGCTCCCGAGATGAACAACATCCCCCTGGCAGCCCCCTGCCTGTCCCTCACTGATCACATCCGTGTACAACTAAAATCTGATAATGCTACACCCTGATACCACTCAGCAGCTGCACCCCATCCATCAAGCCCTTCAGGTACCTTCAGTAACTCTCACTGTGAGCAGCAGCTATAGCTGAGGATGTTTGAAAACATCTGCATATTGAAGAACCTGCACACGTTCATTTAAACACAATAAAATCTGCCTATAGATAACTGTTAGATAATTTAATGGACTATAATAAAAAGTGCAAGCTCATTTAACTCATTTTAATTTATTTTTAAAACTAGCATATCCAGAAAATTTGTAACCAAACGAGAAAAACATTCTATTAAATATGTAAAAATAATGTCGATGATCAGTCCTTTTTACTCTAAGAAAGCAGGAAAATTAGAGGAGAGAAAAACAGTAGCAAAGAGATGGGCAGTGAAAATCAATTCCATGGTTGCAACATATGGAACAATATACAGGCTAGGCAATCCATAACAGTGAATGGTCGATGATTTTAGAACAGTAAAAAGAAACTAGCAAGGTTTCCTGTGTAAAGCACATACCCCATTAGCCACAGAAACACATTCCATATTCTCTGCCTCCATATACCTCGCAATACACTAATATGTGTATCCTAATATGTGTATCTTTTTCTAACAAACATTTCACAGGCAGCTACCTAGAGCCTCACCTTTTTTCTTCTTTACTAAACCAAAACAGAGGCTGCTGTGCAGCTTTTTTACTTCCCATGCTCAAGACTTAAAACTCAACAGCTGAAAACTAAACCTCCAGAAATCCTTATCCCCGTGCAAGACTCCTAAGACACAATTCAAATCCTAAAGGACATCAGTTTATGTGACAACTTACACAGTGATATGAGAAAAAAAATATTGAAAAAACTCCCTTTGTATTGCTGCATAATGCAGACAGAAGCAGCCTGTTATCCCAGCATAAAGGCTGCCTGATCACACTACTTGTATTTCCTATAACATACAATTTCTCTACAGAAGCAAAGGCGATTCAAACAGGTGATAATCAGTATCAAAAGATTTACTGCTACTTGAGCTGATCTTTATTGCCAAATACCCTGACTTACAGACTAAAGCAGTACTGAGCATTATGATAGGATGGTATTATTTAAAGATTAATGGATAAACTTTCCAAAGGCCTTATCACATTACACTAAGAAAATGCTGCAGAGAGAGCACATCTCATGAAAATGTTTGCTAAATCATTGTCTTTTTAACGGTTCAACTCTTCTACACAGGAAGACACCATCTGACAGAGATGTTTTGTTCAATTTGTATCACAGCACAGCACAACTGTGGTCCTACAAGTGTCTTCTGGGAACTCCATCATCTCACAACGACCATTACTCCCGACAGCAGAGTCACTGGTGCAGTTTTAAAGACAGCTATTGTTGTGCCAGGCAGGCGCTGGCGAGGTGGCTGGGCTGACACATCTGCAGTGTTTGTGAGTCACAGTGGCACCGTGCAAAGCCCACACAGAGTTCATCATGAGCTATAAACACAGAATCAGAGAATCCTTTGGGCTGGAAAAGACCTTTAAGATCGTTGACTGCAACCATTAACCCAGCGCTGCCAAGGCCACCGCTAAACCATGTCCCCAGGTGCCAGGTCTTTTAAATCCCTCCAAGGACAATGACTCAACCACTGCCCTGGGCAGCCTGTTCCAATGCTTGGCCACCCTTTCCATGAAGAAATTTTTCCTAATATCCAATCTAAGCCTCCCCCGCACAACTTGAGGTCATTTCATCACGACAGTTATTCACAGGGTATCTAATGCTGCTTTTGTGTAATGAACTATTATTTTTCACTACACTGATGTGCCATCTGAACTACCAGATCACAGGTAACACAGCAAACATTCAAAAATCTGCAACTCTCATGCAACCAACAATTTTAAAGCTTTTGTTTCCATCACATAATTCCAGGGAAAATCTTAAGGTATACAAAACCTATTTTCTCCTTCTTATTCTTATGGTTTATGTAGGTCTTATTTAATTCTATGAGCAGCTGAAGAGTCATTGATATCAGCATACTCTTTTATTAATTTGTATTATTTTATGTATCTGGAAGAATGATCACAGAACAGGCTTGCACATCACTTATGGAAGAGGAAAGTTCCGCAGACATAGACAAAAAGGGAAATACTTCCATGCAAACAGATTGGGTTCTTAATTAAAATGATTTGATACGCCTCATGAACAGTGCAAGTTATATCACAGACGATGAAGTTACCTTAGGAAAAATGTACTTTAAATTAACTACTGGAGGCTAAAGACAACTGAGCTGTAATAATAAGTAAATGTATATAGATAGTGTATAAATAATTAATTCACTTTTCCTGAAAGACCTGGAAACAAATGAGAACACGCTGTGTATTGCTGTACTGTGCTGATCTCTAACTGAAGTGGCTTCCAAGACCCATGACCCAGAAAGGTTAAAGTTTGTGTCTTTCCCAGAGGCTGCACCTCTATGATTAACATTACAGAGAAACCCACATCAGAAAGAACTATCACAAGAGAGGAACGAACAATAATTCATGGAGATAATAAAAAGTCTAAGGAGGAGAAAAAAAAAAAAACAAACGATCCTACCTTGGTTCAACAAGAGTATTTTGAATGTTTTTCCTTTCCAGCAACACAACTGTAACTTTTACTAAATACCATATACTGGAAGTGATGAGTTATTTGTTTCTTGAGGTTTTACAATCACAAGCAGAATTAAGTGTTCCCAGTCTACTCCTGGATCTTTCCTGATGAGAGATTTCCAATTGTACTAAAATCTATGGATGTCCTGAGATGCAGACAGATGTCTGTGAGGCCACGGGCTGAGGTCATCAAACTCATCTCATTTGTGACCTAAGCTTAGTCTCTTGGCTCTCTTAAAAAAAAAAAAAAAAAAAGGAGTGGGGGAAGGGGAGGGTGATGGAAAGGATACGAAAGAAACTGTTTGCTAATTTATCTAGAAAATTTTTCTTGTTAATTTTTAAGTTAAGAGCACACGCACATTTCGGTAACATATGGCCAAGATGACGCACACTGAGAAGATATATAATATATTTGGTCATCTATCATTAACTGCTCCTCACAGTAATTACTGTTTCTGGCATTATTAGCAGGCAACTGTCTGTTATCTCCTGCACATCTAACCAACCAAATTTTCAAGAACTCACATTTAAATCTCATTTCAAAGGCAGTTTTACAGCACTCAGTGAGGTAATTGCTTAAGTTTATATATATATATATTACTTAAATCTTCATTTATCAACAAACAGTTCAGTTTCTTGCTTCTTGAAACATTCAAAGAAAAAAGTACCACGCTGATGCTGACATCATTTTGGCTGCTTAAGGGAAGATAAAATTGGGTCTCTCAAAGCTGCAGGCAAAATACTACAATGGATAACAAATATTCCTTGTGTATACATGATTGGAACGGCTGTCTCCATTGGGCACTGACTGTACATTGTGGAGCACAGAATGGATTCAGAGAAGATTTTATTGTTAGAATCAGTTCATATGGACATGCAGTATTCAAACAGTTTATTTTACAATCACTGCTACCTGCTCCCTGACCCCACAGATACCCTTTTGCTTGAAACAACCACTGAACCTCCAAAACACTACAAAAATCCACCATGTAAATAAATATAGCACAGGGGTTTCTATTAAAAAAATAAAAAAGAACAGAGATACATTGATAGCAAATTTTCTAAACCTTTTTCCCTTTGATGGCTGCAGGGCAGTCCAAATTTTTCCATACAATCCACTGTTAGCATCAACACTATATCCGTTCTGCCCTTAAAAAAAACAGAAAAGGAGAAAAAAGGTTTTGCACAGGAGCATTAACAGTTCCACTTGCCCTGTGGCAAATGGGGAAAATATGTCAATGTGAATTACTGTACTGTCTCCATGGATCAAGATTTCTCTTAGTGCTTTCAAAATTCCACTAACAGAAACAATTGCTAAGAGCATTTGCTACTTAGCCTGCTATGCTGGAATCAAATAAGACCCTAGGATCAACTAATGCTAAAATATTATCTTCTCTATTGATTTTCTCTCCCTACATTAACTGAGGAAAGAAACAGCTGAATAATTTTAGCTGGAAAGAACAGCGTATCGCTCTCACAAGGACATCCAAAGAACTTAAATAATCAAGATAATTGCAAAATAGAATTTTGAGCAGCTTACACTTCCAGAAATGTACGAATATCACAGTATAATTTTATTTCATTCTGACCCAAACAAGTTGCACTATATATTCTACTCACTGCACAGAGTTACAGTGGGGAATGGAACATCTCTTCTTTACAGAAACCAAGCACACACACAGAGATGCATTAGGAAAAATAGTTCTAATTGTGTGCAGTTGTGCATGCACATTCAGAGGCAAAGGAGTGAGCCAAATACTATTAAAGACATTCCAAGTCCATTTTCTCTAGTGGAAGGCTACTTTATGGGCATTTTATTAAATTCTTTTTTTATATATCTCTTGCCTGGTACAAGATTATGGTCTCAATTAATTAATAAAGTACAATTGTTTAAATTCTTGGGCCATTGGGCAGATCTGGTACGAAAATTTATTTCTAAACTTGATCTGGCCAACAAGAACGAACAACTAATGAAATCCAGACACATGTACTTACACACTGTTGATTATTTCTACCAAATAGCAAATTATTTTCATTATAAAATAATAATTCTCGTGCTACATTCATCACCAGGATTCACAAACATCTAGCAAATGCACCTAAGGCAACCATGAAGAGGGAACAAATTAGGAGTTTTGCAAGGTGTCTGGGTTAGCACTACTGACATTCTGGTTTAAAAAGTTAGTGCTACACAAAGCTAAAAGATAAAAACAAACACATATTAAAAGGATTATGATCAGTTAGCTTAGGACACATTTGCCAATGAAAAATCTCTCTCAGTAGAGATGTTTCTAATGGGTATATGTCATCATCTTCACCAAAGATGTGGACAGAGATAGAAAATCTTTGCAAAAATGACTGTGAGCATCATAAGAAGAATAATAACTGTCTAAAAAATAACAACAAAAGTGCAATCACACAGTCATTTTGCATCATAGATAAATGAAGGTCACAGATAAATGAAGTAACAAAACATGCTTTAATAAATCCAAGATGGAAAGATTTGCCGTTAGAAAAGAGTACTGTCACATTGTCACTGTAGGGAATTAGAGCCTCAGAAGTGCTGTGCAACTGTGTGAGCTCCAAGCATTACACCTCGACATGAGGAGGTAATGTTTTCCTTGAGAAAACTGCTAAATTCAAGTATGGGGGAAATTTTTGCCATTGTGGACGGGATTACCAACAGTATAAACAGTGAACAGTTGCTGCCAGCTCTGGCATCCACATTCTGTATGGTCGAAAGTGTACAAGAAGAGAAACTCAATGCTGGGGGGAAAAAAAGTCTTGAAGAACACAATGCCAAAAAAACCCTGAGAGATAACATGATTACACTTTGCAGGGAGAAATACCAGACACTAAACGGCTGCCTGATGTTAAAGGAAGACATAATAACACTGAGCAGCTTAGAAGCTCATTTAAAAATCTGTACTTTCTAAGTTGGTTTCTTTTGTTATTGTTAAGGTGGATGTTATTGACCTCACTACCAAAGGTTATGGTGGTGTCCTATCTCCTGTATACTTCAAATGCCCTTCTGAAAGATCAGTCTAACAAGAATTTGGGGCTGATCTGTATCAAGTATTTACATGACACGAAGAAGTTTGAGGTAACTGGGAAATTCCTTCCTGATGCTACACTTTGGGGAGTTACAGCTCCTAAAACTTGAAGTTGATTAATTGTTGGTCACTACTCTGCTTCCTGTTGGATGAAGAGAACAGATGAGCTTTCTTTCTCTGAGCATCATCTACTGATATCAATCTCTCCCTGCTCATGACGTCCATTAACAGGAAGCAATTACTGAGAAGCTGAGATGAAGAGGGATGTCTTACCATAAACCAGCTGAATTCCAGGAGAGAGCTCGTGATGATCCCACTGAGAGCACCACGGACAAGAGGAGAGAGATCCTCTTCAAGACCCACACATCATGGGAAACACTGAACTTGGGGACTTTCAGTACTACATGAATATCAAGTTCTTTTTAGTGTCATTAAATAACTGAAATACTTTGGGGTTCATGCACTTGTCTACCCCGGTGCACCGAAATAGGGGTGTTTGTAGACTAGCAATGAATAAATGTGCATTGTGCCGGGTGTCTGCAGCGAGATGGAGTTTCTGTGGCACCTTCATCACCCTACACAGGGAATGCTGATGGGAGAAGTGTTCTCAGGAAGATGAGACTCGGGTCAGCTCGCTCGGGTTTAGCTCAGTTAGTGCTTCTTTAAGAACGTTGTCTCTCGTGCACTGCAAGACTATTCTTGTATCTGACAAGCAGAACGGGATGCTGCCCATCAATTTCTGGTATTTAAGGTGCTGACATCTTAACTGATGACACAGCTTAGACTCTTCCATTCAGTTTGCAAAAAAAGTTGTGTAGGATGGTGCCTAGAGGAATTCTGCTGGCAAGTGTTTTTGTAAGGGAACAGAGGCGACTCATAACTGGGAGAAATCAGAAGGATTAAGGCACAGCCAAGATTCTGAAAACGCACGATCAGTTCCTGATTCTGTCACCATCCTCCCATCATCCTTGTCATCCTAAACCACTTCCCTTCTATGTATCCAGGTTCCTCATCTTTAAAATATGTATAGTATTTGCTTATTAAATGCTCATGCTTGCTGTCAGAGCAAATCCATAAAATATTCAGACATCCCACTACAACTGAAGAGTCATTCACCATATGTCTAACAAGACCAAGGACAGGCATATATTCATCCGTGGTGTAGATCTTTGTGTCAGCAATGTGCCATCATTCCAGTTTCACAGTGGATACATAAAAAATAGACTGTGCTACCCTATAAAGAAACATAACAATCTGTAGGAAGTTGACTATGTAACCTGAAGTTTGTGCTCCCCTGATCCGTCTCATGAACACAGGTCTCCCCTGTGGCCAATTGACTGAAGTTACTACTGCTAAAAAAAAAAGTAATTTTAAAGGCCTGTAAAATTACATTTGTTTTAATACAACTGCTGTGTTTTGGGAGTATCACAGCAGCTTCACACTGAATCATATTTTAACATTTTTTTTGTGCCTTCTACTGGAGCTAAACATTTTACTATTACACGAAGAGTTGAGCTGAGGAGAGAGGAGAGGTCCTTTCTAAAGTAGATAATCCTGACAGCTCCAGATTAGGCAAAAAACTTGCTCTCATTTTAAAACAAAAAGTCAATTAGGAAGCTAAACTGTAAAAACGGCAATAAGAATTCTGTTGGGCAAACCCTTGAAAGATCACCAAAACAGTAATAAATTAATCATGGGAGTATGGGAAGGAGAAATCAAGATGAATAAAAGTCATATTCATATGTTGATGAAACATTTACACTACCAACCAAAAAAGCTACTGTTGCTAGAATCAGAAAAGACTGTTGACCCCAGTGTGGTTTATACATTTTTTTTTTTTTTTAATGCTGGATATACCCACGTTGTACAGAAGAACTAAACACAGCGGTGTAAGACAATACTGCTTCCTATGAGATGGCTATCTCAGCTCCGAGCTTTTAGCAATCTGTAACTGTACTCCAATCACAACTGTATTCATTAATAAAACATGTCAGTGCCTCCCTCTGCCTGCACGCTCCTCTCATCCTTAATTTTGGCTTTACCCAGAGAAGACCTGTGTGAGTTTAACTCACCATCACCGTGCCATGGACGTCCCACCGCTCAGGTTCACACACACACAGACCCTCTGAATCCAACTTAAACCAAATTCTGCCACAAAGTTGACTCCTCATCACTCCCCCCACAGGGCTACTCTTAATTGCACAAAACACTTACTGGGGGGGGGGGGGAAAGGCAGATAATTAGTTTTTTTTCTGGGACCTGAGAAGCACAACACACACTCATCACTTCTGTAGTAATTATGGCATGTGAAGTAAGTGTGAACTATGTACCGGTCTGCAGTTTCCACAATCTAAGTTTAGTTTGAAAACAGCATTTTTCAGTTTCTACTGAGAAAACTAAAGTCTTTTTTTTCTTTATGGACCAAGGCCTGATGTTCCTGAAACACATGAATGTTTGCCATCCAAGCACTTTTGTTTCTCAGAGCTATTAAAATAATTATGAACATGAAACAACAATCACTGTTATTCAGACCATAGTTTTCAGGTGTTTAAACTGAGAGACTAGAGGGATTCAATTAAACATGTAATGTAGAGGACAGTATAGTTGAGTGTGCCAAAACAAACTTCAGCTCACAGCTGTGCTAAAACTTTGAAAGATTTTCAGTAAAATAAATCCATATTTTATTAAAATTCTTGCTACAGCTATTGGATATAACATATGCCATCATAAAATAAATGTTTAAATCATTACTGTGCACTGTTCTGGATAATGCCTGCCTTAAAATCAACTACCTTGGCACCTCATTCTTATTTTTAGCAAAATACAGATAATAAGAACTATCTTTTACCACAGCGAGTCTCTCAGCTAAATTCTCTCTCCCGTTACAAATTAGCTATAGGCAAGATGACAGGAAAAACAAATGCCAGCAATAAATAGGTATTTGTGGGATCAGAAAACGTAAGGGAATGATTTCTGCGATGGAATCATCTTTTCCAGGAAAAGTCCTCCGACTTTGTTCAAGGCCAGGTTGGGTGGGGCCCTGAGCAACCCGGTTTAGTGGAAGGTGTCCTTGCCCGTGGCAGGGGGGCTGGAACAAGGTGATCCTTATGGTCCTTTCCCACCTAAACCATTCTGTGATTCTATGAACTAAAGAAATTCATACAAGTTTTGAAGTCTGAAGACACTGGTTACAGTCAAAAGCTGCAGTTCAGCTCTGGTATCACGGGGTGCCTTCATCTGTCACTGTTAAACGAGCAGGATGTTCTAACACGACAGATCCCTCCTCCACTTGCTGCCTTCTCCACAAGACAGAGCAGATGCCACTAAACATGATCTCTGAGCCCCATCATCCGACCAGAGCTTTACTCCTCTGGCTGCCCACCAGACACAGCCATCCCACCACGCCCCCTCAGCCTGAATGACACTGTGGGGGGAAGCGCCAAAAGCCTCGTTCAAACTGAAGGAAATGTTGTCCACTGCTCTCCCCCCATCCCCAAATCAGCCAGGCTTTCATCCAAGTTAATCTGCCCAGACAGGCAGGATTTACCTGTGATAAATTCATGCTGACTGTTCCCAGTCACCCCCTTCTGCATCATGTCCCTAGAAACGCATTCCTAGTCCTCCTACTGCCATCGTAGTCGTAGAAACTTTTTTTGTTATTGCCCTTGACATTCAAGTCACAACGTGAGCTCTGATTTTCCTAACACCACCCCTGCATGCCAGGGCA
The DNA here is from genome assembly GCA_035041135.1 of Platyrinchus mystaceus. Classification (NCBI taxonomy): domain Eukaryota; kingdom Metazoa; phylum Chordata; class Aves; order Passeriformes; family Tyrannidae; genus Platyrinchus; species Platyrinchus mystaceus. The sequence goes on along the minus strand of JAWWLV010000144.1, from coordinate 67,332,662 downwards.
GTATTTCTAAATTCCTCCTTTGCAGCCTCTCCCTCCTTCCACACATATGATGCCCTTAGATTTCCAAGTTTACTGGAGGCTGTGTAACAACTCCACAGATCCAATTTACACCTACCGTTTCCTGAGCAATTTAATCTAATGATTTGCTTCCACGTTTCATTCAAAAAGAAGGTTTTTTTCTCTTTTTAAACAAAGCCAAACTTAAGGAGCATTGACATCTATAATGGGACTTAGAAGGCAGCATGTGAGCAGCATTTAAAGGCCTACTGGGAGCAAAATTACAGCTCTTAAGAAGAATGTGGCTTCTAAAATTTAATTTAACTGTTTCCTAGGCCTCTTAAATTCTTATCTGTGCTAATCACTCCAAACAACGAGGTGACTATTCAGAAAAAAATATCCTTTTTTAGGTGCAATTTGGGTAATTAAAAAACACAGCCACCCAGATTAGGCAGTATTTCCTAGAGTCTTCCCTTCCAGCAGCCACAGAAATATCATCCTATGGTACATTTTTGTAAATGTGATTAAGAAGTCATTTATATATGTGACATTTTAGTAGTAATTGTACAAGCACAGCTAAATAATTGTACTTGAAAATTTGATGATGGAAACAAGTTTTTCTTTCTTGCATTCATCACCATTGAGAATGCAGTGGGTCTTTTAATAAATAATAACCTAATTTCTGGATGTTCTAAGTACAAACCTTGTGATTTAAATATAGCTCCGTCTACTAAATGCTCCTATGAAAGAAAGATAATATAAACCTCCATTAAGTATAACTGATAGCAAACTGATATTTTTTTTAGTAAGAAACTTGCTTGGGTAAAATAAAGTTCTAATTTCTTTTCCCCCTACTTTTTGCTTTATTTAACTAAATTGCCCTAGAGATGAAAAATGTGGCCAGTTTATCGAATATTCATCCACAAATAATGCATAAAATATTATTAGACTGGTGACAGTCGTTAAAATTATGGCCTTTTTCATTCCTAAACACTGATTTTAGATAATGTTTTAAAAGTGCATTTCACGTAAGTGATTTTTATGTTCATCACCTCAAACCACATGGACCAAATCACAGGAGTGCAGCCCAAAAGAGGTAAGGTTTCAGATATAAATCATTGAATTGAGCAGGGAAATGCAGCAGGGCACTGTGCCAAGGTGGGATTTGTACCTGAAATCACTACACCTGTAACTTTAGTCAGATTTCTCTTCAGAGGAAAACACTTGAAGGAGACCTTCCCCCCTCCCCATGCCTTCTAGCCAGGGCTGGGCAGGGTGTCAGTGACTGCTCTGCAAGAGCAGTCAGAGAGCTCAGCCATCCTCCCATGAGTAACCTCAGCTGGTCTGTCCTTACCCTCAAATTCCTCCCCACTATTTCCCACGTTGAAATACTAATGATTTTCTCCTCTTAACTTCCAATGGTTAAAATGACCTAACTAAAAATTTTGACATCTCCATGAGATGGTACAAGAGGGGGAAAAAAATAATCATCCAGTGGAAAGCAACATTTCTACATCCTATTTCTGACACAAGAGATCTGTTAAATCCTGATGTTAACGAGTTGACTTCATTTGTACTGATCTGTAGTATCAGACTGAGAGACAAATCTCCTAACAGTTTCTCAAAACACCACATTAACATAATAAGAAAGTATGACAGTCTTCTCACAAAAACACCCTTCAAGTTTTGAAGCGTGTCCTAAGGATAACAAAATCTGGACTTTGATCTGAAAAGGAACAAATTCCAGAGTTCAGGAACATGTGTTCCTGCTGACTCTTTTTTTCCTCTGTCCTTCCGCGGCTGCAGTTGTCACTGGGCGTTGCTTACACCCCTCTGTTGGCAAACCACTGCCTCTACATTTCAAACTGAACATCACCCAGAGAACTCAACTTCAAACTTTTCTGTCCTCCCACCTCCTGCTTTTTAAACGTAGCCTTAACTTTGTGACATTGCTCTTGAGAAAGTGAGCAGAAAAGCACAGAAGAACATTCCCTAGATCTTGCATGCATGGCTAATGGCATTTCATGACCCTAAACCTATTACTGGGTGCACCTCATCCCACTATTTAGCTCCAAGATGGATGCAGGGTCATGCAGGGCACCACCTGGACCAGCAGGATGTCTCCATCACCCAGTTGAGAATAACCAATTTACAGAGGGATATTTGTAAGCTTTCCCACAGAAACCACACAGTCAGGAAAGTTCACATCCACTGTACCCTGAGAACCTCTGGCACCAACAAGACCCACAAAAGGAGTAGCTGAAGATCCCAAAGAACTGCTGCGTTTTGGGTTTGCACAACTGTATTTAAGCCCACGTAACTGAAGTTCATTCATCTCCTGGAAAACAATAACATACATTTCCACTCTCATATTTACAGTGTGTACTTGTCAACAGGATTTTCGTCATTTGTGCCTTCAGTTTAACAGCACAAATATTTTGACACCAAAGGTTGCAAAGAGGATGAAGAGATTTCACGTCAACACAGACCAGTATGAAAACAATATACCCTGAGGTCATCGGATTTACTTGAGTTTTCTGCCTGGTGTTGAACAAGGAGGTTTCTTCCTGTGAATGGCCATTTCATGTTCAAACTAAAGGGAAGGGCAATACAGCTGTGTCATTTGATGAAAAAAAAAATCCCCAGGAAGTAAATATTTACTCTCTGTTGAATAACTGGCTGGTTTGGAGCTTAAAATGATTTAAAGAGGGAGTGAACTGCTTAGAAGGTATCACCAGGCATATAACAATAATTTATAGTGGCTTTGTACAGGCACAGAATACAGCACTCCCCAAAACCAGAACAAAAAAACATTGTGTTGAATGTTGAGGAAGGCAAGGGGGAAAGGAGAGTACTCCTGGAAGTGTTCCAGGCCAGGCTGGATGGGGCTTTGAGCAACCTGGTCTAGTGCAAGGTGTCCCGGCCCATGGCAGGGAGGGTTGGAATGAGATGATCTTTGATGCCCCTTCCAACCCAAACTGTTTCGTGACTCATTCTATAATTCTTAAAGATTTGTAATTTAAGTGTAAAGCAAAATGAGAAGTGTTCCTCGTGTTTTGGACATAAATAAATGTAGAACAGTAATGGTCAAATGGTACCTCTCAAATCCATTTGGAAGGAAGCAGCTTTTCTGACTGAAAATGAAATATTGGGCTAGATGAGACACTAAAAGCCACATCCAGTATCTAACTGCATATAGCAGATGAAGTGAAAAATGCTACAAACAATATGTATGCATATATATGTCTATGACGTTAAAAAATAAACTCAGTGTTTGGGTACCAAAACACAAATGCAGTGGATGCAGCCAGGCCACCTCAAGGATGTTTAACTAGGTGTTGGTGAGTCTTGTATGAGGCAGAAGCATTAGGTTTTAATTGCCAGCCTTTATAGCTGTGTAACAAAACACTTCTAACAACTGAAAACACAAATGTGATGATTAAAATATAGTTAATCTTACTAAGCAGTCCTCTAGTCAAATGCAGGGAAGCAATTCTTCTCCTAAATTATTTACTAAGGACACTTGTGACAGGCAATGTGTGCCCGCGGAATCACCACCCCAATCTTTGTTTCCTTCCTTAACTTAGCCAAGGGAAAATCAGGATGCTAAACTAACAATGCCTATAAGGAAATGGTGTTTAAAAACAAATATTACACTTCTCCCTTCTGGAATCTTCCTGGGTATTAGCACTGCATCATTTGGAAAACTGTAATTCATCACATCTTTCAATGCATTTCTTTTGGAGATGGATCCAGTGCAGCACTGCTCGTGCTGATGGAACACAAAATGCAGGTGGCAAACAAAAATGCAATTCATCTGTCAAACACCACAATGAAACATTTAAATACATATGTAAAACACTCAAACCCTGACTCTCTTCTGACCAGGATTCAGTTTTTCCTGGACTGGGAAACACACGAGGTGCTACAACATAGTTTTTATCTGCAACATCCAAACGTGGTAACAGGCTGAGTAATACCGAGAAACATTCAGATGGTACAGTGGGGTGAGGGGAAGTTTTGACCCACATACATAGAACTAACAACTTTTTTTTAGAAATGAGAATCAGAGAGAATTCCTCATTATGCATCCTATCCAAAGGTACCAAATTTCTCCAAATTATGTTTTTAATGCTACTCCTGCTATTTGAGTTTTCACTTCTTCTAATGGCCTACATGGTCCATCAATACAAAACTTCAAGAAATAAGAGGTATTCCAAGAAAAGTAGCACTGACAGCATCAGAGAAGAAATTTAGTCTATTAAATAAATAAATAAAGGTGTGAAGGTCTAAAAAATTTTTAAACATTAGAAACAGATGGGATAAATAGCATCAACACAATGCAACGTCTGTATTTTACAGTAGTAATGATAAATTAAAAATTAAATGTTGAATATGCATTTTATCAAGTTATTTAAAAGTGGCGTGTTATACAGAAAATAAAAATCAGTCACTGAAGTTTGTACATTATCCAGACTTTCGACTACCTTGACACGAAGTAGCTACGTGAAAAGAAACTAATTCAATCATAAAAAGGTAACCGACGGTTTCCTTGCCAGAGGCAAAAGTTCTAAAGGTGCAAAGTGGTTTTTGTCACGAATTTTCCTTTCCTGAACCTGCAGGAGCGAGGTACGAAAAGCAGAACTCGTCACACACCCCTGGCTGCCTGTGACACATCCCTGAGCTCCTCGAACACATCAACATCTCAAACGATGAACAAAGTGCTCCCAGAGGGGCTGCCCGACGGGACCAACAAGCGGATCAAAGGGACCTGACCTGGGTTATGTTTTACGAGAGGACAAGAACCAAATGCTTGGCATCGAAATGAGAAAATGAATCTGGAGTTCGGGGTTGACTGCAAAGAGTGAGATGTAAGATCCATAAAACTCTTGCCATCCAGAATTTGCTACTGATCAAGAATTCTGCCACTCCAATACGCAATTATCAAAACAGCAAAAGCCACCAACCCCAGAATCACCGATCCCAAGATGCTGAGGGAAGAAAGAGGAAGAGAAGGGGATGAAAACAGTGGGAACACTGCCATGAAAATTTAGGAGGGAAGAATCAACAATGAAGGCATCTCTTTAATTACCAGTGAAAAAGTGTTTCAGGCCAGGTTGGATGGGGCTTTGAGCAACCTGGGATAGTGGAAGGTGTCCCTGCCCATGGCATGGAGGGTGGACTCGACCATTTTTGTAGGTCCCTTCCAACCCAAACCATTCTGTGATTGTAAGAACAGCCAAAAAAACAGGCATTTATAGACCCACTATAAATGAAAGATGACTCTGCCCAAGGCTGAGACAGCATAATGAAGGATGACCTAGAAAATAATCAAAGACCATCACCTTTATAAACCCATTCTGGGTGCTTCCTTCACCCAGCACAGTGTGTCCCCAGCACTGCTGGAAACACCAGCCTTCCTCCAAAAGCCCTTTCTCTTGCCCTCAGTGCTTGGTTTCCACACTGCCAACAGTCAGCATGGCTCTGGAAACAATCTTTAAAATAAAATCTTGGCAAGACAACAATATTTTTAAGTGGTCATTTATATGAAAGTGTATTTCTTCAGGTGCTTCATCGGCCATTTGACACTAAAAGGGTTATTATAATTTTGCACTGTAACACAAGCAAATCTGGGGAGGACTGAGGGTTGTTTCTGTAGACAAACTTTTTAAAATGTTTTTTCTTATAATGACAGAGCAGCTGGAATTCTGCTTCTTTCTTCTGGGGAAAAAAAAACAAGCTAAAGAAAACAGACCAAAAATTGGCACTTTGTGTCTGATGCAAATTAAGTGGAATAAACAAAATGCATTTTATTTTTTTATGGAGTCAGCAAATGCAAGAAACCAGATGACCTCTGGAACAAACCCCAATATGTACTTACAAATAACAAGTTTTGACATGATTTTGTTTTACTTATTTAATCCCTACTATCTCTTCACCATCTGTCTGCAGAAAGGTTTTCTTCTGACCAACTGAGAAGTGAACACAGTGCAGTGGACAGGCTGGCTTACTTGAGGTGGGTGATGACGAACAACTTGGACATCCTGACAAATGAGATAAATGTCCTGGCAGTCAGGGCTTATTTGATTATAGGGAAAATTACAGTATAAAGTAAAATATTGCTGCAAATCGCATTTCTCCTCTTTTCATTTTAGTTTTTCTGGTAAGAACAACTTCCCTTAAAAGCAGATGCTATTCTCTTTTGTTTAATATGAAAAATGTGTATGTTGAAGCTGCTATAAGTGTGCACAAATACTTTTACTGTATTTGAAAATACATTTAGTTATCAACATTATTCTTGAGTCCTGGTGCTGGCCCATAATGTTTAGAATGACAGAGTATTAGTAGGTGGTTAGGCCCAAACTAGTTTTATATAACATATACATTTTTTTATACTAGTTTTACATCACTTTTACATGATCTTTTTACAGCAGCAATTTCAAGTACAACTGTAAATCAAGCTTTGCTCTCTGTGTAAATACTGTCTTTAAAACAATTAGGAGAAATTTTGTATATACAATAATTAAATCTGTTTTAGAAGTTGCATTAAAGATTTCTACTTTCAAGCCAGTATTAAGGTACAACTAAAACCTTTGCTTATCATTGAGACTGTAAAATGCCAAACACTACTAAAACCAACTTTCCTTTTTGTTAAATATTTTGAAGAGTACTAGAGTGAGTACTATATTTAGTAATAGTAAAACTCAACAGCTTCTAGAATTTCTCACAGAGAATGCATGCAAGACTCAACCACGACAAAACTCAATGTAAACTACAGACTTTGCAGTTGAAGAGACAGCAAAGGTGAATAAGCTCCAAATTAAGATACTTTTTTTTCCCATTTCTTAAATACATTACATCTCACATGCACACAATAATGGTGTGATTCCATTTCTGAGCCCAAGGGGTATACACATGTACAAACTGTGTATCTAAGAGACCTGAAGCTTCTTCATGCAGCAGAAGGCACTTGCACTGCAATGGAACCAAAATTAACGTGGAAACCTCCATTTATTGCTGGAAAATCAACCAGCTGAGAAATAGGGTATCTTAAAAATTTTCCAAACAACCTATTATTATCCCTATTCTAGTAATATCTAAATGTGCCAGATGAAATCACAGCCCCATGGCAAGAGCTCAAAATGAGCAAATGTCTCCCGTTAGAGATGAAGGAGATAAGACAAAGGGAAAAAAAGGCACAGACAGTTAAAGTGACTTGGTTGATGTCAACAAATGCATCACTGGCCAAACCAGTAACATAAAACCAGTGAGCTTTCTACACCAGAACAGTTTGGAATTTGACCCTTCAGATTGGTATTTACAAAATGACATATCTAGGCATCATATTTACTTGCGCACAGAATTCCCCCTCCGTCCCCACCTCAGACCCCAAGAGGACACTTGTGCAAAAACCAAGAAGCAAAACACTTGCTTTGTGTTTTTGGAAACCAACGATAAGATTGGTTTTTATGTTTTTCTTCATTCCTTTCCCCACTCAACTAAAAAAGTACTTTTGTAAAAACAAAGAACAATGACATTTTCTCTGTTTTTCTTATCCTTAACCCTTTAATCATCATGGCATCACGCACACACCAAACAACAGAGGCAATTACATTGTCAACCACACCAGCCCAGGAGAAAAAGGCAGGAACAAAAAATTTTTAAAGTTCTTCTGGTCCAGATAACTTTAGTTTTCTTATTTTCTGGGTGGACAGTCAGCACTAGGCTGGTCTCTTACGAAACAGAGCAATCCCTGTGAGATCAGTCATATGCAGAGCCCAGAGCCCCAAAGATGCTCCAGTGGAGCAGACTTGGACCTCTCTGCATTTCACTGCAAAGGGCTCCAGAGAGAAAACAACACTGGTTATGGCACTGCTGTTCCTAAAACCAGCTTGAGGAGGGAAGGATGGAAGAGCACTGGCACAAGAAGCCAGCTGAACTGGCTTCCCAGAGATCTCGGTACCCAAGCACTCACCAGAAACACAACTGCATAGCTGAAAACCATCCCAAAAATTCAGCCACCTCCTTCCAACTTGCTAAAATGAAAGCACCACACACTATGGACCTCTCTCAGTTGGCATCCTGGACTTGTGCATATTTGGAGAGGGGGAGAGCGCAAAATTATTAAAATATAATTTACATTAAAAAAAATAGAAATAGAAGGAAAAAATGGCCTCTATTTTATCAAACACGAATTCACCTGCAGCCTGACCAAAGCAAATAAAAAAGGAAGATTGAATAAAGATTCATATTAAAGATTTAGGAAGCATCTTTAATGCACAAAACTCCATGAAAATCAGACTCTAAGCATGTCAGGGCCGACTCAGCAGCAGAACAAGGGGGAAAAGTGGAGCTGCATGTCAGAAACCCAAACCTCCTGTTTGCCTTCTGTAATTTATGGAATCCCACTCCAGCTGATGGGAAATGATAACGTCTCTGAAGAGCAGCATTAGGAAGGCCTGAGTAAATCAGTCTTTCCTATAACTGATGAAAAAAACTAGAATACATTACATGTCGAGCTCTAAATGAAGAAAAACTACTGACTTTGAGTGTGATAAAAATATTACTATATACTGTCACTTTTTTCACTGCCTTCAATTAATTTTTTTCCTCTGTCACATCCAGATAAATGCTGGCTCTCTTTACTCTTCAAGTCTATAAGCTGTTTTTCATTTTTGATATTACAAAATCTATATAATATGTGTGAGAGAAAGACTATGATTTAAGAGCAGTGTAATACTTTAAACATGTATTAATATATAATAACCTCTTTTATTTAATCCCAGACATTTTTTTTAAATTAAAAATACATCAAATAAAAATCCATGGGACTCTTGTCCAAAATTACTCTAACCACACAATAAATCCATCAGAAAACTATCTTCTTTGTGTGATGGAGTCCTGAAACAACTCTGTCACATGCACATATAACTATGTATTTCAACCTTTTGAGGAATAGTAAAATACGTTGAAAATTAACTTACTCTATAACTTTGAGACACTGTGGCTCTATAAATCTAAACATAAAATGCAGCAAAACACTTGTAATTAAATATATGAAAATAAAGCATCAAACCATGAAGTACAGAAATTAAAGTGGAGCTATGAAAGCATCTAAGGAGAAGATAAACTATTTGTTAAAAAACCCAACAGCATAAAGGTAGTACTTCAAAATATTTTCCAGTTGTGCTTCTTGACCTGCATTTGAACTCTCTGTTGCTTGTCTTCCTCCGTTCCTGGGAGTCCTCCTTTCCTACAGCTGTCTGGTATCTGCTCTGATTAAAACTAGACAAATTCTTGTCCTAGGTCAGACCAAGGACTCAGACAGCCCAGCATGTCGTCTGTGGCCGTGGCCAAAGGTGAATGTCTCAGAACAGCACCAAGGTCAGAGTGTCCACACTGTAATATTTTTCCAAATGCGCAACTTGGTGCTCAGAGACCTCCAAAGCAAGAGCTCATGGCTGGGGGGTTACTGACAACTACCAGATTTCACTTATACTTGCCCAAATTGTGCCAGATTAATCTGCAGCTTCCTGTCACCACCAAGATGCACCTTCCTCTACCTCAAGCCCCACCAAAGATCTTCGGTCACAATTTACACTCCGCTCTTCGAGGCAAAGGAAGGAGAAAGCTGAGCTCTCCTGGTACCCCAGGAGAGCAAAAGGAAAAAAGACAGCACCAATTACCTTAATTTAAAACCTAAAATGTGACCCAGATTCTTCCAGCAGAACAAGTCTAATATTTAATAATAATATCTAATATTTAAGAAAGATAAATTACCTTGGCTAGTAAGAAGTGATTAGTTCTGGAAACGTGTACAGTTAGGCCAGAAATAAGGAGTTTAAACATTATCTCCTGATCAGGAGGACAGACTGGGAGGTGCTTTAATTGCACAGATGAAGCACAGCTGAGGCCAAGAAATCAAGTTACAACAGATTTTTAAAAGTTGAATTATTCACCACTTACAAGCCTCTCACTGGGGTCTGCATTTTATTTTTCTTTCATTATCACACATGTGAACAAGAGGTTAAATAATGGTGAAATTAACTGAGCTAAAAACAATTTTTTGGAGCAGGACTGTACACAGATAAAAATCATATAGCCTGAAAGGCCAACTTTAATAATTTTCTACTCTTGGGCTTAAAAGAACCGCAGCACAAGACAACAATCTCTTCACCTGGCAGTAATATGCACATAAAAACATAATAAGACCGTTCTCTTCCAAAATTTTCTGGCTAGACCACAGTAAATAATCAAAGAAAAAGAAGGTCTGGCTAGAGATGTCTGTGTAGATTGTGATAGTTGCTTATTTGATTTACAAAGGATGGAAAGAGATTTAACGCTTCACAACTTAGACATAACTGTGGTTGAAAAGTGTGTTTTTTTACCCTGACAGAGGGTTTTACCTCCAGATCTGAGCCCATTCTTCAGGTGGAGCTTTGCCTCCTCACCCTGCACTCACAGAGCCAAAAAGAAGGTAGTTCACCTCCAAGAAGGATGAATGCTGGATTTAAAAAGCCTAAAATCCCAGTGTTAATGTCACAGGTGTTCACAGAGCAAGCTATTAATGTCAAAGATATTGAAAAGAAAATGGTTTAGAGACTGAAGTATTGAGATGTTTGATTAAGGTTAAGTGGAAAACTCCAGGGCTGGCATCTCAGGTTATGCATTTCCTACGCATTTGAAAGGTCACATCAGTGGTACTGGATGTTTTAAAGCTCGCAAACACACAACACTGAAATACATTTGTTTGTTAATGTACAGAAGGACTAGGATACCATGGGAACTGGAAATTCAAAGCTCAAAATACAGCTTGGAGCATCCTCTGCCCTGACCTTCCACCATCCACTACTGTTTGGGGATACTGGAGGATACGACCTTATCTATTGCTCATGGTGCCCATGGCTCAGATGTCCAAGAGTTTGTTCTGTCCATTTTTTTTGGAATGTCTGGCAGATACAATTTACTTCTGCAATTTCCCAAGGTACCAAGGTCTACATGCTCACCACTCGCTGTGTAACTCATGTATTTAATTATTTCATCATCAGGGTTTATGCTGGTCTCCCATTAGATTCATTAAATTGCTCCCCTGCTTCACTATGAAGGATGGGATGGAACAGCAGCTCTGCTCTGCCATGTATTTACTGAGACTTTTGTAAAGAGTGTCCATAAAAACAGCAGATTACAAGTCAAAGTTCACATTTTAGAAATTAATGCTTTTAAGAGGAGCTGTTGTACACGTGGGACTCAGAGAGCCATACACCCCCAAATTACTGCAGCTTGCTTCCTTCAAGCAAAAATACCCATCTCTGGAGAATCACACAGTATTTTTTCCAAGGAAAACTGCGTGCTTGCACGTTACACTGGGATTCAATGGCAATTCAAAGAATAATACATTTTTTTTCCAGCCAAGTGTAGGAAGGGGGTGTGTGCCTATTGCTTCTCCTCCAAGTATTTTCTGGTGCACTGCTACTTGAAATGCTCTTTTATAAGGAACACAGCTTAGATATTTTCATACCCTATAGTGATGGCTGTGGAAATGCACATAAATTTAACAAGACTACAACACAGTTTGCTATTTTTAAAGCTAGAATATTTTATACTGGGGTCTTTTACCACATTAAAACACAATGAAAGCTAGGCAGCGAATTATCTAAGAGGTAACAAAACTTTTAAACTACACACAGATGTTGAGCTGCATTAAAAGGACAATTATTTGCCAAAATCACTGCCAAATTAAAGTTCCTATTTGGAAACTTTCACACACTTGTGTTTGGTGCAGCTGCAGCTGTTTAATTGCACATAAATTTTGTTTTACCCTTTCCGATTGTTATTCAAATGACATTATAGAGCAATTACAGCAGAATGACAATAACTAGTCCGTTAAAAGTTCAAATTGTACAAGATCTGTTTAAATTTAAATTCAATAAAGTATTACAATAGTAAAATAAATGGATGTCTCTGTATACACATGAATGTTCTTATCCTTTCTACAGGCAGGTATGTGCATTCAAAATCCATGTCTATTGTACTGACACCAGATGTAATTGCCAGCCCTGGCTGCTGTAACTATAAACCCATGGGCTGGTGTTCATCTGCAGATGGGCTCATCATGTGGGGAGAAATGGGCATTTTGGGGGGGCCATTTATTTGATCACTGTATAAGTGCCAGGGTGGCACTTATACAGACACCAGGGGCATTAAGGGTGGCAGTATCACATATTTTATATATATTTATATTTATATTACATTTCTCTATATAAATAAATATAATTTCTATTATAAAATATTATATATATATATATTGCAGACATCTATGGGTGTCCAGGTAACTCTCACACAATTCTGCACCCTGTTTTTCTGGACCCTGGTTTTTCCAGGGTCAGCCCTGAGTGGGCACATAGCTGGTGTGGATGCTGAGCCTCCCAAGGGCTGATTACCAGGCATTTCGTTCAGCTGACTGCACAAATCTTCAGACCACAAAAACTCTGCAGACTTCATCATTTCAGTATTTATACTGCACCTAAATACTCCCAATGGACTTGATTACCTCCTGTACAAAAAAACCCTCTTAAAATTTGGCCTTGGAAATAGATCTGGGGGTTATAAATCAGGGCAACTGAACCAAAATAATGGACACCACCGAAACACATCCTGGCGTAGCATCAATTATGTCCCTAAGGGTTCTCCTTATGAAACTGGGCAGATAAAACAGTTCTGTCTGTTGTAAACCTAATGGATTTATGAGATTTTCAGCTGTACAACATCATCAAAGTCCACCTCAAGGGGGCTTATAAAAAAGAGGGAGAGGGACGCTTATAGGGACAGACATTGACAGGACAAGGGGCAATGGTTTTAAACTGGAAGAGGGCAGGTTTAGATTAGATTTTAGGAAGAAATTTTTTACTCAGAGGGTGGTGAAGCACTGTAAGATGCTGCCCAGAGAAGCTGGGGATGCCCCATCACTGGAAGCGCCCTGGCTGCTTCAGTGGCAGGTTAGCTATTTTTATAAGGTAGCCTGGAAATAAAATGTTCTGCCTGAGCAATACCAACTCATCCCCATCTGACCTGTAAATCTCTCACCTCAAGATTGACGCATCCTCAGTCAAGTAAATACTTATAAAACGCATCATTAAAACGACTGGATTAATCGCATCCATATGGGTGAAAACTTTACATTAAGTACAGTAAATCAAATGCCCCAGTCTCTAATTTCTTAAATTCTTATCTCCATTACTGATGTCGAGCCCTTAAGGAGAGACTTCCCATTTTTTCTTCTCAGCTGAAGGGGATTGATGCCCCAGCAGCACAGCTATGAGCTCTCCTCTGCAGTGTGCTACGGGCTACTTTCCCAGCTCATACTCAGATGAATTATGGTTTTTTAAATTGAAATGCTTTAAGAATCATTTTTTCAGGCTCTGCATAAGTTAGGCAGTATTCCAGTCCCCGAGAAATACTCTGAAGTCTGCAGATAGCAAATCATTAACATTTTGAAGACTCAGTAAAAATGGAATCAGAAGATTTATCTACCGAAAATTGGTCAATCTAGTCCACATCCTGACTCTGGAAGTTGTCCAAGCACCTGATGTTTGAAGAGCAAATTTTCTGCAAGTAAGGAAAAAATATATTTATTTCTGACTTGCATTGTCAGTCGTCCTCATACCATCAAAGTGGAAGCTTTTATCACTCCTAAAATTTTCATTTGCATACACTGTCTAATTATTCAGTTATAAATTCTAACCTGTTCTATTCTAAATGGGCACTCATTTTGTGTACAGTCACTTCCAAGACTAGACATCAATGCTTTTAGCAATGCCAATAACTAACCAGCTCAAAATCTTCCATCCCTTAGTAAAAACACACTTAACACCAAACAAATTTAGATACTTCTCTCCCAACCACTGCAAAATCTCTCTGCCAATTCTATTTGGCATTGTGTTGTTGATATAAAAATATCAGATACCTTAGAGAAATTGTTCCCTACAAGCAGAGGAGATATCTATCTGGAAGCAGGTATTCAGAAAATCAAGAATTACCTGCCAGTCCTGGGCTTCATCAAAAAAGCTCTATCTGTAATACCATCTGTCCTTGAACCTATCTTGAAAAAACTGGGTACCTACCGTTAATTTCCCTTGAAAGACAATAAAGGATATAACATCCTTTGAAAGTACTTCTTGTCCATTTCTGAAGCTAAACATTTATTTAGTTTCCTCTTGTGAGAGGACACTGAGATCAGATACAGAAGTATAGAATGAAAAAAAAACTGGGAAAAGAGGATAATATCTCATTTCTATCAACTCTAGGAACCCTGTCTGTAGCCTTCAGATGACGTCAGAGGAAAAGTCAAAGCAAGGAAAATGTTCTTCTCCTGTACAAACCTGCCTTCCTGGGTATTCTCTAAGAATAGAGCCAAGATTAATATCTAAATTGCTTTCTCTTTTGAGATTCCAGAAATCTGATATACCAATAAGCTTTTTAAAGTCCCAGCCCAAAAGCAGTCGCATCTTTCATGATAAGCACATCCCTCAAAGAACAAAGCAAGCGTAAGCTATTTTTTATATATTATGAAATATTATAACCTAGAAGATCCTTTTGTAGCAATGTAAACAGAGATCTTCCTTTGCTGTTTGCTCCTCTGTTTCAGAGCTTGAAGAGATACACATATCACTTCCTTCCCCTCATAAATCAGAGATGCCAAATCTTATATCTCTATACAAAAAGCTCAAATATACTTTTAGCAGCAGCGTTTCAGGAAGAAAAAGACACTGATTTTACTAATGAAGTGTGATCATTAACAACTGTAATTTGTGAGCTTCAAAAACCTCTCTGTGAAGATCCAAGCAGAGAAAAGACTATATAATACATGAAAGAACAGTGATTTCACAAGAATCTAGAATTTGTGCACCAGGAGGTCTAGCAGCTCTAGAATGAGCAGTGGTCATTAGGTGTTCACGGAGGAGCACACCTGGTCAGACACAGGAATACTGTGCTCACTATCCGTCCCAGTGCCACAAGCTAAAAAAAACCCCGAACTGTTTTGAAGCATAATCCTTCAAAATAAGGGTGGAAGAAGTTCCTTTACTGGGAAGGAGGAAGGAATGCTGAGAGAAGAGTTGTATAACCTTTAGTGGATCTGAAAAAAGAGGAGAGCTCACTCTCAACCAGAGCTAATTTCCTGCTCACTTCCCTCATTTTCCAGGGTTATCACAGAGCTGATTTCTAAACAGTGATGTCTCTTACCTAATGACTTACTAAGTATCTATCCATTGCCAAGTAAGTTATCATCTAAGGCAGAGTTATCATCTAAACTAATAAAAAGGAAAACATCACAGGGAAAATAATGCAACCAGAAATTATGAATACACTTTGATGAACGACTAACCATCTTTCTGAAGTTACTTATAATATTTACATATAAAAAGAGGGCTGCACACAGTTTCACAAGTTCATATATTACAAGCTCTGATGTTCTATCCATCTCCCATAAGAACTAATTGAAGGATGGATGAATTTGCCCCTGAGGTACTGGATGGGAGATAAAAGGAAAGCCAAAGTACAGATGGGGCTACTATGGTTATGGATAGTGAAAAGAATGCCAACATCCAGCAGACAAGGACATCCAATATGAAGATCCAATTACAGAGAGCAGCTCTCAGTGCCAGGGCATGCCGGCACCACGCCCTTGTAAGAGCAAGTTGATTCTACAGTGGCCATTTATTTTAAAAAGTGAATAAACTGATTTGGGGAAATGATGGAAGGCAAGCAGAATGGTCACTGAAAAACCTGGCAATCAGTGAACCATTCTTCAGACCTCTGCTGCTTTAAACTGACTGAAATGTCTGAAATAAAAGCCAGACTAACTAAGACAGGTTTGTAGAACTGATGGTTCAGACCTCCAGGATTTCTTCAGAAAGTCTCACATGACCACCAGAAAACCACAACTGATTCTTTGTGTGCCTCCTGACATAAAAACCACACTTTCTGGTAAAAAAAGGCTCAGCTAACATTAGCATTTGTTTCCACTCATTTTGTCATGCTCTCTGCCACGCTGCTTGGAGGGGAAGGATACGTAACATTTTCCTCAAACTGTCATAGGCTTGCAGATCAGTGGGTTAATGTATCAGCCTTTCACCTTTGGAAACCACAGTTCAACAGCCTGAATTACTACGGTAATAAATGTAGCATTGTCTTAGTTCAGTACAGACTTGTGTTTGAAGAACTGTAACAAAATACTTTTAAAACCTTGTGGAAAAGATAAGAAGTTGGCAATTCTCTTTTATGCCACAGATTTCCTGCGTAATCTCAAGCAAGCTAATTAAACCCAGACTTTGAAAATAATTAGCTAACACTGATTTTACCAAGTCTGGTTTAAATAAAACTACTTTCTTTGATAAAATAAACTATGATATGAAACAAGAATAAATTATTTCCATTAATAGGTTCACAGCAGCTAAAATAGGTTACAGGCCAATAAAAAAAAAATTTACATCTAGCTCAGGTAAGAGCTAGAAAATGTGTTTCTTTCAGGAATAGTGAGGAAAAAAAACATTGTTAAAAATCATATTTTCAGCTTGAAACCAGTTTTCACTTTTCAATAATAAAGCTGTGAAAAACAGAGCTTGTAAAAAAAACCAGCAAGCCCGCACTGGGATACCTTACAATTGGTGAGGACTTGCTTAGCAGCCAGCCCTGTGACAGCTCTACCCAGAAGTTGTTTTGCTCAAGGATATGCATCTCCATGAATTTTAACTTTAGATTCACCCATAACGAACAATACCATAGGGCACAGTGGTCAAAATAGTCTTTGTAACCAGCATGTTTAAGGGATTTACAATATCGTATCATCCATCCTTCCCCAAAAGTGGACGGATCTTTAATTTAGTATTGATGTATTTTTAAGAACTCAGAGCCCTAGGCAGGATATATTGTTCCTTAAAAGAAAGGCAAAGCCTTCTAAAACCAAACTCACCGCAAACAAGCGCACAGCCAGATAATTTCTTGCTTTCGTACAACTAAGGGGCATGTTAATTCTTTTACTGTAGTAGGGATTAGAAAAAAAACCCCATTCTATTGATTTTAATGGTGCTGTCACTGTAGCAGAATAATGCTTTTCCAGTATCACTTTGCATTACTGCTTCAACCTCTGATGACAGATGAAAAGTACTGAATCTTCGCCAAAAGCTGAATACGCCATTATCTCTTTTTGCACAGCTGCACAGACATATCCTAATACAGACTGGGGCTTGCTACCATTTTGTTTAGGGCTTAGAAGTAAAATAAAAAATAAAAAAAGACCCCGTATCTTAAAGGCGAAGACAACCTGAAACTTTGCTCAAGGAAGCATGAAAGCACAATTCCTTTGCCAAATGTACGACTACCTCAGAATGTCACATTACCATACGTGGAGTCAGTAATGGGCAGCTGAACTCGGAAACGTTGTTGGGGTTTCATTCTCTGTTTGTTCCTGCCAGTTTGGCAAATTCCAGAAATGGGATAAATAAATGCATAAAGGTTTATATTAACTCAGTCTAAGTTATATTGTAATCCAGATACTATTGGGAATAGAGGCACCTAAGCCTGAAAGGGACTTTTTGAGTCATTGGCTCTAGTTTTCAACTACCATTCACACTTAGTTCATATAAGCCCTTGTAAAAAATGGATTACACTCCACGTTAAAGCCAGCTCGGTGTCCAGACCCACTGTGTCTGTCAGAGCATTCACTCATGGTCAGCAGCCTCCCAGCCTCAAGCCTGAAAGCAGTAATTGTCAGTTTACATCAATTTATTTCTTATGCTAATGCTGGCATTCAGCTGAAGGAACTCCTGAACTCCCTCCTTCTTTAATTCTCTGATATCCTTGCAGACAGCAAACATACCCATGCTCTCAGCACACATCTTGCTGTACTGCCAACCGCTCAGCCTGACCTTCCCAGGACACTCCTGCCCATGGTTTCCCCCATTGCGTTAACAGATCTTCCCTGCCCTGCCCTGGTATGAATTCTTCATTTGTGAATGTGATGACAACAGTAACACACGTGGTCTGAAATGGTACAAAAGCCTTATTCAGTGGCATTAGGACTCTCTTCAGTGGGAGTTTCTTACGCAGTGCATTGCACATGTCCTCTCTCATGGCTCCTTTCCATTAGTGGCTGGCAGTTTACCTGCACTCTTTCTCTTCCTACGTCATTTCGAACTGTGGAATAATATGAACTGGGAAACTTACAGTTTAAAAAAAAAAAAAGAAGCAAACAGCAGTATTTCAGTGCATATCCTTGCAGTTCATGGCACAAAATTTGAGACCATTAGTATTTAACATATCCTCATTATCTTCCTCCCAGATGTTCTGATCATTTACTAGACATTGGTAATTCTGTCCTACTTCACCATCTCAGCACATTGCATTCAACTACTCTTCCTGCAAGATCACTAATGAAAATATTAAATAAAACGCACAGCAAGACCAATTCACACACCACTAAAAGTCCTCTTTCTACCTTACTTTTCTTTACATCAAGTCCTCCATCACATTCACCATTCCTTAAATAATTTTGATCTCCAGTTTCACTGACAATTTCCTGAAGTGATGCTTATTAAGCACTTCACTGAAGCCCAGGCTGAGCAGAAGTATCAGTTACTTATTTTAGTAAACTCAGACTATTCTTTATGACATTTCTATCTACTACATCAGAAACTATTTCCTCTAGCCCTTTCCAAAGGATGTGAGTGAGGTGCAACTAACAGGTCAGCAGCCCTTTTCATAGGCTTTGCTTCTCCTTTTAAAATTGTGGTTGCACACAAACCATTTTTCAATTAGTAATTGCTGTTTCTCTATCCTCATTGTCACTAGCCATCCCCTCCATTATTATGGTTTTGGGAAAGGGAAGAGGTAGCTTGAGTATAACCAGTTACATTTAATCTCAGCTTCATGCCAAATAAAGACACTCCCACTTCTGCTTTCCTGATTTTCTTCTATTAACTTCTAGCTGTCACTGAAATTAGCTTTTGCAAGATGAAGTCAGGGTGACTTTTTGGTTATTCTCTCTTAATCACTACACCTCTAAGATGCCATTTCCTCCTTTCTTGCTCTTGCTTTCCCTGGTTAGTCATATGTTCCATGGAGGCTGCTCACTCCCAGTCCCCTCCTGCAAGTTGCATTTCAACTCT
The DNA here is from genome assembly GCA_035041135.1 of Platyrinchus mystaceus. Lineage (NCBI taxonomy): Eukaryota > Metazoa > Chordata > Aves > Passeriformes > Tyrannidae > Platyrinchus > Platyrinchus mystaceus. The sequence goes on along the minus strand of JAWWLV010000144.1, from coordinate 67,313,502 downwards.
CCCGAGCCAGAACACCTCCACTTTGGTTGAGAGCACAAGATATAAGCAAGGTTTATAACTCTGATCTTCAGATCCTCTACATCTCCAAACTCAAGTCCTCAAGCATGCTGACCCAGCTGACATAAGCAAGTCATTTTTTGAAGTTTCTGAGATTAAGACATCACATTACTAAATTCAGATATTCTCTGGTGATATCAGAAAGGCCAGAAGAAATCAAAGCATTGTGGGAGACCCTCAAGTCAAGGGTATGTGCTCACTATTATAAATTGCAGAGAAACGGCAGTCTCATCTTACTAATGAGGATAAAACAAGGATATTAACTTGAGGGTGGGATGTATCTCCTTAACACAACAGTATTCTGCACTGCTGGGGCACAGCTGCTTTGGTAGGGGATTGACACAGTTCTTTGCTAAGACAGCAAAAAATATTTTCCACAAAACTCATGTGTAACCTGAGTAACTGTTTTCTCTGTTCAGGCTGGGAGGGAGGGAGACCACAGCCTGGGGATCAAATGCCATATAATGAGGGGAGCATTTAGTGTAAAAAAAAAAAAAGAAAAAAAAATTAGCAGAAATGGAGAAAGCAGGAGAGAGTGACTGAAAAGCAAGACTTTGAGAAGTTTCTCAGTCTTCAGAGGGTCTTTACTAAATTCTAACTCAGCCTGCTGGAATTTGCTGTAGTACGATACAGTACCAGTCGCAACACGGGCAGTCCCCTGTGAGGGACTTTTTACAAGGACATGTGGTGACAGGACAAGGGGGAATGGCTTTGAACTTAAATAGGGTAGATATAAATCAGGTATTAGGAAAAAGTTCTTTACTTCTTCCAAAGGAGGGTGGTGAGGCACTGGAACAGGTTGTCCAGACACACTGTGGATGCCCTATCCCTGGCAGTGTTCAAGGCCAGCTTGGATGGAGCCCTGAGCAATCTGGGCTAGTGCAAGGTGTCCCTGTCTATGGGGATGAGGTTTAAGGTTCCTTCCCACTCAAACCACTCTGTGATTCTATGATATTTAACTTGGGTTTCAGTAAGAGGTCCCATACTAGCTCATCAAGACTCTGAGACTTATTACTAAGGTTGTATAAAGCTATATAACTGATCAGTATCGCAAAATAAGTTTTATAAACACAGTGACTAAAAGACAGCACTCTCACTTCAACAGTAGTTCCAGTAATTTCTTTGTCATGTAACAGGAGAATAAGAACTAAATTCACAGGCACAGAAGAAAGTGTGGTGTTTGTCATGGTTTATGGATGGAAATCCTACGCTTACGTGTGTTCAGCCACCTGCCTTCAGCAAATTATAGTACAACATGCGTGTATCCACACAGAACTGCTCCCAGGTTAGCAGCAATAAAATCCCACCCAGTGACGTCTCTGAAGTGGTTTAACACATACTGTATTGAAATAAATCTGAACAATAGGCTCAAGTTATATAAAAAAATACCAACAAGCATCACATTCTTCATTTAATGTATGAGGCAGACAGCTTCCATTCCCAAATGCATATATATAAATTTTTTCTTATCAAATCCTTTTATTCCTCTGAAAATGGTGTCAATATTTCAGTTAAACAGTCCTTTCTTTACACCATGAGTTGCCATAGAGCTGAAAAGCTGTCCAAAAATGCCCAATGGTTACCACCAACACAGCAGAACAGGTTTACAATTAAACCTTCTCCTTTAGAAAAAAAAATTCATTTTTCCTACTAAAAAAAGTCTTAATTTGGTTGCCAATTCTGTTAGTAGCACTCATCTATACAGGTCTTATTCCAGCATGAGCAACTCAACAACCTCATTTTAAACCTTTGTGGCTGATACATCAAAAGAGGGGCACACCAAAACTCACCTGCAATGTAATATTTTCACATTTAAGTGATGTAATGATGAATTCCCACTGCAGAGTGTGCAGTGAGGCTCTCCAGCTACATGTGGCTGGGGTTGGGGAAGTGCTCAACCTCCCCAGCCTTCCCAAACCCTACAGCTGCTTTATGAAGATGCCCTGGGTATGTGGAGCAGTGGCCACCCCAGAGCACACACAAACAGGAAGGATTTTGGAGCTCAGCTTGGAAGCTCACACTGGCCTCATGGCTGCAAGTCTTCTTGCAGTGTAATACAAAGCACAACACAAAAAAAGTAAAGATACCATACTGAATTCATCAACTGAGACATTCACAGTACAGCATTTGTATTTCAAGTTATCTGAAAGCCAAACTCTTCTGGAAGAGAAGAGAGAATCAGTCCTCTCCCACAGGCATTGTCGTACAGAACGTATGGCAGCAAAAAGTGCACGCAAAAAAGGGAAGTCAAACTGGGTTCTTTTGGGGTGAAATGCTCCAACTTTGCACGTAATGGCCAAGTGATGCACACTGCTACAGGCAGGAATGGGAGCTAGATTAGACAGATGGGGAACCATGGCACCGGTCAAATCTTAAGAAAAAAAGAAGTTGGAGTCACTTCCCCTCCCCCAGCTCGGAATGAATGAATTCAGGATATTTTTATCCCACTATTTATCGTGCTCTTTTGCTCCATCTGCCGGCTCTGCAGCAGCAGGCAATGCATTCCACACCTACTATAATGACAATACCAATAAAAAAGGAAGATAAAAATAAGAGTGAAAAAATATTTATCAGGATCAGTCTCACAAAACTTTATCCATACAGTGTCTTTGCATTTATATTCAAGTGTCTGGTTGTCTTGTCTTTTACTTAAATTGAGTTACTCTAGCTTTTTGGGCACCTATTTTGTCATTTACACATTTAAGCAACAGAAAAATCATATTATGAGTATGAGGAATTTTCAGAGTTCAAATTCCTTTACTTCTCGATGGTATAATGAAAGAGTGGAAGGATTTTCTTAGAGCTTAGAATCATAGTAAGTCTGCGTACAAATAGCTTATCCATATACAGACTTACATGGATACAGGCATTTATTTCATTAATCAAATTCTATTAAGGAAAAGGGTCTTTCCAAGGCGTTTTTATTATACCCCTAGAGGGAATCACATTCCACCACAGAATCAAAAACTGGGACTGGGTGGGAACTAAAGAAGTCCTTAGTCCGTATACTATAATATGTTACCTATTGTAACACCAAAGTTACCCATTTGAAAAACCTCTAGATGCCACCAGCTCCTAAAGCAACTTACTCCAGGTAACACCAGCATTGAAACAAATTTGCTGAAAACTTAATAATTTTAAAGCTACTGTTGAACAGTGTTCCACAGGCAGAGTCGGATTAACACGTGAACACATGGGAGTGTGTTTAGGTGGCTGAGAGCACATATTTTTAGGGCTTGCAGAGAACCAGAGGTATCCCAGCTTCTGGCACGGGTTTCAACAGGTTAAGATGTGCAGTGGAAATGTATATGTTCTTTAAATGCTATTCCCTCTGGCATAAAGGCAGAGATAAATTAACTGCCATGCTGATAACCTTTTGGCTCTTCAAAGCTAAGCACATGCACAGCTAGGAAGGAGGGGACTGCTACCTTTTATTTAAGTCTGGCAATTTGATTTTTCACCTGTCAAAAGCACATAAGAATTTGACTAGACAGAAGCGTGGTATGGGTTGAAAATTCTGGTATTCTTGTGAATGAGTGGCAGAGGGAGAATATTCCAGTAATGCTCAAATTTTCTCCTTTTTATAATAAGGATAAAAAAAGAAATAGGAGATAGAATAAAGCCAGAATATAAAATCCATTTTGCAATAGGACCTTAACTGAGATACTAATAATTTTTACGATATAAAGCTCAATATTATTCCAAAGTTAGTTCTCCTTGAAATCTGGGGCTTGTGGAATAAATCACTACATGCTTGCTCTGCTCAGAAACTTTCCCTGTGGTACCTGATCCTTCTCAGAGACAAGGAGCCAAATTACTCAGTGTTTTGGTCTGACATGGTGCTGCCATTCATAACAACTTTATGTTCAAATACGGCTAAAAGTTGAAGCTTCTAATTTTGTATTCAGATCATATTGGTCGATGCCTCTCTGAGAGGTAGGGAAATGTCTCTTGCATCCTCTGACAGAGCAGTTTAAGACGAGGAAGCTGCCAAATAATGTATAAAAAACAGTAACGATATTTTTTAGAAAGCAAAAACAAACATTCAATATTTCAAATTACACTATTAGATGTTTGCACAACCCAAATCTCCAACTATTTGCAGACTGTATAAGGTATCACGTATCTATCTATATGGCAGCTAAATAGTAATGGGGGATGTAAATATAAAGAAATCAGAATTGTGCATCTGCTGTCAGTTTAGTGTGACTTCTGAAGAGATAGAAGTCCCTTAAATTTTATTTTTTAAAAGCTGTTACTGAGGAAAATACTATCTGACCTTAACAAATTTTTCTTCCTCAGATTTTTTTACGATGTGCCCAATCTTACACTTTGACAGCTCCCATGTTATTTATTTTAGGTCACGCGAGAACATTACAAACAGAACAATGTTCCAGAGGAGTATAATGAATATCAGTCAAAACTGACTTGTTTAGTGAGATAACAGAGTGTGGATGCAGCCTCTTCATGCCACCTCTGTTGCTGAGGAACAAAACTGGCTCCATCCAGAGGAGCATTCTTGTGGCACCTCATGGTGCAGCTACAGGTGTTCCCAACACCAGGTGTAAATTAAATAATGAGTGGTGGGGAGGGAGTGGGGGACTATGGGTTTGTTTTGATCTGTCCTTTGGAGTCAGGGTAGCAGAGGGTCTGTGCTACCAACCAGGCCACCAGCAATTCTGCACACGGAGACAGCAGTGAGGGAGGAAAGGGTGACAGATCAACTTTAAAAAAATATATAGAGAATTATAGAATCATTTAGGTTGAAAAAGACCTCCAAGATCATCGAGTCCAACTGTTAACCCAGCACTGCCAATGCCATCACTAAATCATGTCCCCAAATGCCACATCTACATGTCCTTTAAATTCCTTCAGGGGTGGTGACTGAACCACTGTCCTGGGCAGTCTGTTCCAATGCATGGCAACCCTTTCTGTGAAGAAATGTTTCCTAATATCCAATCTAAACTTCCCCGGCACCACTTGAGGCCATTTCCTTTTGTCCTATCACTTGTTACCTGGGAGGGGAGGCCAACTCCCACCTCCTACAACCTCCTTTCAGGTAGAGTGGTAAGGTCCTCCTTTAGCCTCCTTTTGCCCAGACTGAACACCCCCAGCTCCCTCAGCTGCTCCTCACCAGACTTGTGCTCCAGACCCTTCCCCAGCTCCACTGCCCTTCTCTGGACACGCTCCAGCATCTCAACGTCTTTCTTGTCGTGCAGGGCCCAAAACTGAACACAAAGAAGTAAGAGTTAAATTTCAGTCTTCATTAAGCTGTTTCATGTCTGTCCTCTGTTCCTCAGTTTCTCACGTGGCAAAAGAAAAGCTCACAGAACTTTTTATACATTTAGAATAAAATACTATATATACACTGCTTGCTAATTATTCAGTACTTTTATTTATGCATATCCCCAAAACCCTTCTCTAGATTTTCAGCTGATGGTATTAGAGATGTCTGGCTCTGAGAAGACAGTGAGACAGCAATTAGCTATAGACTTAAATTAAGAGCAATGCGTATAGATTCTATATTAATTAGCAACAAGTCATTTCTACAAGTAAAGATTTTTTTCCACTTCTCTGCAAATATTTATGCACTCATTTAAAACCCGAGTGGAACTTTGTAATACAACCAGCTTAAACAATACAGTTTGCTCAGAATGCAAAGCAACATGAAATTAATTTCTGCAGTACTGAAATCTAACACACATTTCAGGGGAAATGCAGGAAAGCCATGGAGCACGACTCCTTCTCCTGGGCCTCAGTACTAATTGCTTGTGGACTCTGCAAGATGTTAGAAACAGCAGAAAACCACACAGCCCTTTTCTCAGTGGAAATCATGAGAAAAATATCGTTCTTTCTGACCACAACAATAAATGCTTTTAAACGCACAAAGTCGTCAAAAGACTTTCTAAGCAACTCAGAAAAAATCACTTCAGACAGGATTACTACTTTATATGTATATCCAGAGCCCTGCAGGCAGACTACAGTCAGATTTGTTAATTCTGTACTAGTCTGCTTTGACTTTACCACAGGGCTTTCGAAATGTTAAAAAAAAAGAGGTTGAAAACGTGAAGCTGAAAGAAAACTCATATTGTTTTATACCGTAAATATCCTCTATCAGGATCTGGGGATACTTGATGTCCTTCCATTTTTGTCTGGCCACCATCAGTCAGAACAATTTTTCTCCTTTTGCTTTAATCCACTTCCAACTGCAGAACGGCTCACTGGAGAAGATTCCCCAAAATGGTGGAAAATCACTGTAGCTGCACAACCTGGGACCCTGCACATGATTGCACGTGTGCATAAAGTTGTTCTTACGGAGACGATCAAATATGGATGTGTTGCATTTAGAAAATCCAACCCTTTACTTATTTATGAAAATCAGCGCTGACAAGACACCCAGTGAAACTTTGCATTTTCCATTACAAAAGCCCAACCCTTTTCCTCCGTGTCTCTAATGTCTGGACTATGGGAGAATAGTTGTCATCCAAAGAGCCAGAGTAATGCATGAGTTGAGGTTGGATAAACCACTTCTGTTGGCATCATTCCTGCCCTGGCTCTTGATTCTTCCCATCCTCCAGGCACGGCTGCAGCATGGATGTTCGTTTTTACTGCACTCAAGGTCTAAAATTCTCTTGTCCCAGATACAACACAATTAACCCTCATCTGGGGTTGGCCTGACGATTTAGATAATTTATAGAAAATATCAATGACACTGTGGATTGACTTGTATCAAAATGCATGAGGTTTTATCTCTTTCCTTCTTCAATTTGAATATGAATGAGAAATTTTAGACTATCACAATGACTTAAAAGAGTCAATGAACAAGAAATAAAATCATGGATTATCATGATGATTTAAATCAGTCATTCCTGGTTTTATCAAACAAGAAGCATGTTTTTCCAGCAAGGACTACCTGTTTATTTACAAATGGACATCTCTGTGTCTTTGAAGGAAACGTACCTCACAGCCTGTCATTGAAAGTCCACAGATCCATCCATCCACAAATTTCAGCTTATCCATGCATTCAGCATATTATCCATGTGCAGAGGATATGACCAAAGAGCATTACTACTCACACACATAACTAATGCATGAAGTAACTCAAGTAAAATAAACTTCTGGAAGGTTCTTATCAGCGAGTTACTTTGATAGCTTTTAGAGAAGAGAGGAAACAATCCTGGGAAGGTACTAAGGGAAGTTTTCTCAAGTCTAGCTGCAAAACTGGAGGCTGTGAATCTCATCTTGCAAAATTGGCAACAACCTTTCCTCCAGCGCTGGGACATTCAGCACAGGAACTCAATCACTTCTAGGAAAGTGGCTGTGTATCCTTAGAAACAAAGACTGTATTTTTCAGAAGTGACTACTGCTTGGGCCTGGAAGTGATGATAATCCATCCTCTGAAAAATCAGATACTTTCGTGTTTTCACACCAACATAAAAGGTACTGAAATTTTCCACTTAATTTTTAAAGTGTTGCCCCAGAGGAACACTTTGGAGCTGTGAATACGCCATTCTCTTCCCAGCCCAAAACGCTGTTTCATTGAGTTAATAAGTAGTTTACTTCTCAAATTGTTGTAAAGCAAAATATACTCTCCTGTACTCTTCAGGATTTTCAGGTTTTCTAATGAACAGCATTTTAACAAAGTATTTTCACACCCTAATGCTTTCTCCCTTGATTTCACTACACATCAGATGTCCCACTGTTCCAGTCCATCCAACAATACACCTGTTGTTCCCAGTACAACCGTTGGCGTGACTAACAAGGCTCTGCTGTTCACATTTCAGTCTAAAATGTCACATTCTGTATATCCTGAAATAGTTTGTTCTGATTTCAGAGGAAAAATACGTAATTCAGGACATATGCAAAAATAAATCATCACAGCATTACAGGCACCAATTTTCTCTCGAGAAACAACGTTCACATTCTCGCCCAGGTAGAGAGATACGCATTTAGAAGAGATCTGCAATCTAGGAAAGTCCACAGGAAAAGAAACTTCAAAATCTAAACTTCACTAGTATAAACTTTAAGCTTAGCACTACATTGGTTTTCCCACAATAATCTGTATCCAACAAAATATACTCATACACCATCTATGCAAATAAAAAGCTCGCCTGGGCAACGAAGCTTAAATGACACCTAAACATACAACAATGAGGCATTCAGTGATATAAACATCATCTACAGTGGAAGGGGGGAACTAAATTTATGGCCCCTGCCCTGTGAAAACTGAACTCATTATGAAACCTCAGTTAGATAACAACTTGACTGCAGCCAACCTCACCATATCTCAAACCTTCTGTGTGAGCATAAGCAGGAAAGATAAATCCTGGTACATGTAGAATAATACTGTGATTATTTATTAAAATGTGCTTCTCCCTATACAAATGTGTTAGATCCATATTAGGTTCGTTCCTATTAGGTAAAACTAATTTATTTGGTATAAGGCAAATGGAGAAAAAAACGAGACCATTTTAAAACCGCCTGAGGTCACTTCATGGGCAAAACAATGTATTTAAACTGCAGAGATGACAACATGCTTAATATGACTACACAGAAATTGCTTCCTTGATGACAATACATTAAAATCCTCATTGAATATTCATAGAATTTTTGACAAGATTGAGTGACACACAATCCCAGCCCCAGCAAGCACCGACTTGATAGTCTCCCTTGTGCGAGGATGGATCCCACACCAGCTCCCAGGGCCAGGAATGGCTGCACGAAACATCCCTGTTTCCTGGTTTTAATATCACATCAGGCTGACACAAATAGAGGAGAAGAAGGAAATCAAACGTACAAAGCTCCTCTGTGTATCGGGTGCCGGAGTGAGGAAGAGCCTTTATCACCACGGTACAATAAGTGAGTGGAAGAGCTGCAATTTCCTTGTGGCGCGGCAAAGGAAAATTAGAGAAATTGAGAAGAAAAATCCTTCGAGTGACTTTCACTCAGTAAGTTATGACCTCTGCATGATAAATAGGTAAGCAGAGTTTAAATGATGTGAAATATGTCAATTCAGAGCGCATTAGGATGCCATTAACAGACAGCAGCTTAGACATCAGGAAAATATTAAGATGGATAGATCACTTAGCAACAATAGGACAAAAGGGGTTTTAATAAAGGCAATACGAGACAATGCCAGACTAATGCCACCAATGATCCAGAGCGCCTTTTTATTGTAAGATGTGTGCAAATGTGATAAAAAACAATTGTTGTTGAGACAAACAAGGGTAGACTGCTGAACAACATTCAAGACAAAGCCTTGTCTATTAATCAAGTAAAAAATTTGACTGCTAAATTCTGTAGTAGTAATGGAAAATGATTAATACCAAAATAAAACTGTTCCATGATTTCCTAACTGCAAAAGTGACACATAGCATATTATTTATGCCATCACTCCCATGTCAGAAAACGTCTATGACAACTTAATCTGATACAATTTTTGGATGGCCCAAGGCCACAGCAGCAAAGCACTTGTTTGCATCATGACATTCCCTGCTACCTGTGTCCTGCCAGATGGGGCATCAGGCCATGAATCCGTGGAAGAGCTGTGACCAACCTGTGAAACTGCACTGCTGCTCTTAGGGGCACTGGGATCTGACAGAAGCTTACAGTAGAAAATTAATCATATACAGCTGCATCACAGGGTAACTTTTAAATTAGGTACTTCTGCTTGTTTTTTCAGCTTGCAAACAAATTAATTTGTAAAATACTTGCAGCAATACCAGCCTGGCACAGGGGGCAGTAAGGAAGGCATATGTGTATAACACTGCATGGTAACAAAAATGAAAAACAAAATACAGATAATTAATTTTATCTTATTGTTTTCTTGTAAGCCCAAAGCTGACACATTTGCAACAGCTCCAGCCACACAGTTACACCTGCTACACAAAACTCTCCTTTTTTTTTTTGTCATTCCAGACCATTTACCTTTGACTTTTACAGTACTGACTATTCACATGAGCTGCTCATTGAACCCTCTGATCTACAGCCAATAATCCAGAGGTATGGGGGTTCCCAGCAACGCCCCTTCAACCCATCACTTCTACTAAGTGCATGGATGTTACACTCAAAGGTTCAGAGACTATTCTTGACTCTGCCTCCACAATCTGCCAGTCCCTTTGACTGTCAGTCAGCCTGATGATGTGAGTATTGATGTGAGTGATATTCGAGGATGAACGCTTAAACCCCCACCCCAACAAACACCAAACAACCAAAAAAAAGAACAATTCTTTCTGCTTGGAAAATATTAATATTCACAGAGAAAAAATAAAAATCAGTCGTGACACAGGAGGTGTTGTGAGGCCAAAGCTCTGCCTTGTTTGAACAGGCAATAATGTCATCAGCAAAAACAATCGGGGCAAACATTTTGGACGTGGAGCTGCACAGCACAGCTGGCTGCAGCTGCAGCACTGCATCCTGCCACGTACCCCCACGGAGCAGGGCAGCAGGATGGAGAGAGGGCAAAGCCTCAGGGGGCACAACCCCTCTGATAGAGCCACTCAATTACAATTATACTGTTTTAAATAACTTCTAAAGTGAAGAAAAAAAAAAAATCTTCCTTTGCCAAACTCTCAGCTACAATTGACAGGCAGAGCCCAAGTACAGCAGCTTTTCTTTTTTTTTTACCCCACTTACATGACAGCTGTAAGTGCAGACACCCGATAGCACAGATAATGACAGCAACACGCTGCTCTAAGCTGTGTACCTTTCACAGACAAGCCTCTGCTTTCATTTCCTACAATCCTGCTCAATGTCTCACACAGCTGCAAACAAATAACATCAGGTTTTAGGGAAACAGCTCCATTATAAAGGTAAGGAAGGGACTTCTGTGCTCCTCTAGGCCACGTAGCTTGTGTCTCTGTTGTGAAATTCATCTTAATAATTCACCTCTCGCATCCCAGTCTCAATTCCCACAGACAGCATCCTTCTGAAGAGGGGCATGTACTGCACCCCAGCTGCACTGCTGGGGGTCCCAGTGGATGGGAGCAGAGTTTTGCCATCAGCCTCCTCCGTTTCTCATGTACTTTAAAGCAGGAGTGGGTTCACTGGCTTGGGAAAACACCAGATTTCACCACATCATATCACAGAATAGTTTGAGTTGGCAGGGACCTTATCTAGTTACAACACCCCTGTCATGGGCAGGGACACCTTCCACTAAACCAGGTCACTCAAAGCCCCATCCAAGCTGGCCTTGAACACTTCCAGGGATGGGGCATCCACAGCTTCTCTGGGCAACCTGTTCCAGTGTCTCACCACTCTTACTTTGAAGAATTTCTCCCTAATATCTAAATCTACTCTCTGTAGGAGGGTGTATCTTATTTTTGTGCAGAAGCTGGCATTAAACAGGATGCAACTTTGCAACTGCTTTGATGGAAACTAATTTTTTTTCCTTTTTCTTTTTTTTTTTCCCAGTATTTGCAAACCAGCCTTTTAGAAACAACTGTTGTATCTAATATTGGTTTGGTTTCACCGTCCTTTATCCTGCTGGGAGCAGAAGAGGGGCAGACACTTACTACACTGCCCTGTACACCTACTCCAGAGGATGCTCTCAAGATTGTGGTTTCTTCTGCAGTACAAACTGGAGCTCCACCCAACCCCTCCTGCAGTGCATCCCCTGGAATATAAGCAGAGATGAGGTATGGACAATGAGGGCAGGCAGCTTCATCTGAGGCAAAAACTTTGGAAAATTTGAATAAAATCAGTCCAACCACTTCTAAAAAAGTTATTTTCAACTCACCCCAGATACAATCATACAACGGTGTAATTGAGATGAAAATGCAACGTTGCATTTGAAAGAATTCTGCTTACAGAATTAAACAGTGGCTCAACTTAAAAAAGAAAGAACACCAACAGTGCATTTGGCTCATTTCACAGAACTTGCTAAAAAAGGACGGTTGCTGAGACCTTTAGACAATTGGATAGATTATAAAGTTCAGAACTGCTTTTGCATGGTATTTCACAGTGCTTTGAACAAAAAGCCACCTGCAGCATAAGCAGACAGGGGAGCCTCTGTCAGGTCCTTCCTCGGTTAAATTATACGGGGTTTGTTTCACACTTCTTACAAGCTTTTTTTCCCCCCTCCCTAGCTTTCAATTCCCCTTCTTCTAATGCAGACAGTGCTAAAGATTAAAATGCATTCAGGAAAGAGGTGGTGAAAGTTGGAAATAAACCCAGGGAAATTTTGCAACAGCAAAGGAAATGAAAAATTTCTAATCACAAGCACTTCTGTGCAGCCTCCTGCCACATGGGCTGATAGGCCCTGGTGCAGAATTGAAATAATTACTAATCTTCCTCTAACTACATCCAATGTGCATTTGTACACTCTGAATCACCTTTACAGAAGAAGCAGGATAAACTGGAAAAAAAGTTAGTAAGTTTATCAATGGCATGTTTTCAGAAAGCAGTATATGAAATGCAAATGCCACCTCATAGCAGACTCCTACACCAAGATTAACTCCATCTCATTTAATATAAGCTGCATTTTCAGCAATACTTTTAGCAGTGCTGTTTGCATTCAGTGAATTTCAAGCCACTATATTTACGTGTAAATAGACACTAACTAGTCATGCCAGTGTTTCAACTAACGTAGCATTAAACGTCAGAAGTTTCACTTTTTATGCAAAAAGTGTTAAAAGTGTCAAAAGTTTCACTTGTTTCACTTCTCAACCTTAATCAAGCACCAGTATTCATTTTCTGCATTTAATAAATACACTGCTTTACTCCACTACCCAAGTTTGTTCTTTACACAAGGTGAAAGCATATGCCCAGGAACCACCTGAGGCCAGTGTTAACATCTGTGCAAAACTTTACTCTGCTTTAGAAAAATATGGAAATTTTCTTTAGAAAATGTTCCTTTCACCACTTTTGAGTACTCCACCAAAAAGCCCCAAAAGAGTTCAACATCATTGGGATGGACTGACTAATGATATTTAGTTGGAAGTTGCTTCTCTGGAAAAATCAAGTTCATCAGCGTTGGCTTCAGTCCTTGCCCACTAAAAGGTTTCTGATGTATGCAGAAATACATTTGATGCATAACAGGAAGTTAAAACCAGTTGGAAATTTATGTATCAGCAAAAAATGAAGAATCGAATATGTCATGATTATAGGAGAAAGGTACCAAAAAAGAGCAAAATGAAGGCATGAAAACATGGTGCTCATCAGCCAGTCAAACACAGACACGAGGCACAGCCAAAAGGGCTCTGGAATCACCCCCTCCCAGGGAAGCTGATCACTGCCCACCCAGGCTTCTGGCACGGCATATCAAAAAACTTCTTCTATCAAAAACTTCAGGAATAACATCACAGAAACCCGAGACACCCTTCCAAGTCTTGCTCCAAAAGCACATAAAACCCCATTCATCACCACTCGCTCACAGGCACTGATGCTGAACTACCCAGAGTCTCCAGATATATTTTAAAAAGCCCAAATTAACTTGATTCAGTAGCTGCAAGAGCTTTACAATATTTATCCAGCTGCAGGAGGACTGGGATATGGGGTTTTTTAAATATGTGAATATTTTTAACTAGTATTTGTTAATTGTTTGATAAAATAACATGAGGCAGGAAGTGATGAACTCTTTGCACATCTCTGAATTTGTCAGCTCACCCTTCATCCAAAGCTTTCTGTTTGATTCTGACCACCCATAAAACAAACAACAGAACTCAACAATTACCTGTGGCACATAAGGAATACAACTCCAGCAAGGCAAAAAGGTTGACAGGAGCCTTCACATTCCAGCAGCTGCATTATTACCAACACAGTATTAAACAGCAATTATTGATCTGCCTTGTTCTGTTTTAGCTGGAGCCTAAAGAAGTTAACAGAGAGCACAACTGATGGGAAGGGGTTTTGCTTTCTGTTTTGCTTGGTTTAAAAAAAGAAATCTTAAATATTTGGTAACCCATGAGTCAAAACTTCAAAACTTTAAACTTTCACTGTATAAACCAGTGAATCTTACATAACTGAAAACAAAAACAAAGATGGGGATTAAAAATTAAAACTCTAAAAGACAGAGTATCATAAAATCATGAAACTATTATTTCCAGTTATTGCAATGTGTGAGTTGCAACTGCTCTATCAGCTTCCCCTCTCTGTGAAAACTCACAGGTCCACCTCAAATAGAAGGCAACCAATGGAAAAAAAACCCCAAACACGTCAAATAGGAAAAAGGACTGGTGTGGATTTACTTTTCTTTCATGATCTACAGTCAGGACTGTGACAAGAACAGCTCTCCAAATCCCCCAGAACATCTTCAGTGCAGTGAACTTGTCTGGCTGGAATTTCACACTTTTTTAAAGTTTCACTTTCAGAAAGTTTCTCTTATTTTGGAAGAGCACACACAGCTTGCATGGATCCATAAAGAGCAGCCATGGACACTGGGAAAGATTAACTAACAACACATACGTGTGGTACCCAAAACACCCAACCCATTTCTCAGATCTAGACGTGGAGTTGTTCACTCCTGGAGCTTCTCTTCATCTGTATGTGCAGGAAAGAAAACTCCTGCAGATATGACATTTTTATGCCTGTAAGATTCACCCCCAGGCTGTTCTTCCACAGCTGGAATCTGCAAAGGCATGTATATGTTTCCTGAATGGTATACAGATATATTATGGCTATCACCTACAAAATCCCATTACATCACTTGATAACATTCACACTTTAATTGGACAAAACCAAAGCCTTAGCATAGACAACTGACAAAAAAAATTTACAAACCAAGAAAGAGAAATTAGAAATTTTTGCCTCAGTTTTCTTGAGCAGCAGTAAGAAGCAATACATCTCCAAAAAGAAAAAAAATTAGATATTAAACCACAAGCAGGTACTAAGAGTAATTATAATCTGCTGACCTGCATGTGTGAAACACCAAGATGTAAAAAACACCTTTCAGTTTATACTGGCTTTGTAAGTCACAGATGCAGAAAGTATAAGTACTTCCACCCTTTCCACAAGATTCCATCAAATTTTTCAATCATCAGTTAAATGCATCATTCAGCATCCCTATTTTAGTGTTCTCTGAGACATCGTGATCTCTGCACGAATCTGCATCCTTCATTTAAAATTACCTTTCAAGCAGCAGAAGAAATTGAAATAAACTGAATGAATTTAAATTCATTATCAATTAAGTGTAATTTAATTCATGATTCTTTCAACTTTCTCATGAGAATTGGAAGCTGCAGGAGGGATGAATACCTGACTGATGGGGCTTGATTTACTGCTGCTGCCCCCCCCAGGAAATCACACAGAGCTATATATAGCTATCAGAAACCTCTTGGCCCCCAAAAAAGGATGTTTACAAAAATAGCTTTTAAGAACAACATCTGCGTAAGAACTGAGCATGTGTTTCTAAAAAGGTAACAACATGCTGGCTTTTAGGAAGATAATTAAACCCCCAAAGTTAGAATCCAGGATGGTAAATCAGAGAGGCTCCAGCGCTGGGAACCTAAATGCTTACAGACACCAAACAGCCAGAAGCTGCTGATAAACCATGAGACCCTGATTAGCCAGATTTCAGAGGTCATAGATATCATCATGGTAATTACAGGTATATAAAATGCTCATACCTGATCTCCTCCTCTGTGAGCAACTCAGTGAGTGAGTCAAGACCTTTGTTTAACCAGGAGCAGATAAAGCAGGTGTGTGAGACCTGTATGAAAGGAGACGGTCCCCATAACCAGAGAAAAATCCACGGCATCAGCCAAGCTCCCCCGTTTTCCCTTCCTTCCCACAGCACCACCACATGGCTTATACCTGCTTGCTCCTGGTGGGGGGTTGTGCAAACAGCTTTTACCACCATCACTCTCTGCCCTGCATCCAAGCACACACCACCCAAGTGCTGAGAAATGTGTCGTCACCTCGAGTTAAAATTTAACTTTTCAGTTTGCGTTTGGAAATACCAATTTGGTAATTCCAAATATGAAATTTAATAAATATTTTAAAAAGTAATAATAATTTAAAAATTTGCTCCTGGCCAGCAAAGAAAATTGATACTGTCTTGACCCAAATTCTTATGGAGTTACCTATAATAATATATAATATAGGATAATGCCTAAATTAGCTACAACACACAGAACTGGCAAGCACTTGTGGGAAAACAGGAATGCCCAAGTATTTGTCAGAGACAGCTGGTGAAAAAGGTGCCAGAAAGGAAAATCCCAGGAAAAAAAGCTTTGCCCAGGCTAACTCAGCTGTGGAGCCTGGGCAGGAGCACACGGGTCTCGTGGCAGTAAGAGGTGCAAGGAGAGCTGTGGAAAATCTCCTGCACTTCATTCTTCCTGCGTCCTTCTGAGGCATCTTAATTCTGCCTGCAAGAGCTGCAATGAGTAAAGAGGGTGGTATATACAAAATAGATTGCTCCCTGGAGATTTAAAAGGAAAGCAGTAGGTATGGGTATGAAGAATCTGGTCAGGAATTAAATTTGACACAGAATTAACAGTTAGACAATGTATGTGAAATTCTGAAGATTTGAAAAGGTCTTAAACATGAGAAAGACTTCTCTTCCTTTTATCAAAAATTTTATTACTTTTCTTGAGCAAAGAAATCCTTCCCCCCCCAGCCCAACTTTATTCAAGGTACAGAAGAGATTCCATGTGAGCAAATGTTCGTTTTGAAACAAGTTTTCCTGAAGTTCTCAAAATAATTATAGTACCGCAACCGGTCCCTTACCAAATATAAGAAAATAAAAAAAAAAACTTTTCCAGCATCTGGAACTGCTCCACTCAGCCCCTCGGGGCTGCTCAGATATTCTGCTGCTATCGACACCCCACTCAGGTCTAATATTTCAGCAGAAAAAACAATGAAGCCGGGAAAACTTGCCAATATTAACTATAAACTCTGCAGAACGAAAAGCAGATTTTTCTTATTATCTAAGCTGTTATTTCTTACAATTAGATGACTAATTGCATGACTGTTCCTTTAAATTAGGTGACTTGGAACAAGACCACTTTTAACTATAAAGAAAAAAAAAATCTCTTGAAAATACTTCCAACTCAGGTAACTGCAATTCCCACCTTTAAAACTTGGTATCACACAACTTCATTATACATTATAACTAACTAAATAAAACCATCGATTAATCAAAGCTTATCTGCCAAATCAAGCAACAATCAAAGCAATAATCGAGCTGCAGAGGACTATTTTACTTGTAATAAGTCATGCTCCGAGGGCAGAATAATTTCTAGTTTCCTATATTAAACTGGCTGTGTTTTTATACATGTATATTAAATGGTTATATATATTCACATATATTTATTTTTATATGTGTGTGAGCACTTATATGTATATATAAAATATATATGTATATATAAAATCTATACATATAAATATAATATATATGTATATAAGCTCAGTATCTTGTTCTTCTGCCCGTGGTGCTCATTTCACACGACCAGCTGACACGCTGATGGTAACGGGATGCTGTAGCCATAAATCAAGAATGATTTGCCCCCCTCACGTCCGTGGGCCACACCTGGGGAGATGTGAGAGCACTGCAGGGAGGGCAATGGGAGCTGCACAAGCCACCCAAGAAGCTGCATTAGTGCAGACACAGCTCGTTCAGACCCAGCTCTTGCAAGGGGCTGAGGCATTTAAGCCGTTAATTTAAAACCAGCTCGGTCTGTTTGTGGGAGCTGCGAAATACACCCAATAAACACCACAGAGAGAGACCCAGTAACTCTCCTGCACTGCTGCCAGCACCAGTTACCTGGCAAGGTGTTTTCTTGTGCTATGGAGATCTCCTGCTAGATAAATAAGGCTTTGGTCTGCATTCAGACTTTCTGCAAGGGGCTTTTGCAGACAGCTCAGACAAACTTCAGCTGCTTCTGGGCTCGCTTCACCACAAAAGGTGGGGTCCCCATCAGCCAGACGTATTTATTACCCTGTAACTCACATTTCCACAGTTTCAGGTTTTCAGGTGAAATGGCTGGCAGGAAATTCAGACAAAATTGCAAGTAAAAATTGTTGATTTTCCAACTGGAGAGAGGTATACAAAATCCAGAGCCTCGTTAAAACAAATTTTACACAAATCCTACTCTTCGTCTACATACCCCTGCCATGTAAAATTCTAGAATAACTAACTGTAAAAACCCCTATCTGTAATATGCAAAAGAGCACGGTTGAGAAAGTACTTGCAACGTCTTAGGGGGTTATTTAAGAGTCAGCTGTCTACTTGCTTAACAAAGGTTACTTTTACTTAACAGTGTGTAAAACAAGAAGGTATTTGGAAGTCTCTCACTTTGAATTCAATGGCAGGAATTGGCATTATAGGAACACATTTCTATTACCAGACACTTAATTTGAAATCCTTGCATTCATGAAGTATTTACTGCCACAGCACACATGACATAAATGCACATTTCCAAATACAATCCCCCATCTGATCTATAATTCATTTTTATAAACTCTCTAAGTGCTGTAGTAATGCCATTCAACAGCCTTATTTTCTAATACAATCAAACTGTACTATCATCTAGAAATAGTTTCGTGATCTCTACCATCCTATTCTCAACAGATCTCCAAGTTCATCTGAGCTGAAATACAATGTCAGAAACTTAGTAGAAAAGTATCTTCCATGTGCATTCTCCTTACAGAAACCAGGCTGGATGATTTCTCTCCTTGTGCAAACAGATATATCTATGTCACATGAGATTCTCTGAGCAGAATTCAGGTCAATGAAAAGTCTTATTTGTTTCTCTGTGTCCATCCTCTGGATGAAGCCATTTACAACGTCTCTACCAATATCCTGTGACAAAGCTAAAAACCTCCTGTTTCTCTCACTGAACCTCTTCCCCAGAAGTGCTAATGGGTAACAAAGCACAGACTAATTGAAATTGATTTTTTTGCTGAAGCAATTTTAACATCTACAACTTTTTCTATGAAGAAAACAAAGAAGTCATTGGCAAACAGCTCCTGAGCAGCAGTCAGGGATGGCTGGGAATTCACAGGCATAAGAAGAAAAAACAGGTTTATGTTTTGAGCAAACTATCATTTCTTAAAAAGAAACAATCTGGAAATCAATCCTATTAAATCAAACAGTGGCAACCAGTCCAAAATATCTGCCAAGCTAAGGTGGTCTAAATGCCACCACTGTGGTGGCAGTGCTTGCCACCCAGCCTGGTGCTCAGGTCCCCAAGGAGGGGACAGGACAGGCATCCAGGTGCCTCTCAGAGATACTCTGTGGGCCTGTGCAGGAGCCACTCATAGAATCAGGAAATTGTTCCAGTTGGAAAAGACCTGTAAGATCATCAAGTCCACCTGTTAACCCAGCACTGCCAAGGCCACCACTAACCCATGTCCCCAAGTGCCACATCTACACATCTTTTAAATCCCTCCAGTGATGGTGACTCCAACGCTGCCCTGGGCAGCCCGTTCCAGTGCCTGACAACCCTTTCAGTGAGGCAATTTTTCCTAATATCCTACCTAAACCTCCCCTGGCACAACTTGAGGCCATTTCCTCTTATCCTGTCACTTGTTACTTGGGAAGAGACTGACCCTCACCTCGGATCAACACACAAAATTGGAAAATTAAGGGTTTTTAAGTAAATCTTAAAAATAAATTATTATCTGCTCAACCACTAAATAATACTGTCAAATAGTATTTGTACTCTTGGGAAAGACAAAATCCAAATAGAAACATCAAGGGTGGAAGCACCGCCTGGAACGGGTAACATCTGCACACTGACTATGAGGGGTGGTGGAAAACGCACGCAAAAGGATGTCCAAATAGCTCCTTTCTACACTTCATCCTTATTCAGCAATTTCAGCCCACATTTAATCACACTGAATCGCCTGTCTTAAAAAATATAGTATTTCCTTGTGTGGTTGCTGTGCTTTTTATTAACACAACTGAAGTATCTTGTATTACGAGTCCAGTATCACTGCGTGTTGTACACGTGGTGTCACTCCACAGCTGGCTGCCTCCTGAAAATGCCCCCCACTCTCTGCATCACCTCATTTTCCTTGCAACTACAAGGAATTAATGGCACTGACAGAGAAAGCGAGGGAAAGAGAGAGAGAATCAAGTGCCTGAGTGCCTGCAGGAGTATTTTTGGTTGGCATTTAGCTGCTGCTGGTTCCAATGCCCACAGAGTGACAAGTGTAACTTGAAAATTGTACGAGAACAAACAGACAATCTTTTCCTGGCAAAGCTGTCAAAAAAACCAAACACTACTGTACTGCACAGTAGAGTTTTATTCTGGGTGGGCCCTGGATACAAGAACACAGAAACTAAAAAATTTCAGTTTCAAAGATAACTAACGGAACACAAACTTCATTTAACAAAAAAGAACCAGAAAAAGAAAAATAAAAATGCCTCTTGTCTGTTCAGGATTTCTTTACAATAAGTGGGAATTTTTACTGTAATATAATTTAAAAAAAAAAATAACCTCCATATTACCAGGTCTGATAATGCTACAGAGAAAGGTCGTGTCTTTTGAACATATAAGTTATTAGCAAAGATTCAGCTGCTGAATGGAAGTTAGGCCTAAGACCAACAGACATCACTGGAAGTTATCACCATCCACCCAGAGCTGGGGGAGTTTTCTAAACAGCTATTCTCTTCAGTGACCTAATGGTCAACTCTGGTCTCAGAAACTAAAATAACCCAGTTTAACAAGGAGATTCTACACCAGTTAACAAAAACTGAAGATCCAGCTCAGTGCCAAGTGCTGCACTGAACACATTCCAAGTCCCACATCTCTCTTCAACACAGGGGAATGTGTTTGGCCACCCATGTGTGTCTTTACAACGCAAAAAATATAAAATATGAAATACAGTTCCTTGATGCAATATTAACACAGTCATTACTTCAACAGTTCGTTAGAATATTTGAGACAACTCAGATTTGTATTGCAGATGATGTATTTTCAACCAAAAGAAGGTAACAAATATTACAGTAAAATAGAAATCAACTCCAAACCTCGCTAATCCAAGTCTTGCTCCACCTGGGACAAAACCAAGGAGGTACTACCAAAAAAGTACTACACATCCAACTAAAACACCAGGGGTTTTATTAACTTCCAAAGAATTAACAAGAAAAGTAAGAACTAGCTTAGTGCAACCCTCATTTTTCCTTTGCAGGAAAGTTAAGGTTTTGGTAACTAAAGTCAACTACATCTCTTAAAAAAAATCTCCAAAGGAACTAAAGTTACACTGTGCCTCCATGATTCTCTACTCTGTGAACATGTAAAGCTCAGACATGGTAAAAATCAGAGTCACTGAGCACATCTGCTCTGTATTAAAACTCTAATGATGGAGTTGAAACACCTCCACACCCAGACAGAACATGCAACACAACAGGAGCAGGGCCTGGCTCCTCCTGGGCAGCTCTACATCCACACCACTACCTGGTGACCTGGGAAACAACAGACACAACTGGTTATGGATCCACTGCCGATGACGTTCCACCCTTTTTCATTAATTACAGTTACACAGTCTGTATTTAATTACCTTTTATGAGCGGGAGGCTCAATTAGATGGGGCTGCCGTACAATAACACATCATTTATGCAGATTCTGTTATTATAAATCAGAAAATAAAAAACTGAGATAGTGCTTATGATTGCTGATTAACACTTCATAACAAATAACAGCCATTCCTCTTCAATCTCCATCCCCACACAGCTCATTATCAAGACCCTCTCAGTCAGGCCCCCAGTCCTGGGTTGGTCAATACTAATCCAGTGGAACACCAGTGACCATCCCCACTGACCCGAGAGGGATCTGCACCCAGATGAAAAAGCAAAGTCAATGTCAGCCCATGTGAACACTAGAGATCATGCTGACAGGAGGAACCAGTTCATCTTCTTCTGAGAAGTTGCTACCGTGGTCCAAA
>JAWWLV010000144.1:67260614-67291517 GCA_035041135.1 Platyrinchus mystaceus | reverse complement strand
CCATGTGAACACTAGAGATCATGCTGACAGGAGGAACCAGTTCATCTTCTTCTGAGAAGTTGCTACCGTGGTCCAAACCTACAGAACACAGGGCTTGCTCATTCTCCTCTGTGCTGCAACCCAACAATATCCAGAAAGCTCAGGTCCAACCTCCTCTTCAGCCATAAAGCAAATAGGCAGGATACAGAGAAATGGAGAATTGCCATGGAAATCCCAGTTTTTTAACTTCACCTGCATCCAGTTTAAATTCACCTGCAACCACGAATGGTTTTTAAAAAGTATACTTTTCTGTATTTTATGTTTAATCTTTTTAAGGTCTGCCTAAACTCAGATTTCTTTAGATCCAAACTTTGCCAGTTGTTTGTTCTGCAGCACGTCTGCCACGGCGCCACTACCATGCAGACTCTTACTACTCGAAGTTTAAGAAAATAAAGTACTTTTTTTTTTCAAAGTAGAAAAACAAAGAACTTAATATTTACCATATGATGGTATCAAAGAGGGGGGAAACTATGCATTGACTCCTTTTCTGGGAATTTAGGCAAGGAGCACGGGAGGTTTTAGCAGAGAGAAAAACAAGCCTTTCCCCAAAAGGCAATAACTGGGATGTACACAGGGTCAGGGTTGCACAACCCCGGCAAACCGTGATTGATTTTCCTTCCAGCCAGGGAGGGCTGAGCACTCCGACCCTCCTGGCAGTGCCTCCATCCTCATCGGTGCTGCTCACCTTCTCAAGCTAAAGCCTCAGGGAACAGCAAATGCCATGAATGGTGCTACTGTTCAGTTTTTAATTGGTGGGAAAAATCTTATTCCCCTTTCTTTTTTTTTTTGGTTTTCAGTTACAAGTTCCATCGACAAGTTAAAAAAAAAATCTCATGACTTGCCATTCTTTAAAACAGCTCTAGTTAAAAGTAAGACAGTGAAACCACTGCTGTGATACAGAACATATTTGCTCATTCAAGCACTGGGCTCAGTGGGCTCTTAGCAATTCTGAACTGGACTTGCAGATTAGTCCTGAAGAAATATTATATCAGAAAAGCTTTTGGTAATTTGATTTTGAATTTCAAAATAAGCCTATTTACTCTCACACACACACACCCACACCCACACACACCCCCCCTTGTAAAGAAAGCATCCACGTCTGAAAGAAGTTATTTTCCACCCACACAGTGATTCCACCTATAATAAAAGGTCACTTATTACCCCACTTTGTGAACACAAAAGAAACCTCCAGCTGAATGGGGTCTCCACCGAGGGGAACAGATGGGCCAAGCGTGTAACACAGCACTGCTGTATTGACTGGTGATGGAACCGAAATCGCATCGCCATGGCAACTCCTTTGCTGCCTCCTCCCTCAAGACAACAAGAAATAGCTCACGAGAGGTATTTTAGGAAACCCATAAAAAAGAGAAAAATTGTGTTTCTTGATTTCCAATTATTTAAAATGCACCTACAAAAGGTGCTTTCAGGAAACGGGTGGATGGCATTTGCCTCCACAAAGTGAAAAATCATCTTCGCCTGTGCCGTAAAGACTTGTGCTGAGTGCTGGGTCCTGATCAGCCTTCTAAAATGTTAACTGCAAACTTTATGGCCCTTCCCCTAAAAATCCTTATGCTGATTTTCTGGTGTATCTGCTTTGGGTTTTTATTTTCCTAATTAGAGAGCTGTCTGAAGCGAGATCTAATGAAAACCAGCCTATTTCTTCCCTGCAAATGATCTGGAGGTTACATCTACCTGCTATGCTCACATCATTCTTTTTATCACTACTGCCTTTAATAAATACAAATGCTGAGGACTCCTTTTGCTTTACAAAAATCCCTTTAAAAGACTGCACCAAAAAACAAGACCAAACTCGCCGGCGCAAGGGAGGGAAGAGAAAGCCGGTGGGTGCCAGTGAACTCCCAACTTCTTCCAAGCAGGATATCCCCAAGCTTTTAAACAATAATAAACGCTTCATTATCAAAATACAGTTCTCTGAAGTGCTTGTTTCCTTCCAATTGAAATTAATTGGAGTTTAATTTTCAGTAAAAGATTCCATCTCCAATTTCAGAACTTGTTTGCAGCGATGTACGTCAGAGACGTTAAGACTCCGAGAGAGATCATTTACAAAAGGACAGATCTCCAAATGCAAACTGCTTATTAAATAGTCCTAGTTAAACTCTTGCACAAAGCTTATGAAACTAATAAACATATTTGATTTTCATAGCATTACCTCAAAACAGCAAGAACATAACCCAAAGCAGTTCCAGCTGTTTCATGTACACTTGAATAATTTTGGAAACTTTCATTTCTGACGCACCCCTGAAGGGCCCCACTTGGATTGTAAATGTTTTTGTTTTGGTTGGCAGAAGCCGCTGTACAATCTCTGATTTAATATAATTTTTAAAGCAATAATAAAAATAATAATCTCACTCACATGCCAAACCACCCATGCTGCCGTGGACCCCAGGGGAGGGACCGGCTGTGGGAATTCAGCTCATCAGCTCCCATCATGTTTTCTTAACTCGGCAAATTTGAAGATGCTCTAACAGAGATTTCCTTGCCCCGACCCCTGGGCAGCTGAATTCAGTCACTTCCAACAGTTCAGCAGTCCCAGAGCAGTTGTGAGCAGCTACTGCAATTCAGGGTAAGACCAGCCGAACTACACATGATTTCTGAATATTAAAGATTTTTGGGGAATGGTCACAAAGCTTCCCAGAGCTAAATTCAGCAAGGCAACAGAAACAGCATAAACTGTTTGGCCACTCACTTTCTTAATTGTCAAATTGTAAAACTCAGTGGGTTTCCTTCCTCACATCTAGGAAGTGGCACTATTTAAAATGTGTGTGATTTTTGTTGGGTTTTGCTTGCTTCTTTTTACTTAAGGCATCGAGGTTCTCCTTCGAGAAAAGTCAGAAAACAGCAGAAAATCTCCCTGCAGCTCTTCTCTCCCACCTGCCACTGCACAGTTCACCCTCCCTCACCTTTCCTATTTCACAACACACACTTCAGCTTAAAGCATTTCCACTCCTTTCCATGCAGGACCCACTAGATGATGATCCTGTCACTGAGAGCTTCTGTGCAAGCAGCTGCAGGTGACAGGACCTCTGCTTTCTGCTGCTAAGAAACACCTGCTTCCATCCTCAAACTCTTGCACACTCATCCCATTGCTCTCTGGGCTGTTAGTCACCCTCTGCACACCCCTCAGCACCGATAAACTGAGGGTTTAAAATTATCTTGGGGTTAAAAATTATCACCTCATCTCTATCTTGAATTTGTCTAACACATGATAACTTAGATAATTTTTTTTTCTTTTTTATCTCTGTCTCAGATGACATGTTTCCCAGGCCTTTAAATCATTCTTGTGCATCTACTCCAAAACTTTTCCCACCTGATGGAGGGACCGAAATCTCAGTCCCACTGGAGAAGCAACTCCCTGTGCCTGAAACAGGAGCAGTATCTCATTTTGGCCAAAGCTCTGAAGTTCACACTCATCTACTAACCCATCCTAATTCAGAGCCACTGCTTGTTGAGTTGACCCACCACTGCAAGTATGACATGCAGCTTTTGCTTCTGTACATCAGACTTCATCCTCCAATTTATTAAATCATGTATTAAACCAACCCCATTAAACCAGGTGATCCAGAGCCATCTGTGCCTATGACTTCCTCTCTTTGGTAATTTCCATCTTTGTCTCAACTACAAACATCATCAGCGATGTCTTTACAATTTCTTTCCAAATCACGGATAAAAATGTCAGCAAGGATTAAGACGAAAAATTATTCTCTACAGGACTCTGGTGCAAACTGCCCGTTTTTAATCCACTTAATCTTTACAGTGTTCATTTTGTATCATTTGGTTTTCTAATTAAAATGTTGTATGGTATCAAGTCAAATGTCATCTAGAAACCTAGATTGTTAAATCAACACTATTATCCTCGTCAAATATAATCCCCTAAAAAGACCCTGCAGTTTGGTAATTTATATACTGTAAATCTGTGGAGACGACTGTTAGTGTTCTACAGTTTCAACCTACACTGTTATTTTTTTAACACATGGCAAACAAACTATTAGTAGAGGCAAAAAGAAGTTGTGATCAGGAGAAAGGAATTTACACCACACATAAAAAAAATCACTCAAAACGTTTTGAAGCTAAATGTGAGATTTAAACTGGGCACCACTGAGACCAGTTGTCTGAGTTGCAGCTGTAACATCATTTTAAGAATATCTACATCAACCAGCAAGGCACCATTCACATTCCTGTCATCCCAATCAGGGGGGAAGATTCCTCACCTTCAAAAAATATATTTTGGCCTCTTCTTTTCTCAAACTCCACCTTGTTAAGTAAAAAATTAAAAAATGGTTTTGACTTGGTGTAAGAAGAGAAAGGAACAATAATATTCCCAGTGCTACGGTGACATAAAGATATTGGTACATTAGGAAACTCATTTTGTCATTATAACGCACTGTGTAAATAGAAAACATAATTAATAAGGACAGGCATGTTAATTTTGGTTCCTTTCAAAACCTGCAGGCAAGGGGAAGAAAAGGGGGGAATGACATTATTTGGCAATAGCATGAAAAACAGTTGTAAATGAGACATTTTTCAACCCCCTTAACCAGCTTTAGTAACGACTGAGAATAAAAATAAACTTATAAACACTTTCATACCCTTTAGAGTGCTCAATTTAAATAGCATATTTAATCTAAGTCATATGTACCATTAAAACAATGCTCTTTTTGCCCTCAATATGAATTAAGAAGATCAAATCTGTATGTGAAATAGTAGCCCATGCTGGAATGTCTACAGAATGAAATCCTTGATAGGAGTTTTTTTCCTTTTTGCCTTTTTTTTTTCTAATTTTTTTTTTACTTCAAGCCGCAATGATACTCAAAACTAGGTCAGGCTTACAACACCCAACAAAAGTAAAAGGATCTGCAATTTCCTGGATTAATTTTATTTAAAGTATCTTTCTTTAAAATTTACCATAAAAAGATTTTCCATTTCCTTCATGAAAAGGACAAATACAGATTTCTCTATTTCTTTCAAACAAGTGTCCACAAAAATAAGATAACTACTAAAACACAGCTTCTTCCTATCCTTGGGAGGCATTACTGCTCTGAAATTACATCTGCTATCAAGTAAAGTCACGATACGTACTCTAGAGAGTAACCCACTGAGCAAAACACAGAGTGCCTAAAAAATTAAAGCAACCAAATATCCAATTTTTAGGAATAAATGTGTATAAAAATGCACAACTCTGGCTTGCTACACGTATGACTAAAAGGGACACACACAGCAACCTGACACTGTCAGCAGCTGCCTCTTCATTTGCATTTATCACTTTCTAAATTCTAACAGATGCCAAAGTCAGCTTTTATTATTTCCTTAAGAATAAAACAGACTTAGGAAATTAAGGGAAGGAGGCATTACCTTCCCCTCAGATGTGTGAGAGGCAAATCCTCTGCCCCCAGAGTGCTGCAGAGATGATGTGATACATCTTCTGCCAGCAAAATTGAGGAACCAGCCAGTTCAGTTTCGAAAAAACCCTCAGCAGCCACTCCTTCCTCCATCCCCATTCTGGGTGACAGCACAGTGCTTCCCAATCACTCCAGGGACCTCCACCATTACTAAAAAACACATTTTCACCCTGTTGTGTGTTCACCATCCTTGCAAAAAAACCCCGCTTGCTGTTAGTTATGGCTCAGAGGTTCCTGCATTAAAGCTTCCAGCGGAAAAGTGACTTACCTGACTAAAAGCGCATTTATCAAGACAAATTCTAAACAGGTGTAAATTTAAATTTCAAATCCCATCTCTCTGATAAAATGCTGCAGCTAGATCAAAGAAATCAAAGTGGCTGGGTTGCTGCAACACATGAAAAACACCAACTCCAACTGCTAAGAGCTGTGGAAGTGAAGAGGTGGGATGCTGGAGAGAGGGACTGAGAGCACCGAGAAAGAAAACTTAACAAGGAGGAAACCTGTAATGCACCAAGAAACCACCTTCAGCCTCTGATGTAGATACCATAAGGATCTCATACAATGAGCTAAAGAAATACAGTATCAGATCTGTGCAGCCTGGGCAGAGGAACCTCAGTAGTGACCTTGTTTTCGGTAAAGTGTAAGATAAACGAACCAGAGATCTCTGGTTGTGTTGATAACAGAGCAAAATAAATATTAACAGTGATTAATATATAAATGGCAGTCTACTAAAGTTATGGTAAGCGCTGAACACCCAGGCATGGCTTTGGATCCACACACCACCAGTGACAACCAGGGGAACAGCCTGGAAAACCACCTGGAAAGAAGAAACAGCCAACAAAGGATTAAGAGAAAACCTTGGCATAAAATCTTACAATAACTTTGGTAGGAAAGGAGCACAAGATCACCTGGTCCAACCCTACCTCCTTCTCAAAAGGAGGAGGCTCCAAAATGCAATTCCTATACTACTCATTTAAAATTATTTGGGAAATGTATATGCTGGTGAAGAAGTCCAGGGAATGCCATGAAGCTACAGTGCCAGCACAGATGGAAAGATGCTGCAACACACATAACAAGACCAAATCCAAGTTGAGGTTAAAGTTTATTAACAGTGATCAAAACAATCAAAGAATGTGAAGCCATTTACAAAGATTAAATAAATCAGTGTGGATTAGTGCTCTGTTAGCACATTAGTTTTATCAATGGGATAAAACTTCCTTGAGGCACTCAGGAAGTGCAGGCGTTAGGATGAAGAAGGTGCCAAATTGCTGACAGACCATTGAGTTGAATCAAGACAAAAACAGATTTGCAAAATAACCTAATAAATGAGATGAGGAGCTGGGCAAAAAAAATGCTGGATTGCTCCATAGGGCTTGATATCCTCACCCCCCAAAATAAACCAATGCTGTGAAAAAGCTAACCAAAGAAAATGTGCATTGACTTAACAGTGCCTGTCTTGAGCTGTGTATTTCTGGCATTAAAAAAAAGAATTGTACCATGAAATGCCTGTACCCATTTCTCTTTTCTCTTATGTGGGCTACAATGAGTTAAAATGAAAATCACAGTTCATGTTTTCTAAGCAACGCTGAAGCTGCTGGATGAGGGCGAAGGGTCAGCACTGGGCCAGGTGGGCAGGCAGTTGACTGGAGTTTCCAAATTTAAGCAGTAATTTCCAAAGAGCAGATCTACATCCAAGAAAGTGCTTGACAACCCTGGTCCAAAGGCCCCCATCAGATTGTTTCCACTGTGAGTGGATGAGAACTTGGTGCCTCAGTCCCCTCCTGCAGCCTGATGGACCAGCAGCAGGAGACTCCTACCACCACCGGCTAAAAAGCCTTCCTTTCATATTGGGACAACCTTCTGTCAGAATCCTTTTGAGACAATGACAGATAATCACACTAAATTATGAATAAAAGAGGCAATGACTTCTTTCTGGAATAGCACCAAAATTGAGGGGGAAAAGGCTCACGAAAATATTTCTAATAGATCTCTGAAAAATAGTCTACAGCTTATCACTGAACATATCTTGGCATGAAGAATGTAGGATTCCAAGAACATTTGTTATCTTGATATAATTTACACAGATATAAAATATATAAATGCAACGTAAATGTGTATAATGTGAATTTATAGGAACCCAAATTTTCATTAAAAGGGCATGGAGCCAATTTAAAAGGGAACAATGGATAAGATATAAAATACAGCTGTTCTTCCCCTGCCTCTTGTAGGGGTTTTCCTGATTCATGATAAAAGTATAAAGCAATTCAACAAATTATTCACCAAAATATATTGCTAGCAAATCTGCAGTGACTTTCCAAGGCAGTTCCACAACTCCTCAAATCACTAGGAGTTTTTAATTAATATTACCTCTGACTGCAATTTGGTTTGCTTAAAAAAATTACCTTACAGTTACGCAATGCTTCTTTAAGCCATGAAACCCAGGCAAAAATCTGTTTGTTGGCATCCAAAGTCCCATATAAAACAACAGCATCAAGGTATTTCCTTGTAACAACTGGCCCCACAATTTACAAGCACACAACACCATGCAAATATATAGGACAAGGTATCTATTGCAACCCATCAGAAGTTTCTTGACTGCTGATTCCGTATCTGCTTCCCGTAGTCCCGCTGAACGTTTACATAAGTCGATTGCTTTTAATCTTTCTGTATTTGCTTTAGACATGTCCTGACAACCACTTAGAAAAGTGGCATTTTCCTGACAAAATGAATCATTTGTCTTCTACCACCAAGTTGCTGATCTTTGTTACCGAAATAGAAAGGCTGGAACATGCCCTAGGAAGTCTCTTTCTCTGTTTTGAAATTACAGGGAGCAGATATGCTCAATTTGAAAAACCTTGTGATAAAAAAAAAATTAAAATAAAAAAAAAAGTGACACAATTTCCTGAGCATGGGCTTGTAATTGGAACAACATACTGTGACAAGTGGATTGCAAGAGGAAAAATACAGCATGGAATTGCACAGTTCCATTCTAAGTCAAAGTACTGACACCATGTTCTGCTGAGAAAACCTTTTGTGCCTCTGACTTAATAATAAATTTCATGTGACTTTTCTTGGTTGGAGGAAGAACAGAAACAAAATCAAAACACTGTCCTGATGTGTTAGCATTAAATATCTCCTTTAAGAAATAAACTTCATCTCTTTTATTGTTACATAAAGTTCTATTTTCAGCCTGAACAAGAGGGAGAAAAAGAACAAGAAAATAACCACAATTATTCTCAAGAATCCAATAGAGGTCTAAAAACATGAAGAAGAAATCCTTTTTAAGGAAGAACAGACTTCAACTTCCAGCCCTATTTTCCAATTTTCACCACCTTTGCTTTGAAAACTTTGGTCAGTGCTAAACTCCTCCTCATGTCCTTCACAGTACTAACCATCTCTGGTTTTTACAGCTTTGACCTTCCCAAGGCTCTCCCTTCCCATCTATTTTCTGATATTCCTCCCCTTCACAGAAATGAGTCGTCCTCCTCCTCCAACATCAACTCAGGTTCAGATGCTTCCAGGTCCTGCCTTTTCCTCTGCCCATCCTTTTCCTTGATCTGAGCAAACTCCATCACTTTTATGCTGACAGCTCTTACACCGTGTTTATCCAAGATGAAACTAATATTAAATTTTGCAGAGGTACAGAACACGCACTCAGTAAGACCAAAGTAGAACCATCACTTCGCTCTCCATCATCCCCCAAGACCTCAGCAGTTTCCAGTTTTTCCTCTCAGCAGATAATGCCCATCAGGCCATTGCTTCAAAGAGCAGAGCATCATCAGAAATTTGTCCCCACTCTACCTGGGCCTTTTTGGATAGATCTAAGTTGTGCTATTTCTACTCTGTAAGATGAGGAACACAAAGTCATCTATTATATCTTTTTCCAATGGCCTTCATGACAACCCCGTTCCCCCACAAAGCCTTTGCCAAACATTGCTATTTGGCTGGTTTTTTCCCTTATTCTTTTCATCATCTCTCTCTTTAGGCCCCTGAATTTAACTGGTTTTGGTGACTCAGGCACAACTCAAGATTTTTTTCCCCATTTGTGAGTAAAAGATGTAACTGCAGTTGCTCACCTACATTTTCTGTCTATTAAGAATACATATCACCATTTCCCAGCTCACTGTGCTCACCTTCAAGCTTTTTGGCTTTTGTAGACAGCATTTTTCCTAAGTATGTACTCTTTTTTCCCCTTGACAAAAAATCCCCCACCAATGTCACTTTGCTATAAAACCACAAATCATAATAGTTAGTTAACAGCACAAATGTCCACCAGGTGACAAATGCAATTCTGGGGCTTTTCCTTTGCTAAAACAACATTTGGTTTGGAGTGGTTTCCTAATTCTAGCCTATTTCATCTGCAAGTTGAAATACAGAGTGACCTTTCCATATGGCACGTTCAACATATGGAAAAAAGCTACAGATGCACAAATGTTTTGTCTAAAGCACAGAGAAACTACAAAGCATCCTTCAGTTCCAATTTATCATCTTTGCACTGATACCATAATTTAGAAAAATTAAAATGTTCCAAAATTTGTCTTTAATAATAACTTACATTTCTAAAGCAGTTTTTCAGATGCTCTTTTTGAAAGAATGGACTATATAGGTCTTCAGTAGTAAGCAAAAAAGTCTTTTGTGAGGAAAAATACCAGTTACCGATGTCTATCAGACAATCAAATGTGCCCCTGTGTGGGCTGTACATTCTCGTTCTCAGAACAGATCTGCTGATGACTGAGCTACTGCTTTCAGAGAAACTAATTTTTTCCTTTAAAATACTTCAGAAAGTTGAATTTATTTTTTTTAACAATAATCTCAAAATCTTTCAAATCGTGTACAAAGAACTTAAATTTTTTAACCAAAATGTATCATAACACAGGCAGAGCCACTGAGAGAATCATCTTTTTATTTTCCATGAGAAGGACAAAGGTTCAATACCATGATCAGATCCATGTGGAGCAATGGCAGGATGAAGTTCACTAATATGCCCTAAAATCTGAAACACAGACTTGATCTGAAGTAAAAAACCAACCCCTCAGATGCTTCCACATGATCCTCTGCATTCAAGAGCTTAAAGCACGAGATGTGTGTAGCCAGCTACCCTGCAACCCACGAGCACATTTACAGATCTAAAAACATTAATTTACTGGGTTTCTGGAGGCAAACAAAGTAAGATCATCTTCCCAAGGTGTCGCACTCCCACTCTGCGGAACGGCCATTCCGTACATTGCCTCTCCTCTGCAAGCACAACGTCCACCCCCACAAGCAACCCACCTCCAGCAAGGGATACGGGGCAGTGGTCCCCAAACAGCCAGCCCTGGAAGGTCCCAGCTGGATGAAGTGACTGTTTATGAGCCTCTACGACAGCAACCAGGGCACGCTGCTCCCACCGAGCGCATTTCCAAGGTGGCCGAGTTGAATGTGTCATAGGGATGTAAAAAGCTCTTGTTCAGGTGTTTCCTTTTCAACAAGGTAAAAGCTTTTCTTGCAGGCCCTAGTGGCAACACAAGCAGGTGATTTTGGGGGGGTGTAATCCAAGCACAGAGGCCGTTGGGAACATTAATCCAACAGGCTCGACCTGCTCAAGAGAAGAGGGCACACCAGGAATTGAAAAGAACCATCAGGGCCTTAGGAGCACCCAAAAACATGCAACTAACACCTGACCAGGATGCAGCACAGCTGTTTCATAGTAGCCTGGACCCATCAGGAAAAAAAAGGGTGAAAACAAATAAAATTTCAACTTTGCAAAAAGCAGATTTGAACAAGGCAAGTGGCGTGTCCTTCCATCTTCTACGACAGCAATGTCACTACATGGTTTATGGCTCACTTTTTTTGAAGAAGTTCCTCTGCAGCGACACCTCCAAACCTTAACTAGCTGTGTAAGAGAAACTGGACGTGCATGTGGGCCACAAGAAATACTCCTTACTAATAAACCCAGAATATTTGACAGAAGAACATTATATCCCATTATGTCCCCTGGTCAGAGTACTTTGCAGTTTGTTTCCCCACTATGCTGTTCAGAGGGTTGATCCATCCTTTCCCCAACTGCTCGCACAAATACAACCTGTCCCATACTAAATTCTGTGTACCCAAGATGTGCTACACTTCATCTCCTGGAGCATCCAATGGAGCATCCATCTGCTCTATTCCCACTTTGATCCAGCTCCCACCTGGCTGGCACAGCCCAAAGTCTTATGGCAGAAGATGGGTATGGCAACCTGGGGCTCAGCTGGGAGCTTTCCATTGAGAGCCTGCCAACATTTCCTTGAATCCACCCTTCCCACTACGCTCTCCCATACCCACAGCAACTGTGAAATCGCTATTAATTATGCCTGTTTCCCTGACCCACTTATCTTGGAATAGCAGTATCTGGGATGGGCTAAAAACAGGAAAAAAAAAAGACGAGGGAAGCTGCTCATTTTGCTTCCAGGACAAGTCCTTTTAGAAAAACCAACTCTGTTCTGATTTTCTCCACTATTTTTTCTCTTTCTTTCCTTTCTTCTTCAACTTCTCTTCTGTATCTTCCTTTTGTTTCTCTCTGCAAGAAGAGGAATCAGGTTAGGAAAAAGGAACGATGGAGAACGCTGATCTAAATTGCTTCACATCTTCAAAATGTGGAGAGAAAATGATGGGGCGTGGGAAGGGAATGAAGCCCTGTGGGTTTTTTTTCCAGATGACTTTCTTTTTCCTTCTGGCTCATGACTGAAGGAGATATGAGAGAATAAGAACTGCTGGAGATTTTGGCAAATATTGAAAAACGAGAACATGCAACTACAATTATTTGGAGAATAAGAAGCAAATGCTAAAGAAAAATAAACCCCACAAATACAGACTATGGTCTCTTTCCAGAGAGAAAAGGCTTTATTCAGTCTGAATCAAACGTGCTTATTTTTCACATTAATTCAAGCGTGGATTTCATATAAAATTCACAAAAACCTGTGTCAAATACAGCGGTGCACACCTGCTTAGACACATCAGAAAACACTCTTTTATTTTAAAAGAGAAGACACACAGTTCTGTTTCCTGAAAGGTGACAAGGAACCAGAGAGAAACAAAAGCACGACCTAATATCAAAATGTTCCTGTCTACACATCTGGAGGCACCACCATGCACTTTGTGTTCACACTGATTTTTTTGCAAAGAAAATAGTCCAGATTAAAACTGACCCCGGTTCTGTGCACTGTTGTGTGGAACATGGTTAATTTCTGGCTCAGAAGAAAGGAACCTCGTAACAAAAATAGAGTACACGAACATGCCTGGGATCTGAAACACGGGTTTTGTTCCCGGAGACTGTGAGCTTTTTCCAGGTACCCAAGCAGAAGGCACCGTGCTAGAGCTGCCAACAGAGATCCAAGTTTCCCTATAAAATGGCTCTCACACCCTTCCATAAACCACACAGGAATGAGAACTGCAAACCCACCAACAATGAACACAAGTACAGAAAGTGAGTATTTATTTAAAAATAAGCTCTTTTGGGGGCATCCTTTCGTGATTTTGTTTTCTTACTGTGACCTTTGGGAAGGAAGGATGCTTTCAAAACCTCAGTCACTGTTTGTGTCTGCAGAGGTGATACCATCCATGCTATAAACCCAGTAGAAGCACCTGATTATTTTCCTTCACCCATCAAATGCATCAATGAAAACATTTTGTTTGGTTTTAACTCACTTAAAATGGAGGTATCTTTCACAGAGAGAAAGGTTTTCCAGAGGAACAAGGTTTTCACTTTGTGATGTTTTCAGAAAGACCTAAGAAATAATATAAAATAACAACTATTTCTGCCTCCTGCCAGGCTTGTTAGAGTATTTTAAAACAGCTCTCTAAAATAGACCAAGTTTTTTTTTTCCTGAACAGATTTGCCACCAGGGAACCAAATCCTATCCTTATAAGGGTACAACAAAACAAAAGTCCTGAAAAAAGTACAAAATCTAATCCATTTTTTAACTCAGGAAACAGGAAGACTAAGCTAAAACAAAGTTTAAAATCAGTTTCTTCAGAATTAGCAATATTCAGATGCTTAACAAACTAATCTTCCCAAAGATCACCCTCTGGTCCTTCACCCCAAATCATTCCTCTACATCCAGTGAGATCTTAATGCACTAGAGCTACAAAGCTAAAGCACAGATTTTATATCTATAGGCAGTATTCAGGCTTTACCCACTGACATATTTTATACACACAGAGATGGTTACTTTTACCATTGAAGAATT
Organism: Platyrinchus mystaceus; assembly: GCA_035041135.1. NCBI lineage: Eukaryota > Metazoa > Chordata > Aves > Passeriformes > Tyrannidae > Platyrinchus > Platyrinchus mystaceus. Next base: position 67,277,857 of record JAWWLV010000144.1, on the reverse strand, counting down.
CAAACTGTTACACCAAGGCAGAAATTATTTAAACAACTTTGGCTACAAGCACCAATCCCGAATCTGTATAAAACTCCAATATATACAAAAAGAAAAGAAAACCCCTTAGCATTAAACACTGGAGAAAGATCTTAAGAACAATGGACCTTAAAATAGTTTGCAAGAAGCTAAAATAACGTCTGAGCTAAGCTAACATGGAAATCAAACTATTTGAAAAGAAAATCAATGTCAGGATTAATGCTTCGGTGCTCTCCAAAGCAGGACAAAATGTGGGGGGAAAAAAAAAAAAAAGGCTTGAAAAGCCAAGGGGTTTTTTTTTCCTATTTTACCAAATTTTTGCAGTGGACCTTATTCTATTTAAGAAGTTGCGTGAGAAGCAAATTGCTCCGAAGCTGAACTGAACCTCACCCAAGGTTAACTGAACACCAAACACAGGCCACACTTCCTCTGGGCTCTTTGTATAAAAACAAAATATTACCAAAATACGCAGGAACAAAGGGTACTGCCACGGCAGCTCGTACAGCAACGCTGCGTTTCTGGTATCTGCAGCACTCAAAGTCCGTGTAAGTAAAACTTTAGAGGATCTTGACAGAAGTTATTTTCATCCTCTTTTTCGTTCTCCGACACTACGAGCTGAGTCGTATAAAAGATTTAACTGTAGCACACACAAAAGCAGCGGCACACCAGTGAGCACTTCATTAATTAAAAGCCAGAAAAGGAAGTTTGCTAAACGAAGCAAATGTTCTTATCACTCCTATCTATATTCATTAAAACTGACAGGAAACCAAATATCACCATCTGTCTACTTGCAATAAAGACACTAAAAACAGCTCCGGGGTAGAAGAATAATATAAAGTATAAAATTGCAGTTTTTCAAGTTTCAGTTTTAAATGGACAAGAGAGAAACTGATGTCAGACAAGGGAGAATGAAGGATGACAAGGAGCTGGTACATGAGACTGGAAAAAGAAATTAAACGTTTCAAAATATAAACTGAAGCCTCTCTGAAATCTCAGAAAACAAACGACAAAACCCAAGTTTGCACCGTGTTTTTCACACAGATCAAAGGGTCTGGAAAAAGCTAAGTGTTGCAACGGCACTCTTTTGCCTATTTAGAAATGACTGCTACCAAAAACATTCAGAAAACTATATTATGCAGCATAAGCTGCGAAGTTTTAGTGGTCAAGCAAGTCCCAGGGAACACCTCTGCAGCTTCATTACGTCCCGATGCACTCCCTTCAGATTTACAATTTTTTTTTTGTTTCATTATTCTTATATTTGGATTTTGCTTGCAAATCAGCAACTCGCTATAAGAGTTGAATAAGTTCTGACGAAAGGAGTATGGCAGAGGTACTGACTTAGCTCTGAAAAAAATACCAGAGCTTACACCAGCAGTTGCGGAGGTCAACCGAAGGTCACTGATTTAAGGTACTTTCCAGCAGTTGTACAGTTCCTACCTTCTAGTAATCACCCTTTTTTTGCACTGCAGGGGAGAGGAACAAAAAAAACCAAATAGATGGTAATAAGATATTTAATGACAGAAATGAAAATAAACTACTGCTCACACTCTCCGGAGCACAGCTCCGTGTCGTTAATTCTGCACCATTCCCCAGCTGCGTTTTGCATAGCAATGAAAAGCTCTTCCAGTTCCTCTCGATGCTGCATAAAATATTAGCTCTATAGTCACAGTTTTTTAAGACTAAATAAGGTTAAAGTAATTTAAGGCTGAGATAAACAGAAAAAGAAAATCCATTGTGAAGAGTGCCACCCGGCTCCCAGCCCCCCGCGGCGCCGGGGTAGCGGAGCACATATGGTGTGGAGCAGATCTCTGGGATACCCACAGGAAGCACAAATGGGGTTAGGAGAGGAGGAGCAAGGCAGCGAAAGAGTAAATCAAACCATTATTGATTTCTATTATTACGTTCCTCCAGAATGGTACTCTTTTTTTTTTTTAAGTTTAATTTTCTGTCCTAAGAACAGTAATCCATACCTCCAGAAAGGCTCTCATTAATATTCTATGAGAATGCTTTTTTAGCCTCAATACAATTACAAGCACAGCAATTATTCTTCTGTTAATACTTTAACAATACTAACAGACCTATTAACAGCTCAGCACAAGTATGAGGTGTTTTGAGAAACAGAAGTGCAGGGCTATTTCTGTTTACTAAAGAAACCACAACAAAATTACAGAAGTTAAATAAAGCCTGAGTGTAAAAAGTTACTGTAAACTGGAGCGCAAATGTGCCATCAGATTCCTCCTTGATCCCGAAGAACCTCCTTTTGAAAGTCAAGTCAAGTTATAAGGCTATAGGAAAAAGAAAAATTTTTAAGTGAATGTTGAAATCCAAGAGTAAATTCTCTTTTATGTTAAATATATAACTGGGCACATTCTTTACTTTTGAGTGACAATGAAATCATTGGGATGCTGAGAAAGGATTTTCAAGAGCTGTTAGGCAAACATGGAGATAGGTAACAGGAGAGAAAGTGCAAAACTATCCATAAAAAAGTCTTGTCTGTGCTATAAAAATGCATCCAGGCTGAAGCTGGAGAATGTTTATTCTAAGGTGGTTATATGGCATCTAAAATGCAAAAGAAACACTGCTGCAATGGGAGGAAAAAAGATATAGTGTTGACATGTTACCTTTATAAACCTTTCAATATAAAGCTGCACAGTAAAGAGCAACAGCATAACCCAGATTTTGGAAAAATTTATTTTACATGCACCTCATTAGAGATCCTATTTTCCTACAGAGAGTAGTAACTATGGAAGTTGTATTTAATTTTATTTACTAATAGGAAGCATACACAGACTCAGGTTCTTCAGAAGCATGAATAATCAGTGGAAAAGGAGAAATGCTTTGGCAAAGAGAGCACAATTCACTCCTGTACTACTCCTGTCCACAGCTGCCACAATAACAGCAAGGTATAAATCAAAGTACCTTCCACAGCACATATTGGAGAAAACCAGCCCCAGACTCCAGGCTCCTTGGATTTGAGAGTGCCAGGCTGGAAAAAGCCTTTTGCGGAACTGAGAAAGGATCAATTTCCTATAATCCTCTTAAAAAGGTAAATGAAGCTCAATCCTGAAACTCACGGTGTTTAAGTCCCTCCCATTCCCATATTGTGAAGCTGCCTCTGCACTGCGCCCCTTTAATTACAGGAAACTTTGTTCTAATATAATATGCACACAGTACTACCGATATTATTAATTTATGTTTATTTATGTACACATATATGAAAATATCAACTTACTAAAGACTGGTTTGAATTATTTTATCTTGTACCTACCTTATCTATGAGCTGAGAAACCTCCTTTGCCTGGTCTTTACGCACAGATGAAGCTGTCCTTCCTGCAAGGTACCACAAAGCACCCACTTTCTCTGGTTGTCCTAAACCCCTTTGTAGCTCATAGGATTACGTACACTGTGCTAAAATTCAAGATGGCTTTTGCCCTTTTGTACTCAAATGCATCCTCTTGTCCTCATCCTGATATGTACAATAAACCCTGAATTTGTCAGGTTTGATGCCAGCTTGCAGCATGACTTATTTTGGTGAGCAGTTTGCTGTAACACCTCCTCATCCACTGCAACACCTCCTCACCGGTATTATTCTTGAATTCACTTTAGACAGTCAATAACAGTTTTCCACACACCTTTGTAAAAGCTCCCTAAAAAAAAATCTACTTTTTAAGAAGTGAATGCTAAAGCGACAATGTCCCAGTCACAACGCCCTCGTGTCTGCTATTTAAAGTACAGCACCATTACCTCTGCATGCCACTGATGGAGGCTCATCATGCTTCTGCTCTAGAGCCTTAAAAAAACCTGACCCAAAACCAAGTCCATCCGAAGTGCACCTTTTAATCCACACTAAGACAAAATAATTCATTGCTCTAAGTATTTTCAAGTTGCTATTTAGATGGTCTTAGTAGTAATGACTGCAGCAAGCTGGGACAGGTTCGCCATACAAAAGAACCCAGGGTAGCACTAAAAATAAAACCTGGGTGTCTCGAAGCCTGGGAAAAATACAGTGATGCTACAAAAGGAGTCAGTGCAGAGCTGCAGAACATACTTCCTACACAGACAACACTTCTTACTCACTAATTTGAATGGTCAGATATTTACAGACAGAGAATAATCCCGAGTTTCTAAAGGTTTCTTTGACACTCCCTTCAGTCACGTTCCTCTTTCCCACGTGTTTCTTCTCCCACACTTGGTTTGTCTGCCCTCTACCATCTTGCCTTGAACTAGGCTCAGGCCAACTATGTCTCCATGTTCTGGTTGTGCCCTACTCTTCCCTGTGCCCAAATGATGTGACACAAGTGATGGATAAACACTGTCAGAGCAAGGTCTCAGTAAACTCCAGTGCAGGAGGGTATCACCTATCAGGTAACAAGCCAACCCTTTCCAGCCATTTCTTTATACTATGCAGTAATTACAGCTCCTTTTTCACTTTTTTTTCCCAGTCTATCCCACTATTTCTCTTTATTTTACATACCATCCATTACTCTTCAGGGCTTTTCCCTTTTTTATCCTATCACTGCCACAGTCCTTAAGAGAAAGCCGAGGCTGTTAAGTATCACACACCTGTCATTTCAGCATTATGCTAAGGAAGCAGATTCTGAAAATCCTGATACCACCATAAAACTGGTAAACTAAGAAATCTCACCTTGGATTCTAACACTTTATCACTGTTCTTGTATGCTTCCCTAGATACCTGCTGCTGATCACCATCAGAGACAGGATATTGAATTAGATGTGCTTGATCTGAACCAGAACGGCAGTTCTTTCAGATTTATTGCTAAAACAAGTGTTTCTGCCAGACCTAAGAAAATCAGTAAGAAATAAAGCTACAGACTCACGTATTTTAGTACAAGTAGCTTTGGGGTGTGGAAGTCCTCCGTTTCTTTGCATAGGTTTGTCAGACAGCTATGCAAAGAGTGCTGATCGTGATGAAGATCAACACACTTGTTTAAGTACACAGATATTTCCTCTGATATTGGTAGGAAACATTAGGCATATGAAATTCAGCCCAAAAATATTTTTCATCTACTGAGAAATATGGGTGAAAACGATTTGAACACGATTTCCTTACGAGGATCTTCCTTATTAGCATAAGAAAGAAAAACTATTTGTTGGAAAACATGCACCATTTAAGGTATTCCATGTTGTTTTCCAATGGTGTTTTCCCAGAGACACCAAGAATGGTTTGGTTTTGTGGCTTGGGCGGGGTGGGGGAGAAGGTTGTTGATGTTTTGGGAGCACGTACCAAAGCTTGCTTTGCTTGCTTGCTCTTGGATCCTCAGCTATAGCAAGAAGTGGCTGCTGGCAGGGCTAACTTCAAAAGCCAGCTGCAGGAGAAGCTGTCACTGTTTGATCCAGTAAATATCTAGAATTCAAAAACCTCTTTAATAATTTAAAAAAAAAAAGAAGAAAAAAAAAAAAAAGAAAAGATAGCAGAAGGTTCCCTCAATGGCCAAGTCCTACTGGCCAAACCGTTCCAACCAGATACCCACCCCTGGGTTTCAGGCCCAAGGAAAACTCCATTCCCCGCCAGTCTTATCTTGCCAAATTCAGAGCAGGAGGAAAACACTCAGAGGATCTGCATCCAGAGGGTTCCACCACAGGCAGAGCACGGACACATGCGGCAGCACTCCCAGGAGCCGCTCCACAGTTGGTTTTTATTAAGGAATGCACATGCCTCTGTGCCCCAGTCAGAAATATTCGGGGGCTCTGGTACATGAACAATAACTCAATAACCACATTTCCTTCCCTGTATCATAAAATAAACACAGTCTCCGAGATAGACTCTATGGATTTATGTCCTTTCAAAAGAATTTAGTAATTGGAGGGGAAAAAAATAAAACCACAAGTAAAGTGCACAGTTCAAAATGTGCAGTAAATAGTTCTGAAAGCAATGTTCTCATCTGGGAGTATTGCAACAGATGTTTATCATGAGCTACTGCAACAGTTAATCTAACTCTGAGCCAGATTAACTCTTTGCCATTGGAAACAAGCCTTTTTTCCACAGAAAACAAGGGGATGTGCCAGAACTGCTGACAACAAGCAGTTAACTGAACGATGGGGGAAGGAAAAAAAAAAAGCCATAAAGCCCAACCAAATAAACCGATATCTGGCCCAAAAGACTTAGATGAACAGGTGTATGTGTGGGTGGGAGTGGAATGAAAAAAAAATAAAGAAAAACATTTAAACAAAGCTTCCATTGACACTCTGGTCACTGAAGTGGGTACACACAAAATGAGGCAAGCAACATTTTTGAACAATTCAGAAAATAATGGAGTTTTTTCTTTTTGTTGTTGGAGAGGATAGGAAATATGATTATTGATCTTGGTTTTCAAACTGTGGTACCAATACATCACAGTAACAACTCAGAGGTTATTCTATTTCAAGATATCTGAGTAAGAGTGAAAACAGGAAGGTACAAAACTACTTATGCAATCTGGTATTTACTCCTTAAAGATACAAATGCAAATAACAATTTAAAGCATCGTTATTTAAAGCTGAAATTACCATTTCTTAACGGGTGCAAGTCAGATCCCTGTTCACAACAAGTGAAGGGCTAGTAAGTCCTGTCCAGAGCCATTCCTCTGCTCCTAATTTCACAGGCACTTAATTCTGGAAAATCCTTGAAGATATATGGACCTTGTGAAAAGAGGGAGCAGTCCATCCCCTCTTATCATCCTAAAGAGATCAAGCAGGAGAGGTAAGTGCACCATGTTCTCACCTGAGCATCACCTATGGAACCCCCATCCCTGGGGTCACACAGCACCATGGCTGCACCAGGATCCATGTAAAACTGCTGGGAGGCAGAGATGGTTTGAGGATTTACAGCCTTGCACAGCTTGCAAGGCTACACACAACTTTCAGGCAAAGCCCACACCTTCCCCTTCGTATTCCCAGCTGCCGTGACATGAGAACAAGAGTCACAAATTCTGGAAACGTTGGGTCTAAACTTCCTTCCTGACTGAAGAAAATCTCAGCTTGTTGGTTGTTTGGGGTTTTTTAAAGAGAGAGAAAAACAAATGCCAATCTCTTGAGTGTAAAGACAATCTAAAGAGATTTTGTTTTTCTAATTGCTCGTCAGAACAAAAAACGAATAAAAAGCTCTAAAAAGTCCCTTCCATTCTTCAGTATTCCTGCTGGTAATGTACAACAAGACTCTTTCTTGGTATTACTCCTAATCCACAAAAGCAAGATCAAACATTATCAGTCCTTTCATATTTGATGAAGAGATTGATGTTATTTATTCAAAAAAATCTTTATAAATATTCCTCCAATTCTAAAAAGACCAATGACCACAGAGCCACGTGCCAGCAGTATCTCAACTCAGCCCTTGGTCCTTCCTTGGTCCTGTTGGAACAGCCACCCATTAGTCTGTTGACTAAAATACGATTATTTGCAGCTTGTTTTGGTTTTTTCCCCCCACATATCAAAAGTTGTAAGCGCCGAGAGGAAGGTTTTGTTTTCTAAATCTTTAGTATTCCACAGAAATATACTGACATTGCATTCTGCAGGTCTTGCCAAGAATGTCTTTTGTGTTCACAGCTTCAGTGTTGATGATAAATTTTGAACGTTAACAGCACAAAGTATGATTTAAATCAAAGCCTAAATCATAAATGTAAAAGTAATTTAAACTAGTGAACTGGAAACCCTGATTTAAATAATTGCATTTTGCCAATATAGTTCTCCTAAAGACCTATTTGCTTTCAATGTTGTTAGTTCTCACTGAGCAGGTAAATAAACTACATGCATCTATTAAAATGATTATGAAACATAATATATTCTAGATCTTTTATTTTTATATTTTATTAAGTAGACAATTTACCAGGTAATTATTTTTTTAACTATGATTCCTAAGTGCTTCAGAAATATTTAATAAGTCCTAAAGCACATATTATGATTATGATTATCCCCATTTTATAGAAGGATAACGCAAAGAAGAGATAATTAACCAGTTTGGACTCTCTCCTTCACCAGATTAAACTAGCTCTAAGATAACATGATTGATCTCCACTGTAACAACTACCTGTTGCACATAATTTTCACTCTGATCTAGCAATTGCAACAATAATTTGCAAATATAGGTAAGAGAACAATTAGAAGCAAAGCCTCAGGTGGCAGCAGCATAAGGCTGGACTAAATACCTATAGAAGAACAGGAGGTTTTGCTGGATGGTTTCACCAAAATGTAACACTTGGTATTATTTTTACTTCATCTTCCAAAATGCATGTAAAGGTAACACAGAGCACAGCCTGCTGTTAGTCTTCACAACACCAGAGCTTGCTACATGAAAAACCTCAATTATTTTGCCCTGAATGATGGCAAAAATAGCAGTGAGCATTCAGATCGCTCCCACCGCCCAACCAAACCATCACGCCAGGCTTTCCAAGTTGTACAACCTCTAGTTTTGAGTACTCTTTTCTCAATATTGGGCCTCAAAATCAGCAGGATGTTGTGCCAACGGCACTCACTGTGAATGTTTCAGAACAATTTTTCCACATACTGAATGTTGCCCATCCCAATGGGCCAGGCTGAGACCTTTATACTTGCACAGTTTCTGCCCTGAGGGGCAGTGCCAGATCTGAAATATTCACTAGTCAAGGTAGGCAAGGTATGGAAAGTGGGAGAAGTGGGACAGAATTATTTGTAATGTTTTTCCACAGTCTCTCATCATTGTGACCATTTCTCATTGGTGTGAAAAGCTCCTTGTGCCCCAAGTTGGCCCATGATGGGAAACTCCATCTTTTGTAAAGCACCTCCTGCTCTCTCCCCCAAAGCCAGCCCTTACTGAGGAGGATCATCAGTGTCTCTCAGGCTACCTTATCCTTCTGTGAACTTGCCTTTCCTGTGATGCTTTCAAAGATTTTAGCAGTTAGATATTAATGATCATCTCTGAGCTTAGCCAGGAGGGGCAAGAGGAGCCCTCCACCATGTGCTGGAGGAAAATAAAACAGTAAAAGACACAGTGGTCCATGACGAGACAAATTTGATAGGTGTAACCATATAAAATGCCTGAAACCCTCAGGTAAGGGGGTGACCACCAAGAGGCATGTGGAGGAGGAGAGTTTTGAGGAGACAAACCAGCACTTTGATGCTGCAAGGTCCAGCTGGATTCACCCACCTCATGGCAAGTCCTCACCTGCAGTTTTGGGATAGAGAGGGCTATTCCCTCCAAAATCCATTGAAACGGTGTGTGCCAGACCCTAAATCCCACCCCATCAGCATTCCACAAATGCCACCCTTTTTGTCTACAGGGGAGCACAAGAATTAAGGGGATGAGCAAAGACTGTGAGGAACGAGAACAGGACAAGCCAGTTGCAGGTCAGGGACGTTGGTGCGCCTAAGCAAGTCACCCTGCTAAAGAGAAACCGAAAGGTTTCACACTTAAAACCACCTGCATTTCCTGCAAGTTCCCCACCCACATCTATCAAGTGAATCCTTACACTGCCGTGGTTGTCCATCCACCACACGCTCCATCCTGCTCTGCCATGATGCTCCAGACACGACACTGCTGGTTTGGGAAGCGAGCGGGCTCCGAGGGGAACGCCAACCCCCAAAGGCAGATGTTGTGTAAATTCATATTTCATAAACACAGCTAATTGTGACAAGAGTGCCATAAAAATCCTTGTACCACTTAAATTATTTCTCCACTTAGAGCAACTCTGCCACCAGAAAGCGTTACACATTGCACTTTATGCCCAACTGGCAGCGCTCGGTGATGGCATTACAGCTCTGTTAAATAACAGATATAAAAATCACAGATCTTCAAAAACTACAGATTAATTTTTCTGCCGTCATTCAACATAACCATTTAAAAACAAACATGCCATGCAATTGTCTTTAAAAGTTTTCCAATCTAGCGCTGCATGTGATTAAGTACGAAAATTATACTGTAGAAATAAACATCAGGGGAAAGTGCTACCATAAGTCACATCGCTATTAGAGAGAAACTTCAACCGTAAAGACTCAATAATCCCTCACACTTCACCAAGGAAATATTCTCTTCATCCTCTCACCCAGCAAGGTCATGATAAAGGAAAACAAACAAACAATCAACACCCAGCAATAAACAACTAGACGATACCTACTAAAACTCTGGTTCTTTAATTCAGATACACAGGTAGATAAAAAAGGAAATTCAGAGACTGTTTTCTAATAAATGTATAATCACACATTTTGCATATTTATGCATATTACTGATGCTGAACCTTTAGTAATCTATGTTTAGCAAATTCATTTTATCCATGTGTATCTTCTTGTGCATACTGGAGTTATCCAACTCATACAATTACAAAAAAGTATAAGCCTAAAAAACCCAACTGAGTTTTACTTTTTCTAGCCTGACTTTTTTTATGTTTGATTATTTAGAAAAATATTTATTACGAGTTTATTATCTATTGCTATTTGGAAGAGATTTTTTTTAGGAACATGCATCTCCTTCGGGTTATAGTCCACGCTTGGCAACGTTTCCTAATTTAAGCACAAGACTGAGAAACAACAAGGATTTCTTCAGCTCTGTGGTGGGGTCACAGGTACGTGGCACCAGGGAAACGATCCAGTGCTGGTGTTAAAGGGAAAGCAAAGCCTTCATCTGCTCTCCCTCACCTGCCTGGGTGAGAAAACAAGCAGGAGGCGTGGAGGGTAATTCAGTTCTGCAGTACTCACGTCATCTTTCATATTTCTCTTACAGCCACAAGCAGGCAACGCCTGCCAGCCTGGCTGCAGTTTTGTTTACACACTATTAGAAACCAGAATTTGCTATTTAGGCTAAAGAAGTCTCGGTAGGTATCAGCCAGGCACAGACCTTATTTTGTCTGTTTTCTCAGGATGCTCTGAAGAAGTTTATGTAACGTGTGAAAATTATGCATGCCGTTATGTAATGGAATCAAAACACAATAAAATGTACGCAGGGGTATTTCTACTTTTAAACAGCAGTGACTGAACTGTAGCTGGCTTCATTTTAAAAGTACAGATAGCTTGTATAAATAGCAATTACTTCATAATAAAAAATACTTTACAGATAGCTATTTAAATTTCTCACATATACGCAAGCAGTCCCAATCATTTCATTAAACCACACTGATAAATTCAATTTAAACTCCCCAGGTATCTATCATTTTAGACTATCTAAGTGATTTGAGTAGACAATCACAGAGCTGCAGGTACGCAGTTTTTTCCTGGGAGCTGACAAATCACTGCAGGTTCAACAGGTGCCGTTCCTATTCATCGTTATTTTTCACAAAAAGGATCCCTCTGCCATGGTCCCTCTCAGTGCTCAGGATGCCTGTGCAGCCACAGGTGAGGACACACGACCCTGTGACAGAGAAGCTCATCCAGCTGCTTCCCACCCCTCAGAGGTGCAGGGGCTGCTCCTGCTTGGTAGGGCCACACTGAAATTCTTCCATCACTCCACAGGAAAGCCTTTATTGATTCTTGCAGCTTCAAGCTAGCAACGAAAAACCCTAAAACTTTTAGGCCCAGCAACAGACCTGGCCCCACAAGCATCTTTCTGCCTCTGCGATGCACAGCAAGGGGTTAAGAGCATCGAGAGCAAACACAGGTGTAGATCACACTGACTCACCGACAGAACCACTGATTTTAACCCAAATTCTGCATAAGGCACCTTAAAGGTTCAGAGGCAATTTTATTCCAAAGAAGCATTCAGGTACTCATTTTTAAATGGCCATAATGAGTTGCTTCTATCCAAAATTTCCATTTTTCATGCATGTCGCAGAAACGGTTGTGCAAATATACTACAATTTCCAACCTCCAGCTGGGAATGCTCACAGTGTATTTAAATTTCCAGGTAACTACTATATGGCACAGAAAGCACAGAACCCAATCCTAATGGCAGCCTTAGGCAGAGAAAAATGCCACAGAGAAAAGTTGCAAAATCTGTCAGCAGACTTCCCTGTCTGAAAATGTACCTCAATTAGAAATAACTTTTTCCACGAAAACCACCAGGAAGCTCAGAAGTTAAAAAGGCACATGTGTTTTTCATATGATGTTAAATATACAGAAGAAATATAATAAATACAGTTGATTGTAAAACACCTCATGAAAAAGAGAAGAGAGGAGATATGTTGCAAAATAACAGATCTAAATTTGTCCCTGAAACACAAAACAGATTTGCGAGGCAAGATAAAAATGGAGAGTATTTAACTTCATATTTGTTATTTTTAAACTCAAACCAAACAAAGTATGTTCTGATAACAGCACATCATCACGTCGACTTCCAATTACCCAAAGGGGGAAGCACTCATTTAATATTTAGCAAATCCACAGAAACAACTTATGGGAAGGATCCCGGGTTTTTCCGCAGGGATCTGACGACAGCTCCACAGCCGACTGATTCCCTTTCACTTTCCGCAATTCAACACGCGCAAACCTCCGATTTTCAAACCGGACACACCCGCAGCGCCAACTCCGCGCTCCCCAAGTTCATCCCAGCGCATCGCCCGGTCCCTGCGCGGTCCCACCGGGCTGGAACCACCACAGCCGAGCCGGGACGCGCGGGGGCATCTCCTCGGCATTCCCGGCGCTCCCGGCCGGGCAAACTCCCGGTGCTCCCCCCGCACAAAGAGCCGCATCCCCCGAGCAGCCCCGCACCGCGGGGGGAGCGGGCAGGATGCGGCCGTTTCCCTTCGCTTCCCTGCCCACCCCCGGCGCTCCCCGGCAATCCCCGGCGCTGCGCTGCGCGCCGGCGCAACCGGGGGCGCGGTATAAAAATAATTATTAAAATTTAAAAAAAAAATAAAATAAAAATAAAAATCAAGGGATGGGGGCACGGCACGGGGGGGGGGGGGGAGTGGGGACCGCGCAGGCATCCATCCATCCATCCATCCATCCGTACGTACATCGCTCGACCGATCCATCCATCCCTGCACCCACCTTGCATCCCGCCGGCTCCGCACCGGGATCCGGGATCCGCCGCCGCCGCCGCCGCCGCACACACGGGGCAGGCGGGCGGACCAATGGGGGCGGGGAGCGCCCCGCCCGCAGCCAATGGCGGCCGCCCTTCACCGCCCCCCGGCCAATGGCGGCGCGGCTCGTGACGCGGCTGACGGGGCGGGCGGTGCCGGCTCGGCCCGCTCGGCGACCGCCCCCCTCCTCATTCCCTTCCTCCCTTTTTCCTCCCTTTTTTTCCTCTGGTTTTTTCCTCCCCCCTCCCCTTTTTTTTTGCCCACCCTTTTCCTTTCATTTTTCCCCCTTTATCTTTCTTTTTCCTTTTTTTCTTTCCCCCCCCCCTTCCTTTTTCTTTGCCCTTCCCCCCTCCACCCCTCTTCTTATTTCCCTCAGTCCTCCTTATTTTGGACAGGGCCTTTTACCAGATTTTTTTTTATGTAGCCACCCCCACCAACAGTATATTAATTATACAGACCAAAAACTTGGGGAGCCCCCCAGGGAACTTACTCTGCTCCATGTGAAAGGATGCCCCTTCCTAAACCAAGACCCAGAAGCACCAGAGAGTACCCAAGACCTATGAAACACATTTTAGAGAATCCAGAAATATGACAGGATGTAAACCACTAAAAGTCTACTCCAGCCAAAATCTGAGCTCAGAGCAGTGCCTGCTCAGCCACTGCTTTTGACAACACGACTTGCAAGCTTCGTGCATGACTTGAACAAGCTCCCAGGGTGCAGAACCAGTCTTTAGAAATACCAAAAATGAAACCAGCAGATGTTTTCAACCACACCACTCCACTCCAGCACGTGAAGCTTTACACTGTATCTCTGCTGAGGAGTTATCAGCAAAGTAAACTTTCTTATTAAGTCAAACAGTTTTGGAAATACATTACTGAAATATATATCTCTGTATGGGACACATAGTCTTTTTTTTAAATTCAAATTCACTAACATTCATTCTTAAAAAATAACTTCTCAATCAGCAAAACTCATGACTGCTGTATATTACAGCAGAGAACTATCAACTCTAGAAGAGAGAATAAAAAGACTCAAGAATTTGCTTTGGTTTTTCCAGTCTAGTGACCCTGCTAATTCCTAAGTTCAGAGAGAACCAAAATAGTGACAAAGCCTGCGCCTCCCATTTCTGATGTCCTGTTCCTTCTGACCTCACCCCCAGCATTTAAAATCACTAAATTGTATTTGCTCAAAACTCTTGCCTGAATGGGCCACATTATGAATTTGTTCACGGTGTTGGGTTCATACAGGGTAACACACACCACGAAGTGATAAACCAGATATCAACCCAAGTCTTGATGCTAATTTACAGGAAAAAGCTTTTCTTTTGCAGATCAAGGAAGGTTTATTTTTAAGGTGCCCCAAGAGCCAAGAACACTGTGGTGCTACGAACTGCTGACAGGCAACCAATAACTGTGACAGATTATACATTCATGGCATCTGCAACAATCGATAAACTGATTCACTAAATTAATAAAATATAGATCACAAAGCATACATTTTTATTAAAGAATAATTTCATGATAACCAAGTAATGTGGATGCTTCCAAGCATAAGATTAAATTACATGCTGAGCAAATCTGGCATTTTGTGATAAACTGCGAAAATAGTCTTTGCAAAAGCAACTGAGGAAGAACATTGCTGACATAGTCTATAAACATGTTTTATAAAGCATAACCGAAAATAACAAAAAAAAAAAAAAAAAACAAACCAAACCAAAACACCACATTGAAGTGGTGGCTAAAGAATTCACTACCATATCCGTAATAATTACTTTCTAGACTTCTCCTTGATGCCGATTTTGGTGTTAAAAGTAATAAAAACAGATCACTTACATAGGGAAATATTTACACCAAATTAATTCATTAACTAGACAGACTTCAGCAGTCATTACTGGAGTACACAAAGATTTCTAGTACCTTTAGAATGCTGGAATATGTACTTAAACACACAAAGCAAGTGTCTACCTGGTAGACTGACTCTGCTTATCAAAATTTTGTGCCTGCTGAATACCTTTGAGTATTAAGTACTTGCTTGAAATTAGGATCACAATGAATCCCATTGAACTTGAAGGTCTGAGGCTTTACACGAGGTAAAGTGTTTTCCTGCATGGATATTTTTCACTACTGAGAAATGCAGCAAGAAGAGCTTTTCCAACGTCCTATAAAGGTGTTGGAGAAGCCCTTCCTTCCTCAGGGAGGAAGATGGAGCATCTCTTACAGCAAAGGCTGTATTAATGGGAAGAACACAGGCACATCCTCAGTCTCCACTGTTTATGTTAGGTTATTTCCACACAGCTTTGAATCACGTTCTAAATGAAGAATTTAAAATACTGAGATCCTGTTTATTAAAGTTTACAATTATTAGTTCCTGATACTCCATAGTACTCTGGCTCTGCAGGCTAATTGTGCCATACCAACTGCTTTAGAAGGCTGTCCTAAAATTAGTTTTAATCCTCTATAATGCCAGATACGTGTGCTTTCAGGGAGTCTTCACTCGACTGATGTCTTGTCAAATCTTCCAAATATTTCTTTTCTAGAAAAACATCCAGCATTTCCTGGAAGCATACTTTCATACTTGCAGTGAGTGTTTTACATCCATAATGTTTAGTCACTTTCTCGGCTTCCATGGATTTCCTAGCTAAACAGATGATATGTGGTGCTTCCCATCCTTCTTTCTAGCTCATAAATAATGGAATCTTAATTCTGAACTGCTGTCATGAAACAAAAATCAAATAGAGCCTAAGTGATATAAACCAATATTTGTTTATACTAGATCCATTATTAATTTAATTCCTTTCTTAAACAAACGACATTTAATAATACATTAAACACATAAACAGGAACATATTCGAAGTCATAATTCCATCAGCTCTTCTCATGACATCCATCTTCTCAAAGGCCATACCCACATTTCAATATAATAATTTATAGAATGTTTTTAAGTTAATAAACCGACATGGTTCCTTAAAAGGCTTACTACTTAGATAAGCTGCTGCCTTCCCTAACTATGGCAACCCAATCAGTTAAAATTAAAAAATCCGTTCTCTGGCATATTATTAGCAACTGGAAATTTATTATAACATGTTATTTTCCTTCTGAATGGATATATTTCGGAAAACATACCCACAATATCCCCACTTACAAATCACCATTTATTTAAATATTTTACAAACGTTCTGCACAGTGATCACTTCATTTACTAAGAAAATACCCACATTGCTATGAGTCTTTTCAGTCCCCAAAAACATGCCTACAGACAGCAGCAATGCATATTTTAGACAAGGAGCGAACAGGACCAGCTTCAGAATTACACCCACCACCCTCCACATGAGGCGAGAGCGTTTTCTCTTGCCATAAATTACCACTCCCTCCTATCAGCAATTATTTAACTTTCAGAAATAGCTGCAACAAGACAAATTATGAGCTATAATTACACAAATTTATCCCGAGTATTAAGACTGCATATATGGCACATATGTATACCCAGTCTACTCTAAAACATATCTGCATGCATAACGTTAAGTATTATAATCAAATATACCAGGGTGTCTTTATCTTACTGCCCAAACTACAACATTCCTATCCTAAACATCTGTAAGCCATTCCAGTGGTCAAAAATGCCCACCACTGCTTTTTTATCTGGTACCAGTCACTTGATCCTGGTAAATTTTCTTCTAATACACCTTCCTCCTTCCCAGAAAGGAGTGCAGGGAGCTGAGTTCACAGGAGTCAAAAGGAGCACCAGCCAGGCTTCCCAGGGAAAGAATAAATATGTACATACATCACTGAGTGTAGCACGGAAGCTGCATCAGGTCAGAAGTCCATACTCTGGAAATATTTGAAGGCTGGAAGTTTTAGAAATACTGTATATAGTTGGCTTGGTTTTGCCTGCTGTTTCACACAGGACGTTGGGGTAGAGGGCACCTTATGGTTTTACCCAGTTCAATAATCATTTCATGAAGTACTTTGAGACTAAGTTGCCTCATTCTTTTCTTGGAAACTGGAATTATTGAATATCTTAAGTTAAAGCAAGCAGCTCCCACTTTTTTGGATTTCTTGGTAGACCACTGTTTCTTCAAAAAAACAACATTTCTGCTAAATCCTCACCATGCTGTGAAGTGCTGCCTCTCAGACAGCTGCATTTGTCCTGGTTGACCCCTGGTGGCCTAGCGGTTAAGACGCTGCGCTCTCAGCGCCAAGGTCGCAGGTTCAATTCCCGGTCCTGCTACAGGGTCCCCCGGGTAGATGGAGCTCGTCAGCCCCTAAGGCCATCCATCTAAGAGAAGGTCACTCTAAACAAACCTA
>JAWWLV010000144.1:67238217-67260398 GCA_035041135.1 Platyrinchus mystaceus | reverse complement strand
AATCCATTGCGCAGGCTTGAAAGGTAAAAACACCTTTCCCAGATCTTCGTTCGCGAAGACTGGCCACACACACACACCCAGTTATCATGGAATCATAGAATGGTTTGTGTCAGAAGGGACCTTGAAGATCATTCAGTTCCACCTCCCTGCCATGGGCAGGGACAGCTTCCACTAGACCAGGTTGCTCCAAGCCCTGTCCAACCTGGCTTTGAACTCTTCAGGGATGGGACAGCCACAGCTTCTCTGGGCAACCTGTTCCAGTGTCTCACCACCCTCACAGTCAATAATTACATCCTAATATCCAGTCTAAACCTGCACTCTGGCAGTTTGAAGCCATTCTCCCTCATCCTGTCACTCCATGCCCATGTCAAAAGTCCCTCTCCAGCTCTCTTGTAGCTCCTTTAGGTACTGGAAGGTTATAGAAGGTCTCCCTGGAATCTTCTCCAGGCTGAACAACCCCATAGCAGAGGGGCTCCAGCCCTCGGGCTCGCTCCAACAGATCCATGAACTTCTTATTTTGGGGCCCCAGAGCTGGACTCAGTGCTCCAGGTGGAGTCTTATGACAGTAGAGGGTCACAGATACTCATCTTAGACACAGGATAAGACCACAGATCTTTACCAGAAGTGCTGCTTCAAGGGCTTAACTCTTGTAGCTCTTCAGAGCCTCTGGTTCTACTCACATGGCTTTACATTCAGCCATTTCCACACCAGCACCTGTCAGGGAGGGGAGGGAGGTTAAGTGGGAGGAAGCAACATGGGCAGGTTTGGGGTGGGGACCAGGCAATCTCTGTGTTCTCAGTGATCTGAACATTTTTTGTGCTCACTTACTAAAATGTCAAACATAGAGCAGTTTTTATGCAGTGAACATTATACAACAATGAACTCAGATTTTGTTGTTGTTGTTGTTAAACATTTGTTGTTATTCTTTGCACTCTTACAGGGCCTAAAAATCACAAAAAGATGGGAACCCAATAGAGTTATCTATTTCCACACTTGTTTTCAATGGTGATAGAATAAGTTGCTCCTCTGAAAAGCCTTGATACTTTCTGATTTAAAGCACAGGAACAAATGCTATTTTTAAAGTCAAAATGTGTTATAATGATAGGGTTGATGTTTGGGGTGGGTTGTTTTTTGATTTGGTTTGGGTTTTTTTGGAAGAGTAAAAACCATTTTTTTTTTAGTTACAGTGAAAATTCTGAATGCACATTCACATCATTTTGCAAAACTGTCAACACCAGATACATGCTTCCTTCTTTGAATTATCTCCCTGTGTTGCAACCCACATCTAAATTTGAAAATATTTTGGTAAACATAGCTGATGTTTCATGGGTGCAATTTTGAGACCATAAGGAAATTAAGAAAACAGTTGATACTGCACTAAAATTTAAACTTGGCTTTTAAGAATCTATCAGCTTTCTCAAATCAGCAACTAATAAGATAACGATCCAGAGTATCTGTAGCTCATCTACTTTTTCCTAAATTTTTCTCCCTGGAGTTTTAGGTTGGAACTTTTGAGGTCCTTTTGAAGGATATTTGTACATTCTATTGTGGTGACGTATTTTATACATTACTTAAAGATGTTCTTCTCTTAATAGTACACATTTAGCCTACATATCAAGGTAATTGTATCACTACACTTATCACAACAGGCTTTTACTCCCAGAGCAGATTGTCTTGAGTAGTTGAGAACATCCACACTTTGTCCCAGAAAAGAAAATAAGTTTGAATAAAGCATTAAGAGTGCTAATGGCATAACACATTTCTTAGAAGCACAGGTCTGAGAAGGATTTCCCTTGGGACGTTATAGGAGCTATGCAAAATAATTCCTTTCAAGAACTTAGATTTCCTTATTAAGAAAACTCCTGCATTCTTTTTTTTTTTGCCACCACTCTCCTTGGAAAGCTGTGGTGGACTTTGGGTGCTTTGCCCATCAGGAATCCTCTTCCAGCATTTACCCTCAATTCATTCAGCAGCCGTTGGTACTGGGTTTTGATTCTGCAGTCACTGCAGCTCTTTTCCTCTCGCTCCATACAGTATGTGAGGATGAATATCCTCCTCAAGTCCCCCTCTGAGATGATAGCCTCTTCACCTCACTCATTAAGCTGCTCAGAAAAGATGAACTCACACTGATAGAGCAGAAAATTCTGTTCACTTGTTTTTATGCATATCACAGGGACTGCTAAAGCACAGCCCACGATCATCCAAGTACTATTTATCTATAATGAGAATCTTGTTGCAAGTTCCTATTTTACAAAACTCTGCTATTACTCACTTAGAAGACACAACCTTTGATTCTATATTTTGAATTTGATTCTGCTTCTACTAGCCCAGTTTCCAACGCAGTGTCTGTTATTTCGGAACAATATCCCGATTCCCTGTTATATTTAAGACGCCTTACAATTTTTTCATTAGCACAGCCCCCACTGATGCCAGGTGATCCACATGAAGCCAGCCAAGCTCAGTGCTCCACTAGTAACCCCTTCTGCCCACCACACCTTTTCAAAAAAATATTTCTTCTTGAGTAACACCTCGGCAGTGGATTTCTGCATGAAGGAATGGTTCCTCTTTAGCTGAGTTTTTCCAGCAGCAGCCACTCTGCCTGCATTCTCACGTCATTCATCATCAGGCCATGGGTTGAGATACACAGAACGAAATTGTGCCTACGGTTGCTTACACAAGGGCCGCGTCTGGACTCTGCAACACCATTATTCAGCAGATGGTCGTGAGTAACATGTTCTGGCTCAAGATCTTGGACAGGGTTGGGAGGAATCGGCCTCTGCGGCTGGAGTCACGCTCAAGCTTTGTGGATGCTTTAGTCCAACACAGCAAGGTCTTGCTGACCTTCAAGAGGCCAGCAAAACCCAAACCTCAGCTTGTTTCTTCAGTTCTGGTAGCTCATAATGTAGAAGCCTATAATTCGTAGTAGAAGTAAATACTAATTTTTCTGACTCTTGAATTAATTCACAATAAGCTCTGTAGTATTCTATAAAATACAAAAGTGCTAAGGGCTGAGCTGAGGCTTTTTTTTTTTTTTTTTGAACAAGAGATAATGTCTGGATTTCAAAGCGCTGTGGTGGTTTAGAAATGAAGAGGGAAGACTCCTCTGGAGCGGTGAAAGAAGCTGCCCTGCATAGCTTCCACACCACATGGCTGCCTTTGGCACACCAGAGCCTTCAGAACCTCTGAAAGAAATGGTTCTGCCAAAAAACTACTGCTACTTAAGCAGGTTTAACCATTTTTAGAAGCACTGCCAATACCAAGGCGTCAAACCAGAGTCTTTGCCTGTACCTGTCTCCCTATCCCCAGAACGATCAAGCAGTATTGTTAAATCACACAGTGTCGTTAAAGCTGGAGGCACTGAACCCACTGCCTCTCCCAGGGAGATGCTCCTTGGCTTGGGCAGGCCAGCAGGGACACAGACCTCTCGCCAAAAGGGTGGGATTGCTGCAGAGATGTCAGGTAGCTGTAGGATCTCTCTCTTTCTCTCTGCTGAGTGAGGTGTGTTCGACGAAACGCTGCATTTTAATTACACAATTACAGAGAACTCAACGACCCAGCTCTCGGGTTTTGCAGACACAACCCTTCTGCCTGGCACAACCCACCGCAGCGGTTAAACTCTGAAGCCGTGTGCAGGGCGAGAAGTTTTCTTAAACCCTTCCAAGAACATCGGTAAGGCAGTCCCAGTTATGAACTTTAGTCACTTGGTGCTCATTAAATCACAGCTGTTTCCCCTTGATGCAGCGTTAGATCAGACATCGCTAAACCTGCCTCCGTGTGTGCATACAAACACACTTTCCCCTTTGTTCAGCAAAACAAACTCTTAACAGAAAAGTGCTTATATTAAAACTAACTGGAATTAACTGTCAATTAACAGTTAACGATAGTCTCAAGATAACATTTCAGATCTATCATAACCCCAAAATAAACTGACTGCAGAGCTGACATTGTTTAGGTTTCGGCTATTGTTTTGACTCTGAAAGAAACTACCAGTTGATTAAAAAACCTGAATGATCTCAAGCCTGAGCACCTCTATTGAAAATGCTCCTGAGCTTTGCTACCTGCTCCCAAGAAGGCCAACACACCTCAGTTCACGTGTCCACCTGCTCAGGGCAGCTCTGCATGAGGAAGGTTTGGGGGTTTTTCATATATATTTGTTAATTGCCTCTTTTTTAACAAAAGCAGATGGACTTTTATCCTACTTCTCTATCCCTTCATAAGCTTTTTGGATCACAGATAGCACAGAATATATTTAGCCTTCCTGAAATGACAGTACTGCTCAATTTGGATGGTGTAAACCTATTTTTCAATGAAAGGAATATGTTTGTTTTCAAAGCTGTCTGAAATACAGACAACAACCGGCTAACTGAAGGTATAAAACTAGGTGAAAGACATAATAATTAACATAATCACTGCATTTTGCACTCACGTTCTTGATAGAGTAAGACTTCTTCGTGCAGCTCATGTTGCAACATGAGTAAGAATAGAGACATTTTGATGGTTAAATAAGAAACAACAGCTTAACATTTATTTTTAAGATTGTCTGTTCCTATGTACCTTCTTGGAAGAGTTTAATAGCCTTCAGAAGCTCTAAAAATGGTTCTGCCAAAAAAATAAATAGGCTTAACCATTTTTAGAAGCACTGGCAATGCTAAGGCTTCAAACCAGTGTTTGCCTGTACGGGAAGACAAGACCTTCGTAATTGTACAAAAAGCAGCAACTAATAAAACCTGAACTCTACAATACTATGACACATCCCAGTTCAGACACATTTCAATTCTGTGCTAAAATGTATTGAATACCACATAATTGAAAAATAAAACTTACTCCCAGCTGTAAATCCCTGCTCCTGCTCCTGACACACATCTCTCCTCAACCACCTGAATGAACCTACGACTGACAGATGACAGGGAACAGCTTCCATTGTGCCCTAAAGATTTACATGGGATTTTCAACACTTACATTATTTGAACAAGGTCACTTTTTTCTTAATCACAGTAAAAAAAAAAAAAAAAACAACAAACCTCCATAGAGTTTAAAAAAGAAAAAACTGGGAGTAATTTAACAAGGTAGCAAAGATCACCCAGCAGTCCTTGGCACAGACAGTACTTAAGGATGGGTGAAAAGCAACAGCCATTCAAGGAGAAACTAGTTTCATCTTGTTTGAAGTAGAAATTCCCTACAGGAACTAAGCAAACATCCTCATCCTTTCAATAACTTGAAGTCAAAGCAACAAAGAAAACAAATATGCTCAGCAGTATTTTGTCATTTTGTAGCATCTCGTATTTGGGGCACCCAGAATTTTCTGGGTAACTCTAGGAAGTAATACTTCCTTTTTTGCACCACTGAATAACCTGGAAGGAATACAAGAGGGTCCACATCCCTTGACTCAGTCTCCAAACATAGAAACTTCATTGGGTATACAGAACTAAATGCCCTGCACAGCCATTTAAACAGCCATTTGATAATATGAAATGTTGAATAAGTCAGAAGAAGAAAGCAGGAGTCATTGAAAAAAATCAGATTTAACAATAAGACATGCCCAAAATTAAAAAGGTGAAGAATTGATTAATGACAAGCAGAAGGATGATGATGCAAGAATAAAAATTAATCATCTCTGAAGTTACTGCATTTTTTGGGTGGAAAATCCTTGCAATCCACCATACAGTACCAAGGCCTTCCCACACTAACATCCACAGAATTTTAATAAGTACCTTATCCCTTCTCTTATAACCAACACTAATATACTTCCTACTATAAATACTTCAAATGTCTGTAAACAATAACAGTATTGATGTGATTATAGGATAGTATTAATATTAAAAAATTAGGTTTTATTTCTATTATGAATTATTATGAGCATTGTGCCTAAATAATTTCTGAATTGTGTCTAGAAATACTGGACTTCAGTCTTTTTAAAAGAAAAAGAAAAAAGGCGCAATGAGAAAAGGAAAAAATTGTCATATCACAGTATTTCAGACGTCATTTGATTATATAACAAGAGATAAATCAAAATCAAGAGATACTACATGTGTCAGAAGTTAAGCTATCCCCCTCATTTTCCTCAAACTAGTTTTAACCAAGTTCTCATTTTAAAATTCAGTTATTCCCTTTGTTGAGTGCACTATATTTTGAATCTGACACTTCCCTCACCCTCCCCAAGAGTAAAACCCATCACCAGTGGGGTAAACTTGCTCTCTAAAAGTGACTGTATCTAAAAAGACCAAACATTCCTTTTGGTCCACTGGGCTTTTGGGGTGAGGAAGAGTAAAATATCTTAAATTTACAGCATCAGTAAACAAAAGCAAGCAAGATCTATATTAAACGGCTCAGTAGAGCATGTAACATTCTACAGAAATGGGATTTCACAAGGATACAGAGGAGTAGATTTTCTATATTTGAAAAGTCCACTCAAAGAGATGGGGAAACAACAAAAAGACATAGCATGAGGCAACAGGGATGCTACTGAAAAGATTTGGGGTTTAATTCTGACTGTCAACAGAATAAAATGAAGAAACTTACTGATTTTATTTTAAAAAAAAATTTACTCATTTACCTAATATTTTCTGGTATTCCTAAAGCTGAAGAGTAGAAACAGACCCACATTACCTATTCTTTACACATAACCCTCCTGCTGAATTAGAAAAGTAAAAGCAAACAAAGAATGCATTAAATTAGTTATTGCTATTTTGGTTTCTCCTATTTCCTGGTAATTGAAGCCTGTACAAGAGCAACAACGTGTCTGGGAGGAACCTCAGACACAATGGGAGATGAGGGAGAGATGTCCCAAATGCTTTAAGGTTTCTGACACTCAGGAAAACCAGAAGCCTGAGTTACTGAGGGCTGAGAAGTCCTACATGTGCTGAAAACATTTTTTTTTTACCACTCTGTTTTCTTACACTTCTACACTTTTATTGAATTACTCTGGATTTGAACAGATACATTTCTTTTTTATATTATTTAACCAACCAGTATCAAAATATATAATTGAAGGTGTTGCATATGAGTGCAAAATCCACTATTGAGTAGAACTGACAGGAGGAACTAAAGAGGTTCATTTGCTCTTGGATTATGTGATTCGCTGCAGTTGAATCTTGGCTGTTTTCTTCACTATTTCTAGTAGAAGCACATAATTGACATCAGTGAAACAGTGAAAGCATTGAATGGGAAGGATGAAGAGCTGACATCAATTTTTCCTCCAGACTCTTCAGTTACAGAGACCATTTTGGTTTTCCAGGGAACAGCCGACATGGCTGGTGGGTATATGGTGGGTCAGAGAGGTTCCAGAATACAGAATGACCAGGAACAGCACCTAAATCGATATAACCTGCCACACATAATGGAAAAACCTGAAAGGTTTTGAATTTTGTGACATACTATAGGTGGGACAGAGATTAGTGTCTCCTCAAAGAAAAGGTTTGAAGAAGGCGGTGAGGAAGAAACTGGTGTCAGGAAAACGAATGTACCATCGGGTCCTGAGTAGAACCACGGTGCACTATCCTACAGAACACAGCATCTCACAGAAGTCCAGAAATCCGGCCTCATCTAAAGAAGCCAAGCACCCATTAATCTCTAAATTTAAAAATATTTTTAAGCTTTTGTTTATCCTAGTTGATAGGATTTTTAAAAACAAATAACTTGGTGTACTAACATACAGAAACTAGCCTAAGAACTGAGCTGCACAACAGGCTGATTGAATTGTTACTAAAATAAAATCTTGCTGATAGTACCAGGCAAACACACATCTCCATCTATGTCCTCCAAAAAATTGAAACTGTCCCCTGTCCTTCTCTGATGTGACAGGACACACAGAACAGATACCAAAAGACTTTGCATCTCACCCCACACAGGCAACCACTTCAGCTGGAAGTACTGTACAGATTTATCAACTGCCATCATCTCAAACATCTTGATAAAAGTTTGATCATCTAGAGCTCAGCAAACTTGTTACAGTTTCCTTGAACACGCTGAGTATCTACCAGGCCTACAGGATTTCCATGTAATGGCAGATTTCAGGTTATTTAAAACGTTAATTGGTGATTTGTGGAAATATGTTTTGTTGAAAACAACAGACCTGCAGTTTCGTCCTCAAATTATATTTTTTCTTTAGTTTGTTATGTATTACATAACTGTTATATTGCTCAACACAAACTGCTGCTTCTGGAGAAACATATACCTGCATCTCCTTTAAGTTTATGACAGTACACTGAGATACACCATCATCTCACCTGGGGCCAGGAAAAAAAAAACACCCTACTACCAGTTTTTAATGTAAAGGTTAAGATGCATTTGCTCTCGAGTTCATTCTATTAAACTTTTTTCCCTGATTAATGCTTAACTGGCAATAATTTTGCACTTTTTTAGCGATATTTATTGCAGATTACAAGCATCGTGCTGAGAAGCACATATGTAATAAGGTTTATTTCTATTTTCATGCTATTCCTTGCCAAAAAAGCACGGTGAAACCCATCTGTTGTATTTCCTGGCTGAGGTTAGACAAGAAAAGGAGGCTCTATGCAGCACTCTATCACTGCAAACAATATTGATTAAAGCAGAGTTTGAAAATGGAATCCAAAGTGCTTACTCAGAGCAGGCATTCTGCCTCATTGATACAACCAGATGAAAATATATATAAAATATAATGTACATGCAGAAGAAATACTGTCCAGCTCTGGAATCAGGGAGATCCCTGAGATAAAGATCTAAGTAGAGGCTGAATCTTCAGAGAATTGTTTCTGTACATTTGTCCACATATACCTTGAAATACGCAAATTTTTTGTCCAAATGTTTTCTGGTTTGTGCCAGTTTTATAAATAAAGTATTTACCTGAAAAACTGAGGAATACTTGGGAGGCCTTTTTTTGTACCTTGTGTAAATGATGCAAGTTCTTTAATAGGGCACATGCACACTGCATTGTTTGGTTTTTTTTACTTTCTCAAGGAAAACAGATACTGTCCTCTGCAGATGGCAGGCCTACACAATGTTTCAACTGTACTCACTTCCTCATTCAAGACACAAGAAATGTTCTTTCTTTTATCTGTCAAATAAATTCATGCAGCACATAATTCAATGCTAATTTAGTGTGTGAAGGAGCATAAGTAATCAGGATGTTGGTAAAAATCAGTTGAGATGATGCAAGTGGATTCTGATACACAGAGGAAGAAAGGCCACCAAAATATCAGATGTAAAAGGAAACAAAAATATCTGATATATGACTTATTTTAAAGGGAACAGGGGCAGGCAGACACCCAAGACTGTCTGTATGTTGACTGCAGGGGAAAAGCATTTCAGAATTGGAAACATTTTAGTATTTCGGAAGGCAAGGGTACATAAACCATAACAGAAACACACAATTGCCCACCACAAAGAAGAGACAGAGCTCCAAATGAAAATTAGTGTACAAAATACTTGTAGGCTCCACCATAACAACATAAAAGGGTTTAAATAAAAATATAAAGCAATTCAACCTCTTAATGCCAAATTTTGAAAAGTTCTTTGCAGCGTGGATACACGTACTGGTATGATTGCAAAACCTTAGGTACAGGCATAAACACACTACAGATTTTTCTTTGCCCCCCCTTTGAAAAGTAAGCACACACACTGCTTTTAAGGAGTGTTGCTTTCAGAGCTCCAGAAAAGTAATGTCCTCAACATTCAAACTACAGCACAGTCAAGAGCCTAAGATGCTCTTTGGCTCCTTAATGAACTCCAATGCAGGAAGGAGTTAACTTTTATTGTGAAGATACAGAAACACAGCTAAGAGGGCAGCTTTCAAAACTAACTGCTCTCCCATCTGAACTTCAGATCCAAAGAAGCTGATCTGAGCCCCTCTTAGGCTCAGATCCTTCCTACCACCTAAAGGAGGTACCTTATTCAAGGTCAAGCTGCTTGAAATTTGATTGGAAATGATAGAAACTTCCAGATCAGGTCATCTCAAGTAAAATTCTGGTCCTTTATAGGCTACCTTTCTTCTTCCACTCATTTGCACCACTGGCTTAACGATGACTCATCACATCCCTGCTAAACTCAGGGACAATCCTCTGAATTCAAACCAGAAATAAAATGTTCAAAGAGCAAATCACCATAGAATTTGTTAAACCTTCTTCTGTGGATCAGAGTTAAAAGGTACTTTGTCCAGGGGTGCTAAACTGGTGCCTCCCCACTGAAGCTGCCAGTGGTGTGATCAACCACTACCAAAGGCAGTGAAAATAGTAATACAGTTTGAGTAATATAGGTATCAAAGAGCATCTTGGCAAACCCCAAAATTTTGAGTTAGTATTGTATTTCAACAACTTGAGAGATTACATTACCATATGACAGAAAGTTACCCTTTAGCTGGGGATGAGGTTCCTTAAAGTAGGAATGTTTGTTTTGATTTCTTTGACTCTTAAGTTCAACAGAAAGTTTCCTGTTATCACCTAGATGTTTGAGGGAAGGCCAAAGCAAGCAGTGTTACCAGCCTCATTCTCTGCATCTTCACATCTCTCTGTAGCTCTATTACTTCTTGGACCGACATTAAAGGCTCAATCAGAAATGCCAAAGTTTACTGGATGTTTCTCCATTCTTCCCTTGACTTTATCAGTGCAGTAGAAAGATGTTGTTCTTCAAGAAAACCACAAGTCAACACAATACTGTATTACACAGCCTACAGACCCATTGTGCAGGTTTTACACGTTTAGGGATATAAAGAATGCTTGGCACAGACACAGAGTTGTAATTGAGACCATCTCCGAGACTGATAAACTGTTCTAGAAATGACACATCACCCTCTTTTTTTTGTAGATGCCTGCTGGTTAATATTTGCACCACTGCCTTTATTTTAGGGTATGATCCTCAGTTCAAAGCAATTTACTGGTAATTACATTTTTAATTCTTTTTCCAGAGATAAATCTCATCCTAATGAAACCATACCTGTCTTATCTAGTACCAAATCTCTGGCTGTTTAGGAAGATCACTTCTATGAAGTACTGGATGTAATCCAAACCTGAGAAATTACTTGTACATACAAACTCTTAAACGTGTTGGAAACCTTGGAGAAGTGTAGTGAAGTGGTTCTGGTAACAGTATTACTAAAGCAATAAAATCAACAGAGTATTTTTACTATTTGTTTAGTAATAGCACTTGACAAATATAGAGCACTGTAACAGTAAACTAAAATCCACTTATATTTTTATTGCTCCTGCTTAAAAAAAAAATAAATAAAAGATATCACTCGTAAAATTCTTGTAAGTAGTCATAAGTTTCTTTATTTTCTTGACATAGTTTATACAACTGCTGTTATTAGAAACCTGATGAGGCAATATTTAAATAAAAAGAAAAAAAAAAAAACCCACAACCCTGTACTAATAGAACCAGTTTGTTCTTAATAACTTTATGCCTTGCTGTACACTGCTGGCATCTGTGAAATCAGTCAGAATCGAAACTGTGGTTTCCGTTTGAAGACTCCTGAGCACGAAGGAATCTGTCCTTTACGCATGATAAAATCTCGTGACACAGCGAAATATTGCTGCTGCAGTGTCCTCAAGGTGTGCCCTTCGGAGAGTCCTGCACTGCTCCCTCACAGCTGCTGCAATAATCCATTAAGTAAAAATCATTTACATGCACAAAAACAGCTCAGCTGCTGAATCATGAAGTAAGTATATAATAATTACGTGCTACAGCTTTTTTAGCTTGATAATGTTATTATTTTCTTTCAAATTTGCTCTGTAAATACATTTCAATTATTCCTTAATACAGGCAGTTGCTTGGATAGGCAAATTATTAAATACTAGGTAGCACTGTTCTGTAATAGCTTGTTGGGGGGTTTTTTAGCTATATATATACACTTTTCACCTTGCTGTAAAACCAATAATGAGTTAAGCCTCAGACAGATGAGTATTATCATCCTTTCCCATGTAAGGAAACAGCTACAGGGGGAAATTGCTTCCACAAGGACTCTAAAGGCAGTTGGCTGCTCCTTGTTCTGATCTCCCATATCTCTAATCACATACCACACCACTTCCAGAGATCTGATCACAGATGTGTTACGTACATCAATCACATGTTGTGCATTACTGCAAGTACAGGGAGCTACTTTTTATTTTTAGGTATCCTGCTTCTCTTCCTTTGAACAGTTCAGCCATTCTGACTCAGGCCAAAAAAAAAACCAAATACACACACACACAAAAAAAACCCCAGAACAGGACCTATAAAATGGATATTTGACGTTGTAAAAAGCATTATTATTTATTGCACTGCCAGGCCTAATGGGAAAGTATTAGAAATGCACAGCAGCACATACCTGAGATCATAGACATCAATGTGCTGGGTTATAGACAGATGCACTGCAGGTGGGCATTGTTTCTCTAATTTCTGACTCTAATAATGAGGCTGGAAGCCTCAAAGAAAGGAATAAGGACCCTCCAAAGTTCTACTAAGTTTGGGCAAGGAAAACAGAAGCCTTCCACAATCAGGGGTGCAAGAAAAGCTCGTTATGGGTTCAGACCAAAGACTCAATAGTGTTTCTTTTTCCCTGCTGCAACATCTATGAAAAGAACAGTGAGGAAAACAATATGAAAAAAGGGCAAGACTAGTAATTCATCTCCAGAGCCTCTCCCCATCATCAGCAATTTGCCGTTCAGGTGGTCTATCAATTAGAATTGGTTTAGCAAACCCAGTGGATTTTTCTTCCACAGACCCACCTACACGCTTTTTCAACCTTTGTGAAACTTCAGTAACCTACAATATCCTGCAGTAAGGAGTTTTACAACTCACCTGACATGGGAAGAAACACTTTCTACACCTACACGCAGCAGTTTCACTTGATGCCCGCTGGTTACAGCATTGAGAACAGAAAGAGATTTGCAAAGATAACAGGCAGGGGGTTTTGGACTCATGTGCAGGAAGTAGGACGCTGTTTTCAATCCTAGGGCTGAGGAGAATATTTCAACTGCTACACTTCCATTAAAGTAGGTCAAAATCTTCTTCCTTATTCCCAGAAAGGGACTCGATGTTCTGACTATCAATAGCGTAGAGTGCAGTGCTGAGTCAAGCACTTTTCAAGCAGAGCTCATCAAGACTTTTGCAAGGAGAAATGTTAATGTTCCCTGCTCCCTCTTGCCAGTTGGATCCACATACAGC
Source organism: Platyrinchus mystaceus (assembly GCA_035041135.1). Taxonomy (NCBI): domain Eukaryota; kingdom Metazoa; phylum Chordata; class Aves; order Passeriformes; family Tyrannidae; genus Platyrinchus; species Platyrinchus mystaceus. The sequence goes on along the minus strand of JAWWLV010000144.1, from coordinate 67,247,282 downwards.
CCATGGAGAAGAACAGAAACTTCAGGCAAGCCTTGAACTGCTTCCTAAAGGCACCTACTTTGAACTGCAATGGCCCTGGCCAACCTCCCTGGCCTTTGCAGGATGCCACTCCTAGCCTGGATGGCTGAAGGAGGCAGCCTTCAATTCACACCATGAAACCTAAAAAATCCTCAGTGCATGACTGACTTCTGTGAGTAGTTCTCATCTTCAAACCACATGAGCTTCTCGAATTCTTGTTTCCCTCCTTTGGCTGGCACCAAACTCCGAAGAGGCCAGAACACAGACAGGTCAGCAGTGTCAATGTAGGCTCCAGCTACAAGATCAATAATCAATATACTGTCAGCAATCTGTGATTTAATTTAGGTATTATGGATATCTCTGTGCCCCTGAAACATGAGGTTAGAATGAGGGGTTTTTTTCCTTATTACCAAACAGTAAAAAAAAATAAATAAAAAAAAAATAAATTAAAAAATGTTTATGCTCAGTTGCTGCATAAAACATGGTATTTTGCAGTGTACGTACAGATATGGTATTAAAACTTCTGTAAATGCATTTTCCACATCACTTCTGAATTCACTAACACCAAATTCAATGAATGACACCCTGGTTTATCATGCAGTCTTTAATTTTCTTCCACTTTATTTTCAACCAGCCAAATGTTTTTAGAGAAGACACTGTCATGTCATTTGAAAAACATAAAACTGTGGAGGATTATTGCCAAGCTTCACAGAAACTGACTTCTGAAAGCATCCCATCCAGCACACTCTAAATGCTTCTATCAGATTTCCTGCCATTTAAAAAATATGCTAATCTTGAGCATTAATGGAACATCTTCAAATGGTGATTGTATCTTAAAATAACCTTTCCAACTGCTGAAACCTCAAATCTAGATATAGTTTTTGTTTTAGTAGCAGCTACGCTGATTCTCTATTTGCTGATAACATCATAGGATCAATATTATTCTTTAAAAAAAAACTAGAATGAAAATATTTAGCTTGGCCTTACCTTCTACAGAGACAAAACAAAAAAAATTTGCTAGTATTTGACCATGTGGAGAATATATTTTACAATAAAATTAGCATCGCAGGTAATGACAGATGATGGAGCAGGTGCAGCTGAACACTCAACCAGTGCTTGAAAGTACCTGGTTCAAAGTCCTGGGTTGAGGTGTCATAAATGACAAAATATTGGCAATACTGTCAGCATTTCTTGTTTCTTGAATGGTCATCAGTAGATGAGTATTGGAGCAGTTTTATTTGAATTAACTGCCTTTTTCAAATTTATACTTTTACACCAAATTAGTTTTTATTTTCTCACTCCATAATCCTGTAATGCTGCTAGAAGGACATAATGTAATTAAAATGTAATTGATTAAAAGGGAAATGCATCATTAATAGAAAACACCAAAACACATTGTGTTAGGGAGAACAATGTCATCTGGTTTTGGATGGTTAAGCAAAGTCCCTGGTGTTACTGCCAATCTGCAATACAGATTATACCAGTAATAACAAGGATTTGATGATAGCCTGAACTTGCTTTTATTTATAATTTTAGCTTTCCCTCCTTCCCCCTACTCTGTCCTTCACAGCCAAGGAATGCTGCATAGAATTACTCCTCTAGAAGTTTCCAGTTTTCAGGGCATTTAGTTAAAATATGAAGTTTTAGCAGTTTTGCCAAGCTAAATTGTTTTAGATCAATTCAACCTTTCATATAGTAAAATAGTCCAGCTAAATTAAGTATTAATTTATGGACTTTCTATAAATCATGAAAACTTTATTTAAAACACAGTTTAAGGTTCATAAAAGCAGTGGTACCTGTAAACCTGGCAACCTAAGTCAAGGTCTATCCCATGCTTCAGCTACATTTGAAAACTTCTAAAAAGACTCAAAAAAAGCCCACTCATACTGCAGAAGGAAAGTAGAAGTATCCAGCAGCCTTTTAAATTAACTGCTACTAATAAATCAACCTCCTTTTATGCTGGATGTAAGTGTAGTTCAATTACAACACCAAATTAAAGAAAGATTTTCAAGGGAAAATATACCTCTATGTTCCTACAAAGAAATCGTGATAAGGCTTTAATTTCTGTACTTCATGGCAGTTCTGACCTACAGAATTGTTGCAAACAGGTAAAGAATTCCAGGAACCAGAGTCCAGCTTTGATAAAACAACAAGCTCTGCCATACTCAGGCATGAAGGAAAAAGTGGAACAGACACAAACTGCATCCAGACCAGAGAACTGCACCAGTAAAGGGACACAAAACACTGAATGGAAGCAAACTGGAAGCAAATCAGAGGTCATAGTAACTCCAAGACTAAGGATTCAGGTGGCAGGAATCCATAACTGTGTTTAAACAAACGTTTTTAATAAAATACCTCATTTTTGGATACACAATGTTTGGTTACATTTTCAACTGACCTATATTGTGTATGTGTACTCACATATACACAAAAGGAGTTCAATGGGAACATAAAGAATATTTTTAATAAATACTCCAAAATGTAATGTTCTCTTGTCTGTGCTAACTGGGCTCAGTTATCACAGCTGTTAAATTGAACAGTCATAAGTAACTTTTATAGAATGAGGCTACTTTTTTACTTTGAACTCCATCTTCCTATCTGAAAATTTTCTGTCAGATTTTATCACTGTAACAGGATAAACTTGCCTATAAGTCAAGGCAAGTTTAAGATAAGTTACAAGTTTGCCTCGTAAATAATTTTAAAAGAGAGCTTTTAAAATTGAATGAAATACAAGACTTTTATCTACAACAATCCAACAAACTTTGTTTAGCAAATATATTTTTCAATTAGATGATAGCATCATGTCCAGGAGGTACAAATCAATCATCCTTCAGGAGCACTTCATGGCTCAGGAGAGACCACAGCTTGTACCCAAAAAGCCTTTGGCACCACTGGTGGAGCTGACATGAAAACCCCATTGGTATTTCTTTTAAAAAGGAGGAATCCACAACTTCAGGAAGGGCAGGAGTGCTTTCCATGAGGAACTCGGAAGCAGAGACTCAAATATGTGCCTGTAGTGTGAATTTCCTCCAGCTCTGCACAGGAAATGAGAGGTGGAACAATCTACCATATGTGAGGTCTCCAGCCTCAATAGCTTTTGGAGACATAAGCCCAAGGGATGGTTGTTTTGGAACACTACTCAGTGTTTTCTCACTGAAATCATGTCAATACCACTGTTTGCAAAGAGCTTCAAGTCCTCTTCATCTAAAAGGACTATAATTGATCACTTAGTAAACAGTTAAATATTTTTAAACTGTATGGAAAACTGATTTTAGGAACATATTTGCATGTTCCTCTATTCATAAAGGACTAATGGAATAAAATCAGAGTGAATGAAATAGAGTTGAACATTAAATTTAAAAAAATTAACATTTAATGCTAATTAATTTCAGTGGAAATCCACTTGTGTATCACCAAGCAAAATATACATATCACAAAGAATAATTTAAGAAACATCAGAAAACAAGGAACGAAATAAAAATTATTTTATTCCCTCATTAGAAAAGAGAACCAGAAAAGCAAAGCAAAGAAGTCTCAGAATTGCAAAGGGCAAGGCAGATAAAGACCACATTTGACTGCAAAACCCCACTATATCACCAAATGCACCACTGCTATTCCCTTGGTACACCAACCCCTTTAAGGAGTTGCTCTGCAGCTTCTTCCACCAGCTATTCCAGGAAACAATAATGCTGTTGAATACTATAATCACAAGGAACCTATAAAATAACCACTGATTTATGGTTAACACAGATAAAACAAGGCAACTGACTAAAAAAAATTCTTCACTGGATGTTTGCAGCTCTGGAATGAACTTCCTTTTACTTCCATGCATCAACATCTTGGACAGGGGGCAAAACTCATCTAATCTTCTGACATTTTGAGAAGTTTCACAGACTGACACACAAAAATTAAACAGGAAAGGATTTTGTAAACTTTCAGATTATATTAACAAACATTTCAGAATTCTAGTGAAGGATTAGGACCCAAGGAAAGTTCAAGCCAATCTGGCATCTATTTCAAAAGTATCACAATTTAATCTTATTAAGATACAGCTAAGAGAGATGGGGGAAATGAAGAAAAAGGTCTGGAGGTATGATATACTGCTTTTAGAAATACTTTAGCAGGGCAAGTTTCTTATGAGACTAGATAGGAGGAGACAAGGACATAAGTAGCCCAATGATGGGGGCCTCACCTCAAAGAAATGACAGAGTCCACAGCTTTAAATCTCCATCCAAAAATCATATACACAGAAGCATTAGAAACAGAGAAGCTTGAATTTCCCTTCCTGAGTCACTACTGAGCTCAGTTATCCCATATTTTTTTTTGCTGACAGAATGAGTTGATCTTGCATCACCTGGCACATAGATAGCAGCAAACCACACAGAAAGGGTAACAAACCTCCCTTCAAAAAGCTCATCTTCCTTGGATTGATGGTAGCCTAGAACAGAAAGTTTCCCTGTTCATGGGAAGACCCTCTTACCTCTTGAGGAGACGCTGTTAAAAGTGGTGCCACTTTGCACAAACAACTTTCAGACTCCCTGGTCTAAGGAGGGAACGTGGTTTGAGTCTGGTAATGGACATCACTTCCTTAGCCAAGGAATAGCCAGGTGGCACTTTTTGTTTCTATCTGCAATATCTAAGCACTTTTCAGACAAGATTTTCAAAGGAAGACTTGCTTACCTAATTGTGTCTGTCCATCTACCTGCTGGGCCCTCCTTAATTAAATCCTTAACTCACTAGCAAACTTCAGCCAAAAGCTGCCAGTAGTCTCAAGGAAAATTAAGATCCTGCAAATTTCATTAAGGAGAAGGAAAAAAAAAAAAAAAAAGGGCACCAAAAAGGGCACCAGATGAGAAGACAAACTCAAATTAGAGGCCCTGCTTTGTGAATGGCTATGGTAGGACATGAGCAGTAATCCCTTCCACGACACCAGCCAGTCTCTGGACACAGGCTGACTCACCAGCACAGAGGCACCTCCAAACCAGTCAACTGCTGCCTTATGAGAGGTGCTGGGACATGCCCTGCACGTGAATTTCTTGAATAAAGCACCATCATCCCCACTACCTTTCTGCAAAAGGGGCTCCAGCTGATGTGTGCTGCGTGTGATCACAGAATTGCTGTGCATCTGCCTCCAAAAGAGCTAATTCAGTTTAAGGATCCTGCCTTGTCTCAAGCGAAAAATGCCCATTAAACTGCTCAAACCTGCAAGAGGAAAGAAAATTAAGGTGATCTTCATGGTCAGGGCTTTGAGCAACCCGGTCAAGGGGAACATGTCTCTGCCCATGGCAGGGGGATGGAACCAGATGATCTTTAAGGTCCCTTCCAAGACAAACCATTCTGTGATTCTGTGATCTTGAAGCACAGAGGGTACTTGAATGCCATCCATAAAGTACAAAGGGATTTCAAGGCACTGATGATTTTAGATGGGTTTTGAAATACTGAGAAACCTGCCTTCCCTGTAACTCCTAACTTTGGGTGTCTACATCCTTTTCAGATCTGGACTGAAGCATGTTGCTAGGCTGCCAACAACTGCCAGGCAACAAATCACAGCACACAGATTGAAGCCACACTTACAATGCAGCATATTGAGCATGTTTTATTGTTAAGAAATCAATAATCTGCATTGCCATAATAAAATGTAAAATGTGATTATATTTTTCCCCAAGGGGTTGGAAAAAATAAGAATAAAAAAACCTGTAAATCATTCTTATTTGCCCTTCCAAAGTAAAACTTATACATTCATTCTTCAATCTGTTATAAAATCAAATTAATTTCCACTATTAATGAACAAAGCCACTCAACGTTGCACAACATGTAATTAAGATTCCTACTACTTCTTTCTGAGCTCCTTCTATTCATTGCCCCACCAAATTATTAAAACAAAGCAGTTACTATGGTAACTAATTCATTCTCTGCATTATTATATTGTTTCTAAACATCAGCGTCTAGTCCTTCTGACTTACATGCCCTAAATTCCAGTTTGAAATCCTAAACTTTTGTCTTGTTCGTCAGGAGAGCCCCTTTACAATCTATGCATTCATGCAGATAAGGATAGCCAGAGCACAGCTGCTTTTGTTCATTGCAAGAAGAAGTTAAGTGTTACTAAATTATTTGAGTTTGATAAATTGGTGATGCCTGCATGTAAGCGCAGAGCAGCACGCGGGGAACAGGGATAAGGACAGGAGTTTGTGGAGCACCACACAAACAGGCAAACACGACCATCTGCAGGTTGGCTGAACTAACAGCCACCACCAAAAACGACTGGCAGATGTTGTGGAAACTAAGCAGCACCTGCCTAAGTGGTATTTGATACCCAGGAAAACACCACATGCCTCTGACTGGTACAATCAAGACAGAAAGGAACAGCAGGGAATAAGAAAATAGTGACAAGAATTGCCAGGGAAGAAAAGTTTTCTTAGCACTTAATAAAACTATTTCTTCAAATGTGCACTCCTTGACAAAAAGAGACATTTATCGTGTATTTAATTAACACTTATAATTATTCTTGATTACCTATTAGCAGGAGTCAGAGTCTAATTGTATTTAAGTGTCATCATCTAGCACACAAGGAAACTTTCTGAAAAATAAAGGTAGGATCAAAAGAATAAAGAGTCTTTACTCTTCATCTTTTGCTGTGCTGCTGCCATTACCTGTAATTTTTGTTGTGTTTTTTTGGTGTGTCTCCACTTAAATGGCAGAATGACAGGTTTGAAAATTCACTGCATAGGATGATACTTTGAAAAATAAACACCAGGAAAAGGAAAACATGAGTAATTTTGAACAGCTAATTTCTGCCTTTAAAAAAAAAATCCCAAACACATCTGCTCAAAGTCACAAGCAATTTAAATTTAGTTCTCACAGGAAAGGAAGAAGGAACGTTTTCATTTAAGTATCTGAGCAGAGTCATGAATCATTGCAGGATTCTGTATCTCCAGAGGTACCAATGGGTGTGCTTTCACCTGAGGCAAATGCCAGGTACTTTCACAATTAGCAAAGCCTCCCTTTTAAAGGGATTCCAAGAGTATTACAACAGCCTGCTGCTATTTATATCCCAGTAGCTCTGAAATTCTCCAACAGACTGTTTTCTGTCACAGAAAAAGAACAGAGGCAGTTTTTGTTTTCTAACCTTCTACCTGACTTTGGAAGAGCTAAAAGATAAAACACAGGTTTCTTAGCTCCAAATGACCTGTCCATCAGATCACAATGACTTTTCTAAGGAGGAGAGACATCCCTACAAGATACTCTTCCCCTGGCAAAGCCTGCATGCAGTTCCTCCTGTTTAAGGAGAGGCACCCTTCAAGTTCAGTACTGACCTCGTGGAACAAGGACACAAGGATGGAGCAGCAGATGCCTCCAGCACTGGAAGACTGTCTCCACTTTTATTTTCTTGTTTCCACTTGCATAATCACGCTCCTGACTGCACTAAGGCAGGAAACAAAATAAAATCCTTTTTTGCATCTCAGACTGCACTTCCCTGAGGATGGGAACTGCCTCTGTGAAAGCTGAATGCAACTGCTTTAATTAGATGACTACTTAAATTTTTCAGTATGTTTACCTAGACACTTAATCTTTGTACAATTCAGTTTTTTCAGAGCACAGTGTAAAGCAACATATAAATCAAGGCCTTCCAGTGCATCTTCCCTGACCTCAGGCAGAAATAAGTACATATTACCAAGTACTTCTAAAGCTTTTAAAAGTTCTACCAGTCACTCATCTGCACTGTATAAAAGCTAAATATGAAGTCTGAAAATACTTTTTAAATTCTCTGAAAACTATTTAGAAATTAGATGATGAGCGGTAGTCACGTACTGGATTTTGACTCAAATATCTATGATACTACAAATATAATTATTACAACCCTGTAAAACCAGTGTCATGCTAGATTATTTTCTGTACTTAACACTGTCTTTGACACCAACATTAAGGGAAACTATTCTGACTTCATTCTAGCATCAGGATGAGGTGTTGTGGATATATCACAGCTGAACACAGCTGCTGTCATAAACAAGCAGTGTATTTTGTTTCAATATACCGATCAAAATGTAGAAATACGGATAAAATACGGAATGCTGGACATCACAAAAGCACAGGTTTTCTTTAAAACATTCATAACTTGAATCAGTGACCTGAATGTTTCAACAAAATCTAAAAATGTCACTGACATTCCTTTCTCCATATGGTTTCTTTTTTTTTCCCAGTTTTCTTGTTGAAATAATGTTTTTCATTTAACAGCTACTGTTTAGTATCGTTTAGGGAAAAATGGGCTTTTAAGCTAATTGTCTTTTCATACAGCTTGCACTGTTACTAGTAATACCTCTGGAACATTGTAGTACTCAAGTGCATGAAAATCCAAAAGCTGTTTAGGTAGCACACCGTGAAGACTCAGGTTACAAAAGCAGGTCACTGCAGAAAGCCAAAAGCACCTTGCACTGTAAATACTGATATTAAGGACAAAACCAGAAACCAAACATGAGCCTGTGCATAACCATTTCATCTATAATTCTAATGAGATAAAGAATGTTTTTGCATTAGGGTAAACACACCCCAAATATAATTTTCCTTAGTATTTGGGAAGTGGCAAATGATCTTGTTATGGGACAATTCATTGTAGCACCATTTTAATTTTATTATTTAAAAGTCAACTTGATTTAGTCCTTTGAATAGCCTTCCTGTTCTTTAAAGGCAACTTTTACCTAATTCTCTTTATTACCAAATACTCAAAAATATTTTCAAAATTCTTACAAGCAAAACACAGACAACATTGAATTGTTAAACCACGCTTGTATCAAACACGTGAAAGTGCATATTTTTATGTTAAAACACTTGAATCTGAAAGTAACTTGGTTTATTCATAGAATATTCTGCTTAGGTTATCCATAGAAAACTTTTCTTGCTTAAACACTTTCATTTGTTACAGTTGAAAAGATTTGATGGCTGTTCCTGCAGAAAGATTTTGGTAGCTTTTACTGACTGATTCCTAATTTAATTTATACTGGATTTCTAGGGAGAGAAAGAATTTTCTCCAGTTCAAACCCTTATGTATTTGC